>CM024585.1:9977158-10589874 GCA_014182565.1 Eucalyptus marginata
AATTGAAAGGGTCGGCGATATATAGTCCTGGGATATCGCATTCTAAAATCGACCAAGGTAAGGGATGGACGCGTGCCCGATGATCGGGGAGTGACATTAGCGAATACTGGAATCAATTCAATTAAATATCTCTCTAACATATAGAGACCCTAAAATGGTTTCCTACTCAATTAATGGACAATATCAGGGCCTCAAGTTAGGTAAAATGTAATTGGGTTTTATTCTTTAAATTTCTCCCATTCATTTCCCAAGAGGCAGATGGTTTTATCCTATACGAGAAGTAGAATATTTAGAGAAAGTGACCTCAGTGATTTGGGACTGGCATGACGTTACTCTTGATTGGTCATCACGGTGCAGAGATTTGGAGTGCGAAAACTTAGCACAGGAGGGTACTTAAGTGCCGAAAGTTCATAAAGATACTATTAAGTATCAAGTCGAGCAAAATGAATAAGTTAAGTGCCAACGGCTTTCAATTAAAATGCTGACATGGCATTTTCTTGGTGAGACAACCGCAAAACGTCATTTTACACGTTAAAGTGGCTAGATAAGCCAAAAAAAATGATGTCGTTTTGCGCATTGACGTGGTTTGTAAAACGACATTGTTTTTGCCTCTAATTTAAATTTAAATTAATATTAATTAAATTAAATTTAAAAATAAATTTTATTTTTATTTTAAAAAAAAAAGAAAAAAATAAGAGGAGGAGATTCTGAGAACCGCGAGAGCTCTGCAAGCCCTCGCCACTACCTCCCACCGTTGTCAATAAGAGCCGGCGACGGCGAGGGAAGGGTTGATCGAGGTCGCCGGGGCCCCTAGCCAGAATAACAAGGACTGTGCAAGCCCTCGCCATCCCGCAATCTCCTCCTCTTTTAAAAAAAAAAAAAAAAAATAGATAATTTAGTTTTAAATTTAATTTAAATTCAAATAAGAGGCAAAACAAAGTCGTTTTGGCTCTTATTTGCTAACTCAATTTTCCAGTGAGCCATGTAGGCGAGTTATATTAATAAAAATAAGCCACGTTGGATTTTTGGCATCCTTCGCGGGAGTTGGCACTTAAATGTCTCATTTTTTTTTTTAAAGTGGCACTTAAATGTAACTTTTGAAACTTTTGGCACTTAAGTGTCCCTCAGTGTCAAGTTTTGGCACTTGTGCTATACTTCTATCATTGGTCATCCATAGAGATTTTCTGAGAGGATTGTGAGAGTTTCCAATTCTAAAAATTGAAGCCACTAATAATAGAAACACAGCTTGTAGATAAGTTAATATAAATTCCATGAATAATGATGTCATATATTTTAACAACCTTATCTCCTCGTTATCAAATGAGTTTCGCTTTCTAATGCCCTAACGTGTTAGGGTATTATTTTCTTCCGAAGAACAAAATTTTATAGAGTTAAAAGCCTTGATTCTCATATCATTGCGCCCGAACACCCGACGTCGCCCAACACCACTCCATCACCGTTGACAACTCAAATCTCTTCCTCGCTTTGCAACATACAAAGGTCGCAACCACCGCACTAGTTAAAGTGATCTTAAATTTAAGGTTGCCTGAGGTCGCGAGCATTGGTCTGACGTCGCAGCCTTGGACTGGTGATGGCCCAAGTTTGCGGATCGAATTTCAGCATAAATAAATAATTTAGGATCTTATAAATTTCAGCATCTTCAGAATAATCTTAGAGAATCACGTTCGTCACCGTGAATTTTTATTTTATGCATGTGACCGAGGCGGCTCGCGTGCATCTCCAAAAAAGTTAATCGAGTCAAGCGGATGACTGTATGATAACAAATAAGCAATGGCCCTCCTAATTGCGGAATATATCATAGGCTCTCTTCTTTTATAATTAAAGTCTATGATCCGCTGATGGCGCCGTAAACGGAAAATGCTTTAGATATTATGAACTGCCTTGTACGTATTGGCTTTCAAGCCAGCTAAATTGAAAGACTTGGATCACTCCATGACATCTTTGGGATCAAATAAGTCAAGCGGCCGACAGAAAAGACCGCATCCATGGCTTAATGTGGCGTCGACATGCCCGACATGGTATCATCAGATCATTAATATCTTACAGCATAATCAGATGAAGTCAAGGCTTCTAGGTACATGTCAATGTTGAGGATCTAACGTTTGTCTACAGATCTAGTATAAATTGTCGGGATACATAAGAACTCAAAATGTCTAATCAACATCGAGGTTTGTTTCAGTGACACCTTGGATTTAACTCGCTTGAGGTATTATTCACTTTTGCCTGAACATCACAGTTTTTTCAGATTATACCGAGTATTACGGTTTTGTCCTTTGACGTACAAATGAGCACCTTCCCAAAAAGTCACCAATCCTTGGAATGCTCCCACTTGAGCATGCTTAACACTCTATGGGTTAATTCTAGTTTTTACATGATATATCTCATATACGTTCTCCTCCTACTCAGTGCACAGTTCAATTTATTTCTAACCCTTTGTCGTCATATAAACCTGTCAGGGGCCGCTCCTTGTCCAGGCCCTCTCACTCCGGCTACCGGTCCCTGCCCTCGTTGCACTTGCTCACTACAATTTCTGTCATCCAACTTCTGTCGATTGCATAAAGGAATCGTTTATGGAGGGGCTTCTCTCGATGGGTTGTAAAACCTCAAATTTTGCATGAGATGCTATTTCAAATTAGAGATCTAGTCGAGTTAGCTATGGCTTTTTGCACCATTGATTTGGTTGTTAATAAAAGAAAGTGGGTAATTCCGATCACGAAATCAATGGTATCGACAATAGTCCTTTGAAATTTATCAACTCTTTTATCTTCGACAAAGAAACACTTCTTTTAACTTCTACGAAATTTTATTTACCCTTTCAACAGCACCATAAATTTATCCAATTGAAAAAGTTAGCAAATAATTGATCTTTCATTAAACAAATGCATAATACCTCTGGTTTTGAAACTCAATTTCTCCATCAAGCACAAAAAGATAAAAAGAAGAGGAGTTGGACGATGATTTTGGTTTATATGAAAAGGAACAAATACGCTGACGTCATAAATATCTATGAAGTGCAACTTAGTCTTAAACTTTTCATCCTAAAACTAATAAATATTCGTGCGATCAAGGTTTTTCTTTTATATAATTGCAATTTTTTCTTACTAATTTCTCTAACCTATTATGCTAAGTCCAAACGTCAAATTCTTGGTATCAGTCCCAAGTTATGGTAAGAAAAGCTTGAGAAAGGTAAATTCTCTGGACCCAAATGCAACGGACTAGAACCGAAGCTAGTCCGAAATTTTTTACTCTTGTATGTTTTTATGAAATGAATTTTGTACATTGCCATAAAAAGACTGATAAATAAATAAGAACCTAATCTTGTCCAACTCAAGGATCATATCTAAAATAATGGTCCATTTATTTCGCGGAAATTAAATGATTTGTAAAACATTTCCTACCTATGAAAAAAAACAAACAAACAAAAAAAAAGCATATTTCATCATCCATAAAAATATTTAGATATAAATTGTGATCGATAATGAAAATATTTTTTATCGACTAATTATTTTAAGCAATAAAAGTAACCATATTCAAATAATTCATTTTTTGAAAAATAAATGGAACCTAAAACATGAGAGTAGTTCACTATGACCCTACACGAAGCATTTCACTTTTCAGTCAAACTTATCATCGATCAACCCAATATCCACACGAGCACCACGAGCCCAAATTGAAGTTTAACCGGAACGAACAAAAATCGGCTCGAGTTTTTAGTCCGTTTTCGAGGGATAAGTACACTATCAGTGCCAAAAGTTGTGTACGGCGCTCATTTTGGTGCCAAAAGTTTTCGTCGGATCATTTAAGTGCCAAAAATTTTGAAAAACAATCATTTCGGTGCCAACGCCAACGAAATTGGCCGGAAATCCGACGTGGCCTTTCTTTATTAATTTTTGAAGCCGACGTGGCTCGTCGGAGAGGCGAGTCAGCATCCAAACACCAAAATGACGCCGTTTGGCATCTTTCCCCCAACTTAGAAACCCTAATCCCCAAATTGAGAGAGAGGGAAGGTTGGTCTTCGTCTTCTTCTTCCTCAAAGACCCACACCAGCAATGGCACCAGCACGGCACCAACAGCAGCATCGGTAGCACACCAGCAGCAATACCAGCAACGCACCAGCAGCAGCAGCGCACCAGTGGCACCTTCGACCCATCTTCTTCCTCCTCCTCCTCCGCCCTCGCCTCCGATTTTTCCTGTCACTTATTGCTCGAGCAACAATCTCAGTCTCTCCTTGCTCACCTGGTTGAGCAACTACAATGGTGGCCGAGCGACGGTGGCCAAGCGACGGCGGGCGAACGACGGTGGCCGAGCAGCGGAAACCCTAATTTCAATCCCCATGTGAGCTAAACGGCGTCGTTTCCGTGAGGCCATCCATGTAGGATAGCAAAACGACGTCGTTTTCTTAGGAGGACCAAAACGACGTCGTTTAAAGGCCCATCGATTTTTTTTTTTTAAAAAGTCACGTAATCATTTTGGCCCGAATCTTTCGCCGGTGGCACCAAAGTGATCGTTTTTCCTCCGATTTGGCACTTAAGTGATCCGACGGAAACTTTTGGCACCAAAGTGAGCGTCGTACACAACTTTTGGCACTGATAGTGTACTTATCCCCCGGTTTCGATATGATATTCCACACGCGCACCCCCCCGCGGAATTATGACTATTTTCTAATAGTACTCTAGTTGTTCACGAGTTGCTCTATCAAACCATCGTTCATTATTTTCATGTGACAACTAGACCTGTCAAATGAGTGGGTTGGATCATTTAATGACTCGATCAAAATTGATCCATTAACCCGTTTATGATCCATTTATTAATAATGTAAATTTATTGACCCATACCCGATCCAACTAATACTCAATCCATACCCGACTTGACCGATGTTGTAAAACACTTCCATATTTAATCAAATCTAAAAAAACTTGTTTAGTATGTGTCACGCCCCGACCCTCGGGCACACACCAATCCCTTACCTTGGTCGATTTAAAATTTGCGACATCCCAGGACGTATCACCGACCCTTTCATTTTCATATGCACATGCGGAAGCAATTAAAAATCCCCAGACAATAAAACATTGGGATAGAACAGTAGGACTAAATTTCAAACTCTCAAAAACCTTCACTCTTATATACACGATGAACTATTAAATTAATTCAGATTAAGCCAGTTTACAAACAAGGTCTACAAGCAGAAGTGGGGTTCTACAAGCTACGGGTCCCCGTCCTCCTCTTCATCATCCTCCACACTCCAATTGGAGCCTTCAGCAGACTGCACCGGACTTTCGAGATCTTCAACGTCCAAGTCTACTGCATCTAGGGACCTGAAATGGTTATTCAATAACCAATGAGACAACGTCTCAGTAAGTTCTATCCCCTAAGACCCGATTAGTAAACCAATACACCTTAGGGCTGCCTATGCACAACATGAGTTAGAGGACTTACCTTGGCCTCAGATTCCACCTGCACATTAGCACCGATCAAATAGGCACCCGAGCAATCACAACACTGATCGAAGCATCGATCAAATCGACATAGTCGATTACGTGTCAACAAGACCACTCATCGGTCATTTCCATTCAATCAACCAATTCATAATAGGCACCAAACTACTTATAACAAATCGAACCAGTCGATTACGTGTCATCCAAGTCATATATTCCCACGGTGTATATTTAGTCGCTTAAGACACGTGCATTGCAAGCGCATTGGTTCACCAAAGTGATGCATCAAATCACCGGCCCACGCTGTCTCCCAAGATGCCTCACTTAATCCCATGGGCCCACGTGCATTCTCTAAGGCACTAGTTCGCCAAAGTGATGCATCAAATCACCGAGCCCACGTGCCCTTTTTACGATGCTGTGGGCCACGCGTGCATTCTCTAAGCGTACTCGTTCACCAAAGCTGACATCAATTCATCGGCCTCACGTGCCCTTTTAGATGCCATACTCTGTCACCGAGCCACGTGCATTCTCCAGGAGGACATACCGAGTCTCCGAGCCACGTGCATTCTCTAAGACAACCTCTTCGCCAAGATGACATATACAACCACCGAACACACGTGCATTCTCCAGGTGATATCCCAATTCACCGAGCCCACATATCTTCTCTCAGGTGACTACCAACTTACTTTCGATAACGACAACCAATACCTGACGATTTCTCAATCAAATAATAAAAATCACATCACTTAAGAATATACCATAAAATTTCACAATTAAATCAATTCCATATAAATTGCAGCTCAATTAAATAAACGGATTGTACCACGACATCGCACGAAATTCCGGTCACCGGCCATCTCGGTGAATTTCCGGAAAAATAATTAATTAAATAATTAATTTCGAAAATTAATAAATAAATACTAAAAATCCAATTTAGGCCCGTATTGACGATTGGAGCTGAAACGGGTCGAGAAAAATCGAGAGGCATTCAATAAATAATAAAGATTTTCTACTCCCTAATGGCTATTGCTAACCACCTAACATGCGTCAATAAGTCTCTAATTTAATTAATCTAAACTAATCTAACCACCTAATTGCATTTAATTAAATCTAACCAACCGTAAGTATAATTAGCAAACTAAGAAAGCATTAGTGAGCAAAACTCACTTGGCAAAGCGAAGATCGGAACACTGCGACGGCGGCCAAACTTGGGTTGACTTGCTTCACGGGCCCAAGATGGGCTGAACTTGTTGGGCCTCGCTGAAATACAAATGGTGCTGGGCTTGAAACTAAACCGAACTGGGCTTCAAGTTATGGGCTTGAAGATGGGCCGAAAACTGGGCTTCGCTGGTTTCTTGGACTGACTTCAAGTGAGCTGGGATTGTTGCACTCTTGGGCCGAATTGTGGGCTTGTTGAACTGAAGTAAAGAAGCAGCAATTTGCTGGGCCGAAATCTGGATTCTCGAGTGGGCTGATGGGCTTCAATTTGCGGCAGAGATCACGGTGATGCTGGGCTAATGGACAGGGCTGCTTCGCTTGGACTTGCCTCGTGGAGACGAGCGAGCTGAAGACGTGAAGAAGTTGTTGTAGAAGCTGAGGACTCGGGGTTTTGCTTCGGTTTGTTACTGGCCGCACGTGGAGAGGACGTGTGGCAACCTGCAGGTGCGTTGGCTGAAGGAAATGGCAACTCGATGGAAGAGAAACAAATGAAGGTGGGGAACGGGGACCTATCTTCGGTGGGCTGGGCTCAACCGCTGCTGGATGCGTGCTCGAAGATGGGGGATGATGATGAAGATGCGGATGAAAGCTTGTAAAATCGGTGGACTTCAAGATAAAAAAAAAAAGAAAGAGGCAGCAAACTTCGGTGGAGGGGCACGCGGTCTTGGAGTGGTCAACACTTGGCTTCGGTGGAGGATGAGATGTTGACCGTGTGGCTTCAACTGAAGACTTTGGTGGAATATAGGATGCGCGTGAGTGGGGCTGTGGGTGTGCGTGAGTGGAGATGAAGGGTTGCTTCAATGAGGGAAAATGAAAGAGCAAAAGCATAACAGACCGAGAGAAATCGGTGAAGAGAGAAGTTGACGCGAAGAAAATTCCAAGTGTGAGAGACTTCAATGGAACTGCCGCAAGAGAGAGAGACGCACGGGGGATAAGGGGCGGTGGTCTTGGCTTGCCGAAGAAGCTGCCGATGGAGGAGCCCACAAATTCTATCCCTTCCATTAATTGTTTGTCCCCCTTAAACCCCTCAAACTTATCCAAGTTGTCCAATAATACTTTCTAGGTTGGATAATGCCACAATTTCTCCAAATTGACAACAAAATATAGCCCTCAGTCCAAGCTCCGAATTTTACCGATTAAACTTAAATTTCTTCACTCAATTTCCTAAATTGAGGTCCAATTTCGTCGAAGAAAAATCCCACGCATCTCCACAAATTCCTATCATCCAGTAGCTCGGCTTAGAAATCAAAATTCCCTTCAAATGAGCTAAACCGAATTTTCGCTGATTTTATGCGATGTCCAAAGTGATTTTCCGTAAAAATCCCAAACTCGACGGAATTTCTCCAAAAGACAAGACGACGTCCTATAAATGAATCATGACATGCTCAAACATCCGATTTCCAAAACCGAATTCAATTTCATGGTTAAAATCGACCGAACGCGATTTTAGTCCAATCTGACCTATTGAGTAGCTTTTAGGGATTTTACCGCGGTTATATCCCTTAACAGCTTCACTCAATAGATGGGTTAACTCATGAGTGATCAGCTCAGAGAAAAAGGACCATCGGCGCGTCGACAAGATACCCATTTCATATATTCGGGACAGGTCGAAAATTCGAGATGTCGCGAGTATGATTTTAAAATATATATATATATATATATATATATATATATTGTTAAAACACTTCCATACAATTACAAATTTAATGGATAAATTTTATAATTTTTTAAAAGGAGGCCAGATTTATTTCATGAAAAATATAGTATTTTTGAAAATTATTATATTTTCCGGTTTAATGAAATTTGAAAATGAATTAGAAAATATTTTCCACTTAGTACAAAAAAATCTAATTTGATTTTTGTGCACTCCTTTTAAGTATTTTATTTTATTTTATTTTTAAATATAAATTTAATTGTTTTTATTTCTTTTTCCTCCTTCTTCTCCCAATCTCTAGCCACGGTGGTTGTGCTGGCAACAAGCTAGCTCAAGCCTTGCCATGGGCCGGCAAGGCTCGAGCTTGCTCGATTTCGACAAGCCAAGCCTCACCAACCTCAGGTGAGGCTCCACCTTGCCAAATCCTAAGAGCTTGAGTCTCGCTAGATAGGTGAGGCTCGAGCCTCGACCATGCCCAATCATGAGCTCAAGCTCGCCAAATCAGGGAGGCTGGAGTCTTGCCAACATTGAGGCCGGCGAGCTCGGCCTCACCAAATCTAGTGGGCCCAATCGACGAGCTCAAGGCTCACTGGTGCAATTGGTGACTGGGCGAGAGCTTCGCAACCCTCGCTCATAGCTGATGAGGGCCCCACAACCCTCGCCTAATGGCCAGTGAGGGTCGGCCACCGAAATTCGTAAGGGGAAAAAAGTGAAAGAAATAAAATAAAATAAAATAAAATAAAATAATTTAAAAATGGAAAATTTAAAAAAATTATAAAAACTGTTCAAGAGAATGATATCTCATTAATGAGTTGACTCTTTCAAGCCCATTTACAACCTATGTATCATTAGACTTCCATACAATCCAAACCCATGAACAATCTATTTATTAAAACTTAACTAACCCATATATGGGTTATCCCATTGTAAATGGGTTCAAAATTCTGACACCTCTAGTGACAACCACCAAGCATTCAAGATTAAGCTGAGCAAATATCTCACGAACATAACCGATCTATGAAAAGTTCATGATGTATGCGACATCTCCTTGCAGATATGCTTTATGCCTGAACCATCTTCTGGGTACGATCTCAGAGCATTCACAAGCGAAAAGATATCGTTGAGTCTGGCTCTTGGATTTGTACCATCCATGAGTTGTTAGAAATTTTGAGAAATGTCTGACATGTCGAAGTTCTTGGATCCAGCTTAAGGCCTAACCACAGAACCCGAAAGGAAAGACGCCACACGTTACACGGTCGATTTGCTGAGTTTCTTCATGCATCGAAAAACTCTCTTGGGAGCCCCGAAAGACATTACATGATGCGACTGATCCTAATTGAAGCGAAGCGGTGCATTAACGTGGCGTGATTGTGGGTATCACCCCACTTACAAGGTCACTTCCCACCAAGTCGAGGGATGTGTATGGACTTCTCCTGGGGTAAAGAGGATGAGGGGCAGAATCCTCGATTCCTGAACTGGACGGTTCTGATTCCGTGGTGATAGCGTCAGTGTTGGAAATTGTGATCCATTTTCTCTAAAACTTTCTAGAAACTTCAAGATTGATATTAGCTAGAAAAGTCAAGAAAAATTCTTAAGAAAATCTAGCATTGGTGGCCAAGAAAATATAGAAGTTTCTAGAAGAACTACAATCTAGAATTACCTAGATGAAGCCTACATGGACAACATTCTATAGAAATCTAGAATCTTGTACTAAGGTGTGACTCATTCCTATAAATAGGCTTGTAGTTCATTCATTTGAGTGTGAGAGGTAAACCCTCCACCTTGTGTGTGAGGTTTAGACCTCCACCGTGTGTGGAGGAGTAGAGTTAAGATGGTTTCTATGTCATGAAATACTCCTCCATTATATCAAAATATCTTGTACTATCCATTTTCATCAATTAGATAAATTATATCCCATGTTCTTTGTCATTCAATTATCCTATCTCATCCCTTGTCTACCCTCTACAAAATATACCATACACTTGCACACATCACTAACCAAAAACTATAACTAATACCAAAACCATGCTTCCACGCATGCTCACATCCAAAATTTCTAACATGGTATCAGAGCCAGAATCAAAAGCCAGAGCCAAGAGAGCCAGAACTAAAAAGGGACCATGAAGCCAGAGCTAGGCATACTTGGATGGAGTTATGGGCGTTTGTCCTCACCATCCTCAACTAAAAAGGCCAGAGCCCGAGCGAGAGCCAAGAGAGCCAGAGCCGGAGCCAGAGCCGGAATCAAAGCCGGAGCCAAAGCCAGAGCCTACTAGAGCCCGAGCCCGAGCCCGAGCTAACAACTACAACTAAGAGCATTTTGATGTCCCAAGACATATGGGACATTGTCGAAAAAAAAAAAAAAAAAGACATGCACAATCCAAGGTAGGTGCAAGTGTTTCGACAAGAGAATGCAAGGGATCGTGGAACGAAGACGACATAAAAGGCATGGGACAAACTACAAGGAGAATTTCAAGGTAGTTCGAGGATTTACAACACAAGTCTGGATTATCCCGAAAATGGATCAAGGGGGAGTGTTGGAAATTGTGATCCATTTTCTCTAAAACTTTCTAGAAACTTCAAGATTGATATTAGCTAGAAAAGTCAAGAAAAATTCTTAAGAAAATCTAGCATTGGTGGCCAAGAAAATATAGAAGTTTCTAGAAGAACTACAATCTAGAATTACCTAGATGAAGCCTACATGGACAACATTCTATAGAAATCTAGAATCTTGTACTAAGGTGTGACTCATTCCTATAAATAGGCTTGTAGTTCATTCATTTGAGTGTGAGAGGTAAATCCTCCACCTTGTGTGTGAGGTTTAGACCTCCACCGTGTGTGGAGGAGTAGAGTTAAGATGGTTTCTATGTCATGAAATACTCCTCCATTATATCAAAATATCTTGTACTATCCATTTTCATCAATTAGATAAATTATATCCCATGTTCTTTGCCTTTCAATTATCCTATCTCATCCCTTGTCCACCCTCTACAAAATATACCATACACTTGCACACATCACTAACCAAAAACTATAACTAATACCAAAACCATGCTTCCACGCATGCTCACATCCAAAATTTCTAACAGTCAGTTTCCGGTAGCATGAAAGATATATTCTCCAATTCTCGTACCACCTCCAACATTGTTGGTCGCGCCTTGGTCTGATCATTGCTACACTTGAGGGCCAATGCCATAAACTTCTTTATACATTCAGAAGGATACGGGCCCATGCTTCGATCTATGATAGAGAACATCGATCCAGATTGACAAGCTTGTAGCACCTGCCAATGCGATCAAAAACATAAAAATTCACAGTGAAGAGATTGCCAACAGTGGGACAACATCATGATGCAAAAGCTACGCTTCATCTAAAAATTCTGATACTATGCCAAGAAATGCAATGGAATCAAATATGAGGCCACTCTTTGGGTAATGGAAAACAAGTGATAGCATTCTATGTTCTCTTGACATAGAATTCAGCACTTCGGTGAGTTGGAAAGATAATCATACTGACACTGCCCTGGATTGCTGTATACATGAGTCAGGAGAATATAGGAAGTATTATCTGGCGGGGTTTATATGACCATTCCACTAGGATATGAGGGAAAACGAAAGAACAAGTACCTCCCTGACATTGTTTTTGCCATGAGATATGGGCGGCATCCCTGTCAACAGCTCCAAAAATACAATCCCAAGGCTGTAAACATCACTCTTTTCGGTTAACTTGTGTGTCAAGAAGTACTCTGGGTCAAGGTAGCCCTGCAAAGGGAAAAAGGATATTGAGAATTATTAAGGTCAACCCTTAAAATAGTGAAGCAGCACAAAGTACATGAGATGACCTTAAAGCTGGATCTCTACTCATTTAATGCCACTTGTATATGAAACAATGTCAGATCCGAAAGCACCAATAATGCAAAAAAATTTCTCGTCTGATACCATATTAATCCACTGGTGAAATAACAGAAAACTCAAGAGAATCCCAACTGGTTTGTCATCCTCTAGTTTGTTTGAGAGTAGCCATTGAGAATCAGATGAATGAGAAAAGCAGGTCTGCACGTCTACGACTAAATAGGAAGGCTGGCTAGACAGGGAATAGTCATCAAGATCTATGGCTGGTGACAGATGGTCATTCTCCCACAGAAACAGTCCACAAAATTCTTCTTTTGCTCTACATCAGTCAGACACTCTTCGTTCTTCATTTAGTATGATATAATCTCCAACTATGACAAGCAAAGTTACTTACAGGTGTTCCCTTTACGTTTGTGGATATGTGAGCGGTTACAAAACCATCAGTATTTGGTGATGGTGCAAGTCTTGAGATTCCAAAGTCTGCGACTTTTGCATTGAGTCTGCTGTCTAATAATATATTATTGGCTTTGATATCGCGGTGGATGATGGGAGGGTCAGCTTCTGTATGAAGGTAGAGAATGCCCTTAGCTGAACCCAAGGCAATGCTCAATCTGACTGCAAAACTCAATGGGCTTCTATATCGACCTGCCAATTAATAAATATCAAGATAGAGAAGCTATATTTAAGCTCACGGTTATCCGAACAAGACCACTTTTGTGGATATTTCTATATATGAAGGGCAATTTTGGCATTGTAATATCTTTGCCATGTCTCCTTTCATTTTAAGGTAAAAAATGTCCAGACACTGCAACATGGAATTCAGAAATCCTGCTTTTCATACTGTCAGCATGAGAAAGTAAGCAATCAAAGATTGTGAGGAAATTTTAAGCCAAGCCAGCTGGGGACCAGCTTAAGAATGTCATAGATTTTGAATCATCCTGCCTTCTGCCGAGAGCAAGGAACAGATTATACGACACATGTGCACAAAAGTTTGCACTTGAAAAAGAGGGGGCAAAATGGAAAAAATTGTTCCTATATAACCATACGACAATATATTTCACTCAATTATAAAATGAAAACGACAGGTGGTACATGTGGATAATCAAGAGACCAGACGGTTCCGAGAGATGAACATATTAGACGGATGAGCCTTACAGAGTATGATGAACAATCACGGATATAGCTTATGAAACAGCATGATTTCTTACCTGATAAGGCACTGTGAAGGGAACCATTTGGCATGAATTCATATACCAACATCTGCTAGGACAAAAAAAGCATATAAAACTTATTATTTAGAGTCATTGTCATTATTGAATTGCAGCAAAACAGTTTGATCCTACTAAAAATAGTGAAACGGGAGTATTACCACAGCTGGACAAGAACAGTATAGGCACAAGAACAATGTATAGTCCCTTGTCATTGACAAAATTTTTACCAATGACCTAAGAGTTTAGGACCTAATAATTTTCCAATTTGTTAGATAGACTTAGGACTCATTACAACGTGAAATCTGTCCCATCAGGGTATTTAATAAAGGAGTGACTTAGATTCTCGATTACTAATGAGTTCTTTAGAATGTAACCAATTCAACTCTTGGAGACATTATTTACCAAGTATAAAAGTACCCAGAGTCCATGTAAGACAGATTTCAAAAGATTACAATGTAAAGACCTAATCGAATGTGATGAATCTAACTGCTTGCATATTCTCAATTGGAAACATTAGTTGCAGAACTAATACTGCACTTCTATCGTAGCATATGATAATAACAGGCAATGCCGATATAAGAATGCATTTCTTTCCATATTCTGAACAAATGAAAACTTTTCTGCAAGCTCGTACAAGAAAACCCAAATCTCAGCGGTCAGACTCTTGATGGTAGGTTATCCACCAGTTCATTGTGGTCCTCTGTGCTTGCATGCAGATGAGTGCACTAAAGTCCTCCAAACAATATTCAAGACTTATAGTGGTAAAGATGGTATTGCATTGAAAGTATACTCTATACCAAAGGCCTTGCTGTACTAGAGGATCTACTCAATGTCCACATCGTGGTTCTCACCATTCTAGATGATGTGGTATGAATCATAAATAGGTCGAGAGCACCTTCGTCATTTCATAGGTTTCAACCTTAACGGTTAGAAAATAGAGGACTTGTATGGAGTTTATTTTCTTGCACTTGAGGTCACATAATTACGAGATTTATCAGCATGCACTCCATCTTGGCTGCACTGTAAGTTTGTTCTGTATAAACATCACAGCTGAATCCTCAGGGGGCACCTATTGATATACCTTAATTTAGTAATCCTACCAGGATTTACTTCTAAAGTGGAAATCTACATGTCATAATTCAAACCACAATATTTGACTTCAACTTATGAGTAAAATGGTAATGACGGAGGCTATCTACACACTTTTGGAGACCGTGTAGCTGGAGTTTAGCAGCACGTACTTTTTAAAGGTTTTTATAATGTGAGAGAACATCTTTATAAGGAGCTTCATACTATTAGCGAACAGGAAAGGCAATATGACACTTCTTTAAAAAATTGTTTCGATGAGCACATCAGCGCTGCCAGAATCAAGAAGATTCTACCTGCTCATTTTCTTCGTCACAGTACCCAGCCAAGGAAACAAGGTTGCGATGGTGTAGCCGTGATAAGAATTCTATTTCAGTAAAGAACTCTTGTTGACCCTGCAGCGATCTTTGCTCTGCACGTTTGATTGCCACCACTGTTCTATCCCCTAAGATACCTTTATAAACTTTTCCGTAGCTTCCTTGTCCTATCTGAGCAGTCATATCGAAGTTACTCGTTGCCTTCTCAAGATCAGCAAAGGAAAATGCTTTGATTCCTTCAACTTTCATGGGAACTTTCGAAGCTACGCAAGAGGAAAAATAAACAAATAAAAGAGTTCACTCTAGAGGATGAGGCTTTTCAAGGTGCAAATAATGTGGCAGAAATCACACACCTGACTTTGTCCTTGAACCTTGATCCCGGTTCCTAGGGTGCCTTACGTAGAACAGAAACGCAATGGCCAGGCATATGACACCTGCAGCAGAGATGGATCCAAGCACAATTGCAGCGAGAACACCCTTGCTCATGCCCGAGCTCATCGGCCGACTAACATCTGCACATGAGAAGATTACTGTTCTCTAAGCACCAGTTTAACTGTGAAGGACAGCTTTATCTGTTTCAGAAGAAGCCTTTGATTCAAACAATTGCAGAGCTTCCCTTTCAAATGACCATTTGGAAGAGTTTTGAGAACGCGAGAAGAAATGATATTCCAAAATAGATGGCTCGCTAGTTCAGACATGCTCAAGATGCATCGCATGATATTAGAAAAGCTGTCGACATCTATCAAATCTAACGATGGATTGGCTGGATACCCTATAATGTCTAGTCAAATCTATTTATGTACAAATGGTCCATTCATTTACGTAATCAATAATTTCTGATAAGGTAAAAAAAAAAATCAGAAAGACACGTGATCAGCAGTAGAGGAGGAGCAGTACATTTTATCACTAGAGACCTATTAGTATGTTTTTTTGGCCTTTCCAAAAATCAATAGGAATATTCATCTTTCAAAAGTTCAATTAATCAATAAAAATTCAAGATTTTAGGGAAAGTATAAGTTATTCTAAATACATGTGCTCTCATCGATAGCAAACCGACGAGATTTATTCAATTAGGACATGGTTATACCTGCCATTATGTACATTAAACCTATGAATGAATTCTTATATTTGATCTTTTTCTAAGTATCTATATCGCATTGTTGATGCCATAAATGTGATGAATTTTCCTAATATCTTTACGATGGTACCCTCACAAAGTAGTATTTATTTGGACTTTTATCAGGCCTACTATAAGTTTTAAAATATTTAGACATTCACTGTTGGATTATCGAAATATATAGAACAATTTAGTCACAAGACTAACACCAAACACACATATCGCTTATCCAATGGTGAAGGCATATCTTTATACACTAAGGGTGGATCTAACAATTATTTAGTGAATTTACAATCAGAGATGTGCAATTAATAAAAAACTCTAAACCTTGTTTTTATTAACTTTTTGTGATGATTAGAAATTCTTACCCGGTAACTTATCGTAGTCCTTGAATCAACAACTTCAGAAAGATATTTTTATACTTATATTTCTGAAATATGCGCAAATATTTATCTTGCATTGTGTGTATATATATATATATATATATATATATATATATATATATATATTTTTTTTTTTTTTTTTTTGTAAAATTCAAGATTCTCGCTTAAGAATTTCTCATATTTCTAAGCGACATGAAAATTGAATTCCCAGGCAAAAAATCTCACGTGAGCACGCCTCGTGGCTCGACCTCACGTGATCTCAACCCCCGCTCGGAACTTACCAGATTGATAAAGTCCAAGGGTAAAATTTAGCAGATCATAGGGCCCGAAAACATCATTCCCAGGAATCGTCAATCCTGCGATATCGTCCATAAGCCGTAGGACCTCGCTTGCATCGAATATACCAGAATAGTTGCCAATCACAGGATAAAACTTTAGAAACATTTTGAGCCTGGGACCTTTCTGCCATATGATGGAGTCAACAACGAGCTGATACGGTTGCAAGTCAAGATTGGAGGTCATGTAATATATGAAACTGTCAGCATACGGGGAAAAATCAGATATACTAGGACTGCGTAAACGAAGTCCAACACCAAGCGGTGCAGCACAGTAGCATGGATCTGGGGAGTCAGGCAAATGTTCGTACGACTGAGGGCAATGTTGATTTGGGCAACTGCCGCTGTTCGAGTACGAAGAATTGGCAGGAGCATCAGCGCTGCCGTCTTCAGGTGCACAGTAGTTGACAATATTAAGTTCGTTTTGTCTTCTGCAAACTGGATTCCCTTGAAGCCTATGCATAGATAAATTAGTAAGTCATCAAAATGGTCCCAAACGTGATAAAGCTACTAGATAAAAGCAAAAGATGATAGGTGCTTAATCAAGTTTATGTAAAATTAGTAATATTAGGCGGCTCTAGAATCAAAAGTTCACAATTATAACTAAATATATATATATATAGGAAAGCAGCTATAAACTGATCCAGACCACAGTGAATACATTGAAACAAAGGGAGTGATGGAAACTATGTATAACATGCCTAGATCTTGATTAGCAGAGAGCATACCAAATTGTGACATTTGGAGGAGGATTGAGACTGCCCACAACATTAGTAAGTGCATTGTTTTGGAACTCCCTGCAAGTAAAGATTCATATACAAGGATAAGAGTACAAAGGAATCAGGTACATACGAAAGTTCTTCAAACAAGTTGGAGGTAACCCTGTAGAGATTTCAGGTAAGCCAACAGTAGTGCTTAATGTAAAGTTTGATTTTATCTGGTTCAAATGAAAAGGCTGTAATTGGGGCTTCGGTAGAGAGAGAGAGAGAGAGAGAGAGAGAGAGAGAGAGAGAGAGAGAGAGAGAGAGTGCATGTGTGTGTGAGTGCATCAGTTCATATAAATACGAACATACAAATTCCTGGAAGGACACAATGTGCGCATGCATCGCAATTTTAAGGCAGTCATACCATTAGTCATTGAACCACACAATAAAATGCTCATAGTATTACTAAGAAACGGCTAAGAATGAACCCTGTCTTTCTGCAATTGGCTCACAATTTAAGTGTTGATGTTGCATTGAAAGTGATATTCTGCCATATATTGGTTGGAACATCACCGGACAAGTAATTGTCGTGAAGAGATCTGCAAATACAAAACCAGTTATCATTCCTATGTAAGTCCATTATGTAATTATTTCCATCTGTAGAAAAATGATACAGCACCATCATTTGATGACATGAAGCGAATAGCTGCTTCAAGCTTCAAACTAGGATATCACCATGATTTTGACAGAAAACAAGAATATGTAGTCAAAGTCCAGATGATTCTTACAGTTTTTGAAGCTTGACAAAACTAGAAAAGTTTGAGGGAATAGTCCGATCAAGCTGATTATTGGAGAGATCACTGCAAGATGTGAAACGAATCAATTAAATATGGATAAAGGATTACCATTACAGACGTACCTCTGACCAGTATTCAGTTCCAGGTGTCATAATATTTGTATTTAAGTGCCTTTCTTGCTTATTATTTCTTTGTTAGAGCATGTGAATGTGCGTGCGCGTGAGTGAGAGAGAGAGAGAGAGCAACATAAATAATTAAAATCTCATGGAGCACCTACATAGTAGTGATATATGGAGAAAGCTTATTCGTGGGTATGCTTCCAGTTAGGTTATTTGAGCTAAGATCCCTGCAAATTGAACAATAGTTTTGGTCAGACAGCATGCCCAGATTATTTGAGTCTTTTTTCTTAACTTGATACTTCTCATAATTCTCCTCATTCCATTTACACAGCCAAAGCCAAGAAACAGCGCACAATTGGTAACACAATTGATGCTAACTGCCAAGCATCAATTAAAGAATTAAAGATTGAAACTTACAAGTAAAGAAGACTTGGGATGGTGCTGAAATCAGGAATAACGCCTGTCAAATTGCAGTTTCTCAAACTCCTGTGAATATTAAAAGATTCAAGTTTAGAAAGTAGACAACTGTCCTTTTGTGAGAAGAAATGAAGAAGAAATATGCAGCTTGTGGCTAGTCCTGGCAGAAGAGTCGAAGATCCATAATGATGAAAAGCAAAGATTGCAATCTCCCTCCAATAGAGTAAAACTTCCAAATACCAAAGTAATGATTGAAAATAGCCTCCATGTGGCGCTAAGTTCTCTGGAAATCATTTTCATGTAAATGCATTATTGATAACATGAATTATAAGCAATGCAACATCAATCAGCACGCATGGTTGTCTGTTTTCTCTTCAAACAAAAGAAACCAAAGAAGGTAGCCCAATACTGGCGCTGGTTGCATGCTGTATGCATGAATGTGGCGTATATGCATTAAGGTCATAGAGAGATAGATGGACCTTACAATTTCACGAGTTTAGGCATGTTTGAATAATTACTTGGGATACCATTCCCCTCAAAGTTGTTGTTGTCCAGTTGGCTGCAATGAAATAACATAGTTAAAATTGTTGCTAGTTTCTAGTAATAGGTGATCAAAATTTCAAACTTTAGTTGTATGTATGAAGCTTTGTATACAAGGATTAGATGCAACGAACAAGACAAACAACCTCAAGCAAAACTGAGCTCCTGCTCAAATCTTAACTAGATTTACCAATTTAAAGTTCCCTTAAATAAACCTATACATATTAAGGTTCCACAACATAGGAATTCCCAGAAGCTGTTTTACTTTTTTCAAGACCAAAGTAGTCATACTTGTTTATCATTTTTGCTTCTGCACTTATTAAACAAGTAATGCTTATCCGAGTCATTTCAGTTATATGCAACAATGACTATGTGGTAATTTCAGCCTCAAAAATCATTTGCTTGGATAGTAAGGAGAAAAAAGCCTGTGTATCAAAATATGGCTTCATCAAAAGAAACATACAGAATCGTCAGTTTTGGCATCATATGGAGCTCTTTTGGGAGATAACCTGACAAGTTGTTGTTATCCAAAAGGCTGCAAGCATTCCATTAGACTGTTAAAATAATGAATGAAAAAGATCGAGATAATGGTAGTGACATACTTACAAGTGTTTAAGCATTGGAAGTTTAGAGAGCCCAGGAGGAATCTGACCACTGATAGAATTGTTGTTCATGTGACTGCAAGACACAGCATCCGATGACTCAAAGTAACTAATCTGGTTACCTTGCCACTAAGAACCAAATGTTAGATCTTATTTTCTGTAAAGCTTACAAGTGCTGAACTTTTAGCAAATTTGCAAATGATCTGGGCAGTGTTCCTGATATTCGGTTATCGTCCAGATCAAATCTTGTTATATTGGGGAGGGATCCAAGCTCAATTGGTAGAGGACCTGATATATTGTTTCCACTTAGAAGCCTGCATTAAATATTGCCTCCATAAGCTGCTTTTGCATATTATTATCAAGTTTCATCTGATACAGAAAGCATTTCCTAATTGCTAGTTGCCCAGAAAAAAACATACTATCAAAGCTTCTATGAGCAAGTGCACTGCATTCATCTCCAAGAAATTTTTGAACATTGCCATTATGTCAAGTCAAAGCAAAAACTTAATACTGAAGATCTCAGTCCACTGTTCCATTAAGAGTGTTAACTGGCATGAGATAACAAGAAATTATCTTGCATAGATATGATGTATCTCTAATTAAAGAGAGAAGTTGAATCTATGCAGTGATAAACCGAATCAACATCAAGCCCAAGACATGAACCATGACACCAGACAATTGGACGTCAGTTTGTCTGAGTATATAAATGGATATGCTGAAAGCAGTTTGTGTACAATAAACAGCACTCCCCAGCTATCTAGTTAATCACCCTTGCTTTTATAGATTCATCCATCATAGTGCATAATTCAATACTCTGTAACAGACAAAGGAGATTTATCAAACTGAAATGAAGTGCCCATAACTATCAGTGAAAAACAAAAGGTTGCAAATAGGCTTATCTTGTAAAATTTTATAGCATCATAGCATATGCACTGGAACTAGTTCGAATTAAGTTCTCACGTACAGGAGGTGCAAAGAAGTCATGTTGCCGATCTCCTTTGGTATGCTGCCACTTATGTTGTTCCACATAAAATCCCTGCCAAGAAATGTTTCGGAGTTGAGAGAGAGAGAGAGAGAGAGAGCAATGGCAACTTCAACTTCCAAAATGAAAGAAGTGCAAGTTTATACGGGCGCGAGCATGACGCTTTTAAAAATGGAAAGTATGATATGGTTAGACCAGCGGCATACAAGTAAATCACATAGGTGAGTACACCAAGCTCCGGAGCTAATGTCCCTGTCAGATTCTTATTTAGCAGCCGCCTGCACATGAGAGAAAGCACATGAGAACAGACTATCACCACATATCTATTGATAGCATTTACATGTTTTAAATCAAGATTTGCTTCAGGATTTCAAGATTGATTCCTGTACATGAATGGACAGTTTGACTCCCACATATTCAAAAGTTCTTCCATCTAACAACATAGAAGAGTATCATTGAACCAGAATCCATGCTAGCAGAGATATTAACACAAAAAATTATCAAAAGATTTATAGCTATAAAAAACACTAAAATAAAATATCAGATGAAACACCCGCAAAAACATAAAACTAATTAGAAATCTGTTTCTCACTAGATAAGTGATATGGTATCTTAAGTAAGATTTATCATATATTTGTGAGGTAGAACAGGTCAATAGGAACTTCAAAATGAGAGAGAGAAATGTTCATTTCTCTAAACAGATATATAGAAATGAACATACAGTTCTTGAACTTAGGTGAACAAAAAAAGTGAACTTACAGTTCTTGAACGTGCAGGTAGCCATCATTTTGCTGTGAGCAGATGACCCCAGTCCAGTTGGAAGTGCAGGGATCGTTCTTATTCCAGTCGCGGAGATTTTTGAATGGATCACCAAGAGACTTCCGGATTGCTTTCAGCGCAGTTACTACAAAGCATTAAAATCCACCTAGTCATAGCAAGAATAAGAAGAACCGTCTATCGAAAACATCATCTTGTTCGAAGATCATCTTTTTCTTGCCATCTCCTTTTTGTAGTTCTCAGGGAATATCATAGCCTCATAGACCGACAGATATATCGTAAGACCCACACGACAAACAGAAAAAGCAAATAAACTGACATTCAGCCGGGTGAATGATCCGTGCCGAAGCGAGCGAACCGAACCAACATGCCGATAAAGCAACAGCCACTCCGAGCAACAGACGCCGTTCCCTCGCCATCTCTGCAGCACAAAAGCAAAGCACGTTCAAAACAGAGTAGAACCCCACTCACTTCTCAGAGCTCAGATCATTCAGACTCTTTTCTCATCATCCACCCCTCCAGAAACAAATCGCTCGACTCGAAGCGGGTAACGAAGCTCTGACCTGACGCGAGACCGGAAGGGAGCTGGAGGTGGGTGAGGTCAAGCGAGCGGGGAGGAAGCGGGAAATGCCGTCTTTGTAGACGCCATGGAGGCGATGATGTGAGGACAGTCGGGACTAGTCAGAGGAATCGCGGAGAAAACTGGGAGGGGATGGGTTGGTGAAAAAGCATGGTTAGGTGTCAGCGATGACCTGAGTCAATCCAGTCATTTATTTATTATATAAAAATTAAGAATTAATTTTTAATTTTTTTTAAAATTAATTGCATAGTATATAATTTTAGGTGCGTTTATTTTAAATTTATATTGGACCGGTAACAGATGGGTTCGAATTGGTTGTTCTGAATTTTAAATTGACGAGGTAAGATTAAAGCTTGAAAAGAATTAAATTGGCAAGCCCGTATCATAGGAGAGATATTACGGACTCATCTTTGCGAGGTTTCAAATTTGAAGAAATCCTATTGTAATTTTGAAAAATTGGTGAAGAATATTCATTTTTGTATAGGAATATTACGTTCAAGAGGTTATAGACAATCTTCGTGCATATTGAAAAAGAGATGAAATATTCCATAAAGATTACGTTTTTTTGCCTATAAAAGGGGTTTTTAATCACACTAAAAGGGGATCACACATTGAATACACGGCCGCACAAGAGGGGGTTCTATTTTTCGAGGTTTTCCTTCGTTCTTTTGGGGAGAACAACACACAAAAAAGAAGGAAAATTATTTTCACCTTGGGGTTTTTTTTTTTCTTTTTGATCACATCGAGGGGTTTTTTCCCGTGTTCTAGAATATAAATTGAACAAAAGGAAGAGAAAAAATTTTCTTGCTTATGGGGGTTTCTTCTTTTCCTTCGTTTCTTTGAAGAAGGGAACACAAAAAGAAAGAGGAAAAGTCTCAAAAGAAAAGTCTGTCAGAAAAGAGGGCAAAAGGTACAAAGACAAAGAGGGAAGTGACATGAGGAAGACAGGTGAGAGGAAAGAAGAGAGCTACTGTTCTTCCTCTTCCCCGGACCCCTCGATGACAGCTACCGCCGGGTCCCACCTTGCTTCCAGCCCGCACTGGCCCGCGACCTGCAGTTGCCGATCACCGCCGCGCCGCTGTGTCTCCGAGCGACACCCCGTGCTATCGAGTTGCTCTCTGCCACCTTCGCCCGAGCCCCCAAGCGTCGACACCCACCCGTGACCTGCAGCAGCCGTGCCTTCGCTCGCCATCTCCGAGCACCACCGCTGCTGCGATCTAACGCCAGAAGCCGCAGCACCCGCTGGAGTTCCACCCCTCGCCGAGCCCCCTGCTGCCGAGTTTCCTTCTGCTGGCCAGTGCCCTACTTTTTCGAGCTGCTGCAACCCGAGCGCTCCGCCCCTGCCCGCAGCGCCTACGCCTGCCACTACTTCTTCGAGCGACCTTGCTAGTAGCTTGCCACCACCGTTGCCGTGACCTGTCTCTAGTGTTAGCTAGGTTCACTCCTATGTGGAGGAAGCCCAATGAATTGCAAGCCCAAAAAGGGCTTGAGCCCATATAATAAGTTACGTGGAGAAATAGGGTTTCTACTTATCAAAAAGTGGTAGCCGCAAAGACGTAATAACAAGAAAAAGAAAGCAGAAAATCGAGGGTTGAGGCAATATCGATTTACATTAAGGCTGGCATCGGAGGTCGATTCGTGGTCCGATTGAGCTGAAATTTTGTCAGCATGTTCGTGACACAATTTTCTCGAATGTGAATAGTTTGATTTTCGTTTGAAGCCCTCTACATCAGGTTTTTCGTGGATTGATCAAAACCTGCGTTTCTGGTCAGATTTATCCTTGATCTCTTGTGAAATTCATGTGTATTGCCAAGAATTATGTTCTTGAGGTCTTTGCTGCTATGTACGTCTAGTATTTGCTAGAGAAGAATATCATTCACCCAATTTTGTTGATAGTGAAGATTTTCGGGTAGACTCATGTCCCGTGGTTTTTATCTCCTCACATCGAGGAGGTTTTCCACGTAAAAATCGTCTTGTGTTCGCGTGCTTGGTATTTATTTTACTCTACTATATCGATTCCTATTAGGTTTACACAAGAGGGGAGATTATTTTATTTAGCTACGTTAATTCGATATTGTTCGAATTGTTACTGTTCTCCTATCAGAGTGGTATCAAAGCTTCTGATTATTGCTTGATTTTTCTGCCTTGTGTTAAATAATGGAAACGAATACGAGTAGAATGGTTACACTGAATGGTTCAAATTATCATATTTGGAAAGGGAAGATGGAAGACCTTTTATATGTGAAAGATTTTTATTTGCCCGTATTTGCCGAGGAGAAACCGAGAGAATAAAACTAATCTTGAATGGTCTATATTTCATCGTCAAGTGTGTGGTTATATCGGGCGGTGGGTAGATGATAATGTTTTGAACCATATTATTGAGGAAACACATGCACGGAGTTTATGGGATAAGCTCAAACAGTTATATGCTCGAAAGAGGCGGGAATAATAAGTTATTTTTGATAAAACAGATGATGGCTCGAGATATCAAGATGGTACTCGTTTGACCGATCATTTAAATTCTCTTCAAGGAATTATAAATCAGTTGGCTACGATGGGAATCAAGTTTGATGATAAGATACAAGCACTATGGTTGCTTGGTACTTTGTCGGACTCATGGGAGATGTTCCGAACATCTTTGTCTAATTCTGCCCCGGATGGTACGATTACCATGGATTTGAATGAAGAGATGAGAAGGAAGACACAAGGATCGTCCTCTTCACATTCTGATGCCTTGGTTGTTGAGAAAAGGGGAAGAAGTGAGTCTCAAGGTCCGAGAAATAGAGATAAAAGTCGAGATAAAAGCAGAGGTAAGTATAATAAATTTGCTAATGTTGAGTGCCATTATTGTCATCAGAAGGGACATATTTAGAGGTTTTGTCGCCAGTTAAAAAGGGAGAAACAAAAGGAGTAAGGTAAAGAGAAGAAAAGTGATAATGATAGTGATGACAATCGTGTCGCTGCACTTAAAGAAGACTTTCTCATTATTTTTTATGGTGATGTGGTGAATTTTGTATCTCATGAGACTAGTTGGGTAATTGATAGTGGTGCATATATTCATACTACGTCTCATAGGGATTTCTTTACATCATACAGGTCAGGTAACTTCGGATATGTGAAGATGGGAAACAATGGGCTAGCTCAAGCTGTAGGCATCGGTGATGTGTGCCTAGAAACCAGCAATGGCACAAGGTTAGTATTGAATAATGTTAAACATATGCCTGATATCCGCTTGTATTTGATTTCTACAGGCAAGTTGGATGATGAGGGGTATTGCAGCACCTTCAATAATGGTCAATGGAAACTCACCAAAGGTTCTCTTTTTGTGGCTAGAGGTGAAAAATATTCTTCGTTGTACATTATGCAGGCAAAGTTGTCCACAGAAAAAATTAATGCAGTAGACAGCAAAGATGCAACTGAGTTATGGCATAAAAGGCTTAGTCATATCAGTGAGAAGGGTTTGTCAATATTGGCCAAGAAGAAGCTCCTTTCAGGATTGAAAAGTTCGGCGCTAAAGAAGTGTGCTCACTTGTTTAGCAGGAAAACGAAACGAGTTGCATTTAAAAGCTCCCCTCCTTCAAGAAAGTCATGTATACTTGGATTTAGTGCATTCTGATGTTTGCGGTCCTATGAAAACAAAATCACTTGGTGGCTCTCTTTATTTTGTTACCTTCATAGATGATTTTTCAAGGAAAATTTGGATTCATACCTTGAAAACTAAAGATCAAGTATTAGATGCTTTTAAGCAATTTCAGGCTTCAGTTGAGAGACAGACTGGAAAGAAATTGAAATGCATTAGAACTGATAACGGGGGAGAGTATATTGGACATTTTGATGAATATTGCAGACAACAAAGTATTCGACATCAAAAGACACGTCCCAAGACGCTTCAGTTAAATGGCTTAGCTGAGAGAATGAACAGAACATTGGTTGAAAGGGTAAGATACTTACTTTCACAGTCAAAGCTACCTGGATCCTTTTGGGGTGAGGCTTTAAGTACAGTTGTGCATGTACTAAATCTTACTCCATGCGTTCCTTTAGAGTTTGATGTTCCTAATAGAGTTTGGACAGACAAAGATGTTTCTTATGATTATTTGCGTGTCTTTGGGTGCAAAGCATTTGTGCATATTCCCAAAGATGAGAGGTCTAAACTTGATGTGAAAACACGACAGTGCATATTTATTGGTTATGGACAGGATATGCTTGGCTACAAATTTTATGATCCGGTTGAAAAGAAAATTGTAAGAAGCAGAGACGTTGTGTTTATGGAAGATCAAACAATAGAGGATATTGAAAAAGCAGAGATGATTTCGGCACCACAGGTTAGTGATAATTTGGTTGATTTGGATTCAATTCCTCTTACAAATATTCCTACACAGGTTGATGAAGAGCAGCAGGAAGTCAATGTTCCAAATAACGCACATGTTCCTGAACATGTTGAAACATATAATACTATTCCTGAACCAGAGGCTCAATTAAATGTTCCACTGGATGTTCTAATCCGGAGATACGTTAGAGACTGACGACCTTCCACTAGGTATTCTGAAGATGAGTATGTATTATTGACTGATGCAGGTGAACCAAAGTGCTATGCAGAAGCAATTGAATATGAGAACAAAAGCAATTGGTTTGATGCTATGCGAGATGAGATGCAGTCACTTTATGATAATCATACTTTTGAGTTTGTGAAGTTACCTAAAGGTAAAAGAGCTTTGAAGAACAAGTGGGTATATAAGTTGAAGCAAGATGAACATACTTCATAACCACGGTACAAAGTTAGATTGGTTGTTAAGGGATTCGGTCAGAGAAAAGGTATTGATTTTGATGATATATTTTCTCCGGTAGTGAAAATGTCTTCTATTTTTGTGGTATTAGGCTTGGCAGCTACCCTAGATTTAGAAATTGAGCAAATGGATGTTAAAACGGCCTTCCTACATGGTGACTTGGATGAAGAGATATACATGGAACAACCTGGGGGTTTTAAAGTGAAAGGGAAAGAGGATTATGTGTGCAAATTGAAGAAAAGTCTCTATGGCCTAAAACAAGCACCAAGGCAGTGGTACAAAAAATTTGCGTCAGTTATGACATAGCAAGGCTATAA
The DNA here is from genome assembly GCA_014182565.1 of Eucalyptus marginata. Taxonomy (NCBI): domain Eukaryota; kingdom Viridiplantae; phylum Streptophyta; class Magnoliopsida; order Myrtales; family Myrtaceae; genus Eucalyptus; species Eucalyptus marginata. The sequence goes on from CM024585.1 coordinate 10,004,403, forward strand.
GAAGATTTCCTCGGATAACTGTGTGTTTGTCCAAAAATTTTATGATGATGACTTTATTATTCTATTGCTTTATATTGATGATATGCTGATTGTTGGCAGGAATGCTTCAAGAATTGAGTTATTGAAGAAACAGTTGAGCAAGTCTTTTGCCATGAAAGACTTGGGCTCGCGAAGCAGATTCTTGGCATTAGAATTACCCGAGATAGAGATGCTAAGAAGTTGTTTTTGTCGCAAGAGAAATATATCGAGAAGATCCTTCAGAAATTTTACATGGACAAGGCTAAAGTGGTTAGTACTCCTCTTGCTGTCCACTTTAAGTTAAATATGAAGCAAAGTCCTACGACTAATAAAGAGAAGAAAGATATGGAAAGTGTTCCATATGCCTCAGCTGTAGGAAGCTTAATGTATGCGATGGTATGTACACGCCCAGACTTGGCGCACGCAGTTGGCGTTGTTAATTGCTATTTGTCAAATCCAGGCAGAGAACACTGGAATGCAGTGAAGTGGATTATGAGGTATCTTTGGGGAACTTCAAATTTGAAACTCAGTTTCGGGACCGGGAAACTTGAGTTAGTTGGATACATAGATTTCGACTTGACAGGAGATATTGATACTCGTAAATCTACTTCTGGTTATTTGATTTCTTTTGCGGGTGGAGCTTTGTGTCATGGAAGTCAAGATTGCGAAGTGTGTTGCACTTTCTACAACCGAAGTTGAATTTATTGCGTGGCCCGAAGCTAGTAAAGAGATGCTATGGATGGAGAAGTTCTTAGAAGAACTTGGGTTCAAGCAAAAGAGGTATGTGCTATTTTGTGATAATCAAAGCGCAATTCATCTTGATAAGAATTCATCTTTTCATTCTAGATCGAAATATATTGATGTTAGATATCATTGGATAAGGGATGTTTTAGATGAAAAGTTATTGGAACTTGAGAACATTCATATGAATCATAATGGCTCTCATATGATGACGAAGACTTGGTATTAATGGAACTAAGCCTAGAACCAGGGAAGGAAGAGTCGATTTTCTGCAGGTATGCCTTCCCACAGTGGGCGAACAACTCCCGTTCAAGCCCTTCAGGGACGGCCTTTTAGCATAAAACTACTCTGCCCTTTAGTTCAGAGCCTAGGGACACCATGAGAACCAGGATGGAAACGCTTCTAATTTACCCGAGCTGCATTTCCTAGAAGATCCTACCAGGCTGAAGAAGAAGAGGAGTTTAGAAAGCCATAGAGAGGTTTTTACAAAATACTCACTTTACTTCAGGGGACTCTGCCCAACACATTACACCCTCCTTACCTTATATAGACAATAAGAGGTCTCAAACGAACAAGGACCAAGCTCATGGGTCCGGAAACAAACAGAGGCACCAGAAACTTCCGGGAGGGAATTATTCGCACGCCTATGAACAGTAACCGTACTGTGAACAGTACTTTCCCTAGCCTAGTGTTACAGTAAAAGTGAACAATGCTGCTACAGTGAAATTGTACGGACAGCGGCTTTTCAGCGGTCTCGTCCGTCACGAGCATTGTAGTCATAGTCCGAGTCATCCAAGCTGTGTGCTGTTGCTAGAAGATGTGCCTCATATTTTTGTTCAAGAGCTTCAAGGTCTTCTGGTGAGAGGATTTGATTTAGCTGATGTGATGAGGATGCTTGTTCGTGAGCCCGGTGGGATGCTTCTTCTTGAGCCCAGTTTGTATTGTCATCTTTTGTAGTGTCGGCAGGAATGCTTGGCTGAGGCCAGTTGGATGGCTGTGCATAGTAGGAAGTGTCCACTTGAGATAAGGACGAGGGTCCTTGGTCATAGGGATCTTGGGAAAGAGGACCTCCCCAATGTGCATAGGGGTCCTGAGTGGATTGGACAATGTCATCTGCACTTGTCATTTCATTATCTTGGGATGATTCAGCTTGTCTGAATTGCCTGAGTGCTTCCTTAGCTTTTGGTGCTAGGTCATAATGATCACATGTAGTGGGTACATTATAGTTCCATACTTCTTCAGGAATGGTTTTGTTTTCTTGGCACAAAATTCTCTGGAGTTCTCGGTACTGGAGTTGACAGGATCTAACAGATCTTGGATAGGATTTGTGAATCCTAGCTTCTTTGCTATCCAAATGGGGTTTGTAGGATGTGGTTCCTATTTCCAGGGGAACATTAATGATGTTGCCATTATTTCTGAGAAAATGCCATGGACGTCGGAAAAACAGGATGGTATGGACTTCAGGATTTGGTGTGGTGGTTTTTAGTTCTTTCTCCAAGAGATGTTTCCAGTGGGTAGGAGGATAAAACCAATTGAGAAAGTCTAGAAGATTTTGATCGCTTTCTCTTTCAATATTTCTTCCGAGTAAGAATATCCTGGTGAGGTTGGCGACGAATCTTCTGGTTGGAATTTCAATAGCTATCAAGTACTTATTGGTTAAGTACCATAATAGCGTCTTGAGTTGGTCGGGAAATCATCTTCCTTCCAGATAAGAGGATGTATGAATGGATAATCCGAATTTAATCCACGAGGGATAAAGAATCGAACCCGCATTGAATCGAACAGATCGTGTGGCATTGCCACATGAGGTTTTCCAGATTTTCAGTGAGATTATCATTATGGATTTGTTCAATAATCTCCTGGGGATATTTCCAACTTGGCAAATCTTTGATCTTCTCAATCTTGTATTTTACGCCATGATTGAGCATATGGAAAGCAGGTCTTTTGATGTACATGTTGATTTTAGCTGGTGCTTTTGATCTTGACAAGAAATCAGCAAGCACGTTCTTTTTTCCGGGAATGTGTTTGGTTTCAAAAAAATATTTTGAAAACCATTCGGCCCAACGAAGCAATTGAGAATTTGGAATCTGCTTCTGTTTAAACTTGGTCATCTGAGGAAAAGATGCCATGTCTAATTCTACCAGGAAGTGATGGCCGATGAGATGGAATTCAAACTTCTTGATTCCATTCTTTACTGCTAAGATTTCTTTGAAAGTGGAATTGTAATGCATTTCAGATTGAGAAAACTTTCCACTTTTGTGAGCACAAAGGTGTCTCTTACCATCAATTTCTTCAAGTAGAACGGCTGCCCAGTATTCATCACTGGCGTCAGTTTGAAGAATTCTTTTACCTGTTGATGGTATCTTCAATGGTGAGAGATTCTGCATAACCTCCTTAAGCTCAGCGACTGCTTTTGTCTGAATTTTTCCCCAAGGTGGGGGATTCTTCTTTAGCATGGATTGGAAAGGAATCAGGAGCTTTGCAAGATTTGGGACAAAATCCCTGAGATAATTTATTATCCCAAGAAATTGCTGAACTTCTTTCTTTGTGAAATTCTCCCTCGGAAATTTTAACGGTTCTTGAGCAATATGCGGCCTTGGATAGTATGTACCGTTGTTGAGGTGCATACCAAGAAATTCGATTTCTGTTTGGGCAATATTCATCTTTCGCTGAGAAAGCATAATGCCATGCTTTCTGACAATTTCTGCGAACTGTTCAAGGAGTTGGCAGTGTGGCCCCCTTTCGTCGGGATCAGAGTAGGATATCATCGATATATACTTTGCAGCACTTGAGAGAATTGATTGGAAGATACGACACATGGCCTTTTGGAAAAGGGATGGTGCTACCTTTAGGCCAAAAGGAAGAACTTTCCATTGGAAGTCTTTGGTTCGGAATACAGAATCTGTTTTGGATACGTCTTCGGGATGGATGCCCATTGCCAAAATCCGACTTTGAGGTCGAATTTGGAATAAATGTGGGCTTTGGTTAATCCAGTAAAGAGAGAAACTCTGGATGGTAAAGGGAATTTATCATCTTGGAGGAAAAGGTTGAGAGGTTGATAGTTGATTACCAATCTCATTTTTCCTCTGTTCTGCTCAGCACGCTTATTGACATAGAAGGCTTCACAAGCCCATTGAGAGTTAGAGATTTCAATAAGGCCTTGTTGCAATAGTTCTAAGCATTCCCTTTGAGCTAAAGCCAAGTGTTCTGGCTTCATTCCCATGTGACTCGCCTTGGTTGGATTTATATCTTCATTTTTCTTGAAAGGAAGGTAAACAAAGAATTTCAGGTTTTCCCATAAAGGATGGGAACACTTTTGAGCAAATTCCGAATGGGATTCGAACAAGATTCTAACAACTTTTGCATGATTGGGTCTAATAGGCTCATCTGAATGGAAAAGAGTCTCTGAATATTGACGAACTCAGAGAATTGGTCTCTATACCTAAGACCTTTTCCAGGAATGATGCGAAGTTGTGAGATCTGAGTCATAACGTCCCAACCAATGATTAGGTCCTTGTTGGGAAGATTGGATCCAAAGATTTTTGTAGTTATAGAACACTGGGGAAAGAACTGAACAGTCACATGAGTGGTTCTCACATTCGTGGAGAAAGTATCTCCTGAGGCAGAGTTGAAATATCGAACATAAGGAGTCCAATATTCTTCAGGAAGAACTTTGGTATCCAGAATTGAACAACTTGCTCCAGTATCAATGAGGGCAATAACAGTGATAGGTTTGGCAAACTTTGAGGTGAGAATTTTTACAGGGAAATGGGGACAGTGAGTTTGACTTGAAAATATGTCAAGGCTTTGTTCTGCAGATGTGGGTGATATGTGAAAAATGTCTTCAGATTCTAAATCTGAATCAGTTTCACTGGAAGTGTGATAACATGGAATGACACAAAGAGTTTGTTTAGATGGCTCTTCATCAGCAGAGAACAATGATTCAACATCATCATTTTCTAGAGAAATACCTGTATCGTTCTCAATCTGATGTATCAAATGATGCTAACCTTTTCTGGCTTGGGGACAGTTTTTGGCAAAATGTCCTTTTTGGTTGCAGATGTAGCAACGATTTGACTTTTTATGGCCCGTGCGATCCTTTCTTTTTCGTAGGTATCGCCATTTCTTCTTTCTTCGGAAGTTTTGTGGCCCCTGTTTGGACTTTCTCATCAAGAACTTCTTGAAGTGTTTCTTCTTTCGAGAATACTTTCCACAAGTACCATCACAAGTCTTGCTTGGAACATTTGATTTTCAGCTTTTAGCGAGAGCAGGTTTGTCTCGAGGCTTCTATCATCTGTAATGTAGGATTGGACCATCTGGCGCTTTAGGCAAATTTCTTCAAGGCATAGATGGATTTCTTGTTGTATTTCTCCCAATGGAATATCCTGTACTCTCCTCTATCTTCCAAAAAATGATCTTTCGACCATTTGGGATAGTTCTTTAGGGATGGAAGTCAGGAAAACATGCTTCAGATTTGAATCGGCTCCAATTTGGTAAAAGAGCTTAAGCATTATTCGATAATGCTTATCAAGGTGTTTCTTCTGGAGGGAACAACATTTCCTTTCGAAAAACTCTCTTCTTTTCATTTCTATGAGGTCGGTGGGTTTTCCCACAAAGAAGTGGTATAAAAGAGTAATGGCATGGCTAAAATCTGGTGACATCAGAAAATGAATCTGGTCTTGTTCTGACACTGATTTCCACCAAAGTTTGAGGCTTCCTGTGAATCTAGTGACAAAATTGTAGAGGACATCATTCATATCATGGTTGGTGATGGACTGAGTGTTTAACCAAGTATGAAATTCCTCAAGTCTTTCTGGCCATTTATGGTAGGGAATATCATCGATGGTGAAAAACTGTTTTGATGCCATGGACACATGATTTCTCAGATTGTCCCTAACAATCTCTGGGTCAGAGTAATTTGATTCCATTTCCTGATCTGGAGGATCAGCCATGAATATGGATAAAGTTACTGGTACTATAGGAAGGGAATCAGGTTCAAGAACTGAAAAGGATGAAGAGGATGAAAATGATACTAAATCAGATTCAGTATTAGAAGTGGTAAGATCAGTTCGCTCTACTGGAAAGAGAGTTTGATCATTTGGAGGAGGAGTTGGATCAGGATGTTCCTGGACACTCAAATCCTTTAGAAAGGATTCTAATGGATTTGCTAGCATCATCTGATCTGGCTTTTCTCTTATGACAACCGAACATGATTCTATAGGAATTTTCTCTTTTCCTCTTTCTTTTTGGATTCGATTCAACTCTTTGAGGCGATTTCGTACCTCTGCCATATCTGGTTCCTTTCTGAAAGGATCTTGTGGAATGGCAGCAAAGATAGACGTCTGGGGTGGTGGTGGTAAGTATCCAGTTCTTACTGGAGTTGTGAGTGGATCAAATGGTCTGAACCTTCCTTCTTCAAGGAGTTGGATTTGTCTTTTGAGCTTTTCTATCTCTGGTTTTGGGCTCTCTAGATGATGGTACCCAAGATGTTGTCCTGATTCCAAGGCATTTAGCCTTTTCTGGAACTCAGAAACCATTTTCTTAGTGGTCTCATCATACTTTCGGAGATCTTGTTGCACAATTCCAATCTTGGAATCGATTGCTTTGAAAGCATTGTTTTGTGCCAACGAGTCTCGACGATTGCCAATTTAGAACGACTTGACGAGCGGGAGTCTTCCTGTCTCCCATGTTCATCCACATCGGTGGGAGTAGGTATTTTAGGAACATGGCGGTATCTGCCTTGTGGATCAATGAATTCCTCTGAGGCAGGAAACGAGAGTTTAGAACCTTCTCTGACAAGAGGGGGAAAGTCAGTATTTTGAAACATGGCAATGGAGGAGATGGGTGGTGTTTCTGCTGGAGCTTCAAGTGGGTAGGAGTGCTTCTTAGCCCACTTTAGGATTGGCTTATAGAACGGAGAGAGAGCTTGTTTTTTCTGAGGTGGAGATGGTGGAGGTGATCTTGGTGGATCTGGTGAAACCTGGGGTGTAGTACTAACCTCTGGTGGTGGAGGTGGTGCGTAGGAAACCATGAACTGGTATTTATCACACTCACCAAGAGTATCAACGGAGGGGTCTCCGTTTAAGTATCTCTGGTATACTTTGTCCTTTGGCCTTTTTCGTCGAGGTGGAGGTCTATCATATGGATTTACCTCATCAAGAAATCCATCTATGCCTTGAAGAAATTTGCCTAAAGCGCCAGATGGTCCAATCCTACATTACAGATGATAGAAGCCTCGAGACAGCCTGCTCTCGCCAAAAGCTGAAAATCAAATGTTCCAAGCAAGACTGTGATGGTACTTGTGGAAAGTATTCTCGAAAGAAGAAACACTTCAAGAAGTTCTTGATGAGAAAGTCCAAACAGGGCCACAAAAACTTCCGAAGAAAGAAGAAATGGCGATACCTACGAAAAAGAAAGGATCGCACGGGCCACAAAAAGTCAAATCGTTGCTACATCTACAACCAGAAAGGACATTTTGCCAAAAACTGTCCCCAAGCCAGAAAAGGTCAGCATCATTTGATACATCAGATTGAGAACGATACAGGTATTTCTCTTGAAAATGATGATGTTGAATCATTGTTCTCTGCTGATGAAAAACCCCAAACCGGTACAGTTATGACAAATTTATCCCGACTAACTATAAAAAATCATAAACTAGTACATTTATGACAAATTTACCCCAAACTAATTTATTCGACTGCAAAAAACCCTAAACTAGTAAATTTGAGACAAATATACCCTCCGCTAAATTGGATTAATACCACAAAAAAATCACAAAAATCGTAACCGTGACAAACGGAGCGTAAAATCCCAAATTGGTATACCAGTCCATTTGTCACGTGTCATTTAATTTAATAATTTGACAGTAAAATTTAACGAAAACTAACGAAGGGTAAATTTGTTACAAGTGTACCGGTTTGGAGCAAATGTGCTAAAAATACCAGTTTGGGATTTTTGGTGGTCAAAAAAATAGTTTAGGGTAAATTTGTCACAAGTGTACCGTGTGGGATTTTTCGGTATTAACCCATATATAAATTCGTTTTTTTTTTTTTAAAAATCCGTATAAGACACCGATATGGTTATTAGCAAATATTGAAATCAGTCAAAAAAAAAAAATCTCCCTGGCAAATAGAGACCCCAAAATGGTTTCCTACTCTATTAATAAACGATTATATCACGGCCTTAAGTTAGATGAAATGTATTTGGATTTTATTCTTTAATTTTCTCCAATTTTATTCCCCAAGAGGCAATGGTTTTATCCTATACGAGAAGTTTTGTTTTTTTGCTAAAAACCTATACGAGAAGTTGAATGTTGAGAGAAAGTGACTTCAATGATTTGAGACTGGCATGACTTTACTCTTGATTGGCATGTGCAAAGACTTTTTCGAGGTGATTGCGAGAATATTCAACTCTACAAATTTAAAACACTAAAAATTATAAAAGAGAAGTTTTAATAGATATTCCATGGATAATGATGTGGGATATTATAACATCCTCATATTCTCATTGTGAAATGAGTTCCATATTCTATCGCCTTAGTGCGTCCGTCATCGTGAAATCTTATTTTATGCGCACGAACGCTTCTTGGATGCGGAAGAGTTTTTTTGCAGAAATAGTTCTTTTCTATTTCTATTCCTAACAATTTCGAGTAAAAAGTTAACGCGTTTGGTAACTATACAAAAATTTCTACTCTTGGAATAGAAAAAGAATAGAAATGCGTTTGGAACGCAACGATTCTTTTGTATTTATTTCTTTTTATTTGTTCTTTTTTATTTGTTTTTATTTGTTTTTTATTGTTTTTTGTATTTTATTTATTTGTATTTTTTCTTTTTATTTGTATTTATTTGTTTTTTTTGTTTTATTTGTATTTATTTGTTTTATTTGTTTTTTTTGTATTTATTTGTTTTTTTGTTTTTTTGTATTTATTTTTTGTATTTATTTGTTTTTTATTTGTTTTTTATTTTCTTACGTTTTTTTTTATTTGTATTTATTTGTATTTTTGTTTTTTATTTTTATTTTATTTATTTGTTTTTCTATTCTTGCTCATGGTCGGCGGCGGCGGTGGCAACCGGCCGTCGGCGGCGGTGGTGACCGGCCATCGACGGCGGCGGTGGGGCATTTGGAGGTGGCCGCGACAAGAGAGGAATAAAGAAAAATAAAAAAGAAAATCGGCTTATTTCTAGAAGTTGTTAACAAGAAGAACTTTTTCTTGTTTCTCGTTTCTGCTCCAAATCTATTCGGGAACAAAAAAGTAGAGAAACCTGTTCCGAGAACAAATGTTTTACCAAACAGTTTACATTCTTTTTTGTTTCTAACAAAAGAAATGTAAATGGGAGAAAAAGTGTTGTCCTGCAGACCCTTGATTGCTCAGAGATGAAGACTTTATGCTTGCGAGAATAGTCTGACCCCTAAAAATTTAAGCCACTAAATATAGAAACATAGCATGTAGATAAGTTAATATAAATTACGTGGATAATGATGTGAAATATTATAACAACCTTGTCTTCTCGTTATCAAATGAATTTCATTTCCTATTGCCTTAACGTGTTGAGTAATTTTTCCCACAGCTCTAATTAAAAAAAAAATTCTTTTTTTTATTTTACGAAAAATGAATAATTTGAATAATGTTTTTCTTAAACATGATCACTTATATCAATTATAAAAATAAAAAAACAAAAAATATTCTTATCATCAATCATATTTTCGTAGATGATAAAAATATTTTTATAAGCTAATTAATTCAAATAATATGAGCGATCATTTTTAAGAAAATATTTTTTAAATTATTTATTTTACATGAAATAAATGGACATCGCGCTTGAGCACTTATCGTCACCCATCACCAATCCGCCATCGTTGATGACTTGAATCTCTTCCTTGCTTTGCAACATACGGAGGTTGCGGCCATTGATCTGACGTCTTGGGGTACTTAGGATAAGATCTCTCTCAAGTTGCTTTTGAGAACCCAACTAGTCGGTCAAGCAATACTATAGTGGGTTACAAACAATTCGGACTGAGATTATCATGTTTCGCTATCAAGTGTGAAATGTAAAAAGAAAAGATAGCAACTCCAATTTAACAACTTATGACCCATTTAGACAATGCTAATTGGATTACCATGCCAATGATTTTCGATCAAATTTGAGTGAATGGACTATATTGAAAAATCGTTAAAAAGTTTATAACCGCACTAACCAAATTGAAAAGTTTAAGATTAAATTAGTGTCCGTGAACAATTTTATTGAGAATTAAATCTATGACGTACGCTTAATATATAAAGGGTTAATACCCTGAAAAACCCTAAACCAGTATTTTTGTGACAAATTTACCAAAACCTATTTTTTTTACCATGAAAAACCCCAAACCGGTACAGTTATGACAAATTTATCCCGACTAACTATAAAAAATCATAAACTAGTACATTTATGACAAATTTACGCCAAACTAATTTATTCGACTGCAAAAAACCCTAAACTAGTAAATTTGAGACAAATATACCCTCCGCTAAATTGGATTAATACCACAAAAAAATCACAAAAATCGTAAACTGTGACAAACGGAGCGTAAAATCCCAAATTGGTATACCAGTCAACTGTCACGTGTCATTTAATTTAATAATTTGACAGTAAAATTTAACGAAAACTAACGAAGGGTAAATTTGTTACAAGTGTACCGGTTTGGGGTAAATGTGCTAAAAAATACCAGTTTGGGGTTTTTGGTGGTCAAAAAAATAGTTTAGGGTAAATTTGTCACAAGTGTACCAGTGTGGGATTTTTCAGGGTATTAACCCATGTATAAATTCATTTTTTTTTAAAAAAAATCCGTATAAGACACCGATATGGTTATTAGCAAATATTGAAATCAGTAAAAAAAAAAAAAGAAATCTCCCTGACAAATAGAGACCCCAAAATGGTTTCCTACTCTATTAATAAACGATTATATCACGGCCTTAAGTTAGATGAAATGTATTTGGATTTTATTCTTTAATTTTCTCCAATTTTATTCCCCAAGAGGCAATGGTTTTATCCTATACGAGAAGTTTTTTTTTTTGCTAAAAACCTATACGAGAAGTTGAATGTTGAGAGAAAGTGACTTCAATGATTTGAGACTGGCATGACTTTACTCTTGATTGGCATGTGCAAAGACTTTTCGAGGTGATTGCGAGAATATTCAACTCTACAAATTTAAAACACTAAAAATTATAAAAGAGAAGTTTTAATAGATATTCCATGGATAATGATGTGGGATATTATAACATCCTCATATTCTCATTGTGAAATGAGTTCCATATTCTATCGCCTTAGTGCGTCCGTCATCGTGAAATCTTATTTTATGCGCACGAACGCTTCTTGGATGCGGAAGAGTTTTTGCAGAAATAGTTCTTTTCTATTTCTATTAGGGAACAATTTCGAGTAAAAGAACGCGTTTGGTAATTACACAAAATTTTCTCTTGGAATAGAAAAAGAATAGAAATGCGTTTGGTAACGCAACGATTCTTTTGTATTTATTTCTTTTTTATTTGTTCTTTTTTATTTGTTTTTATTTGTTTTTTATTGTTTTTTATATTTTATTTATTTGTATTTTTTTCTTTTTATTTGTATTTATTTGTTTTTTTTATTTTTTTGTATTTATTTGTTTTTTTGTTTTTTTGTATTTATTTTTTGTATTTATTTGTTTTTTATTTTTTTTTATTTTCTTACGTTTTTTTTTTATTTGTATTTATTTGTATTTATGTTTTTTTATTGTTATTTTATTTATTTGTTTTTCTATTCTTGCTCATGGTTGGCGGCGGCGGTGGCAACCGGCCGTCGGCGGCGGTGGTGACCGGCCATCGACGGCGGCGGCGGTGGGCGGTTGGAGGTGGCCGCGACAAGAGAGGAATAAAAGAAAAATAAAAAAGAAAATCGGCTTATTTCTAGAAGTTGTTCACGGGAACAAGAAGCAACTTTTTTTCTTGTTTCTCGTTTCGCTCCAAATTCATTCAGGAGCAAAAAGTAGAGAAACTGTTAGAGAACAATTGTTTTTCTAAACGGATTTTGTTCTTTTTTGTTCCGGGGAACAAAAGAACGTAGAAGTGGGAGAAACAGTGTTGTCCTGCAGACCCTTGATTGCTCAGAGATGAAGACTTTATGCCTGCAAGAATAGTCTGACCCCTAAAAATTTAAGCCACTAAATATAGAAACATAGCATGTAGATAAGTTAATATAAATTACGTGGATAATGATGTGAAATATTATAACAACCTTATCTTCTCGTTATCAAATGAATTTCATTTCCTATTTCCTTAACGTGTTGAGTAATTTTTCCCACAGCTCTAAAAAAAAAAAAATCTTTTTTTATTTTACAAAAAATGAATAATTTGAATAATGTTTTTCTTAAACATGATCACTTATATCAATTATAAAAATAAAAAACAAAAAATATTCTTATCATCAATCATATTTTCGTAGATGATAAAAATATTTTTATAAGCTAATTAATTCAAATAATATGAGCGATCATTTTTAAGAAAATATTTTTAAATTATTTATTTTACATGAAATAAATGGACATCGCGCTTGAGCACTTATCGTCACCCATCACCAATCCGCCATCGTTGATGACTTGAATCTCTTCCTTGCTTTGCAACATACGGAGGTTGCGGCCATTGATCTGACGTCTTGGGGTACTTAGGATAAGATCTCTCTCAAGTTGCTTTTGAGAACCCAACTAGTCGGTCAAGCAATACTATAGTGGGTTACAAACAATTCGGACTGAGATTATCATGTTTCGCTATCAAGTGTGAAATGTAAAAAGAAAAGATAGCAACTCAAATTTAACAACTTATGACCTATTTAGACAGTGCTAATTGGATTACCATGCCAATGATTTTCGATCAAATTTGAGTGCATGGACTATTGAAAAATCGTTAAAAAGTTTATAACCGCACTAACCAAATTGAAATGTTTAAGATTAAATTAGTGTTCGTGAACAATTTTATTGAGAATTAAATCTATGCCGTACGCTTAATATATAAAGGGTTAATACCCTGAAAAACCCTAAACCGGTACACCTGTGACAAATTTACCCAAAACTATTTTTTTGACCATGAAAAACTTCAAACCGGTACAGTTATGACAAATTTATCCCAACTAACTATAAAAAATCATAAACTAGTACATTTATGACAAATTTACCCCAAACTAATTTATTCGACTGCAAAAAACCCTAAACTAGTAGATTTGAGACAAATATACCATCCGCTAAATTGGATTAATACCACAAAAAAATCACAAAAATCGTAAAGCGTGACAAACGGAGCGTAAAATCCCAAATTGGTATCTGGAGTCAACCTGTCGCGTGTCATTTAATTTAATAATTGGACAGTAAAATTTAACGAAAACTAACGAAGGGTAAATTTGTTACAAGTGTATCGGTTTGGGGTAAATTTGCTAAAAAATACCAATTTGGGGTTTTTAGTGGTCAAAAAAATAGTTTAGGGTAAATTTGTCACAAGTGTACCAATCTGGGGTTTTTCAGGGTATTAACCCATGTATAAATTCATTTTTTTTAAAAAAAATCCGTATAAGACACCGATATTGTTATTAGCAAATATTGAAATCAGTAAAAAAAAAAAAAAATCTCCCTGGCAAATAGAGACTCCAAAATGGTTTCCTACTCTATTAATAAACGATTATATCACGGCCTTAAGTTAGATGAAATGTATTTGGATTTTATTCTTTAATTTTCTCCAATTTTATTCCCCAAGAGGCAGATGGTTTTATCCTATACGAGAAGTTTTGTTTTTTTGCTAAAAACCTATACGAGAAGTTGAATGTTGAGAGAAAGTGACTTCAATGATTTGAGACTAGCATGACTTTACTCTTGATTGGCATGTGCAAAGACTTTTCCGAGGTGATTGCGAGAATATTCAACTCTACAAATTTAAAACACTAAAAATTATAAAAGAGAAGTTTTAATAGATATTCCATGGATAATGATGTGGGATATTATAACATCCTTATAGTCTCATTGTCAAATGAGTTCCATATTCTATCGCCTTAGTGCGTCCGTCATCATGAAATCTTATTTTATGCGCACAACCCAGACAGCCCGCGTGCTATCTTTAGAAAAAAAGTTAATTGAGTCAAGCGGATGACCGTATGATAACGAATGAGTAATGGCCCCCTTAATTGCGGAATATATCATTGGCTCTCTTCTTTTATTATTAAAATCTATGGTCCGCTGATGACGCCGTAAACGGCAAAACGCTTTTAGATATTATGAAGTGCCTTTGTACCTATTGGCTTTCGAGCCAGCTGAATTGAAAGGCTTGGATCATTCCATGACATCTTTGGGATCAAATAAGTCAAGCGGCCGACAGAAAAGACTGCATCCATGGCTTCATGTGGTGTCGACATGCCAAACATGGTATCATCGGATCATTAATATCTTGCAGTATAATCAGATGAAGTCAAGGCTTCTTGATACATATCGTTGCTGAGGATCTGATGTTTTTCCACGAATCTGGTATAAATTTGTCGGCTTGCATAAGAACTCAAAATGTCTAATCAACATGGAGGTTTGTTTCCGTGACGCCTTGGATTTAACTTACTTGAGGACGACTTACTTGAGATATTATTTACTTTAACCCATCATATATCGAGCTGTAAGCGATAATGTAATTCTTTATGCGGAAATTCAAAGATAGGGAATCTTTGATCTTCACGATTTTTTACAATAATAGGATGAAAACATACTTTTATCCAAAGCATTACTGTAAAAAATGATTGTTATAGAAAATAAAAGAGATGGAGAAATCCAGTTTCTCTTCCTTGACCCACTTTTCTTTAGCATATTTTATCTGATGGAGGATGGGATATAACATTCGTTGTTTTGGGTAGAGAGAGGATCGGATTTTATTTATACAGATTATCAATAAGTGCCTTCCATCAAAACACATTTTATTTTCATACCTTTTCATAAGAACCATTGCTTGCTTATAAGAATTGCACCTTTTCATTTCATGAGAATTACAACTTCTCATAGGCAATATTTCTTTTATATATTTAAATTAAACCATTAACTAATAATGTCATGTGGGCCACAATAATTCTTACCCAAGCCTTACAGCACATACAAGTGAGCACCTGTGCTCCTACCTAAGCACGCCTAACTTTGGATTTCTAAAGCTAAGTATTGCTATTACTTTAAAAGACGTCTCTATAAGTTAATTCTAATTTTCACATATATATCTCAGCATCACTTTTCTTCTGTTCGGTGAATAGTTCTGTTCATTTATGCCCCATTATCCGTTCTAGAAGTTTGCCGGGAGCCACTCATTATCCAAATCTTGCCTTGATGACCACTCCTTGCTCTCGTTGGACTTGGTCGTTACATTTCTCCGTTTTCCAACTCCTGTCGATTTCATAAGGGGACTCAAGACTTGCATGAGATGCTATTTCAAACTAGATCTATTCAAGTTGGCTACGTCGCGAGACTCTGAATGCACAAATCCAAACAAAACGACGACTTTCTTGATCCCCATGCCCGGGGTTTTTGCACCATTGATTTGGTTGTTGATGAAAGAAAGTGGGTAGTTACAATCAATTAGATCAATGGCGGATTAAGCCGCTCGTGGAACTTATTTAGTACACTGGCCGTGTGTGCAATAAAAGTCCTTTGAAATTTACCAACTTCTTGTATTCTTGAAGAAGAAACACCTTTCTTAACTTCTAACAATTTTTATTTACCCTTTTAATAATACCTTAAATTTATCAATTAGAAAAAATATTTTCAAATAATTGATTCTTTGTTAAACAAACGCATAATACCTATGGTTTTGAAATTCAATTTCTCCATTAGGCATCAAAAGATAAAAAGAAAGAAGAGTTGGACGATGAGTTTGGTTTATATGAAAAAGAACAAATACGTTGGCATCATAAACAAAATCTATGAAGTACAACTTAGTCTTAAAATTTTCATTCTAAAACTAATGTAAATTCGTGCAATTAAGTCTTTCTTTATATAATCGTGATATTTTCTTACGAATTTCTCTAACCTATTATGCTAAGTGCAAACATCAAATTCTTGATATCACTTCCAAGTCACGGTAAGAAAAGCTTAATAAAGGTAAATTCGCTGGACCCAAATGCGAATCGAAGCTAGTTCGAGATTTCTTACTCATGTATATCCTTATGAAATGAACTTTGTACATTGACATAAAAGAGTGATTTAAAAAAAAGAAGATGAAGAAGAAGAAGAAGCTAATCTTGTTCATTTATTTCACGGAAAATAAATTATTTGAAAAATATTTTCTTAAAAATGATTGCCTATAAAAAAGAAAAATATTTCATCATCCATAAAAATATTTAGACATAAATTGTTGTTGATAATAAAAACAATTTTCATTAACTAATTATTTTAAGTGATACAGGAGATTATATTTAGAAAATATTTTTCAAATCATTTATTTTTTATAAAATAAAAAGAGCCTAAAACATGAGACTAGTTGTCTTTGATTCTACACGAAGCATTTCGCTTTTTTGTCGAACTCATCCTCGACCAACCCAAGATCCAGATGCGCACCACGAGCCCAAATTGAAGTTTAATTGAAAAGAACAAAAACCGGCTCGGGTTTGCAGTCCGGTTATGGTGTGATTTTTTTACTATTTCTAACAGTACTCTTGTTGTTCACGAGTTGCTCCATCAGGCCACTGTACATTATCTTGAGGTGACAACCAACAAGTATTTTCAACAAAAGATTAAGCTGAGCGAATATCTCGTGAACATAACCGATCTATGAAAGCTCATGATGTACATGACAATTCCTTGCATATATGCTCATACCCGAACCATCTTCTGGGTACGATCTTAAAGCATTCACAAGAGAAAAAGATCTTGTAGAGCCCAACTCTCGGACTTACACCACCCACGAATTATTAGATACTTTCAGAAATGCCCAACATGTCGAAGTTCTTCAATCCAACTCGAGGTCTAACCACAGAACCGAAAAGGAAAGACCCCACACCGTACAAGGTCGATTCACCAAGTTTCTTCATGCATTGAAAAATGCTCTTTCTTTTCAAATTAAGTTAACATACGAACATGTATCAAGTTTCATGGTACACACAACACGAGTTGTTTTGTTGCATAAAGAAGTCTTTCAGCAAGAAATGGGGTGACCGTGCTACTGTCTTCCGCCTCCAAACTGGTGGACAAAGGCGTAGATTTTGGCACCGTCCTCTAATCCCAACTGCAGGTTACGACGAAATATATAATGAATTTGAAGTGCTGCTACTACTAAGTTATGTCCTGAGAAGTTATCAATCAAGTAGCGATGACTTCTAAGTTGCTATTCCATTCTCTAGAAGTTGATCCCAGGTGGTCGGTACTTACTGAAAGAGGGGTTTGATTGCCAGTAATGTGATTGCCTCCGTAGAGGAATTGCAGGGTTTGCAAATCTAGTTGCCGCCTTTCGCAATAGGTGTTGAACATCTTAGATAGCCTCGCATTCTTGTTGATGTTAAAGTAAAGCACGCGATTGTCCCGCAAATGGCCAATATGGCCAATAAAGCATCAACACAGCAGGACAAATAGCCAATATGGCATCTCACCAAGTGTTTTAAAACACGAAGTCTCCACTTTGAACTTTTTCTTTTCCATTTCAAGGCATTCAGAGTTTTTGCAAAAGGATGCCACATTGATGGAAACCTTGCAAAGTCTATGCCCTCCTCCTCTATCACTCCTAAATTTTGTGTTTAAACAGCTCTAACTGAACAAAACAATTGTATGACCTGCCCATGTGTCCTGGCTAGTCAGAGCAAGAACTGAAACTCCACCATCATTTGCAATAAAAATGGGATCTTTAGCTGAGCTAACGTGAAGAAGCAGAACAACAAACAGATCCAGACGTAAACAAGACACAAGTGCCCAGAAAGTGAAACCTTTGATGAAATCGAGCTAACCCACTGAAGAAATTAAAGCAACATCATCGCACCATCACAACCCCGAGCATATATTAAAGATACACAAACCAGAAAGAAAAAGACACTAGAGCAGAAGAGAGTATAGAAGAAGTCATACCTGGCCCCTCACTCGGACTTCTACTCTTTCGGCTCGAATGCCGGTACCGGAATATGGACAGTGCAGGCGAGAGAGAGAGAGAGAGGAGAATCCAATATGAATTACCTTAAACAAAGTCGAACAACATGAGTATGCTTCTCAAACAACATCGAGAATTACCAACGCTAGCACTATGCCACCCAGTGTCCCATTCTGGAATGCAAATCTGAATGTTACCACCGAGTCAGCCTCAGAGCTGAGTATTTTATGTCGACAAATTTTTAGATAGTTTTCTCAGACTGGGATACTTTGTAGTTTGTACCCCAATCCAAGGTAGGGCATCTGTTTGTATGTGCAACTGCTCATCTTACAGCATATTTGGCTTGACAAGTTCTACAATGGGCTACCAGGAGTACTTCGATCTGAAAACACAACCAATCAGGTTAGGTGTCGGTATTTAGTTTGGATCTATGTAGCAATGCAATTGCCAGTTATGATTTTCTTGAAATTTACCATCAGTATTCCATATAGACTAAAGATTAATATTAATTTGTTCACTATTTGCCAAAAGTTTAGCAAATGATTTTGATGCTGCTTGTCCATACTCGTTTGTTTATTTTGCATATTTGGAAATGTTAAAACTTCATATCTGATTCAGTTCATAATTGAATGTTGCCATAAATAAAAACTTACTGAGTTGATGATTCGTTTCACAGCTTTGAGGCTGACTTGGTTGCAGTTTTAGATTGTGATATTTATAGGATTATGAGCAAACAAAATCGGTATTAAAGTCATGGCAATACTATGATGGGTCCCAGTATACGTTGGTTGATTCTAGTCAATTGTTTGATGGCTTTATGGCGCTAGCATCCTGAGCATTTGAGTTTTAAAAGCATAATCTCTAGTGATATTTCAGGTGCGAGGACATTAGAGGATTCTGTGGTGGTGATATCATAGAGGTTTATAACTATTAGTTTCTGATTTTTTTTTTTTCTTTTGGTTCCCATCTCAAGTTCAGGATTGACGACACAGCCTCTTCTAGTTGTAGGGATCAAGCATGTAGCTTGAGACCAATAATCCCACACAAATAACAAATCATTCTTCCAAACTTGATAGAAACTTCACGAATATCATGCATGAAAGCATCACAAAAATAAGCAATATTTGAATCAAAAGTATAGAGAACGCGACTATAAGAAGGAAACAGTAACCATAATCCTATCACCACAAAAATTCAAATAGGATGGCAATGCGTCACCCATCAGATGTTTTCTCTGGTTCCCTAACAGCTTCTGTAACAAAGTGGTCGACTCAAAATATGTTAAACTGCTGAAAGCCACATATGCGAACAGATACCCAACGACAACGCAAAATTAGTCAGAAAAGACTTTCAAATCAGTGGCCAAACGAGTTGAACAATCAAATCTTCAAAACGCGGAGCTCAACACTTGTACCTGTGCTATTTTTACATTTTTTTCCTTAATTCTTCTGCTCAGTACTGCTGCCAAGCACCTCCACGGTTATAAGTGGGGAACATAGAGTAAAGTGTTTCCTGTACAACCAGAGGATAAAGGTTATAATAATTAAGACCAGTTGTTCTAGGAAGCAAGATCCTGCTGAATCTAATGCATGAGAGGTCGTATCCAGTTCCTTGTCCAATTGTGTGAATAATATTAATGTGATTGCCCCTACCTATCCTATCTTGAAATAAAAAGAATCTTACACAGTGGTCTGGAAGTGCATGCAATGTAACCTAACTCATCCCCTTCTTGTCAGACATTTGAGGTGAGTTCAATTGAAAAACGACAAAATAACTGAAGCTGACTTCTTTCGTTCCATTTACGTAAACATGAGCGCGGAAGAAATCGAGTGCTCTGAGCGATTTTCTATCTGTTTGACCATGAAATTTTTAAGGGATTATTGTCAATTATTCTTAAAATTTAAGTTATTAAATGAAAGTAGTTGGATATTCCAATGCTCTTTCTCACGCGTAAGCTGAACTCGAGACCTCCCTAAAATTTTCTGCGAGAGTTTTTGAGCAAAAGCTTTTACTATGTCCGACAGCATGAAACAACTGTATTCCCGAAGCATTGCACTCATTAATTGTCGACTGACCTTGGTTGAGATGGAGAACACCATTTCATCACCTTTATCTCTCTTTTCTCTCAACCGTTCGAGCATGGGCCATGGCCTGGTTGGGTAGTGGAATTGAAATGAGCATCAACAACCAAAAAATGGGAGAATTACCAAAAAAGTCCTAAACCTATTGCAATTGTGCCAATTCAGTCATAAACTTTTTTTTTTTGGCCAATTTAGTCCTAAACCTTTTATAATTGTGCCAATTCAATCCATCCGGCCAAAATTGGCTGGCCGACGCTGACGTGGACGTCGGCAGGGGACAGTTGGCCGACGAACGCTGATGTGGCAATTTTTTAGTACTTTTTTTTTCTCACCTTCTCCTTTTGGCCGGTGCGAGGTCAACCTCGCTAGCCAATGGCGAGGGCAAGGCCCCGCCAGATTCAGCAAGCTCGGCCCTCGCCAAGGCTGGGCGAGGCTGAGCCTTGCCGCCAAGGCAAGGGTCGAGGGCCTCGCTAATGGCCTAAGGCGAGGGTCGACCTCGCCAGAGAAACCCGACATCCCCGTCGTTGTCGTCGCCATCGCCGTTGTCCCCACACTCGTACGTAGATCCCACTAGCCTTAGTTGATCTTCCAAGTACCGCTGGAGCAACGCCCCCACCTTGCTCTCCCCACCGCCACCGCAGCCGGCAAAGCCCCTCTTCACATCTCCGCAGCCGCTTTGCCACCTCCTCCTCCTCCTCCTCCTCTCCCTCCCCGCCTTCGCCGCAGCCCTTGGCGACGGTAGCCTCGCCAGCCACTGGCGAGGTTGACCCTCACCTTGGCCGGGTGAGGCCCCCGTTGGATTTGGTGAGGCCTCGCCCTCACCAATGGCCGGCGAGGTTGACCTCGCTAGCCCTTGCCTCCGCGGCCGGTGGGGGGGCGAGCCTCACGCGGTGGCCGGCGAGGCGACCTCGCCAGCCCCGCCGCCGCCGGCGGAGGAAGGAGAAGGTGAGAAAAA
The DNA here is from genome assembly GCA_014182565.1 of Eucalyptus marginata. NCBI lineage: Eukaryota > Viridiplantae > Streptophyta > Magnoliopsida > Myrtales > Myrtaceae > Eucalyptus > Eucalyptus marginata. The sequence continues at coordinate 10,025,281 of CM024585.1, forward strand.
AAAAAGAAAAAAATAATTAAAAAATATTAAAAATATTAAAAAATTCGAAAAAAAATGTTAAAAAATTGCCACATCAGCGTTTGCCGGCTGGCTGTCCCTTGCCGGCATCCACGTCAACGCTGATCAACCAATTTTGGCCGGATGGATTGAATTGGCACAATTATAAAAGGTTTAGGATTAAATTGACAAAAAAAAAAGTTTAGGATTGAATTGGCATAATTGCAATAGATTTAGGATTTTTTTTGGTAATTCTCCCGCTTAATATTCTTTTTGACGAATTCTTTGATGTCTATTGTCCGTAAAAAGATGCAAAACAAAGTCTGTAAACTTTTTATAAGGTAAGACCAAAAAAAAAAACTCTTTAAATTATGATATGATTTGAAGTAGCACCAAATAATGACATGAGAAACTTGATCAAATTCTAGTTAAAAATAGACTTTCCTCTATTGGAGTAGATAAATGTGTGTACATCAACACCATTGATGGTCTTAATCGGATGTTGGTTGTCCTGTGCAACACAGCCTGCATTGACGTTGATAATTTTTAAAATTTTTAAATATTTGTATGAATTTTTTTTTAAAATTTTCTATTTTCTCCTCTCTTTTTTCCCCTTTTTTTTTTTTTTTTCCTTCTCTTTCCTTTGGCCTATGGCCAAAACATGGACATGACTGGTGATTGGATCTGGAAAAAGGAAAAAAATAATAAATAATAAATTTTATTAAAAATTAAAAAAAATTGAAAATATAAAATATTTGTCCACGTCAATGCCAATCATACCACATAGGACGAACAACATCCATACTAGCGATTTCCATCGTAAATTGGCTAGATGAATTGAATTGGTATAATTTGAAATAATTTAGGACTAAATAAGTTTAATTAAAATGTTTAAACCTGAATTGGCATTAATGCCATAAGTTTAAAACCTTTTTAGTACTTTTGCTCTCTTTTGAGATTGCCTAACCTGATTGTAGCTACATTATTGCTCTTTAGGATACTCAACTTATGAAACATGCAATTCCACATTATAGAGAGGAAATGCATAAAAAAGCATCAATTTTATCCTAAATATTTCAATTTAATAAATATTGTCTTAAACTTTTTCACGTTAGTACTAATTCAGTCCATCTAGCTAATTTAGGCTGAAAATTACAGATATAGACATTGGTCATCTTACGTTGCACGGCTGTCGCTAACGTAAACATCTTTTTTTTAAATATATATATATATATATTTATATTTTTTTCTTTCTTTCTTTCTTTCTTTCTTTTTTTTTTTCCATTGACCACTGGCAACGTGTGACACTCTAAGTTTTCATGATTCTAGAATGGTGATAGATTATGGAAATCCCTATTTCCATTGTCAAGTGAAGGATTTAAATAGAACCCTCTATTTGTGTGGCACGGACAATTGCGAAGTAAGTTTGTGACCTAGGTCGGAACAATCACGACTAATAGGACATAACATTAGTAATAGATATGAGGTTACAGTTATGTATTAGGATCGAAACAAGTTCTTCAATCTTTTGTTTAGCATTGGTCACATATGATGTGACGTGTAGTATTATTTTTAGTGACCATATGACCATGGAAAATTAGAGAGCACATTATAAGTGCAAGTTCTTATAAGGTAGCTATATTAAGGTTACCTAGCTAATTGTAATGACTACTAGACCAAATCTAACTAATTGGGCACTCTATAGCCCGTATGTGGCCGAAAATATAGGGATAGAATGGAAATAAGGCAATTTTGCATGAGACTCATGATGATGCATGGAAGAAGATGCTAATAAAACCTTGGTATTAACTCAAATGGATCTTCCATTCAAGACAATTGGCTAGTATAGGCCTTAAACTTTATTAGTGGCATGCAAATGAGGGAAGACCCTCTTCAGTTTCCGCCCCTCCTCAATTCCTAGGACTAATCATTGTTTGCGGTCCCCATCTTCCAATAGAAATTCATGCAAGAGGAGGAAACTTGCAAAGACAATCTCCTAAACTAATCATTTAGCTACTTCTCTTTCTCTCTCCCTCCATGAGAAGCCTTGGCAGCTCTCTCTCTTCTCGCTCCCATTTTCTCTCGACCGTGCACCTTCCCCACCCATCTCTCTCAAAGAGCACACCCTTAGAAGCTCTCATCGGCAGGACCGACCACCAAGAGGGAAAGGAGAACTTCTTAAGCACAAAAGCAGGTAAATTTATGTCATCCTCTAGTTACTCGGTGAGACGGCTGGTTCGGCGCAGGGAAATTTCTAACCATAGGTGGTTGTTTGGATAGAAATCTTTCACGCAAGTGTGCTGGGGTCTGTGATGGTCCATGCATGTGAAGATCTTGTGTCTTCTTGACTCAAGGACGGGTATGGTGCATGAATTCGTGAGGCTATAACTGTTTTCCAGAAACTGACTATACTAGACCTCCTGGATTGTTGATTTTATAGTGTGGCTTGTGTTGCGATTCTGTACGGGTCTCCCCATGAAAGTTGCTCCAAATATCTTAGTCTATAACATATATTTAATTCAATTTTTTTTTTGGGTTGGCATGGTTGACACATAGGCCTGATTCTCTACTGTAGTTGTTCTGCCTAGAACAGCGATTCCCGCGACCTCGGTAGCTTCTCGATTTTATATAAAATGTTCTAGCTAGAATCATGACATACTTCCTTCATGAAAGTTGTTTTGCACATTCATATGTAGAACATACTAAAAAATTTCAGGTTGATTGGTGATTTTTGGGCATCGAAATAGATTTTCCCTTACAGTCAGTGATTCTGCTTTTTGGGTCTGATTCTGTACTATTTCGCGTGAGTTGCCGCTCTTTATACAGATAGAATCAGGCTTAACTTCCTCATGAAAGATGTTTTTTGTGGTCTTATTTACAACATATTAAAATTTTGGAATTTTTAGAGCTCATTTAATATATTTTCCAATTAAATTTTCGAAACTGTGCGATTCTGACTTTACATGCCCTTATTCCGAATTTTACAGAATTCAAGGGAAGATGATGAAATTCTGATTCGTGGCTGAATGTGTTAGGGAAATCCCTTATGATGTTTTGAAGATGACAAAATAAATCAAAGGCTACTAACATGTTTGATGGTTGAGTAATAGACTATGCAGATGATAGAACATGTAAAGGATATTATCGAAGTCTATACTCGGAAAAAACAGAAGACAGACTCTATGTTGAAGCTGAACTGGGTACAGACCTTAAAGCTAAATCTGTTCAGAAGCAGAATATGTTCAGACTCAAATTGCAAAGTCTATCGCACTTAGACTCAGATTGTAAAGTCTATTGCTCTCAGACTTTACATCCAGACTCAACAGAACGTAACTCAAGCCCGAAAATATAATGGCTAGTGATCTGGTTTGGATTCCACATCAAGATTGATTTGATTGACTCAATCTAATTGATTGACAATTAAATCTTGAAGACAAGAACTTTCCATACGAAGAAGCTTTACTTATGGAAACCAAGATTTCGTTTGTATGGGCGATCGGAATCAATTTGGGATTCTACCTTTGTCACTCAACGGTTACCAAATCTTCTAGATACAGATCTGTCCAATGGGTAGATTGGAAGACGATCCTCAAGATGCTGTCCAACGGCTAGTTTGGAAGTGGAGGAGTATTTAAGGAGATGAAGGACCGATGAGCAAGTAAGAGACGGAGCGTAGAATTTATAATTCCAAAGTTTGAGCGATCTTCAATTATACACTTGTCTCTTGTGAGCTTAAACATTTGTGATCGTGAGAGAAATACCAAAAGAGTGACTTAGTGAGATAGTGTGATCTACTACTAAATGTTTGCACTCAAAATTGTAATATCTTGTTGATTGCATAGTGGAATCCAGTCAAGAAGGTTGTTAGCGTGGGAGAGTGGACGTAGGCTTGGATTAAGCCGAACCACTATAAACCTTGTGTTCTTATTCTCTTCCCTGAATCTCTTTATTTTGTTCGTAGTTCTATTTAACTGCTAAAGTCTGCTTCTCTTCAGACTCAGTTTCGAAAGTCTGTTGTTATTTAGACTCAGGTTAAAAGTAAAGGTTTTCACTGTATTTTGCAGAATATATTTTTACACCTATTCACCCCCCTCTAGGTGTTTATACTAGCACTTTCAGAATGATGTGAACTGCATTCATTGTGCTATCTTATGGTGCATGTTAAAGAATACTATGATTCCAATTACTTGTGGAAATATGAGGTATAATGTGAACACATATTCTAGAATTTAAGCCTTATGTGGCATGAAAGTCGACTGGTGACTTGTTATGTTTGTGATTGCTGTGAGAATTGGCTCCATTTGTGATTATGAATTCCATGAGCGCTGGATATGTTGGTGTGTTGTGATTAATTTAAGGTGTGGAAGTGTGAACCGTGTGAAATGAAATGAATATAAAAGATGTCCACTGGCCAGCGACCCGACGATGCCCTGAGGGAGTTAGGATGCCCAAGGCCAACATCCCTTAGATGCCTTAGAAAATGAAACGAGATGCTTGGCAAAGTCAGGATACCCAAGGCCAGCGTCCCTTAAATTAGGGTTGAGCATGGTTCCAAGGTAGAACTTGGAACTCGAGAACCAGACCGGTAGGAACCTAAAGGTTCCGGGTTCCAAGATAACTAGGGTAGGTTCCAAGTTCCAAAAAATAAAGAACCTGTTTCGACGGGTAAGTTATAGGTTTTTGATTAAAAGAATCTGGAACTTGGAACCTGGAACCAAGAACCTAGAACAAGTTTTAATTTTTTCTTGGTCCATGTCTTCACACGATCCTGTCATATTCCATATCATTCAATGATGAACATATAATCTAGAAGCACTAGTATAAGCTTCTATTTTATGACTAAGACTTTTACTTTATTAATGTCCATATTTTTTGTATATCTAAATATAAGTTATGGTCAGTAAATTGTAACAGTAAGTGATGGTCATTAAAAATTTTAATTCACTGCAATCATTTAATTGATAATATAAGTGGAATCTGGGTAGACCCTTAAACTGACCTTGAAACCTGTGACAGGGTAGGTTCCAAGTTTTAGAGTATGCAAAGTAGGTTCTAAATTCCAAAAAATGAGGAATCTGTTCCAACGGGTAAGTTTCATGTTCTAGGTGGAGCTTGTACTGAACTTAAAACGGCTCACCCTTACCTTGGATGCCTCGGATAATGAGCCGAGATGCCTCAGCGTGAGAAGCCTATGGCCAGTGTCTCATGGAAGTTCGGCCAGCATCTTGAAAGTCACTCAAGATGGACCGACCAACGTCCCAATTTAAATCCATTCTCGAGGGTGGAGATAAGTTCATGCAAATAAATAACTTATAAGGTGCGTGAATTCATGTGCAAGTGTACAAATTTTGGTTTGATCTGTGTGCTTGAGATCGTGTGCATGGTGTTATGATTCCATGAAGTGTGCCTTGCCTATACATCTAGTGTGCTTTGTATTGCTTGATTTCATGCATATGTTATGGTTCCCAATCTAGTTGTCATACGATTGACCTATTGTTTGAACTTGGCTTACTTCCTGAGTGGTGGGTGGATTATGTAATTTAGGACAGGCAAAGAACACCCCAAGTGTCACAACTTGACACGGGGGATACATAAGTACCAAAACTTCCAAAAAATACACTTAAGTATCACTTTTTAAATAATTGGACACCTAAGTGCCAATCGGCAATACTTGTTGGAAATTCAACGCGACATTATTTTATTAATAAAATCGGTCTATGTGACTCATTGAAAATCCGATGTGGCTTGCCGTTGGCATTTAAGGGCACGCATGATAACCATTCTAATTTTGTTCTAGAATCATTTTTTGTTCTACAAATAAGTTTGGAACATAAATCCATTTAGTAATATAATTTAATTTTTCTATTTCTGGAACAAATTTTTAGTCTAGAAATAGGTTTGAACAAAAATAAGAAGTAAAGTTTTTTCTACTTCTCTATTTTTCGAATAGAAATGAGAAATAAAAAATCTTATCATCGCTCATCCTCTCTACTAGCCGGCTGCTCACCCACCATTGCTCGCTATTTCTGTTCGCTGTCGCTACCCACCACTTGCCATCCGCCGTCGGTCGCCTCTCACTATCGCCATCACCTAGGAGGGAGGAATTTTGTATGCGTATTTTTATTTAGAAACTCATCTATAAATAGAAATAGAAAAATTGATTTTTATTCAAGAAATTAATTTCTGGCCATAATGATTATTATTCTTGCCATAAATGTTCATTTTTTTCTCTAATTTTGGCACTTAGGGCTTGTTTGGTAACCATCCCAACAGTGCCAGATTTTGATTTTTTGTTCCCTTTAATTAGTTTGGGACGAGAATCGCATTTGGTAAAACTTTTGTTTCCGGGAACAAATTTGTTCCCAGAATCAGTTTGGGACGAGAATCAAGAATAAAAAAAAAAAGTTGATTCTTGTTCCGGGAACAAAATTGAGAATCAAAACTCTTCTTCTTCTTCATCGACCGCCATCCCGCGATCACCGCCCGCTGCCGCCGCCGGCCGCCGCTGTCCGCCGGTTGCCGTCGCCGCCACCGTCCACGCCGTTCGCCGCCCCCGCCGCCGGTCGCCGCTGCCCGCCGTTGGTTGCCGCCGCCGTTCAATGCTGCCGGTCGCCGGCGACCGGTTCGACGAGCTCGTTGGAGGCTCGCCAGCTAGGGCGAGGTCGGCGAGCTCGCGAGAGGCAAGCCTAGCCACCGGTGAGGCTTGGCCAACCTCGTCGGTGGCCACGCGAGCCTCGCCGCCTACCGGCGAGGCTGAGCCGACGAGGGCCGGCCTCGTTGAGGGCTGGCAACCGGCCTGAAGAAGAATTAGAATAGGAGAAAAAAAGAAAAAAAAAAGAAAAAAGGAAAAAAGGAAAAAAAAAAAAAAAGGAAAAAAAAGGAAAAATTATACAAATTATTTAAAAATTAAAATAAATTGATTTGGAATAGAATCAATGAACACGGTATCAAACGCAATTCTATTCCAGAATCAGAAATTTTGTATAGTTACCAAACACGTTCTTTTACTCAGAATCAGTTCTCGGGAACAGAATAAAAAATAATTATTTCGATCGAATTTGTTCCCCGAACAGTAATCGTTACCAAACACGCCCTTAATGTACCTTTTGAAAGTTTTGACACTTATATGTCCTCTCGTGTCAAGTTGGAACTTGGGGTATTCTTATGCCCTACAATTCCCTTGCATCATTATATTGCGTATTTATCTTCCGATTGTTTTATGCAATCGAGAATAAGATAGACATTATCCAGAAATGCCAATTCAAGCGCCATCGGTTAAGTTCAAATGCACTTGATATACACTATGGCACACCATTAACATGAGATTTGCTGTCAGTTGCTACCATCGGAGAATGCTAATCAAGTGTTTTAACCATCCTGAGCCATTGTTACATCAACAGTTTGGGAAAAAGATAATATGATAAAAGGAAATGATGAGAAGACTACTTGCTGATGTATCTACTTAAGACCCGACATCTTATCATTGGATTATGGAATGAGGACAACAGAAGCTACATTGCACATAACATAGTCCTCAGATGGTTTTGCATATCAGTTTTGCCTAGCTGCAGCTTGCCCAGGATCTCAGAATTGTATATGTAGAAACATGGTAAAATTACAAGGAGGCTTGTTTTCACCGAAAAGTGTCGATGAAAATGCTTTTGATCAATGTGAAAATAGACAAAGGACATAAATGGCCCTTTATTGGTTCTTGGACAAAAAAGGCAACTGACCAAAAAATTAAAAGTAGGAATATTACAAACAATCGTGTGTCCTGCCATCTAAAAGACGTTGACATCTAAATATCACCTCTGATAAAAAAAAAAAAAAAAAAAAAAAATTTGTGATTTGAGATCTTTGATAGCAATAGGGCTTGATGTTAAACCAAAAATAGCCAAATGCCACATTCATTCGTCCTATTTAGATAAATAAGTTAGGTTCACTCCATTTCATTAGCATTTACGTGCCACTTCATGAATAAGTCAAAATTTGAATTTTCGATTGACTTTTAGGTCAATTTAAGAAAGTCGACCCTTTATTGAAAACGAAAATATCATAACAATGCATATGGGTGTTGTCACCATTCCATCATTGCATATAGATTAAGGAGAAATTTCACGCATTAGTCAAAAGTTGACTTTTCAATAAAACCAAGAACTATGACCTTTGACAAAAACATCATCATTTGCAGGGCAGTTTAAAGGACACATCTATTTTGGCTTTTGACGGATTTGGAGCGGAATGTTTCGATAAACTAGAAAATTTGTGATATTTGGTCAATTTGATTAGATAAATTAAATGGTAAAAGGACTCAATCGGAAAAGCTGTGAAAGTATAAAGAGGAGAAGTTTATTATTTTCCTAGCGTTTCATTCACTAGATTAGGTGATCAAGTACGTTCGGGTGATTTCATCAGCTTCAACGATTTTGTGAGCAATACTATAGGAAAGTAAATAGATTATCACACATTACAAATCTACAGGCATAAGCTACTTATATAAGTAAGATATAAGAGGAAAAGATATCGTGAAATAATTTCAAAATCAAGTCTTTTACAAACAACATAAATTGATTGCAGGATCGACAACATATGGTTTCAACATAAACTGATTACAAAGACGGATGCGAGCATACCATTCGAAAGAGAAATGCTAAATGGGTACCAAAACACTACCTTGCAGATTACTAGACAAGGTCACCTTGAGTGTCCGAATTGTATAATTTTGTTGGGTTAATTTCACATGTTCTAAAAGTTTAAACTAGTAAATAAAAATATAGTTTTTTTTTTTTTTACCCGAGAACTGCTGTACAACCGGCAGCCGACGACGTAAACCCGGGGGAGCACTAGCGCGTGGATCCACCACCCACGGCACCCCACTTAAGTCGCACAACGTGACGAGGAGGGGAATCGAACCCTGGCCTTTCGTTGAGCCAGTGTGCGCCCTAACCAACTCGCCCACCACGGGGTGGGTAATAAAAACATGGTTTAATATTTAAGTATTCTAATGTTTTTTCCCATTTGTAGATTAGACTTTTCTCAAATACTAGAGCATGAAAAATGTCACACCCCGATCCTCCGAGCGCGTGCCCATCCCTCATTGGTCGATTAAATAGCGACGTCCCAGGACGCATCGCCGACCATTTCATTTTAATGCACATGCGGAAGCAAGTAATTAATCCCCAGACAACAACAAGATGGGATAGAAAAATAGGACCATAATTTTTTAAACTGAAAATCAAACCACACTTATATATACATATCATAACAAGTCATTTATAAGCTAGCCGATCTATTTACAATGTCTATAAAACAGGGGGGTTTCATAAAACTACGGATCCTCATCCTCGTCCTCATCTTCATTCTCATCCTCATTGGAGCCTTCAATTGAATACACCAGGGACTCCGGTTCCGACAGGTTGGGGTCCACCACCGAACCACCTGGAGGATCTGCTGTGCCATTTTCAAAAGCAACCTCCAGCACATAAAAAGGAACCTCGGACTCCAGTATGGGCCCCTCTCTCTGTCCATTCTTCTCTTGGCGATATCATGATCTGTATTGATGGGGCACCTTTTTGGGTAGACCTGTATCAACCCAAACCACGAATTTCACCAACTTATATACCCTTCCCCTTGGGTCTCCATGAAGTGGGATGAAGGACTTTTGCTCTGTAACCTTCTTTAGCTATCCAAAATGCGTGGGAGGAGCTGCCGTCTATGGACCTGAAAGGTTATCCCACAACAGGGTGAGACGACGTCTCAGCAAGTTCACCTCCTAAGACCCGACTAAAAAGAAAATACGCCCCAAGGGTTGCCTAAGCACAACCACAAGTCAGAGGACTTACCTTTGCCTCAGTCCCTTCCTGCAAGTCAGCACAATTCAATCATTTCAACAAATCAATTCATCTAATCATATCGAATCATCAATCAATCGACCTAGTCGATTCCATGTTATCAAGACCATCTCTTGGTCAACTCCTTCAATACTATCTATCCAGTTCGATTATATCAAGAACTGCTCACCCTAAGCTGAAGATAAATGATATAGCTCACCCAAAGCTGATAATAGAGTATACTACTCACCCAAAGCTAACATATCCAAGGCCCGCAGGCGGATATAATATACTCACAATGCTCACCCAAAGCTGTTAAGGTATACTACTCACCCAAAACTAATATATCAAAGTCCATAGAATGATATAGTATACCGGTATACTGCTCACCCAAAATTGACATATCCAAGCCCGTAAGCTAATATAATATACCTCTGATGCTCACCCTAAGCTGATAAAGTATATTGCTCACCCAAAGCTGATATATCGAAGCCCATAAGCTGATATAGTATACTTGTTCTCACCAACTAAGAATGCCATCATTTTTATCGTACCCGATAAAAATAATGGTGTGGGTACACGGTCGGCCTTAACCAAAATACAATATTTTCTCTTTCCAAAAATCCCACAATTTCCAATAGTCTCCAAAACATTTTTGGCATTGTAAACCGATGCCTAGTATTTTTCTAATTAATTACTGAAATTAATAAATTTTGGGATAAATGCCCGAAATTGCAAATCACACTCAATTTGCACAATCCAGCACTCAATTAAATAAACAAATCACACCACTGCAATCAGCATAAAATTCCGATCACCGGCTATCCCGGTCCAATTTCCGGAAAATAATAATTAATTAAATAATTTCGAAAATTAATTATTAAATACCCAAAAATGCAAATTAGGCCGGAAAAGCCTAATTAAATACCGAAATGGACCCAGAAAAATTCCGAGACTCGTTAAATAAATACTACGATATGTCTACTTGCTAATTACACTACTCTATCTACCTAACATACAATATCGATTAACTAAATTGCTAATCCGTTCTAACTAACCACATAATTCATAATTAACTTAAACTAATCAACCCTTAAACGTTATTAACTTCATAAGCATGGATTAGTGAGTAAACTCACTTGATTAACAACCCGATTGAACCACAACGACGGGGACGCAGAAACGGACCACCAACTCCGAAGCGGGTGCGCCTTTCGAGGTCTGGAAGGCCACCAAAACTGGCCAAATAGTGCTAGTGAGACCTAGGGATTTTGGTTTCTGCTCGGTGACCGAAGGAGCTGCTCGGCTTAGCTGAAACGGCAAGGTAGGACCAGCAAAGTTGCTATGGCTTGGACGGGCGTGCAGGCAGGCAAACGGCGGCTCCAATGACCACGACGGTGACGTATGGCGGCTTGGCGACCTGCTGGACGCGCGAGCTTGGCAGGACGGCGATTGGGGACGCACGGGGAGCAACAGGACGCGAGCAGCGATGGTGCGGCTTGCAAGGGGTGGTCCAGCGGTCGGACGAGCGGCTCGATGGCACAGGGAGCGCTGAGCTCGATTTTCTAGGTTGCTGGAAGCTTCAAGGGGCTAAAATGGAGGGGAGGGGTTGACGGTGAGGAGGAAGGAGAAGGAGGGGGACCGGTTGGTTTGGAGGGGACCACCTTGGTCCATCTCCATCTTCTTGTCCCCTTGGTGAGGCCCACAATTCCCAGCTGGATTCCTCAGCCCAAAACTAGCCAGAAAACTTGTCTTGGAAGCAAAATGAGAGGGTCCAAAGGTTGAGGCAAGGGGGGCTACGAATTTTGGCTTGATTTCTCTCAATTTGAATTCAATTCCTTCTTGAATCAACTTAAATCGGCTCCCATAAATTCCATTATCGAACTCTCGATCAAATTGTTATTTTTCCTTGCCATTAGAACCTACTTGCATCCCAATTTCGCGATAAAAACGGTCCTCTGAATTTTACGGACAAAAACGGCCATATATCGACTTTTTCTGCTAAAATCTCGATTTGCAGAAAAATCTTCGGAGACTGAGTCGACGTTCCTAAAATGACTCGTGACATGACAAAAAATTTTATTTCTGAAATCGGATTTAAATTCATGGTTAATTTTAATCTGGCGCGATTTTAGCGTGATCTAGGCTACTGGATAGCTTTAAAAAAATTTTAGTGCAAATGACTCGTGGTCGATTTTTTTCAAGCCACAATGAACTTCTTCGACACATTGGCGACTTTCAATTGTCGTGAAAATTTCGAGATTTCAAATACAGACATAGGGTACCAAAACGACAGAAAAATTAGTCTAGTGCCGATCGACGAGAATTTTGCAAATTGGTGGAATCACCCAAGTTTAGCCACATATCTTCGTCGAACCGACCTATCTCTGATCTCTAATCGATCTTTACTGTGCTGTAATGATCTCCGCAGATGGGCACGGTCGAGTAGTCGAGTTCTGGTCGAATTTTCAAGTCTATTGTGTTAAAATTTCTTAATGGCTTCCCCAGATAGTCTAGTTATCTCAGGAGTGATCAGCTCTGAGAATAGCACTATAGGCGTGTTAATGAAAAGCCTGATTTATTAAATTGAAAACAGAACTGAAAATTTCAGGATGTCACAAAAAATATATAATTAAGATGCAAATGAAGGGTTCTATAAATATTTGAGCTCAAGACCTACTGAATACTATATGATGCGGCGGACTGTGGCTTAAAGTTTTAGCATCTCTCTTCCAACGAGGGTGCCACATCATTTAGTTCTGTCATATAAAGTTTTGGCATCTCTCTTCCTCAAAATCCTCTGGAAGCAACTAGAAGAACCTTTTTCCTAGGAGGGAGATTTCAGGGATATCGAGGCAGCGGTTAGGATTTTCAAAAGGGAACTTGTCGGTCTTGTGGGCCAAGAGGAGCCACACATGAGTGATGAGCGCACCTCCTCGTCTCAGTTGCTTGGCATGGCGATACACATGACATTCGTATGCTGCATGACACAACATCTCCACCCAAATGCTGCTGATGAGCTCCCACTTGTTGTCCAGCATCCTCAGGTCGGCCACAAGCTTCTGCACCTCTGACAACACGTCCCACGTCTCCTCACTTGGTATGACAGGGTGTGGGACATCACCATCCGGCGACGACAGTGCGCTAATTGCTTCTTTATAGTCTCGGTACCTCAAGAAAGGCTTCAGCGTGCAACAAGCGTCCTCCAGAGTCATGTTGGCGGTGGGGAGGGACAGCATGTGAGGATGCACAGCGAGGAGGTACATCATGTACTCTGATAGGACTTTACTTCCTCCACAAGCATTGGATTTTTCGATTTCCAATGACTGCAGGATTTTTGTTGCGATGTGCCAGATTATGATGCTCTTAGCAAATATTGCCTCGATGCTACTCCTCAGTCCTTGTTTCTCTTGGATGCCGTGAATCTCGAGCGTCCACTTGCCTCTTTGCTTGAAGCGCCGGGAATTTCTTTTCTCCTCTAGCTCTGCCATCTTTCGTTGTATCAGCGCCCTGAGGTGCAAGGGCATGGGCTGGCGGGACTGTAACCAATACCAACTGAAGATCTCCCGCTTGCCAAACCAATCAAGTACTTCGCGGACGGCCATCCACTTACCAAACCAATTAAGTACCACGCGGACTGGATTTCGCCTTTCTTGGTATGAGAGGCAGTGTTTTAACAAATCGATCTGCCCTATCGACCTCGACCATCTTTTCTTCCTCATGCACCGATTAGCCAGAAACGGGATGAGCCTTAAGAAGAGCCTTGAGAAGAGCGGCATCCCAAGGTTCTTACTCATCTCCACCACTGCCCAATCCGAAAATGCCAACGTTGTGATCTGATAAAGCTCGAGACATGTGACTGCCATCAGTAACGCATAGGTGTAGGTGATGTACATATCGATCAAGAAGGCACCCTTGAAGATCACGGCGAATCTACACAAGGCAGACACCAAGCAGAAGAAACCGATAGAGCAGCCTATGATGCCGCATTTCGTGTACAGAATGGGCGCTTTAGTGTAGAGCGTGTCGAACATGAAGTTCAGCTCAATCTCGTTCACGGTGAAAGCACGGTTGGCAGGGTACCTGTCGATGCGCATCCAATCTCGGGATACGAACACAGGGTGGTACGGCCAGTTCACGAGGTGGGGCTTTAGGCAATCGAACCGAAAGTAGGCCTTCAAGATGTCCTTTGCGGAGTCAAACTTCTTGTCCTCGGGAAACAAATCGAGCCGAAGACTGCTTTCCCTGGCTTCCTTGGTTATTTTGGGATAGTACTCGGCGTTGACAATTGAGTTCTCGTCGTACACGGATTTGAGAGCCCAGACCCACAATGCCGCCTTTATGAATCCGGCAACGAACAAGAGGATGTACAGCCATGAGACTGGGGACGAGCCGTCCCAACAGCGAATGAGAATACGAACCACGAAGACAACAGTAGCCCCGATGTTCAGAATCTGTCTCATTCCCAGCTGGTTATCTTCCACCGCATAGGCCGTTATGCGGTCTGGGTACCCAAGTTGCATCAGAAGCAATGGGGCAAGCAGCCCTTCCAACACCACGTCGTAACTCGGATCTTCAGGATCATTGATGCGGACCACAGAAAGCTTGCCCAGCGCAATTTTCGCAATAAAAGAAAGGAGCAAATAGGAAGCCCAGACGATGAATCTAACAAAATTCGACCTCATATATTTCCGACGAATGCCTAATATTATGAGAAAAATCTCGCAGGCAACGCTTGCGGTGACCAAGAAATGAATCCCCCAGTCCATCCACAGATCTTTTAGCAGCGGCAACACCGTGTTGATTATTGACGAAATCCGACTGATCAAACTCATGGTGGCTTCCTTCAGATGTGCTCACTAGACATCCATGCAAATGCAGAGTAAGGAAAATATTTACCTTGCCTCTGAAGAATAATTTCTAAGCACTTGCGCAAAACTGCATGGTTGCATAGATTATTTCTCTACAAGTTAATCGCAAAAAAAGGAAGATTTACAATGGGATTGTAGTTCTTCGCCTAACAAACTGTTCATCTCTCTTTCCTTTCCTAGAGTTGTTTTTTTTTTTTTTTTTTTTGGTCGGAATTCCTAGAGTTGTTGACTGTATATCCTTTTGCGATCCTTGTGTTTTTCTTTTTTTCTTTTTTCTCTGTTACACCTTTTTCTTTTTGTCAGTTAGATCTTAACTATTTAGGAAAGTGGCACTCTTCTCGCATTGTGAGATAATTGGTACAAATTTGTGCCGTTAGTGGTCCACCTTCTTATGAGTCTTCGTTAATTGTTCAGAGTAATAAGCTGCATGTACTTGCTCCAATTAGGTTATTTCGTAAAACAAATTCTAGTTCAAAGGTGAATGTTTTCCAAAAGTTATAGCATTGAAATGATCAACTGAAAATTCTAGTAATTAAAGTGAGTGTTGCACAAAAATTATGACACTTGTGATGTCATTTATTCAAATTCCTTAAAGGTGATTTACAACGAATTCCTTTAATGCGGCTCTTAAGTTTTTCTACCTCTATTTTTCATATATTAGCTGTTCAAAGTATCTTCAAAATAGATTTAAGAAGAAAAAAAAAAGATAAAAAGGTGGAGGATAGGTGGTACGGGTGTATTTAGAAAAGGTGAGAAGGTTTTGGGATGAGTAAGGTATTTTCCCTACAATAGAACCTTAGGTAGTAGTTTCAACTACCTTGTAGGTTCTTGAAACACCTTAAACTCTAGAACTTGTCGGCGCCAAGGGTTCTTGGGTACCTTATGGTATCCTGTACTTATTCATATGGTTTCATTAAATATATATATATATATATATATATATATATATATATATATATGATTTCATTAAAAAAAGTCATTTATATCTTTATTTATAAATTGGACATTCAAACATAACATATAAATGGATTACAAGTTAAATTCATGTTCATATCTAATATTAACATACGTGGATAACATATAACTTTCGGTGCAATTGCTCTCAGGTTGGATTTTCTAAGTCTTAAGTAGAAGAGGTTTCACGACTCCCAAAATAATTCTATAATCCTATCACATTGCACTTCCTACAGATTTCTTAAATCCCATTTACCTAGGAAAGAATGCATTCAATAGCATGTTTGCTATACCTTTTCAGACATAGCAATCTTTAAATGTCAAATTTCACCGGTTGTGAAGGAAGGAGGACGGAGGAAGGGTCTTAATTTCACTCGGTGGTTCTTTCACCAGTTGGAAAATGAACATCGTAGACAACAAAACATGTGCTGTAACTTGTATAGAATATGGTTAAGTGTACTGACCAGCAAATTAAAGTAGGATAATCACTTGCCGAAACATCCAAAGCATGGAGAGTGTACAAACCTTTTACCCTAAAGATAATAGGGGTTAGTAAGCACAATAAGCAAATGCAAGCTAACTAAAGTAACAGGAAAGAAAGAGGTGCAATGCAATGCAAGACTAGCACCACCACACCTGAACTTGAGGGCCGATGAATCCCAGAAGTTTTATCCAGAAGATGCCGACAGCGACACTGGAAAAATTGGGGAAACTGAAGTACAGAAAAGCAACTGAGAGATTTGTCCTAAGAATCATTGCTAAGGAACGAGTACTAGGGATATTAGCTTTACTTTCTTGGCTGGCAGATAACTTGTGTCTGAAGACTTTACAGCAATGAACTTCTGTTTCTTCAATTATTAATTAAGCTAAAGAAAGGCATGGGATCAATCAATACAAAAAGAGAATGGGAATTTGATTATTTGCTTGCAACCTCAGTTTGAGGTTCCTTTTCTCTTTTATTTGGTTGGCCTAATGAGTACGTAAACCATGTTTAAAGTTTCGCCGTCTATCTTTAAGATCACACGTGATTTTCATTCTATCCTGTACTTTTAGCTCTTTATTTAGGCAAATGATAGGCTACTCAACCTTGGGTCTTGATGAAATTGTGGGGAGACTTTAGGTCCATTTTGTTTCCTTGAAAAATTAACATGATTGGTAAATAATATTTCATAAGGAAATTATTTTCAAACTTTCCATAATGATTTTCATCTCACTTAAAAATCCTACCAAACTCAAGAAAATCAAACTATGACAAACTTTAGAAGGTGTTCAAGACAAATAAACCTAGGTCTGGGACAGCGGTTAGTGCACTGAGACCTCAGGTGAGGCCCCTCGTGTCCAAATTTTAGGAGCTGGAGTGTCTGATCTGGCCCCAAGGTCTCGACTTTTTACAAAAGTGATGATCCTAGCAACGGTGGAGGTCAAGTTAGATTCTTGAAAATGAACACCAATCTTTTAAAAGCATAGACCATTTTTTGAATTGAAATACGGATTTTTAAAAATAATTTTTGTTGATTCATTTTTAAAGAGACTCCAAAATAGGGATAAGTACACTAGAAGTGCCAAAAATTATGTACGGCGTTCACTTTAGTGCCAAAAGCTTTCACCAGCTCACTTAAATACCAAATCGGAGAAAAATTTTTGACCAAATGGATTATATGGCATTTATTATTAAAATTATAATATGACTTGGGAAATTTTTTAAAAACTCTAGATGAAGTAATCGCTTTTTAACAATAATTGACACCAAATTGATCACTTTAAAGTAAATTCGGCACTCAAATGATCACTATTTACAACTTTTAGACGACGTTGTTTAGGGGCTACATGCTGACTAGGCACGCCGGCGAGCCACGTACGATTGAGAAATTAATAAAATATAGTCCGTCGAATTTTCAGCAACCCATATTAGAATTGACATTTAAATAATCGTTTTCATAAAAAAGTGACACTTAAGTGATTCGAAAATAACTTTTGGAATTAAAGTGAGTGTCATACACAACTTTTAACACTTCTAGTATACTTATCCCAACTTAGGACCTATCATTTCCTTTACTAGGCATTGCTCACCCCTTTCTATATTTCAAATCGATAGCATGGATATATCACCCGTTGCGCGTTATGGAGCACCCGCCCAAATAGAGGGCATGTTCCAGGATGTGCTAGATCCAGAGACGGGCTTGACGATTACCCGAGACGAGGTTGTACTATGGATAGACGATGGACGGCCAGCATGGATTCCCATGCATTTTGTATATTGGTTTCTCGATCTTCATGGCGAGCTCTTCGGGCCGCTCCATTTTGGGGACGACGGACCGGACACCGAAGCTATTGGTGCCTAAGTAGGTGGAGCACCATGGTGGGGAATTTTTGGTATAGATGGGGACTCGCCGGGTAGAGGAGACAACCACATTTTTTGTCCCTCCCAAGTATTTTGTGCATACCTTTTTGTATATGCTGATGTGAATATAAATATGAAGATGTAAATTCCCCATGTAAATAAAATGAAAACAAGTGTTTATGAATGTTTACTCTTGTGTTGATCGTGTATGTGTTTCCTTGTTAGTAGTGAGTAGCTGTAGTGGTAGTGTAAATTGAGATGTTCCTGCGCGTGTTCAATTTATATTGTCCAATAATCTTGAGAATCATGTCTGTCATCGTGAAATCTTACTTTATGCATGCGATCGAGGCAACTTCTGTGCATCTCCGAAAGTTAATCGAGCAAGCGGATGTCTGTATGAGGGGCCGGCGAGGGGCAGATTTGGCCGAAGATTAACGTACGCTAATTGGGGTACTTAGGATAAGATCTCTCTCTTGAGTTGCTTTTGATAACCCAACTAGTTGGTCAAGTAATGTAGGTAGTGCGTTCCAAATAATTCGGAATGAGATTATTGTGTTCGCTATAAAGTGTGAAATGTGAAGAGAAAAGCTAGTAACTTGATCATCTAAGTCCAATTTAATACCTTAAGACCTATTTAGATGGTGCCGATTGGATTATCACCTCACTAATTTTCGGCTAAAATTAACCAAATGGATTATATTGAAAAATTATCAAAAGGTTTGAATCACATTAACCAAATTGAAAATTTTAAGATTGAATTAGTGGCCGTGGACAATTTAAGATTAAATTCGTCTTTTTTTAAACTTCCGATAAGACAATCCATATTGTTATTAGTGAATATTGGAATCAGTTCAATTAAATATCTCTCTAGCATATAGAGACCCCAAAATGGTTTCCTACTCAATTATGGACAATATCACGGCCTCAAGTTAGGTAAAATGTAATTGGATTTTACTCTTTAAATTTCTCCCATCCATTCCCCAAGAGGCGGATGGTTTTATCCTATATGAGAAGTTGAATATTCAGAGAAAGTGACTTAGTATTTTGGGACTAGCATGACGTTACTCTGTTGGTCAATGAGATGTAGACATTTGGAGTGCTAAAATGTAGCATAGGGAAACAATTAAGCGCTGAAAGTTCAGAATGGTATACTTAAATGTCAAAATTGGAGCAAAATAGATTAATTAAGTACTAACGGCGAGAGATTCTAGCTAAAATACTGATGTGGCGTTTTTCCGATGAGACAAGTGTAAAACAACGTCGTTTTGTATGCTAATGTGGCTAGATAAGCCGAAAATGACGTCATTTTATTTTGCCTCTACGATTTGAATTTTAATGTAAATATTAATTAAATTAAATTTATAAATAAATAATTTATTATTATATTTTTTATAATAAAAAAAAGGAGAAGATTGCAAAACGGCGAGAGCTATGCAAGCCCTCATTGCCACCTCCCATCGTCGCTAGGAAGAGTCGGTGATCATGGGGGAAGGGTCAGCCGAGATCATCAGACCCTAGCCAGAACAATGAGGATTGTCCAAGCCCTCACCATTCTACAATCTCCTCCTCCTTTAAAAAAATAAAAAATAAATTATTTAATTTTAAATTTAATTTAATTTATATTTATATTTATATTAAAATTCAAATAAGAGGCAAAATTGTTTTGCCTTTGCTGACTCAACTTTCCGACCAGTTACGTAAGCGAATTATATTAATAAATATAAGCCACATACCTTTCACCAAAGTTGGCACTTAAATGTCCCATTTTTCGAAAAAACAAATGGCACCTAAGTGTAACTCTTAGAACTTTTGGTACTTAAATATCCATCAATGCCAAATTTTGACACTTGCACTATACTTCTACCATTGGTCATCCATAGAGACTTTCCAAGGGGATTGTGAGAATTTAAGCCACTAATAATAAAAACACGGCATGTAGATAAGTTAACATAAATTCCATGAATAATGATGTCATATATTTTAAAACCTTATCTCCTCGTTATCAAATGAGTTTCACTTTCTAATGCCTTGACGTGTTAGGGTAATATTTTCTTCCGAAGAACAAAATTTTATACAACTAAAACCTTGACTCTCATATCACTGCGCCCGAACACCCGACTTCGCCCAACACCACTCCATCACCGTCGACAACTCAAATCTCTTCCTCGCGTTGCAACATACAAAGGTCGCAACCACTTTGCGGATCGAATTTCCGCATAAATAAATAATTTAGGATCTTATAAGTTTCAGCATCTTCAGAATAATCTTAGCGAATCACGTTCGTCACCATGAAATTTTAGTTTATGCACGTGACCGAGACGGCTCGCGTGCATCTCCAGAAAAAGTTGATCCAGCCAAGCGGATGACTGTATGATAACGAATAAGCAATGGCCCTCCTAATTGCGGAATATATCATAGGCTCTCTTCTTTTATAATTAAGTCTATGATCCGCTGATGGCGCCGCAAACGGAAAATGCTTTAGATATTATGAAGTGCCCCGTACGTATTGGCTTTCAAGCCAGCTAAATTGAAAGACTTGGATCACTCCATGACATCTTTGGGATCAAATAAGCCAAGCGGCCTACAGAAAAGACTGCATCCATGGCTTAATGTTGCGTCGACATGCCCAGTATCATCAGATCATTAATATCTTACTGCATAATCAGATGAAAAGACTGCATCCATGGCTTCTAGATACATGTCGATGCTGAGGATCTAACGTTTGTCTACAAATCTAGTATAAAGTGTTGGGCTACATAAGAATTCAAAATGTCTAATGAACATTGAAGTTTGTTTCGGTGACACCTTGGATTTAACTCGCTTGAGGTATTATTCACTTTTACCTGAACATCACAGTTTTTTTAGATTATACCGAGTATTGCGGTTTTGTCCTTTGACGTACAAATGAGCACCTTCCCAAAAAGTCACCCATCCTTGGAATGCTCCCACTTGAGCATGCTTAACACTCTATGGGTTAATTCTAGTTTTTACATATATATCTCATATACGTTCTCCTCCTACTCAGTGCACAGTTCAATTTATTCCTAACCCTTTGTCGTCATATAAACCTGTCAGGGGCCACTCCTTGTCCAGGCCCTCTCACTCCGGCTACCGGTCCCTGCCCTCGTTGCACTTGCTCACTACAATTTCTGTCATCCAACTTCTGTCGATTGCATAAAGGAATCGTTTATGGAGGGGCTTCTCTCGATGGGTTGTAAAACCTCAAATTTTGCATGAGATGATATGTCAAATTAAAGATCTAGTCGAGTCGACTATGGCTTTTTGCACCATTGATTTGGTTGTTAATAAAAGAAAGTGGGTAATTCCGATCACGAAATCAATGGTATCGACAATAGTCCTTTGAAATTTATCAACTCTTTTATCTTCGACACCTCTAGTGACAACCAACAAGCATTCAAGATTAAGCTGAGCAAATATCTCACGAACATAACCGATCTATGAAAGTTCATTATGTATGCGACAGCTCCTTGCATATATGCTTTATGCCTGAACCACCTTCTGGGGACGATCTCAGAGCATTCACAAGCGAAAAGATATCGTAGAGTCTGGCTCTTGGATTTGTACCATCCATGAGTTGTTAGAAATTTTGAGAAATGTCTGACATGTCGAAGTTCTTGGATCCAACTTAAGGCCTAACCACAGAACCCGAAAGGAAAGACGCCACACGTTACACGGTCGATTTGCTGAGTTTCTTCATGCATCGAAAAACTCTCTTGGGAGCCCCGAAAGACATTACATGATGCGACTGATCCTAATTGAAGTGAAGCGGTGCATTAACGTGGCGTGATCGTGGGTATCACCCCACTTACAAGGTCACTTCCCACCAAGTCGAGGGATGTGTATGGACTTCTCCTGGGGTAAAGAGGCTGAGGGGCAGAATCCTCGATTCCTGAACTGGAAGGTTCTGATTCCGTGGTGATAGCGTCAGTTTCCGGTAGCATGAAAGATATATTCTCCAATTCTCGTACCACCTCCAACATTGTTGGTCGCGCCTTGGTCTGATCATCGCAACACTTGAGGGCCAATGCCATAAACTTCTTGATACATTCAGAAGGATATGGGCCCATGTTTCGATCTATGATAGAGAACATCGATCCAGATTGACAAGCTTGTAGCACCTGCCAATGCGATCAACAACATAAAAATTCACAGTGAGAGAATGCCAACAGTGGGACAACATCATGATGCAAAAGTTACGCTTCGTCTGAAAATTCTGATACTATGCCAAGAAATGCAATGGAATCGAATTTGAGGTCACTCTCTGAGTGATGGAAAACTAGTGGTAGCATTCTATGTTCTGTTGGCATAGAATTCAGCACTTCGGTGAGTTGGAAAGATAATCATACTGACACTGCCCTCGATTGCTGTATACATGAGTCAGGAGAATATAGGAAGTATTATCCGGCGGGGTTTATATGACCATTCCACTAGGATATGAGGGAAAACGAAAGAACAAGTACCTCCCTGACAATGTGTCTGCCATGAGATATGGGCGGTATCCTTGTCAACAGCTCCAAAAATACAATCCCAAGGCTGTAAACATCACTCTTTTCGGTTAACTTGTGTGTCAAGAAGTACTCTGGGTCAAGGTAGCCCTGCAAAGGGAAAAAGGAATTGAGAATTATTAAGGTCAACCCTTAAATTAGTGAAGCAGCACAAAGTACACAAGATGACCTTAAAGCTGGATCTCTACTCATTTAATGCCACTTGTTTATGAAACAATGTCAGATCCGAAAGCACCAATAATGCCAAAATTTTCTCGTCTGATACCATATTAATCCACTGGTGAAATAACAGAAAACTCGAGAGAATCCCAACTGGTTTGTCATAGTCTAGTTTGTTTGAGACTAGCCATTGAGAATCAGATGAATGAGAAAACAGGTCTGCACGTCTACGACTAAATAGGAAGGCTGGCCAGACAGGGAATAGTCATCAAGATCTATGGCAGGTGACAGATGGTCATTCTCCCACAGAAACAATCCACAAAATTCTTCTTTTGCTCTACATCAGCCAGACACTCTTCGTTCTTCATTTAGTATATAAAATCTCCAACTATGACAAGCAAAGTTACTTACAGGTGTTCCCTTTACGTTTGTGGATATGTGAGCGGTTACAAAACCATCAGTATTTGGTGATGGTGCAAGTCTTGAGATTCCAAAGTCTGCGACTTTTGCATTGAGTCTGCTGTCTAATAATATATTATTGGCTTTGATATCGCGGTGTATGATGGGAGGGTCAGCTTCTGTATGAAGGTAGAGAATGCCCTTAGCTGAACCCAAGGCAATGCTCAATCTGACTGCAAAACTCAATGGGCTTCTACATCGACCTGCCAGTTAATAAATATCAAGATAGAGAAGCTATATTTAAGCTCACGGCTATCAGAACAAGACCACTTTTGTGGATATTTCTATATATGAAGGGCAATTTTGGCATTGTAATATCTTTGCCATGTCTCCTTTCATTTTAAGGTAAAAAATGTCCAGACACTGCAACATGGGATTCAGAAATCCTGCTTTTCATACTGTCAGCATGAGAAAGTAAGCAATCAAAGATTGTGAGGAAATTTTAAGCCAAGTCAGCTGGGGACCAGCTTAAGAATGTCATAGATTTTGAATCATCCTGCCTTCTGCCGAGAGCAAGGAACAGATTATACGACACGTGCACAAAAGTTTGCACTTGAAAAAGAGGGGGCATAATGGAAAAAATTGTTCCTATATAACCATACGACAATATATTTCACTCAATTATAAAATGAAAACGACAGGTGGTGCATGTGGATAATCAAGAGACCAAACGGTTCCGAGAGATGAACATATTAGACGGATGAGCCTTACAGAGCATGATGAACAATCACGGATATAGCTTATGAAACAGCATGATTTCTTACCTGATAAGGCACTGTGAAGGGAACCATTTGGCATGAATTCATATACCAACATCTGCTAGGACAAAAAAGGCATATTAAACTTATTATTTAGAGTCATTGTCATTATTGAATTGCAGCAAAACAGTTTGATCCTACTAAAAATAGTGAAATGGGAGTATCACCACAGCTGGACAAGAACAGTATAGGCACAAGAACAATGTATAGTCCCTTGTCATCGACAAACTTTTTACCAATGACCTAAGAGTTTAGGACCTAATAATTTTCCGATTTGTTAGATAGACTTAGGACTCATTACAACGTGAAATCTGTCCCATCAGGGTATTTAATAAAGGAGTGACTTAGATTCTCGATTACTAATGAGTTCTTTAGAATGTAACCAATTCAACTCTTGGAGACATATTATTTACCAAGTATAAAAGTACCCAGAGTCCATGTAAGACAGATTTCAAAAGATTAAGATGTAAAGACCTAATCAAATGTGATGAATCTAACTGCTTGCATATTCTCAAATGGAAACATTAGTTGCAGAACTAATACTGCACTTCTATCGTAGCATATGATAATAACAGGCAATGCTGATATAAGAATGCATTTCTTTACATATTCTGAACAAATGAAAACTTTTCCGCAAGCTCATACAAGAGAACCCAAATCTCAGCGGCAGACTCTTGATGGTAGGTTATCGACCAGTTCATTGTGGTCCTCTGTGCTTGCATGCAGATTAGTGCATTAAAGTCCTCCAAACAATATTCAAGACTTATAGTGGTAAAGATGGTATTGCATTGAAAGTATACTCTATACCAAAGGCCTTGCTGTACTAGATGACCTACTCAATGTCCACATCGTGGTTCTCACCATTCTAGATGATGTGGTATGAATCATAAATAGGTCGAGAGCACCTTCGTCATTTCATAGGTTTCAACCTTGACGGTTAGAAAATTGAAGACTTGTATAGAGTTTATTTTCTTGCACTTGAGGTCACATAATTACGAGATTTATCAGCATCCATCTTGGCTGCACTGTAAGTTTGTTCTGTATAAACATCACAGCTGAATCCTCAGGGGGCACCTATTGATTACCTTAATTTTGTAATCCTACCAGGATTTACTTCTAAAGTGGAATTCTACGTGTCATAATTCAAACCACAATATTTGACTTCAACTTATGAGTGAAATAGTAATGACGGAGGCTATCTACACATTTTTGGAGACCACGTAGCTGGAGTTTAGCAGCACGTACTTTTTAAAGGTTTTATTATGTGAGAGAACATCTTTATAAGGAGCTTCATACTATTAGCGAACAGAAAAGGCACTATGACACTTCTTTAAAAAAATTGCTTCGACGAGCACATCAGTGCTGCCAGAATCAAGAAGATTCTACCTGCTCATTTTCTTCGTCGCAGTACCCAACCAAGGAAACAAGGTTGCGATGGTGTAGCCGTGATAAGAATTCTATTTCAGTAAAGAACTCTTGTTGGCCCTGCAGCGATCTTTGCTCTGCACGTTTGATTGCCACCACTGTGCTCTCCCCTAAGAAACCTTTATAAACTTTTCCGTAGCCTCCTTGTCCTATCTGAGCGGTCATATCGAAGTTACTCGTTGCCTTCTCAAGATCAGCAAAGGAAAATGCTTTGATTCCTTCAACTTTCATGGGAACTTTCGAAGCTACCCAAGAGGAAAAATAAATAAATAAAAGAGTTTACTCTAGAGGATGAGGCTTTTCAAGGTGCAAAATAATGTGGCTACCTGACTTTGTCCTTGAACCTTGATCCCGGTTCCTAGGGTGCCTTACGTAGAACAGAAACGCAATGGCCAGGCATATGACACCTGCAGCAGAGATGGATCCAAGCACAATTGCAGCGAGAACACCCTTGCTCATGCCCGAGCTCATCGGCAGATTAACATCTGCACATGAGAAGATTACTGTTCTCTAAGCACCAGTTTAACTGTGAAGGACAGCTTTATCTGTTTCAGAAGAAGCCTTTGATTCAAACAATTGCAGAGCTTCCCTTTCAAATGACCATTTGGAAGAGTTTTGAGAACAAGAGAAGAAATGATATTCCAAAATAGATGGCTCGCTAGTTCAGACATGCTCAAGATGCATTGCATGATATTAGAAAAGCTATTGACATCTATTAAATCTAAAGATGGATTGGCTGGATACCCTATAATGTCTAGTCAAATCTATATATGTACAAAGGGTCCATTCATTTACGTAATCAATAATTTCTGATAAGGTAAAAAAAAAATAATTCAGAAAGACATGTGATCAGCAGTAGAGGAGGAGGAGTATATTTTATCACCAGAGATCTATTAGTATGTTTTTTGGTCTTTCCAAAAATCAATAGAAATATTCATCTTTCAAAAGTTCAATTAATCCATAAAAATTCAAGATTTTAGGGAAAGTATAAGTTAATCTAAATATATTTGCTCTCATCAATGGCAAACTGATGAGATTTATTCAATTAGCATATGGTTATACCTGCCATTATGTATATTAAACCTACAAATGAAATCTTATATTTGATCTTTTGTTAAGTATCTATATTGTATTGTTGATGCTATAAATGTGATGAATTTTCCTAATATCTTTACGACTGCACCCTCACAAAGTAATATATATTTGGACTTTTATCATGTCCACTATAAGTTTTAAAATATTTTAGACATTCACTATTGGATTATCGAAATATATAGAACAATTTAGTCACAGGAGTAATACCAAACACACATATTGCTCATCCAATGGTGAAGGCGTAAGTATCTTTATAAACTATGTGTGGATCTAACAATTATTCAGTGAATTTACAATCAGATATGTGCAATTAATAAAAAATTCTAAACCTTGTTTTTATTAACTTTTTGTGATGATTAGGAATTCTCACCTGGGAACTTATCGTAGTCCTTGAATCAACAGCTACAGAGATATATTTATAAACTTATATTTCTGAAATATGCGCAAATATTTATCTAAAAATTCAAGATTCTCACTTAAGAATTTCTCATATTACTAAGCGACCATGAAAATTGAATTCCCGGGCAAACGCCTCGTGGCTCGACCTCACGCAATCTCAACCCTCGCTCGGAACTTACCAGATTGATAAAGTCCGAGAGTAAAATTTAGCAGATCATAGGGCCCGAAAACATCATTCCCAGGAATTGTAAATCTTGCTATATCGTCCATAAGCCATAGGACCTCGCTTGCATTGAATATACCAGAATAGTTGCCAACCACAGGATAAAACTTTAGAAACATGTTGAGCCTGGGACCTTTCTGCCATATGAAGGAGTCAACAACGAGCTGATACGGTTGCATGTCAAGATTGGAGGTCATGTAAGATATGAACTGGTCAGCATACGGGCGGAAATCAAATATACTAGGACTGCGTAAACGAATTCCAACACCAAGCGGTGCAGCACAGTAGCATGGATCTGGGGAGTCAGGCAGATGTTCGTACGACTCAGGGCAATGTTGATATGGGCAGCTGCTGCTGTTCGAGTACGTAGAATTGGCAGGAGAATCAGCGCTGCTGCCTTCAGATGCACAGTAGTTGACAATATTAAGTTCGTTTTGTCTTCTGCAAACTGGATTCCCTTGAAGCCTATGCACAGATAAATTAGTAAGTCATCAAAATGATCTCAACCGTGATCGAGCTACTAGATACAAGCGAAAGATGATAGGTGCTTAATCAAGTTTATGTAAAATTAGTAATATTAGGCGGCTCTAGTATCAAAAGTTCAATAACTAAAACCCATAAGAGAGAGAGAGAGAGAGAGAGAGAGAGAGAGGAAAACAGCTATCAACTGATCCAGACCACAGTGAATAAATTGAAACAAAGGGAGTGATGGAAACTATGTATAACATGCCTAGATCTTGATTAGCAGAGAGCATACCCAATTGTGACATTTGGAGGAGGATTGAGACTGCCCACAACATTAGTAAGTGCATTGTTTTGGAACTCCCTGCAAGTAAAGATTCATATACAAGGATAAGAGGACAAAGGAATCAGGTACATATGAAAGTTCTTCAAACAAGTTGGAGGTAACCCTGTAGAGATTTCAGGTAAGCCAACAGTAGTGCTTAATGTAAAGTTTGATCTCATCTGGTTCAAATGAAAAGGCTGTAATTGGGGCTTTGGTAGAGAGAGAGAGAGCATGTGTGTCTGAGTGCACGTTCAATATTTGTCAGTTCATATAAATATAAACCATACAAATTCCTGGAAGGACACAACGTGCGCATACATCGCAATTTTAAGGCAGTCATACCATAAGTCATTGAACCACACAATAAAATGCTCATAGTATTACTAAGAAACGGCTAAGAATGAACCCATGATTTTGTCTTTCTGCAATTGGCTCACAATTTAAGTGTTGATGTTGCATTGAAATTGACATTCTGCCATATATTGGTTGGAACATCACCGGACAAGTAATTGTCGTGAAGGGATCTGCAAATACAAAATCAGTTATCATTCCTATGTAAGTCCATTATGTAATTATTTCCATTAGTAGAAAAATGATACAGCTCCATCATTTGATGACAAGAAGTGAATAGCTGCTTCAAGCTTCAAACTAGGATGTCACCATGATTTTGACAGAAAACAAGAATATGTAGTCAAAGTCCAGATGATTCTTACAGTTTTTGAAGCTTGACAAAACTAGAAAAGTTTGAGGGAATAGTCCCATTAAGCTGATTATGGGAGAGATCACTGCAAGATGTGAAGCAAATCAATTAAATATGGATAAAGGATTACCATTACAGACGTACCTCTGACCAGTATTCAGTTCCAGGATATTTGTATTTAAGTGCCTTTCTTGCTTATTATTTCTTTGTTAGAGCATGTGAATGTGTGTGTGTGTGTGTGTGTGTGTGTGTGAGAGAGAGAGAGCAACATAAATAATTAAAATCTCATTGAGCACCTACATAGTAGTGATATAGGGAGAAAGCTTATTCGTGGGTATGCTTCCATTTAGGTTATTTGAGCTAAGATCCCTGCGAATTGAACAACAGTTTTGGTCAGACAGCATGCCCAGATTATTTGAGTCTTTTTTCTTAACTTGATACTTCACACAATTCTCCTCATTCCATTTACACAGCTAAAGCCAAGAAACAGCGCACAATTGGTAACACAATCGATGCCAACTGCCAAGCATCAATTAAAGAATTAAAGATTGAAACTTACAAGTAAAGAAGACTTGGGATGGTGCTGAAATCAGGAATAACGCCTGTCAAATTGCAGTTTCTCAAACTCCTGTGAATATTAAAAGATTCAAGTTTAGAAAGTAGACAACTGTCCTTTTTGTGAGAAGAAATGAAGAAGAAATATGCAGCTTGTGGCTAGGCCTGGCAGAAGAGTCGAAGATCCATAATGACGAAAAGCAAAGATTGCAATCTCCCTCCAATAGAGTAAAACTTCCAAATACCAAAATAATGATTGAAATTAGCCTCCATGTGGCGCTAAGTTCTCTGGAAATCATTTTCATGTAAATGCATTATTGATAACATGAATTATAAGCAATGCAACATCAATCAGCACGCATGGTTGTCTGTTTTCTCTTCAAACAAAAGAAACCAAAGAAGGTAGCCCAATACTGGCGTTGGTTGCATGCTGTATGCATGTATGTGTGGCGTATATGCATTCAGGTCATAGAGAGATAGATGGACCGTACAATTTCACGAGTTTAGGCATGTTTGAATAGTTACTTGGGATACCATTCCCCTCAAAGTTGTTGTTGTCCAGTTGGCTGCAATGAAATAACATAGTTAAAATTGTTGCTAGTTTCTAGTAATAGGTGATCAAAATTTCAAACTTTAGTTGTATGTATGAAGCTTTGTATACAAGGATTAGATGCAAAGAACAGGACAAACAACCTCAAGCAAAACTGAGCTCCTGCTCAAATCTTAACTAGATTTACCAATTTAAAGTTCCCTTAAATGAACCTATACATATTAAGGTTCCACAACATAGGAATTCCCAGAAGCTGTTTTACTTTTTTCAAGACCAAAGTAGTCATACTTGTTTATCATTTTTGCTTCTGCACTGATTAAATAAGTAATGCTTATCCAAGTCATTTCAGTTAAATGCAACAATGACTGTGGTAATTTCAGCCTCAAAATTCATTTGCTTGGATAGCAAGGAGAAAAAAGCCTGTGTATCAAAATAAGGCTTCATCAAAAGAAACATACAGAATCGTCAGATTTGGCATCATATGGAGCTCTTGTGGGAGATAACCGGACAAGTTGTTGTTATCCAAAAGGCTGCAAGCATTCCATTAGACTATTAAAATAAAGAAGGAAAAAGATCGAGATAATGGTAATGACATACTCACAAGTGTTTAAGCATTGGTAGCTTAGAGAGCTCAGGAGGAATCTGACCACTGATAGAATTGTTGTTCATGTGACTGCAAGACACAGCATCCGATGACTCAAAAGTAACTAATATGGTTACCTTGCCACTAAGAACCAAATATTATATCTTATTTTCTGTAAAGCTTACAAGTGCTGAATGTTTGGCAAATTTGCAAATGATCTGGGCAGTGGTCCTGATATTTGGTTACGGTCCAGCTGAAATTTTGTTATATTGGGGAGGAATCCAAGCTCATCTGGTAGAGGACCTGATATATTGTTTCCACTTAGAAGCCTGCATTGAATATTGCCTCCATAAGTTGCTTTTGCGTATTATTATCAAGTTTCATCTGATACAGAAAGTATTTCCTAATTGCTAGTTGCCCAGAAAAATTATACTATCAAAGCTTATATGAGCAAGTGCACTGCATTCATCTCCAAGAAATTTTTGAACATTGCCATCATGTCAAGTCAAAGCAAAAACTTAATACTGAAGATCTCGGTCCACTGTTCCATTAAGAGTGTTAACTGGCATGAGATAACAAGAAATTATCTCGCATAGATATGATGTATCTCTAAATAAAGAGAGAAGTTGAGTCTATGCAGTGATAAACCTAATCAACATCAAGCCCAAAACATGAACCATGACACTCGACAATTGGACGTCACTTTGTCTGACTATATAATGGATATGCTGAAAGCAGTTTGTGTACAATAGACAGCACTCCCAGCTATCTAGTTAATCACCCTTGCTTTTATAGATTCATCCATCATAGTGCAGAATTCAATACTCTGTAACAGACAAAGGAGAAATTTATCAAACTGAAATGAAGTGCCCATAACTATCAATGAAAAACAAAATGCTGCAAATAGGCTCATCTGTGTCAAATTTTATAGCATCATAGCATATGCACCGGACCTAGTACAAATTAAGTTCTCACATACAGGAGGTGCAAATAAGTCATGTTGCCGATCTCCTTTGGTATGCTGCCACTTATGTTGTTCCACATAAAATCCCTGCCAAGAAATGTTTCGGAGTTGAGAGAGAGAGAGAGAGAGAGAGAGAAAGAGAGATGGCAACTTCAACTTTCAAAATGAAAGAAGTGTGAGTTTATACAGGCACAACCGCACAAGCATGACACTTCACAAAAAGGAAAGTATGACATGGTTAGACCAGCGGCATACAAGTAAATCACATAGGTGAGTACACCAAGCTCCGGAGCTAATGTCCCTGTCAGATTCTTATTTAGCAGCCGCCTGCACATGAGAGAAAGCACATGAGAACAGACTATCACCGCATATCTATTGATAGCATTTACATGTTTTAAATCAAGATTTGCTTCAGGATTTCAAGTTTGATTCCCGCATATTCAAAAGTTCTTCCATCTAACAACATAGAAGAGTATCGTTGAACCAGAATACATGCTAGCAGAGATATTAACACCAAAAATTATCAAAAGATTTATAGCTATAAAAAACACTAAAATAAAATATCAGATGAAACACCCGCAAAAACATAAAACTAATTAGAAATCTGTTTCTCACTAGATAAGCGATATGGTATCTTAAGTAAGATTTATCATATACTTGTGAGGTAGAACAGGTCAATCGGAACCTCAAAATGAGAGAGAGAAATGTTCATTTCTCTAAACAGATATATAGAAATGAACATACAGTTCTTGAACTTAGGTGAACAAAAAAAGTGAACTTACAGTTCTTGAACGTGCAGGTAGCCATCATTTTGCTGTGAGCAGATGACCCCAGTCCAGTTGGAAGTGCAGGGATCGTTCTTATTCCAGTCACGGAGATTTTTGAATGGATCGCCGAGAGACTTCCGGATTGCTTTCAGCGCAGTTACTACAAAGCATTAGAATCCACCTAGTCATAGCAAGAATAAGAAGAACCGTCTATCGAAAACATCATCTTGTTCGAAGATCATCTTTTTCTTGCCATCTCCTTTTTGCAGTTCTCAAGGAAGATCATAGCCTCATAGACCGAGAGATATATCGTAAGACCCACACGACAAACAGAAAAAGCAAATAAACTGACATTCAGCCGGGTGAATGAGCTGTGCCGAAGCGAGCGAACAGAACCAACATGCCGATAAAGCAACAGCCACTCCGAGCAACAGACGTCGTTCCCTCGCCATCTCTGCAGCACAAAAGCAAAGCACGTTCAAAACAGAGTAGAACCCCGCTCACTTCTCAGAGCTCAGATCATTCAGACTCTTCTCTCATCATCCACCCCACCAGAAACGAATGAAGCTCTGACCTGACGCGAGACCGGAAGGGAGCTGGAGGTGGGCGAGGTCAAGCGAGCGGGGAGGGGTGGGAATATGCCGCCTTTGTAGACGCCATGGAGGCGATGACGTGAGGACGGTCGGGCCTGGTCAGAGGAGTTCGCGGAGAAAACTGGGAGGGGATGCATTCGGTGGAAGTGCATTGTCTCGGATTGTGACTTTGTGATCGAGTTCCTGGTTATTTTATGCAGAGAAACTTAGGGACTTGCTCTTCATCTTCCTCTGGAGGGTGCGTGTGCAACCTTGTGCGGCGCGAAAGGCTCGGTCTACTTTCAAATTGGAGGACTACCGTCAGCCGGCACTATGAATTCTGAGCATGTAAATTGAAAAAAAAAACGACCATGACAACGGTGATCCTGAGCTATGTCCTATGCCGTATCTGAACTTTGTTATTATTATTTAATTTCTAAACTTTCAGGCTTGATCGAAACGATTATTGTTAAGAAAAAAATACTTTTTTTCTCTTTTCTCTTTCTCTTCTTTGACTTATTATAAATTTAAGATTGTCATCTAAATTTATAAAAAAAAAAATATTGCATACTGTGAATGGTCCAAGTTAAGAGTAAGTTCAAAGTGTACAAGAGTAAACGGTAAACATCTATCCATACACTTAAATATTAACAAGGGTCTTACTTGGCTTTTGTGCCAATCAAACTAATACTTCACATTTAAATAGGAAAATTGTCATAAAAATCTTAAACCTATTGCATTTGGATCAGTACAGTCATAAACATTTTAATTATGCTAATTTAGTTTTACAAATTTACATGTGTTAATTGACTCAATCCAATCAATTTTGACAGGAAATCACTAACAAGAACACCAAGCATCCTATATGACATGGTCGATGCTAACATAGATATGTTTTAATAACATTTTAATAATTTTTCATACTTTTTGTTCTTTTTTTTTCTTTTCTATTCTTTACCTTTTTTTTTTTTTTTTTTTAAATTGAGGGCCCTCGACAACCACAAAGCAAGGGCATCGTGTCACACGCCCTTGCCTGAGGCTAGCCAGTTCTCACCCAAAAAAAAAATAATAATAAAATAAAGAGAAAAAAAGAAAAATAACAAAAAACGTAAAAATGAAAATGTTATTTAAAAAAATTTCATGTCAACATCGCTCGTGTCATGTAGGACAATTGACATTTATGTTAGCGATTTCTAGTTAAAATTAGCAAGATAAACTCAATTGATAAAACATGAAAATATTTAAGACCAAATTGACACAATTAAAAGTTTCAGAACTAAATCGACACAACAACAATAGACTTAAAAATTTGTTGGTTATTGTTCCCATTTAAACGAAAGAATGACATGCGGATGAAAGGGACGAAAAGAATTTTCACGGATGGTAATAAGTTCCACCAAGCACGCTTTTCCTAATTCGATATTTTAATAAAAAAAAAATTTATTCCCCAGGTTACATTAAAAAAATATTCCGGTGAAAATTGTAGAAGAAGTCAAGATGGAAACACTTTAATTGATAATTCATCTATTCAGGTACCTCCCTTAATTTCCTCAACTTATGGCACTTTATATCCACAAGGGTCTTACTCGGCTTTTGTGCCAATCAGGCTAACACTTTATATTTAAATAAGGAAATTATCAAAAAAAAATCTTAAATTTATTGCTTTTGTAACAATTTAATTTTAAACATTTTTATATTTTGTTAATTAACTCAATCCAGCCAATTTTGTCAAAAAATCATTGATGTGAACGTTGACTGTTCCGATGTAGTATGGTTAATGCTAACATAGACATTTGATAATAACATTTTAATAATTTTTTGAATTTTTTTCTTTTTTTTCTTTTCTTCTCTTTACTCTTCTTTTTTTTTTTTTTTAGGTTGAGGGCCAACAAAGATCAAAGATCACTAGCCGACTCTCGCCAACCACAAGTAAGGGCATCACCACCATTGCCTAGACTCGGTGAGGGTCATAGTGCCCTTGCTTGATGACCCTCACCAAACCTAGGTTAGAGGCCGTGCATCCCAATCAACCCTTGCCGGCCCTTGGCCAAAAAAAATAAAGAGAAGAAAAGAAAAAAAGAACAAAACATATATAAGAATCAAAATATTATGTAAAAAATTTCCCCAGCTGTGTCACATAGGATAGTTAACATTTATGTTAGCGATTTTCGTTCAAAATTGACCCAATGGGCCAAATTGGCAAAACGTAAAAGTATTTCAAACTAAATTGGCAAAATTAAAAGTTTTAGAATTGAATTGACACAAATGTAATGGACTTACAATTTTTTTTGGTTATTGTCCCCATTTAAACAAAAGAATGACATGCCAATGAAAGAGATGACAAGTATTTTTAAGCGAGTGGTTCCAAATTCTATACAAGTTCCATCTGGAATCTAAAATCTACTCATTGAAATAGGTTTTTCATTTTTTGGAACTTATAACTTACCTTATATACCATAGAACCTAGAATCTACCTTGTCACAGGTTATATGATCGGTTTTGAGATCTACTCAGGATCTATCTATATTATTAATTGAACGACTGCAGTAAATGAAAATCTTTGATGACTATCACTTGTCACTATAAAAACACATGAAAATTATTAGCATTAATAAAGTAAAAGTCTTAGTCATAAAATGGAAGTTCATATTAGTACTTCGAGATTATACATTCATCATCGAATGATATGAAATATTGCAAGATCGCGTAAAGACATGAATCAATAAACTTGTTCCAAGTCCTAAATTACAAGTTACAAGTTGCACATTTCAAGTTCCTTTAACTAAGAACCCGGAACTTACTCGTCAATACAGGTTCCTCATTTTTTTAAGTCAGGAACTTATTTTGCATACCTTGAAACCTAAAATCTACAAGTTCCCAGAGGTTCAATTTTCAAGTTCCAAGTTCACCCTAGAACCATGCTTATCCCTAGTAATAATTTCCACCAAGTACTCCTTTCCTAGTTCGGTATTTTGATAATTAAAAATTATTCCCCAAGCTACACTCAAGAAATATTCCGGTGAAAATTGTAGAAGAAGTCAAGATGGAAACACTTTAATTGATAATTGACCAATTCAGGCGCCTCCCTTAATTTCCTCAACTTATGACACTTTAGACAGAGACATCGACTTAGAATACTAATTGAACTTACAAAATGAAATTAAAAAAATAATTGTGGGCATAGACTATAGAGAAGCCTCAAATCACTCAAATTTCAACATCTTTGATCCCAATCGTTGGACTCATTCTTTGCACTTTGAGATTCAAAGTATGTAAGGCACTAACTAGCCAAGTCAAATGCCAATCCATAACATTCTTAAACTCTGTTTTCCTGGAGTCAATTAGACATTTAAAAAAAGGGATTGTAACTAGATTTCATCTATTCAACCAACGAGCATGAATTGATCTCTTACCTCTTGCTATATCAAGTGCTTGTCTGACTACTTCAGTCACTTTCGTGTACTCATCGGAGGGCAGCCCTTTCCAGGTCCAAAATAAAGAATAAGAACGTCTTCATAAACAAAGGCTTAGACTCAGGGCCAATAAAAAAGGAATAAGTTCAGACTATATTCGCATGGATTGACCGAACTACAAGTCGGGAATGCGTGGATGCTTGCATGCGTTCACAACATCATATATAAATTGCAAAAATTTTATTGACAAGTGTCGTCGGGACACTTGTTAAATAATTGATAAAAGATTTTCAGATCACTTACTTCTTTGACAATGCATGGAATCGGCATTAGGCATGCTCAACAACATAATACATATAATAATGCATACATATAATAATGCATTTTATCATATTTGATTATATGTGACTTTTATCACCATCTTGGGACATCGTCAATACGCAGCCAACTTGTGGATTTTAGCATCGATTCAAACTCAATTGAATACAAGATTTTTGCTTGTCATTCTAAATACCTTTAATTTAAAAAGTAATCCTATCATTTAGGCAAGATTGTACATTTCAACTCTATATTTTCATGCTTTTGCTAATCAAGGCCATCTATCTTTGATTTGTCAAATTAAGTTCTTTTTTTCTAAATTTTCTAATCAAGACTTTCCAATTCAAGATCTGACAAAATCAAACTGACATCACTATCAGACAATATCATAGTAGAGTAGCCTCAAGGCTTCTTTTTTTCTTTTTTTACACTTTTGCCCTGCGTGAAGAGACCGGGCCTATTTTTTTCTAGGCCCGGCACAAATGACGATAAAAAGCCTAGAGCGAACTAAATTGGGCCGTTCAGGCCTAGCCCGGATATTTAAAAAAAAAGATTAATTATTATAACTTTGGCCTTATAATTCAATTTTTTTTATGTGTTTGTATTTTTTTAACTCATCTATAACTTTATTAAAGTGTCTCGAGCATGAACAACATATTCTGTTATTTATAATTTCACTTTTTATATCTATAATATGTGTTTGATGTCTAAAAATTAGTCCAAACCGATGCATGCAATTCAGGCCTATGTCTCTGACCGGCTTGAATAAAAAAAAGGAAGCTCAAAATCTCAGCCCAACCCTTATTTGGGCCCAAAAAGGCAGACCAATCCAGGCTTTTAGGCTGTCTTTTTGTTAACCCCTACGTTGGAGTTTGACATTGATAAAAATATTTCTCATAACAACATCTGCGTTGGCATCCATCTTGGCTAAATTTTATTCATGTCGTATTTAGGTGCTGTCTATATTGACTAAACTTTTTCACCCCTGTGCACGTGCGCATTCGCATAGTTTATCTATATCATACTTTGGCGTCATTTGGTGATCCTGTTAGCTAAATTTGGCCAGATTCCGTATTGGGAGATTGAATTGTAAAAGTAGAAGATTTTGATTAAACAAATTAAAATATATTGGCCGCTTCAGAAAAATAGTGAAAGTGTAGGAGAAAAAGTACAAATTATCCGATTATTTATTAGTGCATGTTGCACTCCTTAGTGCTATTTAATTGAGTTATTAATTACTCACATCTCAAAATTTAAAAGCTTGGATACTCGATATTATAGAAAATTCCAACTAAGGGCACAAAGTGCTCTTAATTTCTCAAATAAAAGATTTAAAATGAATCTTATTTCAAATAGGAGTTTAAAGTGTATTCATTTCTCAAATAAGAGTCTATAGTGGACTTTGTTTTTAATAAGAACTTAAAATGGCCATGTTGTCTCAAAAAGAACCTAACCTCACTGGTTAGTCAAGGTATCTTCATCTTTTATTTCTCTATTTTTTTCTTTTAAAAAACTTAAACAAGAAAAAAAAAATGATAAAACTAAAAAGAAAAAAAAGAATAATATAGGTGGGAGGGCTTGCCCCAGCCCTCCACCTGATTTTTTATTTATTTATTTGTGTTTTCTTTTCTTTTTTAAAATTTAATATTTTTGTCTTTTTTAGTTTGGTTTTTTTTATTAAAAAGAGAAAAGAAAAGAAAAAGGGAAGAAAATAAGAAAATACAAAAGGACATTAATGCCATTGACCAATCCAATGAGGTTAGGTATTAATTTGAAATTGACATAACCACTTTAGGCTCTTATTTAAAATAATGTCATTTCGGATCCTTATTTAAGAAAATGAAGGCATTTGAGGTCTCTATTTGAGATTGGGTTTACTTTAAGCCATTCTTTGAAAAATTAAGAGCACTTTGAACCTTATTGGAAATTTCCCTCAATATTATGTCAAACATTCCTTTTTCAAGGGAAAAGACCATTAAAAACTCCAAACTTTACCCAAAGTGACAAATTTACCCCAAACTTTTTTTTGTGATATGAAAAATCTCGAACTTTGCCAACCGTGACATATTTACCCCAAAATTTTTTCGTAACACAAAAATCCTAAACTTCTATCCATGTGATATATTTACCCTAAACTATATGGCATTTTGGTCTTTTTACTTTTTAAATTTTTTTCTTTTTTTCTTCCTCTCTCTTCCCTTCGTCGGCCATGGCGGAGGGAAGTTGGCGTCCGGCGAGGGTTGCCCTCGCCAACGTCGAGCAAGGTTCACCCTCTCTTGGGCTGGCTAGGCCGCCCCGCCGCGTCGGGCAAGGGCGACGGCGAGGGCGCCCCCTCGCAAATCTAGCAAAGGCACCCCTCGCCCAACCCAACCGAGAGCGACCCTAGCCAGCCTAGGCGAGGGTGACCCTCATCAGACGCTGACTTCCCTCCGCCGGCTCTGCCATGGCTGGCGGAGGGAAGAGAGGAGAAGAAGAAAAGGAAAAAAAAAAAAAGGAAAGAAAAAGACGAAAATGCCCTTAGTGAGGTAATGTCACAACAGAAAAGTTTGGACTTTTCATGTCACCAAAAAAAGTTTGGGGTACATTTGTCACTTTGAGCAAAATTTGGGGTTTTTGGTGGTCTTTTCCCTTTTTTCAAAGCCAAAAAGTTTAGCATAATTTTTTTTTTTTAAGGTAAAGTTGATTTGCTTGAAGAAAGCAAACAATCTGAAGGAGATCTGAATATTTGATTAACTGCAGGCTTCAAGGAATATAATGATAATTTCATCGTGCGAATATTTGATTAACTGCAGGCTTCAAGGAATATAATGATAATTTCATCGTGCAAAAAGGAAAGCAATCTCCTGTTCTTTCTTTTCAATGAAGGTGGAGTCCAAATGGCATTTATACTTTCAAATGTGTTTAATTTCGCCTCATGGAATTTTTCAGAGTTTCGATAAAAAGAACCTAACTACAGATTTTTCTTTTTCCATATTTTAAATTCATACTAAACCACATCCATACAATGGACCACTATCCACCCAAATATGACATCTCTCTCTTTAGTCTTTGATAATGGCAAAGTCGCTAACTATGTAATTAGTCATATTTAGATTTTTTAAATGAAAAATGATTAGGTGGCAGTCTTTAAGACCCTATTTGGTAACCATTCTCAAAACATCTATTTTTGTTTTTTTATTCCCTAGGACAAAAAAAGAACATAAATCCATTTAGTAAAAATTTTATTCCTTGAAATATAATTGGAACATAATCAAAAAGTAGAAAAAAATTGCTTATTGTTTTAGAGAACAATTCTTATAATCAATTCCTATTTTTTCTTTTCTTTTCTCTTCTTCTCTTTCCCTTTCTTCTTCTTCCTTTTGGTCAGTCGCTGGCCTCGGCTATGGTCAGCGAGTGGCCAAATGAGGGCCGGCGACCTCGCCAGTGCGTTGCCAGCCCTCGACGATGCCAAGCCACGACAAGGCTTGTCGGCCCAAGCCTCAACGTGGCTGGACGAGGTTGACCTCGCCCCACTTGGGTGAGTGTCGCCTGGCCACCGGCGAGGCTTGGCCTCGCCCAAATCTAGTGAGGCCGAGACTTGCCTTGGCCAGGCGAACCTCTAACAAGCTCCCGACCTCGCCCTAGCGGTGAGGCTCCGGCGAGCTCGCAAACCTCGCCCGGTAATTGCCAAGGAGGAAGAAGAACAGAAAAAAAAAAAAAAAAAAGTATTAAAAAATTTAAGAATGCTACCAAAAGCCTTTTATCCCGAAAATAAAAATTTTGGACAGTTACTTTTGCTCATAAATGTTTTCGGGAATAGAATTAAAAAAAAAATCATTTTTAATCAAAAATTGTTTTTGAAAATAGAATCGTTACCAAACGCACCCCCTACTATGAGAATGCTAATCTATTATAAATCACAAATTAAATAACAAATAATTATAAATTATTATGAGGTTCATTCCTTTAAGAATTTGTGACTTCTAATAAACTAATATTTTCATAGTAACCTAAACATTGTTATGCTAACAAAGCCTTTTTTCAATCTATTCATGGAGTGAGAAGATAATAAGTTTGCTATATGTTAGTTAACTGAAATAGTTGTACCATTGAGTAAGGCAAAAGAAATGACCACAAACACCTCACGTTATACATGATGGATATTCAAAAGCAGACCGATCGCAATTGGATACATGTAAGAACTAATGGAAAAATGAACAGAAATGAGAAGAAAATCAAATGAAATGGAACTAGATCTCTACCACGCGTCTAGTGTCGTGGGCCTAAAGCTTTTCGGCCGAAGACAAGTCTGTGTGGTGCAAGTGATGGTCATTAAATGTGATGATTCATTGTAATTATTCATTTAATAATATATGAGAATCTGGGTAAAACTAGAACTCTATCATGAAACCTGTAACAGGATAGGTTTTAAGTTTCGGGATATGCTAGGTATGTTTCAAGTTCCAAATATTAAGGAGCATGCTCTAGCAGGTAATTTCTAGGTTCTAGGTGGAACCACCCCTAATATGCCCAAAGAAAGTGTAAGTTTATAAACAAGTGATTGTATTAAAAAATCATTTGTGTCAAATTTTTTCTACATTTAACTTGATAATTGATCCATAAATTTGTTGGCCAATGTAGAATAGAATTATAAGTAATTCAATCCAAAGTATTTTCTCAACAAAGTGATTAAAAAAAAAAAAAAAACATAGTGCCCACAATCAATAAATACAAAAGTGTGAAATTGTTAATTACAGCAATTAAAATAGAAAACGGCCACAACTTTAGATTGCAATTAATTGGTTATGACGATTTTGTCTTTTTGATGAAAATTGAATGGATTGGATCGCGTAGGAGTAGATATAGCGCCACCCCAAAATAAAAATGCAAATCCACAAACAATAATTAAAAATTAGGGGAAGCCAAATTAATGAAAGTCCAATCTTACAAATGGAAGAACGCACAATTTATAGATGTCTATAAACGTTTCCCAAATGATAAATGGAAATATTCACTGAAAGGGGCAAAGTTATAAAAAAAAAAAAATAGAGATAAGTGCATTGGAAATTCTAAAATTTATCATGAAAATGTAATTAAGGCCTAAAAACTTTTAAAAAGTGTAATTAAGTCTTAAAACTTGTCACAAAGTACAATTAAGTCCTAAAATTTTCAAAAATGAATCAAATCCTAAAACTTATCAAAATGGTTCAATCTAAGTCCTTCCATTGATTGCATTTTTAAAAGTTTTGGGCTGCACTTTCGAGACAAAGTTTTTAGTGACTTTATCGAACCTTTTGAAAGTTTTAGGATCCGATTCAATTTTCGTAAAAAGTTTTATAACTTAATTATATTTTTGAAAGTTTAGGACTCAATTATATTTTTATGATAAGTTTTAGGACTTAAAAAAAATATATATATATAATTTTTTTGTCGAGCAAACAGATGATATTCCAGAAAATAGAGCTTGAGAAACCCTCAGTCTCGCGTATCCTCGCCCTCGTCCTCGTCGACTCCTCCTGCAACTCTGCTCCATCGTCTTCAAAACTCGAGACGCTTCCGAGCTTTCTAGCCACCGTCTCGCTTGGCCTCTTCCAAGATCGAAGGTTCCCCTCTCTCTCTATCTGTTCTTTCTCTCTCTACCTTGCGTCTGTTTCGTCAGCGATTACTGGGTCGGCGTCAGCTTTCTTCTGCGGGGGCGTTCTGACGCGACCCGTCTTCCTCTCGTTGCTTTCGCTTTGACAGACGGCGAGCATGGCGTCTTCCCTCGTGAGGCGGCGCCCGGGGGTCTCCTCTCTCTTCTCCTTGAGGCCGCTGCCGTCCCGGAACGGTTCCGCCGCCGCCGCCCATTTGTTGGCCGCCGGCCGTCGCCAAACCCTAGGCCTGTCGAGAGCCCTGAGCGCGCACGCGGTGTGGAATGAGTATCCTCCACCTCCTCCTGCTGCTCCGCAGCAACCCCCTCCTCCGCCATCTGATTTCAGGGATTTCAACCGGAACCCAGATGAAGGGGTGCAGCAAAATCAGTACTTTCGCCCTGGGAACAGAGACACCAACGCTGGTCAATGGAGCTCGCCATCGCCGCCGCCACCGCCGCAAGGGAACAATGGGTTTGGTTACCAGAACCAGGGCCAGAGCCAGAGTTATCCCAATGCAGGATACCCTAGTCAGGGTCAGAATTATCCGGGCCGTGGATACTCTGATCCTGCTCCCGTTTATTCGCAGCAGCAAAGCCCTGAACAGTGGAATAAGCAAGTTCCGGGGCAGGGTTATCCTCGGCAGCAGAATCCTAGTCAGTGGAATACCCAGCACCAGAGCTATGGTCAGTATCAGAGCCCAGCCGGGGTGAACACCCCGAACCAGAACTATCAGCAACAGCCTAGAAGCCCTAATCAGTGGAACAACCAAAATCAGGGGTATCCGCAACCAGATAATCGCAACCAGTGGGCCCCACAGAACCCGAGTGCTAATCAGTGGAACCATCAGCAAGCAGCTGTAGTGCGTGGGACGGAGAATCGGGCGGCAGAAGCTCCTGCCCCGGGGCCTTCGATTGCTGATCTGAGACAGTTGTGCCAGGGAGGGAAAGTTAAAGAAGCTATAGAGTTGATGAATGAGGGGGTTAAAGCCGATGCCGACTGCTTCAGTTGGTTGTTCGATTCGTGTGGGAAGTCCAAGTCTCTTGAGAATGCGAAGAAGGTGCATGATTACTTTTTGCAGTCGACATGTAGAGGTGATCTTCAGATGAAGAACAAGGTGCTTGAAATGTATGGGAAGTGTGGCAGTATGACCGATGCTCGGAGAGTTTTCGATCACATGCTTGATAAGAATATTGACTCGTGGCATTTGATGATAAATGGGTATGCGTACAATGGGTTAGGGGATGATGGGTTGGAGTTATACGAGAACATGAGGAACTTAGGTTTGAAGCCAAATGAACAGACTTTCCTTGCAGTTCTGTCAGCATGTGCCAGTATAGGAGCCATAGAAGAAGGTTTTATACAT
This sequence comes from Eucalyptus marginata, assembly GCA_014182565.1. Classification (NCBI taxonomy): domain Eukaryota; kingdom Viridiplantae; phylum Streptophyta; class Magnoliopsida; order Myrtales; family Myrtaceae; genus Eucalyptus; species Eucalyptus marginata. Next base: position 10,068,502 of record CM024585.1, read on the forward strand.
TTTGAGTCGATGCAGAATGATTATGGGATTAAGCCTGGGATTGAGCATTATTTAGGGGTTATTGATGTTCTCTGTCAACCTGGGCATCTTGCAGAAGCCGTGGAGTATGTTGAAAAGCTACCATTTGAGCCCACATTGGAGGTTTGGGAGGCACTGAAGAGTTATGCACGGATCCATGGTGATCTTGATCTTGAAGACCATGTTGAGGAGTTTATGATGGCTATTGATCCTTCAATCACTACTGCTAATAAGATTCCTACACCACCACCCAAGAGGCGCTCTGTGATCAACATGCTTGAGGGGAAAAACAGAATTAGCGAGTTCAAAAATCCCACTCTTTACAAGGACGACGAGAAATATAAGAGTGGGAAGGAAGGGGGTTATGTACCGGACACTAGATATGTGCTTCATGACATTGATCAAGAGGCGAAGGAGCAAGCCTTGCTCTATCACAGCGAGCGACTTGCAATAGCTTACGGACTTATCAGCACTCCTGCAAGGACGCCTCTCAGAATCATTAAGAACCTCCGGATCTGTGGTGACTGTCATAACGCGATAAAGATCATGTCCAAGATTGTGGGTAGGGAACTGATTGTTAGAGACAACAAGAGATTCCATCACTTTAAGGATGGCAAATGCTCTTGTGGAGATTATTGGTGATCCCTTCTTGTTTATTTAATACTCGTTCCTTTTGTACCTAATGAGAATTGTCTTGCTCTAGGCATTGGGCAAAAGATACTGAGAAGTTTGGCTTTTAGTGATGGGAATGAAGTGACGCCGCCAATTGTAGGGGTGAACGTTCCTTTTAAGTCATGATGTATTCTCATCAGTTACCAAAGTTTTGATTGTCCTCTTTTCCTGTTGCCAGTTTTCATGTTTTACCTTAGTCTAGTTCTTCAGTTCCTAGTTTGCACTGGTATGCAGAGTTAGCCTCTTTTGGCGCTTTTTAAGATAAAGAACTGGTTGCCGATACATATAAAGGCAGATGTTGCTGGGGACTTTGCTTCTTTCTACTTCTTGTGTGCTTGGATTGTACTCTTTATTCACATATACTTGCCAAAATGCTGATCTAGTATATAATGTAAAGGTATATTTTGGTCATCATCAGGCCCTCGTCGAGCTGGGCTGAGTAAATGGCAATATCCTTTGTCCTTATATTTTAATCTCGGGGATAATTGCATCAGAATTCCTAAGACTTATTATCAAAGTTCAAAACTTGGAAAAAAAGTGCAATTAAATTTAAGTAAAATTGGTGTTTTTTACTTTAAAAGAAAGTAAATTCTCTTTTGTTAGGTTCATAAAAATATTGATGTGATAAATATTTGATATATTTTTAGTATTTTCTTAGAACACAGGGCATCGATGTGGCGCTCGTCAAGCATCACATAAAAATACTTGAAATTTTAAAATGAAAAAAGGATAGAAGGAAAATGTGATGAAAACAGCAAAAAGTAAGTACCAAGTTTTCCTTTTTCTATCTATTTTGGGGTTTGACTCTGTTGGAACTTGGAGCCCAATGCAGAATGAGAACAGCAAGAAGCAGCTTCAAGAATGTTTCTCTTCTTCCATTTTCTTTTTAGGTCTCTGATTCTGGAAACAAGTTCAAATCCCAGCAAAAACAGCTCAAGAGGCCGGGGCCGCACATTCGAAGAAGCAAGAGCAACCATGGCCAAGTTCCACAAAACACGATTGGCCATCGCCGCAAAACTTGAACAAGCTTTGGAAGCTAGAGCGACGATAGCCGCGATCACAAAGTAACTCACAAGCGACCATGGCCAGGTTTGACGAAGCTCAAGCGGCCATGGCTGTGAGTTAAAAGAAGCCTTGAAACTGCAGCGGTCATGGCCAAGCTCGACAAAACTCGAAGTGGCTGCGGGTTTGAAGAAGCTTGCGGTCACGGTCGAGCTCGGCAAAGCTCATATGACCATGTTCCCGAGCTTGAAAAAGCCTAAAAGTTGGAGCGGCATTGGCTGAGACTCAAAAGAAGCTCGAGCGTCCTTGGCCGCGGGATAGGAAAAAGTTTAGAAGTTGGAGACTAACCATCACAGACTGAAGGGATCAGATTGTGTTAGCAAAAGAGTATCAAAGAAAACTAGTATCTCTCTCCAAGCATATACGCAACAAACTAATCAGGATTTATAACATAAATCCCAACAAAAATATAAAGTCCTTTTGTTTTCTTTAGGTCCGTGATATTGGTGAATAAGGTCTGCATTGCAGTTCTGTGGTACAAAGTAAATTTATTACCATTAACATCCACTTAACTCAAGAGCATCCAGGCACCGCACTAGACAATTGTTTGCTTGCATGCTACTATGATTATATTTGTGTCAAGAAACAAAGAGTAGGGTGTAACAAGATTGTCCTGGCAAATCCTGCAGTCGCGAGTGAAACATGCAAAAACAAACCGAAACATGTGTTCCGCAGTTATTAAAACAGAAAATTGGCAAAGAATGTACCTCTACAGAGAACAAAGGAAAGTTACATCCTATTGGCCTGTTTCTAATGAAGTTGATTGGTGCCACTCAAGACGTCAATGTGGTTTGGCATTGCCAATGTGTCAGTGGCATTCATGTTCACGCATCAACAGATGCTTTTTGGAAAATCCATCGCAGTGCAAAGGAAAAGATACTGCAATTTGTTTCATACACTAGGCAGCCATGTTCCTTAGTCAGCAAGCTGTCCCTCAAACTTTGCTGTAAGAAGCAGAGAAAATAACCCAGATATGTAATTGATCTGCCATGGTAATCTGAGTACACATTCACCACTATGGATTCAAAGTGCCCATCACCATGATCATATACCATCCACTTCAACCTGTACATCTTCTTTGAAGAATTATGGTAAATAAGATATTGAAGGGATCAGATCATGTTCGGAAAAGAAAATAAAAGAAAACCAATATCTCTCTCTCTCAAAGCACATACATAACACCCCGGAAAAGAGAAAATTTGTTTCCTTTAGTTCCATTTTGAGGGAAAGGTCCATTATACTCATCTCAAGTTCGATTTGATAAGTGGTCTCTTGAGCTTGATCTTTAGCTGACCTGACTTGACTCAAATGTCGAAAGGAAATTTTAGTCTGATTGGGAGTTAAATTTGAAAGTCAAAATTTGAATGATGATGCTATATGCACGTTTCCAACACTACTGAATGTATTGTGTGGGCTAATTAAGTTGAAGATTTCAAGCATGAACTAACTAACTCGACTTGGAAAGAATTGAGAAAATCTTAACTATTTAAGCCAGCCTCAAAAGGAGTTTATACAAAGCTCGAAAATCTGTTTGCATTGCAATTCACAATATCTTATGCACTATATTTTGCAAAAATTTGTTGGTAATGAATATGAGGAAATGAGGTTAAGCCAAGTGCATTTGCTAAAGTATACTATTACTAATGATGTAGCATTTGAAGGAATAGCAAAAAGAGAGGCCTGACTAACATTCTCAGATCATCTTTCTTTCTGAATATTGTATTAAGAGCTAGTTGATGAACTGAGCAAAATGCAGTACCGGCAATCAAGATGCAAATTGTAACATCATACCATTTGATATGATGTTCACCCATAAATCAAATGCTTTTCAGAAAATTCATTGCACTGCAAACGAAAAAGACACTGCAAGTATTTTTCATACACTCGCAGGTTGCAGCCATGTCCCTTACCCAGCAAGCAGTCCCTCAAACTTGGCTATTATGAAGCAGAGCAGATAACCCAGATATGTAATCTGTAATTGACCAGAGATGCCAATCTGCGTGCTCCCCAGGCCACAAATATTCTCCGCTAGGGATTCAAAGTGCCCACATCACCATGATCAAATACCATCCACTTCCACAAAAGAGTAACAGAAGCACCATGATCAAATACCATCCACTTCCACGAAAGAGTAACAGAAAACCAGTATCTCTCAGAACGCACACACATAACAACCTGGAAAATATAAAATTTGTTGTTTGGTTCCACTGTGAGGAAGAGGTCCATGATATTTTTGATAATGTCCAAATCGCATGACTTTAGCACATGGTAAAGTGGTTGCTATTAACATCTGAATTGCACCACTTTAGTACATTGAAAAGTTACTGCTATTAACATCTATTTAATGCAAGAGCATCCTCACACCGCTTGATCATTGGTATGAATTTCAGCTGTTTGATAAATATTAGGCAACAGAAGCACTAACTGACGAGTACGTGTACCACTTAAATACAGCAATTCCCCACATTACCCAGCTATATGACAAACAAAGTCTACCTTACCCCCTCCAAAAGCCTCATAATGAAGCAAGAGAAATAATCCCCAGACTTAAAAACAACTTGATAAATGGCACATGCGACTCCATGGGATGATGTGACAAAGAAAACTTGCCATTTATCTGGTTTACTATTTATCACATTTCAGATGAAAAAGTGGACAGAAAGTGGACAGATCTCAAACACAATTGAGAGATCAACCAGAAGAGGAAGAAGTTCTAGTTGTCACGAGATATTTAACCCACAACTCCATCGTCCCTACATTTGCAGAGAAACCCCTTTCGACCATTTCACCGACAAGTTGCGCCGCTCTCATGTTTTCTTTACTTCTTAGAAGCCCTTGGATTATTGTGTTATAAGTGACACCATTTGGAAAGCATCCATTTCCTTCCATCCCTTTTAGCAGCTGATATGCTTCCTCCATGTGTCCTCCTTTGCACAATTCACGCATCACAATATTATACGTCCACATGTCAGGTTGCAACCCTCGAGCATCCAAACAATTAAACAGCCCTATTGCATCGTCGAGCCTTCCGGCATTACACATGCCATGTATTAGGATATTGTAAGTCACAATGTCTAGGACGGATTTGGAATCTTCCATCTTTGAAGCAATATCATGGCCTTGTCAATCTGCTGCGTTTTACACAAGCCATCGAGTAAAGCACTCAAGGTATACTGATCTGAGAGAGATCATGAGACTGCATCTCGTTGATTAGCTCCGCCTGCGGCTTCAAGGTTCCCAACCTTGCAATATCCGTCCACGAGAGTGCTGTATGTTATGACATCAGGAATCACGCCCCTTTGGAGCATTTCTTGGAAAAGCATCTTTGACTTGTCCATTCTTTTCGCTTTGCAGTATCCGTTAATCAAGGTGCTATAAGTAACAACAGTAGGTGAGCAGCCTCTTTCAACCATCAAATTAAGCACTTCCATTGCATCTTTCATCCTATTTTGCAAACAATAACCATTGATCAATGTACTGTAAATAAAAATATCAGGCACTTTACCTAATTGAATCATCTCGTCGACTACGGCCTCTGCCTCTACAAGCAATCCCTCTTTACAATGTGCATCCACCAGGATACTGAAGGTTAGAACGTTAGGCATGACTCTGCTTTGCACCATATGACTCAGCAGTCTTCGAGCCTCTTCCAAATGGCCGGAATTGCAAACTCCTTGAATGACAGAGGTATAAGTAACGACGTCCGGTTCAATTCCTGCCTTCATCATGTTCTCCAACAAGACCGTAGCATCTTCCATATGGCCTAGGTTGCATTCAGTGAACCACATACTGTGGATCAAGGAGTTATAAGTAACAACATCTGGTTCGATGCCTTTCTTGCTCATGCTTTCGTGGAGTCTCAACGCCTCTGTGATGAATCCCTTCTTGCAAAGACCATCAATTACTGTGTTGTATGCGAAGGAATCAATCCTGCAGCTTCTCTCTTCCCAGTCCCTCAGCAATTCAATCGCCAATCTGGTGTTACCAGCCCTGCATAAACCCTTTGCGATTATGGCATACGTGGTCTCATTAGGTTCGGGGCCATTTCGTCCCATATCATCGAGGAACCTCAGTGCTTGATCAGTTTTGCCCTGAACAAAGAGACCATCAATTAAGGTATTCGATGCCACCACATTGATGGGAAACCCAAGCTTCAAGATTCTGCCCAGGATAGACAAACCCAAATCGATCCGCTTTAACCGACAGAAGCAATTCAGGGAAATCGTCAGCCAAAAATGATTATCTTCAACTCCTAATGAATGCAGCTGCTCAATCAAGCGGATGGCAATCGAGTAGTGCTTCATCCTCACTACAGCACCCAACAGAAGACTGAAATCCCTGGGGGAAGGCAAAGGGTCCGTCTTCATCATTGCACCGAAGCAACGCCGGGCATCGCCGACGCTCGAAAACACACCACCATTCCTGCAAATTTTCCTCACGTGACTCAAGACCTCGCTTGGGTCATCTAAATTAAGGTTAGGGGTCGAGGAAAACCGACGACGACGACGGCGAGACGAGAGAGGGAGGATGGAATGGGATGAAGGCTGGCTGGAGATCGCAGTCGGCGCATGAAGAAGGAGGAAGATGGAAGAAGCAGGGCGGAGGAGACTCGTCGGCTTCATCGTCTAAACGAGGGTTAAGGATCGAGCAAAACCTCGGACGACGGCAAAACGAGAAAGGAAAATGAAAGCACCAGAGAGACCCGTTTCCCTCATCAGCTGATAATGAATCTGAAAACTGGAGAGCTTTTTGCTTAGGGCTCACTCTCGGCACGCTAGTCTCCGCCCAGTGAAAATTTTTAATTAAGGGCAGAAAGTGCTTTTATTTTTTTAAATAAGAATTTGAAGTCAATTTTATTTTAAATGAAGATCAGAAATGGCCATAATAATTTTGATAAAATAATTGCACTTTATACCTTTATTTGAAATAAAGTCAACTTTAAGCATTTATTTTATAAAATAATAGCACTTTAGACCCTTATTTGAAATTTTCTCCTCTTCCAAGGTGACAATAATTAAGTCACATTTTATTGGTTCATTTAAGTGCTTGACTATATTGAAACGTTAGGTAAATACCATGAAAAACCCTCGAATTACTACACATATGACAAATTTATTACAAATTAATTATTTAATCATAAAAATCACAATTTGGTATACCTGTGATAAATTTACTTTCTATTAGTTTTTGTTAAATTTTATCGTCACATTATTGAGTTGGATTACACGCGACAGTTGACAAGTATACTAGTTAGTGGTTTTCTTAATATCAATCATATTTAATGGAAACCACCGGTCATGGTGGCTCCGTTGGATAAGAATTTCGTTGATCCTTGCCCAAAAGTGGGGGGCTCAAAACCCAGTGGAGGCATTTGGTATCTTAAGTGTGGTCGGGGTGGCGGGTCTCCTCCACTAGCGTCACCCTAGGGTTTCCCGCCGGCATTCTGCAGTATCCATTTACGGGGTTCCTTGAGTATAAAAAAAAAAAAAATCATATTTAACGGAAACTAACGAGAGGTTTATTTATCATAAATGTATAAATTTGAAGTTTTTGTGATAAAAAAAATAATTTTAAGTAAATTTATCGCGGGTATAATGGTTTGTGATTTTTGTGATATTGACTAGGAATGAGCGGTTCCTCCAGAATTTACCTCCATTGCAAATTCCTTCCTATTGGAAAATATTCTTTATTTTTTAGAATATGGAACCTATCCTGCATATCTTCAAACCCGAAACCTATCCTAACACGGATTTCACGGTCGGTTCTAAATTCAACCCAAGTTCCACTTGTACTATTGATTGAACAATTGCAATGAATAATTATATTTAAAAATCAGTACTTGTTGCTATAACTCACTAACTACGACTTATATTTAAGCATGCGAAGAATATGAAATGTTAACGAAGTAAAAGTCTCGGTTATAAAATGGAAGATCAAATTAGTGGTTCCAAATTATACAATCATGGACACCACGGAATACCGCATAATTACACGAAGAAAGAGATCAAGAAAAATACAAAAACTTGTTTCCAAGTTCCAAATCCCAAGTTCTATGTACCAACCATCTGGAACTTGGAATCTATATATCGAAATAGATTCCTCAATCTTCAAAATTTGGAACCTACTCTGTATACTTTAGAACTTACTCTGCATACCTTGGAACTATAACGTGATGTTTCCAAAGGTCTAATTTTTCAATTTCAGGTTCTACCCCATAACTATACTCACCCCTAATATTAACCCTTTTACATTATATGCAATGTCATGTTTGCACTTTTCATTGGATTAGTTAAGTGCTTGAATTATATTAAAACATTCAACAGTATTCTCGCATTAATAAGCGTTAATTAGATATGCTGACGTGGACACCAAAATCACTATTGGATTATACTTGTGTTCTGACGTTTTAAAGGTCCAGAACAACTGCCATGAAGATAGATACATATGTATCCACCTACTTGTAGAATTGGGGAGCGAGAGAGAGAAGGGGCAGTTGGCATTGGGTGAGCGATGGAAGGTGGAAAAATCGTGACATCTCTCCAAAATTTGGGATATTGCAGAATTCTCTACCTGCTCTATAAGTACGTATGAGCATGCATACAATTGTCCATCAATAACTATAGTATTTCTCAAATTGCAGCCCAACCAAAACTTTTATCGAAGCATCTCTAAAGAGTGACCCCGACCGCATAAAGTCGGTTTGCTTGCGAGGAAGGCTTTAGTATCCACAGCAAGAAGAAAAAGAACTATACTGCACCGGTGCGAGTTTTTTAGCACTCTTATAATCATCCGAGAGAGGAAGGATGAAAGAGCAATTTCCCGGCTATGGCCGATTAATGGGTATCCAAAGCCATGTTGGACAGACTGTGAGTCATAGTCAATGGTGCCCAACACAAAGTATAAGCTGGAAGGGTAATAAAAATCACAATCAGCAACCGTAAGACCTTTTAACCGGCGAACCCCCAAAAAATCGTTAGCGAAAGAGAAAAAACTTTCCACACCTAAATTACAATTGCAAAGAGAAGAAATGTTCTTTTTGACAATTAAAATCTACTTCCCATAGAGAAAAAAGTGAAGCTTCAAAATGAAAACCACATGATAAATTCATAGTAGTTGTTCTAGACCTTTCAAATGTCGGGAAATAAGTACAAACACGTTGGCATTGGATACTTGAAATTCACATTTGAAATTGAAAATATCAATTTGTGTTCCTTTACACAATTTATTAAGAACACGCAACTTTTTCTTTGCACAATCACTTTAAAAAGACATTCTCATTCACTCAAATCTTTTCATAGTGATTTAAGTCGTCTTGCAAAAGACAAGAAGACTAATGAAAGCCATTAATAGAAAGCATGGATGCTTTAATTTGACCTTTCATTCTCAACTTAATGTGATCTTATTGAAAGTGTAAGAGAGAAGATGACATATTGAATGAGATGAGTGGTTCTTTACTAAATTCGGAAGCTTTTCTTCGTAACAAGGATCACATTGACATTAAAAAAAAAATACTTTAAATAACTATTTGAATCGACTTAAAGTTGATGGATAACTCCCTACACTGGACAAAGTTGGAAAACCTAATTGCACTAATTAAAAATTCTGGAAAGACATTGACATTGTATATTGAATAAAAATTTAGGGGCTCATAGTGTCATTGTCACAATCCAAGAATAATCCTATTCCATTTGCCATTTTTTAACATGTACGGTAAAGTTAATCAAATAAAGTAGCTGGCACCTACGGCAGAAAGGAAAAAGAGAGAAATCGCTTCTCACCTTTTCCATTGACTTTTTAACGCATAACAATTTTGATCATCAAAACATCACTATTATCTTGAATATACTTTTTTTGAGAAAGACATAAAGTCAATTTCTTTAAAACCAAGGATTTGTTTGTTGAAAATAAACAATTTGGAAAATATTTTCCTAAAAATGATTGGTTATATCACTTGAAATAATTAGACAACAAATAATGATTTGATTATCTATGATAATTTATGCTTAAACTTCATTGTGAACAATAAAAATATTTTTCATTCCTATATTTTTTTATGCAATACAAGTGATCATATTCAAGAAAATACTTTCCAAAACGTGATTTTGCCAAAAAACAGATGGACCCTAAGATTGATCAAATAGCAGATTTTATTTTCGATCCATGATTAACCCATTAAATTGGAATGTACAAATAAGTCTTATATATTAAATAAGCCTATGCAGATATCGTATGAGATTTTCAGATGTTTTGGTCATTGGATCGAAATTTTGAAATGTAGTAGAAAGTCTTAAATTTATCATATAAAATGTATAGATCACTGGATCAAGATTTTGAAATGTAGTAGAAAGTCCTAAGGATATTATATGAGGCACTAATATCTCCCAAAGGTCTTCGACAAAGGATCACATTATGTTTGAATTTAACATATATAATTCACACTAGTCTTTTAGTCAAAACAGCACATGCGGTATGAATCACATGCTATTGTGTTCATTCTCTCCCTAGAGCGACTAAGCAATTTTTATGTCCTTTATAAATCATTCTACAAAATCTCGGTTGATCATTCTCACTTTATTGATCCGAAATCTATGAAAGATATGCACTAACTTTTAATTTGTATCAGATGAACTGAAATTCCTTATATAGCTCCCGATAAACTTCGTGAATTCAGGTCAATATTGAAAAGGGCCAAGCAAATGTTTTCCTTCATCATCTCTTCTCTGGCACGTGATGCGTGTACCGTCGAATCTCCACCTTTGTTCCTAATGGGTGTCTTCTCTCCTATGCCATATTTGCCATCTCATCCCTTTGCAACGGCCCACCGTCGGCTCCTTCTACCATTACCTTGAGAGCAGCCTCGCCGTGCCATGCTCTCTGCTTCGCCGCCTCCCCGAATGGTCTTGCCATCCATCACGGTTCTCCGTCGCTGCCGATCCAGTCCACGGCTCTCGACCACAACCTGTGACCATCAGCCTTTTCCGTGAGCTGTCCTATAGAAGCGGGTCTCGGTATCCTTGGCTTTGTCTTCTGCACCACAAAGAAGACATCCAACACGGGCGTTGCTGGCTATGGGCTTTTTACTCGAGGCTGCACCTTCATAGCCTATCTTAAATTTTGGGCCCTTTTTGCGGATTTTTTTTTTTTTTAATCTTATTGGCAATTATAATGACCCTTGAAGAGGATCTAAACAGATTTCATCGATACCCTTGGACCGAGTGAATGGGAATGTGCCCTGTTGGTTGGATGGCCACACCCCTCCCCCATCCTCAGTACAACATATTTGGGAAAGAACACAAAGGAAATGAAAATAGAATGAAAAATAATTGGTATTTCTCTTTCTTGGATGTCAATGAAATGTTCCAAAACCAAGGGTATTACTTGTGTCCTTTGTGTCCTTTGTGTCAGGTTACACGATAATCTCACCGAGCAGCAAGAGCCTAAAAGCTCCTAGTTGGGGCCACCGCTTGCCCTGGTAATCCGAGATGGGTTGATAAGATTGTATTCCTTATTTTAACGTGCTGGTGCCTATTTGTCCAACTCTCGCCAAGTTCCCCTCTGCACGTTTGTCTTCTTCAGAAGAAGGGATTACCTTCCAGGTGCTTTACATTTTTGAAGTCTCAAGGTCCAAATTGAACTAGGATGAAGCATTTTAAGGACTTGCATAGATCCAATGACCCTTAAAGGGGATCTAAACAGATCTTATCGATAAGCTCGGACCGATCGATGGGGAGTATGCCCCCCTCCCCATCCTTAGTACGACATATTTGGGAAAGAACACAAAGGAAATGAAAACGGAATGGATGTCAATAGAATGTTTGATATTATTGAGTACCTGACTTATCCCTACGGGATATGACAATTCCATGTTCCACACGCATCGGGTATTTACCATGACACACAATTCTGTAATCTCGGAAGTAAATCCAAAAAAATGTGCAAGTGGGATGTTTTGTATCCTGATCTTGTGTCTTGAATCATTTGAGCAAGCCATTATAGTTAATGGAATTGATATTTTTAATCTTATGTTTTATCCCGATAAGAAAAAAAAAAAAATAATGTGGGAATTCAAAACGGATTGAAGTCAACTGCCAAATGTGCCCCGAAAAGAAGTATGAGAGACAAAACCAAAAGAAAAAAAAAAAAAAAAAAGAACCCTTGAAAGGAAATTTCTGACAAAAAGAAAAAAAGAAATCAAATATGGGGTCTTTTGGAAGGAAAGTAATGTCCACTCCTTCCCGCACGGCAAGGATTGCCAATCATGGTTGCTCTCATTATTTATTTTCTTTTTGTTCCAAGAATGGCTGCTCTCATCGGGACGCCCGTATTCGCTGTTGATGTGATCACGCCAAACGTGAAATAAGGGACGCCGACCAAAAAAATCTTGAATATATTTCGTTCTTACCAATTCAATTCTAATTTTTAATTTTATCAATTGAGTCATAATTTTTTTTTTTATATTTTGCTAAATGACTCCATCCAGTCAATTTTAGTTGGGAATCACTGAGATGAATATTGGTCATTCAACGTTGACAATTTTTAATAATAATTTTTAATTTTTTTACTTTTTTTTTTCCTCTTTTCCTTCTTTTCCTTTTCCTTTTTCCCTCCACAAGGCCTCGTAATGGCCGATGGAGGTTGCCAGTCTCAAGCAAGGGTTGCCCTTGCCATCCTCGCACGAGGGACGCTCAAGCCACCCTTGCCGAATCAAGCAGGGGTGGCCCATGCCCACCCAAGAAAGGGCGACCCCTCGCCAGCCCAAGCTTGGGCATGAGGGCAGTCCACGTTCGCCCAAGCAAGGGTGACCCTCCCAGCCTTGGCCTAAGCGGCTCTCGCTTAAGGCTCGGTGTTGGTTAGCAGAGGGAAAATGGGAAAAAGAAAGAAGAAAATGAAAAGAAGAAGAAGAATAAAAAGAGAAAATAAAAATCTAAATATATTTAAATATTATAAAATAATTGTTCACGTCTATGCCGGACATGCTATGTAATACGATTGGAGTCCATTTTAGTAATTTTCGGCCAATATTGATTAAATTAACTCAATTGGCAAAACGTGAAAATGTCCACGACTCTATTGGTAAAATTGAAATGTCGAGAATTGAATTGGCAAAAAGTATAGCGTATTCAACACCCTTTGGACAATTTTCCTTACCGGAATCATCACTCCACCACGATGGAGTTGAACCAAACCGCGATGATTGAATCAAGAGATTTCTCCATCACGGATGCCGGTTGCTTTACGAACGATGATGATGGTCATCATCATCTCTCCAAGGCAGGCTAGGAAGGCAGCAGCACCAGCTAAAATGCTTTTGATTAAGACTCGGTCCGTCCGCTAGTCAAAACAAGGACAAAGCAAGCCAGCAGGCATACTTGCAATTAACCAAAGAAGGTTAAGCCAAAGCAAGCCATGTACTTGCAATTTTGGCAAGCTGTCAAGATGCATGCGGATTTCCACCTAAAGTCCACGTGCCTCCTCCTTAGGTAGTCACGGTAAGGAATGTTGACCAAGGGAAACTTCCAAAGGCGGCAGAAAGTGGGTATAAAACCAGCCCTTCACCCATTTTGTTGGAGCTGGAGCAAAACCCTCACCAATTTTCTTCTTCTTCGTTCCCCAATCAAAGCATCATAGCCTCTCATTTCGTTGCGCCACGACCACGAACAGCCCTCATTCTGCCAGCTTGACATCATACAGCTCGTGTCATTCGCCGTCCCACCATCTTAGCTCCTGTCAATGAGCATTGAGGCAAGTAGAAGTCCTATTCTTCTATATTACATGGGGCTGCCATTCCTTGGATTTTCGTTATACGAATCAACAAAATTGGGCTTACATCTGTGGAGTTGCTGTTGTTGTCATGGTTTAGTTCATGTCGCTTAAGTTAAGTTCGATCTTGGCTAGTATAGTCATGTACCACAACGACCATTGGCATAGTAGGCATTGGTTTTGGTTGCTGTGAGCCGCAATGACCATCGGCAAAGTCGGCGTCAGCCTTCGCTAGGTCATGATGTCACAAGTCAGTCCGGTTTAGGTGCGAGTCCTCTCCAGACTCAAGGAGGTCAATTTCGACGTGATACGGGATTAGTCAAAGCCATGGTCGATTTGATGAGCTGTGTGTGGCCATGTGAGTTTCAAGTCGCATTAGATGTGTACCCATTTGTGCTAGATTAACTTTGCATGTTTCGACTAGTGTTTTATGCATCAGCATTCCTTGGAAGATTCAATGAAACCAAGTCGATTCAGGATAGTGTGGATTTGGACAGGTTTGGTAGTTGTAGGCTTAGGCTCATTGAGGGCAGGACAAGGAGAGAACTTTTTTTCCAAGCACTTTCATTTCTTTATTTATATATTATAGGCGACCTAGCTCGATACATTGGGGATCAAAACGTTCCTTCTCCAGGCTATATCCAAAATTCCATCCAAAATACTACTCCGACCACCCTACCGTCTCTCTACGCGGCTACCAACGTAACAAGTTTGGGTCTCACCAAAAATGCCACCCTTGTCCCTCAACACGTCACGACTAGTGTGGCTATCCAATTCTTTCCATTTGTAAGCATGCAAAAACGTGTAACGACAAATCAATATACCATAATTTCAACCAACGCACGTGAAAATATAGAACCAGGCACCTTCATTTCTTTATTTATATATTGTAGGCGACTTAGGTCGGTACACTGGGGATCAAAACTTTCCTTCTCCAGGCTATATCCAAAATTTCGTCCAAAATACTGCTTAGACCACCCTACTGTCTCTCTACACGGCCGCCAACATAACAAGTGCTGGTCTTGCCAAAAATGCCACCCTCATCCTCCGGGCCCTCATCCTACTCGACCTCGTTGTCTCCATCATCATCGCCGTCTGGGATTGTGAGTGGCCCCACCGCACTCCCACTGATCCTGGCATAGATGGCAACAAACCCTATCAACATTGGGTCCGATGGGGGACTAGCATTGACTGTCAGGATTGCGATGATCCGAATGAAAGCGACCTCGGGGAAGTCGGGGTCGTTATGCTCTGTTTGATTCCACGTGAGATCTATCGGGACACCCTAGAGGATCATGGAGGACATAGGTAGTAGAGGCATATCTACTGGTCTAAAAAAAATGATAATCCACCAAGGGCGAGCACAACACTCAGCAAGCAAAAGCCTGCTAGACTATGGGTGCGTTTGGGAGTAGCTTTCCAAGCCACTTTGGGCATCCAAAGCCCTTTGGGCTAAAATATTGGTGTTTGGCAAACCCTTTGGCAAAGATGATTGAGGCAAAGCGGGCCTTCGGAAGGCTGAAAGCCCAAGGCAGGTATGAGGCTACCTTGGGCATTCAGCCTTCTCGGAATGCTAAGCCCCTTGTAACTGTTCACCTTCTTCTTCGTTGAGATTGGCAAGCGAGACTGCGAGGGGCCGACAACCGGCTGGACGGAGGTCGGCGAGAGGCCGGTGTGGTCGCAGCAACCGTCGCCGGCCAGTGGTAGACCTTGGCGACCCCCGCGAGTCGTGTCGCCGCGACCTAGAGGTCGCGGCAAGGTCACGTAACCTCCGGCGACTCAGATCTGGGTCGCCGGAGGTCGTGTGACCCAGATGCGGGTCGCGGCAAGGTCGCACGACCTCCGATCTGGGTCGCCCGAGTCGGCGAGACCCGGATCTAGGTTGCGCGACCTCCGGCGAACCAGACGGGGGTCGCCATGAGGTCGCGCATGATCTCCGACCGCTTGAGTCACCGGCACCCAAGCAACTCGGTAGCATTGAAGAAAGGGACTTGGAGAGGTCGAGGAGCGGAGGGCGTTCCGCGGGCGATGGCGACGACGGTGAGGGAGGCGTCGGTGGACGCGGGGGAGAGGGAGAGGTTGCGGGAGGACCTCGCCGCCCTGGATCTAGGTCGCGGCAGGGTCGCCGGAGGTCGAGGCGGCGTCGTGCAACCTCACCACCC
This sequence comes from Eucalyptus marginata, assembly GCA_014182565.1. Classification (NCBI taxonomy): domain Eukaryota; kingdom Viridiplantae; phylum Streptophyta; class Magnoliopsida; order Myrtales; family Myrtaceae; genus Eucalyptus; species Eucalyptus marginata. Next base: position 10,084,176 of record CM024585.1, read on the forward strand.
CAGATCCGGGGTCGCCGGAGGTCGCCCGACCCCAGGCGGCCTTTGCCGGTGGTCTTCGGGGGTCGCTCGACCCCGAGCAGCCCTCCCCAGTCGTCTCCGGGGCTGCCAGAGTCAGATGTTGGTCGCCGGCGACAAATTTCGATCGCCAGTAGTCGCCTGGCCTTACCGGTAAATTTTTTTTTATTTTTCTTTTGATAATTTTTTTATCACAAAAACCCTTTGTAAATGTAATTTCCCCAAACACCATTTTGCTCAAAGGTACTTCACAAAGGGCTTTCAAACTATAATTTACCAAACACTATTTGCATTTCGAAAAACACATTTAGCTCAAAGGTCTTTGCTTTTTCCTAAAGACTTTCCCCAAAAGCCTTCCCAAACGCACCCTATACCACGTGAATCTACCATTACCCATTTGACGGAATCCAAGATATAAAATATACGATATCAAAATAATTCAACTTGCATGGGAACTTTTCTCAACTTAATGTATTAGTAGTTCTAAAAGAAATTCACGGAAACGGTATACCGGGAAGTAAATGGAAATTTGAAAACTTCAATAACTATATTTTATCTAGGTTCAGCTACCAGCATCGTCCGAAGGGAACCGTGTTACACCCTTCCGGGCATCTCGCACCCCAACTGGCATCGCAAGGACCTCTGGGGGCTCTTGTTACATGCCCTGGACATCCGAAGGGTCCTGTGTTACACCCTTCCAAGCATCTCGCACCCAACCTGGCATTGCGAGGACCTCCAAGGGACCTTATTACATCCCCAAGGCATCCGGAGGACATTGCATCACACCCCCTCAGGCATCTCGACACCTGGGGCATCGTCGTCATGAGGATCGACGGCATCCATGGTGCAACAATTTAATAATTCCATTTGAAATCATCTAAGCATATCTAGACCGACCATCAACTCCTTTAGGAAAAAAAAGTTCTCTCCTTGTCCTACCCTCAATGAGCCTAAGCCTACAACCACCAAACCTATCCAAATCCGCACTATCCTAAGTTTCATTGAATCATCCAAGAAATTCTGACACACAAAACACCAGTCCAAACCATGCAAGGTTAATCTAGCACAAACAGGTATACGTCTAATGCGACTTGAATCTCACATGGGCACACACAGCTCACCAAATCAACCATGGCTTTGACTAATCCCGTACCACGTCGAGACTAACCTCCTTGAGTCCGAAGAGGACTCGAACCTAAACCGGATTGACCCATGACATCATAACCTAGCAAAGGCCAACGCCGACTTTGCCAACAGTCGTTGCGGCTTGCAGCCTCACAAACCAAAACCAATGTTTACTGTGCCAACGGTCATCATGGTACACAGCTATACTAGCCAAGATCGAACTTAACTTAATCAACATGAACTAAACCATGACAACAACAACAACTCCAGGCATGCGAGCCCAATTTCGTTGATTCATATGATGAAAATCCAGAAATGGCAGCCCCACGTAATATATAAGAATAGGACTTCTACTTGCCTCAATGCTCGTCGACAGCAACTAAGATGGTGGGATGGCGAATGACACCAGTTGTATGATGTCAAGTTGGCAGAATGATGGCGAATGACACCAGCTGGAGATGACCTTGGATTGAATCTTGAAGAATTTTGGAAATCTTGGTGTAATTTGATTATCTGGTCATCAAATATTTGACCAAGTCAAAAAAAAAATTATCTTCTTGTTTAGATATTTTCTAAAATATGACGCATTAGATTTCTAGGGTTGGTTTTAGGGTTTGTGTGGCAACTAAAAGGCCTATATTAAGGACTGGCCGACTTTCTTTGGGAGATAGACATATTTTATTTTTGAGGAAAAAAAGTTGAAAGGTTGTCTTCCACTGTTCTTTTGAGGACTTGGCCTAATCAAGATTCTCTTGTGGCGGTCAATTCGACTTATCGAGCGAGATAGCGAATTCTTCCGCTCGTAGCGTCTATAACGTTGGTTGGTTGACACGCGTTCGTCAACGAGGTCACGTTCATACCGAGGTTGACAATCACAGGTTTAATTGGAGGTCGAGGTTCGTAATTCGCACCATCCGGGTCTTCGTAGAACGATTTTTCCGCAACGATTCACATCATTTGGTATCAGAGCTTGCTTTTACAAGGTCTGTTTATCTTTAATTTTCTGTTTATATTCAACAATTTGAGATTTATTGAGCTAGGGTTTCGGTTCTAGCCAATTTAGGGATCCAATTGCTTTTGTGCTTCCATACGTAGTTGTTTGCTATTAGTTTTATTTTTATTTTTTGTCTGTCTTAGCATCTTAAATTGTAAATGAGTTCGTCAAAAAAAAAAAAAGAGAAAGTTCGTAAAAGAGAGAGAGAGAGAGAGAGAGAGAGAGAGAGAAGAAAGAAAACGCACAAAAAAAAAAAAGTGCGCAAAAGAAAAAAAATAGATTCGGCAGAAAAAAAAATAGCCAAACAAAACAAAATCAAGAAGGCGACTCATTTGTTAGTTGACCGAATTGAAACAAAATCAGTAGTAATTTGCGTTTCAATTAGAATTTCGAAAGTTGTACTTATTGGTTTGAAATTGTTACTTGCTGAAACAAAATCAGTAGTGATATAATCTTGTTTGATTAGTTTGTTTGATTGTTGTGAGGGGGTTGAGAGACGGGTTTTGAATCCAATAAAGAGCTTGTGAAAAGAGAATACGAGAGGGAAAATGCAAGAGTGTGTAAGCTTAATCGAGGATGGAAAAAGCCTAGACTTGAGTTAAACACGAGGGGAGTGACAAACGTCTTGAGAGAAACACGTGAGGGAGCGATTGGTGAGGATTTTTGTGATTAACGTTTACTTGCAGGTCTAAAATATGTCGCGCGAAGAAAGCGTGAATCAAAGGGAGGTTGACTCCATACGAAGGGATGAAGCGCTCGTGGAAAGCATCCAGCAATTGAGGGCCGTAGTGGAGGAGCTTAGTGGCCGAATGATGGGGAATGGCATGAGGGTTGATGGTGACCGAGAGCTACCCTGGGGAAGGCCGCAACATTAGCGAGATGCCTCTAGAACACGACATAGAAGGCAGCGGCATTATGATGATGATGAGGCCGACATGGAGGATGATCGAGATGCTTGATTTGGAAGGTGGAATGGAGCCTGAGTGTCTAGACATCGAGAAGATAATGAACTTGGCAATATCAAGATGATTCCTTCTTTCCAAGGAAAGAATGATCCCGATGCGTATCTAGAGTGGGAGAAACACATGGAGATGGTATTTGATTGCCAACAATACTCCGAGCTCAAAAAGATAAAAATTGCAGCTGTTGAATTTACTAATTATGCTATAATTTGATGGGATCAACTTGTGACTAGTAGGAGGCGCAATGGTGAAAGACCAATAGAGACGTGGGATGAGATGAAAGCGGTGATGAGGAGGCATTTTGTACCAAGTCATTACCATCGAGATTTGTTTCAAAAGTTTACAAAATCTTACACAAGGCAATAAGAGTGTGGAAGAGTATCACAAGGAGATGGAGATTGCCATGATCCGTGCTAATGTGGTGGAGGATCGTGAGGCCACAATGTCAAGATTTTTGAGTGGTTTGAGCCGAGACATAGCAAGGGTGGTGGAGCTGCAACACTATGTTGAATTGAAGGAATTGGTGGACAAAGCCATCAAAGTTGAGCGGCAATTGAAGTTGGATCGAAATCACAAGAGTGGAGGAGGTTCAAATCAGAATTGGAGATCCAATTGGAAGAGAGATGAGAAGCTAAATTGGAGAGGAAACAACACCAAAACTGAAACCTCAAAGGAGAAGGAGAAGGACGGTAAAGTTGGAACGAATCCGGCTTCAGGTAAAATCGAAAACCCTAACACTAGAACTCGTGAGATTAAATGTTTTAAGTGTTTGGGCAGGGGTCATATGGCGAATCAATGCCCTAATAGGAGGGTGATGATCATGACTGGACATGGTGTTATTGAGTCCGAAAGTGAAAGGGAAGAAGAGGATGATGAGATGCCACCGTTGGAGGATTGTAGTGATGGAGAAGTAGCTATAAAAGGAGACTTATTGGTGGTTAGGCGTTCTCTTAGTGTGCAAGTAAAGGAGGAGGAGCATCATCAACAAAGAGATAACTTGTTTCATACAAGATGTGTGGTGAATGGTAAGATCTGTAGTTTGATAATTGATGGAGGTAGTTGTGCAAATGTGGCAAGTTGTATTATGGTGGATAAGTTGGGTTTGAAGACAACAAAGCATCCGAGGCCTTATAGACTTCAATGGTTAAATGATAGTGGTGAGGTGAAAGTGTCGAAGTAAGTTCGAATCCCATTTGAGATAGGGAGATATAAGGACGAGGTAGAGTGTGATGTTGTACCTATGCAAGAAGGTCATATCTTACTTGGAAGACCATGGCAATATGATCGAAAGGTACATCATGATGGGTATACTAATCGTTATTCATTGGTGATAAATCAAAAGACTTACACTTTGGTACCAATGACACCTAGTGAGGTGTATCAAGATCAATTAAAGTTACAACGAGAAGCCGAGAGAGAGAGAGAGAGAGAGAGAGAAAATGTGAGAAATCCGAGGGCTTGCGTGGTGTGTCTGAGACGCAAGGAAAAGGAGAGGCTGAGAGAAGGATTGTGGTAAAAAAATGAGGGAAAAGAAGAGAGGAAAGAAAAAAGGCAAAAGAATTTTTATGCAAAATCGAGTGAGGTGAGGAGAGCTTTACTTCTAGACCGACCAATGCTTGTACTTTTGTACAATGAGGTTTTGTTTTCTACTAACGATCTTGACCCAAGTTTGCCTAGTCCTATTGTGTCTTTATTGCAGGAATTTGAAAATGTCTTTCCTGATGAACTTCCTGGAGGAATACCATCGATTCAAGGCATTGACCATCAAATCGACTTGATTCCTGGTGCGCCATTGCCTAACCGACCGGCATATCAAGGCAATCCCGAGGAGACAAAGGAACTTCAACGGCAAGTTAGCGAACTATTGGAGCGAGGGTATGTGAGAGAGAGTCTTAGCTTGTGCACTGTCCCTATTTTGTTGGTGCCAAAGAAGGATGGAACTTGGCGAATGTGTGTCAATTGCCGAGCAATTAATAACATTACGGTAAAGTATCGACATCCTATTCCTAGGTTAGATGACATGTTGGATGAGTTGCATGGTTCTTGCATTTTCACTAAGATCGATTTGAAAAGTGGCTATCATCAAATTAGGATGAAAGAAGATGATGAATGGAAAACTGCATTTAAGACCAAGTATGGATTATATAAGTGGTTAGTCATGCCATTTGGATTAATTAATGCACCAAGCATGTTTATGCGACTTATGAATCATGTTTTGCGTGCTTTTATTGGTCAATTTGTGGTTGTCTATTTCGATGGCATCTTGATATATAGCCGAAGCCCTGATGACCATATTGAGCATGTGCGAGCTGTCTTGCAGGTTCTAAGGGCCGAGCAATTATACGCTAATCTAAAGAAGTGCTCTTTTGTTAGTAACAAATTAGTATTTCTAGGATTTGTTGTTAGTGTTGATGGTATACAGGTTGATGAAGAAAATGTCAAAGCAATCCGTGAATGGCCAACGCCTAAGATCGTAGGAGAGGTGCGCAGCTTTCATGGATTGGCAAGTTTTTATCGACGATTTGTGAGAAATTTCAGCACCATTGCCACACCTTTGACCAAGGTTATCAAGAAGCATGTGGGTTTCACATGGGGAGAAGGGCAAGATAAAGCATTTAATCTGCTAAAAGATAAGTTGACTAATGCTCCTTTGTTATCTTTGCTGAATTTTAGTTTTACTTTTGAGATAGAGTGCGATGTTTCTGGTACAGGAATTGGAGCCGTGTTGATGCAAGGAGGGTGTCCCATAGCTTATTTCAGTGAGAAATTGAGTGGAACAATATTGAATTATTATACCTATGATAAGGAGATATATGCTTTAGTGTGAGCTTTGGAGACTTGGCAACATTATCTATGGTCGAAGGAGTTTGTGATCCACACCGACCATGAGACTTAGAAGTACTTGAAAGGGCAGCACAAGTTGAACAAAAGACATGCCAAATGGATGGAGTTCATCGAAACTTTTCCATATGTGATCAAGTACAAGAAAGGTAAGGAGAATATGGTAGCTGATGCACTTTCTCGAAGGTATGCGATTCTACTTTAGAAGCAAAGTGTCTAGGTTTTGAGCATATCAAGGGCTTATATACTGATGATGATGACTTTGGGAGAGTGTTTGAAGCATGTGAGCATTCTATATTTGATAAATTCTATAGGCGTGAAGGTTATCTTTTCCATGAAAACAAATTATGTTTGCCTAAGTGTTCTTTGCGTGAATTGTTGGTGCAAGAAGCGCATAGTGGTGGTTTAATGGGGCATTTTAGCATTAATAAGACTTATAAAGTGTCGCATGAACATTTTTATTGGCCACATATGAAGAGAGATGTCACACGTGTCTGTGAGAGATGCATTGCTCGTAAGCAATTGAAGTCTACAACTAAACCGCATGGCTTGTATACACCATTACCTATTCCAATGCATCCTTGGACTGATATTTCTATGGATTTTGTGTTAGGATTGCCTAGGTCTAAGTATGGTAGAGATTCTATTTATGTGGTTGTTGATCGGTTTTCAAAAATGGCTCATTTTATACCTTGTCATAAAACTGATGATGCATCTCATGTTGCTAATTTGTTCTTTAGGGAGGTTGTACGTTTGCATGGCATGCCTAGATCGATTGTTTCAGATCGAGATTCTAAATTTCTTAGCTACTTTTGGAAAACATTGTGGAAAAAACTGAGAACACGGTTGTTATTTTCTACTACTTGTCATCCACAAACCGATGATCAAACCGAGGTAGTTAATAGAACTTTAGGGGTATTGTAGCGTGCTATTATTAAAAAGAACAAAAAAATCTTGGGAAGATTGTCAACCATATATTGAGTTTGCATATAATAGAAGCATGCATTCTACTATTAAATTTACACCATTTGAGGTTATCTATGATTTTAATCCATTAACTCCGTTAGATTAAACCCATTTACCTGTTTCTAATGAAGTTGATTGGTGCCACTCAAGACGTCAATGTGGTTTGGCATTGCCAATGTGTTAGCGGCATTCATGTTCACGCATCAATAGATGCTTTTTGGAAAATCCGTCGCAGTGCAAAGGAAAAGATACTGCAATTTGTTTCATACACTAGGCAGCCATGTTCCTTAGTCAGCAAGTTGTCCCTCAAACTTTGCTGTAAGAAGCAGAGAAAATAACCCAGATATGTAATTGATCTGCCATGGTAATCTGAGTACACATATTCACCACTATGGATTCAAAGTGCCCATCACCATGATCATATACCATCCACTTCAACCTGTACATCTTCTTTGAAGAATTATGATAAATAAGATATTGAAGGGATTAGATCATGTTAGGAAAAGAAAATAAAAGAAAACCAGTATCTCTCCCTCTCAAAGCACATACATAACACCCCGGAAAAGAGAAATTTTGTTTTCTTTAGTTCCATTTTGAGGGAGAGGTCCATTATACTCATCTCAAGTTCGATTTGATAAGTGGTCTCTTGAGCTTGATCTTTAGCTGACCTGACTTGACTCAAATGTCAAAAGGAAATTTTAGTCTGATTGGGAGTTAAATTTGAAAGTCAAAATTTGAATGATGATGATATATGCACGTTTCCAACACTACTGAATGTATTGTGTGGGCTAATTAAGTTGAAGATTTCGAGCACGAGCTAACTAACTCGACTTGGAAAGAATTGAGAAAATCTTAACTATTTAAGCCAGCCTCAAAAGGAGTTTATACAAAGCTCGAAAATCTGTTTGCATTGCCATTCACAATATCTTATGTACTATATTTTGCAAAATTTGTTGGTAATGAATATGAGGAAATGAGGTTAAGCCAAGTGTATTTGCTAAAGTACACTATTAATAATGATGTAGCATTTGAAGGAATAGCAAAAAGAGAGGCCTGACTAACATTCTCAGATCATCTTTCTTTCTGAATATTGTATTAAGAGCTAGTTGATGTCTGAGCAAAATGCAGTACCCGCAATCAAGATGCAAATTGTAACATCATACCATTTGATATGACGTTCACCCATAAATCAAATGCTTTTCAGAAAATTCATTGCACTGCAAACGAAAAAGACACTGCAAGTATTTTTCATACACTCGCAGGTTGCAGCCATGTCCCTTACCCATCAAGCAGTCCCTCAAACTTGACTATTATGAAGCAGAGCAGATAACCCAGATATGTAATCTGTAATTGACCAGAGATGCCAATCTGCGTGCTCCACAGGCCACAAATATTCTCCGCTAGCGATTCAAAGTGCCCATCACCATGATCAAATACCATCCACTTCCACAAAAGAGTAACAGAAGTACCATGATCAAATACCATCCACTTCCACGAAAGAGTAACAGAAAACCAGTATCTCTCAGAACACGCACACATAACGACCTGGAAAATATAAAATTTGTTCTTTAGTTCCATTGTGAGGAAGAGGTCCATGATATTTGTGCATAATGTCCAAATTGCAAAACTTTAGCACATGGTAAAGTGGTTGCTATTAACATCTGAACTGCACCACTTTAGTACATTGAAAAGTTACTGCTATTAACATCTTTTTAATGCAAGAGCATCCTCGCACCGCTTGATCATTGGCATGAATTTCAGCTGTTTGAGAAAATATTAGGCAACAGAGCACTAACTGACGAGTACGTGTACCACTTAAATACGGTAATTCGCCTCATTACCCAGCTATACGACAAACAAAGTCTACCTTACACCCCTCCAAAAGCCTTATAATGAAGCAAGAGAGAAAACCCCCGGACTTAAAAACAACTTGATAAATGGCACATGCGACTCCACGGGATGATGTGACAAAGAAAACTTGCCATTTATCTGGTTTACTATTCAAGTATTTATCACATTTCAGATGAAAAAGTGGACAGATCTCACACACAATTGAGAGATCAACCAGAAGAGGAAGAAGTTCTAGTTGTCACGAGATATTTAACCCACAACTCCATTGTCCCTACATTTGCAGAAAAACCCCTTTCGACCATTTCACCGACTAGTTGCGCCGCTCTCATGTTTTCTTTACTTCTTAGAAGCCCTTGGATTATTGTGTTATAAGTGACACCATTTGGAAAGCATCCATTTCCTTCCATCCCTTTTAGCATCTGATATGCTTCCTCCATGTGTCCTCCTTTGCACAATCCACGCATCACAATACTATACGTCCACACGTCAGGTTGCAACCCTTGAGCATGCAAACAATCAAACAGCCCTATTGCATCATCGAGCTTTCCGGCATTACACATGCCATTTATTAGGATATTGTAAGTCACAATGTTAGGGACGAATTTGGAATCTTCCATCTTTCGAAGTAATATCATGGCCTTGTCAATCTGCTGCATTTTACACAAGCCATCGAGTAAAGCACTCAAGGTATAATGATTTGGAGAGAGATCGCGAGACTGCATCTCGTTGATTAGCTCCACCGCAGCTTCAAGGTTCCCAACCTGGCAAAATCCATTCACGAGAGTGTTGTATGTGATGACATCAGGAATCAGGCCCCTTTGAAGCATTTCTTGGAAAAGCATCTTTGACTTGTCAATTCTTTTCGCTTTGCAGTATCCGTTAATCAAGGTGTTATAAGTAACAACAGTAGGTGAGCAGCCTCTTTCAACCATCAAATTAAGCACTTCCATTGCATCTTTCATCTTATTTTGCAAACAATAACCATTCATCAATGTATTGTAAATGAAAATATCAGGCACTTTACCTAATTGAATCATCTGGTCGACTACGGCCTCTGCCTCTACAAGCAATCCCTCTTTACAATGTGCATCTACCAGGATACTGAAGGTGAGAACGACAGGCATGACTCTGCTTTGCACCATATGACTCAGCAGTCTTCGAGCCTCTTCCAAATGGCCAGAATTGCAAACTCCTTGAATGACGGAGGTATAAGTAACGACGTTCGGTTCGATTCCTGCCTTCATCATCTTCTCCAATAAGACCATAGCATCTTTCCATTGGCCTCGGTTGCATAAGCAATGAACCAAGGAGTTATAAGTGAATAAGTCAGGTTGGATGCCTCCACTCGTCATCTCTTCCAACAATGCCAGAGCATCTTCCATCTGGCCTACATCGCACAGACCGCGGATCAAGGTGTTATAAGTAACAACATTTGGTTCGACGCCTGCCTTGCTCATAATGCCGTGGAGTCTCAACGCCTCTGTGATGAATCCCTTCTTGCAAAGACTATCTATTATTATGCCGTATGCGAAGGAATCGAGCCTGCAGCCTCTCTCTTCCCAGTCCCTCAGCAATTTAAGCGCCAATCTGGTGTAACCCGCCCTGCATAACCCCTTTGCGATTATGGCATACGTGGTCTCATCAGGTTCGGGGCCATTTCGTCCCATATCATCGAGGAACCTCAGTGCTTGATCAGTTTTGCCCTGAATAAAGAGACCATCAATTAAGGTATTCGATGCCACCACATCAATGGGAAACCCAAGCTTCAAGATTCGGCCCAGGATAGACAAACCCAAATCGACCCGCTTTAAACGACAGAAGCAATTCAACGAAATTTTCATCCAAAAATGATCATCTTCAACCCCTAACGAATGCAGCTGCTCAATCAAGCGGATGGCAATCGAGTAGTGCTTCATCCTCGCTACAGCACCCAACAGAAGACTGAAATCCCTGGGGGAAGGCAAAGGGTCCGTCTTCATCATTGCACCGAAGCAACGCTGGGCATCGCCGACGCTCGAAAACACACCACCTTTCCTGCAAATTTTCCTCACGTGACTCAAGACCTCGCTTGGGTCATCTAAATTAAGGTTAGGGGTAGAGGAAAACCGACGACGACGACGGCGAGACGAGAGAGGGAGGATGGAATGGGATGATGGATGGCTGGAGATCGCAGTCGGCGCATGAAGAAGGAGGAAGATGGAAGAAGCAGGGCGGAGGAGACTCGTCGGCTTCATCGTCTAAACGAGGGTTAAGGATCGAGCAAAACCTCCGACGACGGCGAAACGAGAAAGGAAAATGAAAGCACCAGAGAGACCCGTTTCCCACATCAGCTGACGATGAATCTGAAAACTGGAGAGCTTTTTGCTTAGGGCTCACTCTCGGCACGCTAGTCTCTGCCGAGTGAACATTTTTAATTAAGGGCAGAAAGTGCTTTTATTTTTTAAAATAAGAATTTGAAGTCAATTTTATTTTAAATGAAGATCAGAAATGGCCATGATAATTTTGATAAAATAATTGCACTTTATACCTTTATTTAAAATAAATTCAATTTCAAGCCTTTATTTTAGAAAATAATAAGACTTTAGACCTTATTTGGAATTTTCTCCTCTTCCAAGGTGACAGCAATTAAGTAACTTTTATTGGTTCATTTAAGTGCTTGACTATATTGAAACGTTAGGTAAATACCATGAAAAACCCTCGAATTACTACACATATGACAAATTTACTACAAATTAATTATTTAATCATAAAAAATCACAATCTGGTATACCTGTGATAAATTTACTTTCCATTAGTTTCTATTAAATTTTATCGTCACATTACTGAATTGGATGACACGTGATAGTTGACAAGTATACTAGTTAGTGGTTTTTCTTGATATCAATCATATTTATGGTGGCTCCATTAGATAAGAACTTCGTTGATACTTACCCAAAGGTGAGGGGTTCGAAACCCAATTGAGGCATTTGGTGCAAACTTAAGTGTGGTCGCAGGTGGTGCCAAAACCCCATTGGCGTCCTTTCGCATTTTAGGGTCACCTCCCCAGGCTACCCGCCGGCTACTTATAGGGAAGGGGTTCCTTGGGTATAAAAAAAAAAAAATCATATTTAACGGAAACTAACGAGAGGTTTATTTATCATAAATGTATAAATTTGAAGTTTTTTGTGATAAAAAAAATAATTTTAAGTAAATTTATCACAGATATACCGGTTTGTGATTTTTTGTGATATTGACTAGGAATGAGCGGTTCCTCCAGAATTTACCTCCATTGCAAATTCCTTCCTATTGGAAAATATTCTTTATTTTTTAGAATATGGAACCTATCCTGCATATCTTCAAACCCGAAACCTATCCTAACACGGATTTCACGGTCGGTTCTAAATTCAATCCAAGTTCCACCTGTACTATTGATTGAACAATTGCAATGAATAATTATATTTAAAAATCATTACTTGTTGCTATAACTCACTAACTACGACTTATATTTAAGCATACGAAGAATATGAAACCTTAACGAAGCAAAAGTCTCGGTTATAAAATGGAAGATCAAATTAGTGGTTCCAAATTATACAATCATGGACACCACGGAATACCGCATAATTACACGAAGAAAGAGATCAAGAAAAATACAAAAACTTGTTTCTAAGTTCCAAATCCCAAGTTCTATGTACCAACCATCTGTAACTTGGAATCTATATATCGAAATAGATTCCTCAATCTTCGAAATTTGGAACCTACTCTGTATACTTTAGAACTTACTTTGCATACCGTGGAACTATAACATGATGTTCCCAGAGGTCTAATTTTTCAATTTCAGGTTCTACCCCAGAACCATACTCACCCCTAATATTAACCTTTTTACATTATATGCAATGTCATGTTTGCACTTTTCATAGGATTAGTTAAGTGCTTGAATTATATTAAAACATTCAACAGTATTCTCGCATTAATAAGCGTTAATTAGATTTGCTAACGTGGACACCAAAATCACTATTGGATTATACTTGTGTTCTGACGTTTTAAAGGTCCAGAACAACTGCCGTGAAGATAGATACATATGTATCCACCTGCTTGTAGAATTGGGGAGCGAGAGAGAGAAGGGGCGGTTGGCATTGGGTGAGCGATGGAAGGTGGAAAAATCGTGACATCTCTCCAAAATTTGGGATATTGCAGAATTCTCTACCTGCTCTATAAGTACGTATGAGCATGCATACAATTGTCCATCAATAACTATAGTATTTCTCAAATTGCAGCCCAACCAAAAATTTTATCGAAGCATCTCTAAAGAGTGACCCCGACCGCATAAAGTCGGTTTGCTTGCGAGGAAGGCTTTAGTATCCACAGCAAGAAGAAAAAGAACTATACTGCACCGGTGCGAGTTTTTAGCACTCTTATAATCATCCGAGAGAGGAAGGATGAAAGAGCAATTTCCCGGCTATGGCCGATTAATGGGTATCCAAAGCCATGTTGGACAGACTGTGAGTCATAGTCAATGGTGCCCAACACAAAGTATAAGCTGGAAGGGTAATAAAAATCACAATCAGCAACCGTAAGACCTTTTAACCGGCGAACCCCAAAAAATCGTTAGCGAAAGAGAAAAACTTTCCACACCTAAATTGCAATTGCAAAGAGAAGAAATGTTCTTTTTGACAATTAAAATCTACTTCCCCTAGAGAAAAAAGTGAAGCTTCAAAATGAAAACCACACGAGAAATTCATAGTAGTTGTTCTAGACCTTTCAAATGTCGGGAAATAAGTACAAACACGTTGGCATTGGATACTTGAAATTCACATTTGAAATTGAAAATATCAATTTGTGTTCCTTTACACAATTTATTAAGAACACGCAACTTTTTCTTTGCACAATCACTTTAAAAAGACATTCTCATTCACTCAAATCTTTTCGATAGTGATTTAAGTCGTCTTGCAAAAGACAAGAAGACTAATGAAAGCCATTAATAGAAAGCATGGATGCTTTAATTTGACCTTTCATTCTCAACTTAATGTGATCTTATTGAAAGTGTAAGAGAGAAGATGACATATTGAATGAGTGGTTCTTTACTAAATTCGGAAGCTTTTCTTCATAACAAGGATCACATTGACATTAAAAAAATACTTTAAATAACTATTTGAATCGACTTAAAGTTGATGGATAACTCCCTACACTGGACAAAGTTGGAAAACCTAATTGCACTAATTAAAAATTCTGGAAAGACATTGACATTGTATATTGAATAAAAATTTAGGGGCTCATAGTGTCATTGTCACAATCCAAGAATAATCCTATTAGCCAATGCGTATGCTTTCCATTTGCCATTTTTTAACATGTACGGCAAAGTGTAATCAAATAATTTAGCTGGCACCTACGGCAGAAAGGAAAAAGAGAGAAATCGCTTCTCACCTTTTTCATTGACTTTTTAACACATAACAATTTTGATCATCAAAACATCACTATTATCTTGAATATACTTTTTTTTTAAGAAAAACATAAAGTCAATTTCTTTAAAACCAAGGATTTGTTTGTTGAAAATAAACAATTTGGAAAACATTTTCCTAAAAAATGATTGGTTATATCACTTGAAATAATTAGACAACAAATAATGATTTGATTATCTATAATAATTTATGCTTAAACTTCATTGTGAACAATAAAAATATTTTTTCATTCCTATATTTTTTCATGCAATACAAGTGATCATATTCAAGAAAATACTTTCCAAAACGTGATTTTGCCGCAAAATAGATGGACCCTAAGATGATCAAATAGCAGATTTTATTTTTGATCCATGATTAACCCATTAAATTGGAACGTACAAATAAGTCTTATATATTAAATAAGCCTATGCAGATATCATATAAGATTTTCAGATGTTTTGGTCATTGGATCGAAATTTTGAAACGTAGTAGAAAGTCTTAAATTTATCATATAAAATGTATAGATCACAGGATGAAGATTTTGAAATGTAGTAGAAAGTCCTAAGAATATTATATGAGGCATTAATATCTCCCAAAGGTCTTCGACAAAGGATCACATTATGTTTGAATTTAACATATATAATTCACACTAGTCTTTAAGTCAAAACGGCGCATGCAGTATGAATCACATGCTATTGTGTTCATTCTCTCCCTAGAGCGACTAAGCAATTTTTATGTCCTTTATAAATCATCCTACAAAATCTCGGTTGATCATTCTCACTTTATTGATCCGAAATCTATGAAAGATATGCACTAACTTTTAATTTGTATAAGATGAACTGAAATTCCTTATATAGCTCCCGATAAACTTCGTGAATTCAGGTCAATATTGAAAAGGGCCAAGCAAATGTTTTCCTTCGTCATCTCTTCTCTGGCACGTGATGCGTGTACCGTCGAATCTCCACCTTTGTTCCTAATGGGTGTCTTCTCTCCTATGCCATATTTGCCATCTCATCCCTTTGCAACGGCCCACCGTCGGCTCCTTCTACCATTACCTTGAGAGCAGCCTCGCCGCCCCATGCTCTCCCCTTCGCATCCTCCCCAAATGGTCTTGCCATCCATCACGGTTCTCTATCGCTGCCGATCCAGTCCACGGCCCTCAACCACAACCTGCGACTATCAACCTTCTCCGTGAGCTGTCCTATAGAAGCGGGTCTCGCTATCCTCGGCTTTGTTTTCTGCACCACAAAGAAGACATCCAACACGGGCGTTGCTGGCTATGGGCTTTTTACACGAGGCTGCATCTTCATAGCCTATCTTAAATTTTGGGCCCTTTTTGCGGATTTTTTTTTTTCCTTATTGGCAATTATAATGACCCTTGAAGAGGATCTAAACAGATTTCATCGATACCCTTGGACCGAGTGATTGGGAATGTGCCCTGTTGGTTGGATGGCCACACCCCTCCCCCATCCTCAGTACAACATATTTGGGAAAGAACACAAAGGAAATGAAAATAGAATGAAAAATAATTGGTATTTCTCTTTCTTGGATGTCAATGAAATGTTCCAAAACCAAGGGTATTACTTGTGTCCTTTGTGTCCTTTGTGTCAGGTTACACGATAATCTCACCGAGCAGCAGGAGCCTAAAAGCTCCTAGTTGGGGCCACCTTGCTTGCTTGGTAATCCAGATGGGTTGATAAGATTGTATTCCTTATTTTAACATGCTAGTGCCTACTTGTCCAACTCTCGCCAAGTTCCCCTCTACACGTTTGTTTTCTTCAGAAGAAGGGATTACCTTCTAGGTGCTTTACATTTTTGAAGTCTCAAGGTCCAAATTGAACTAGGATGAAGCATTTTAAGGACTTGCATAGATCCAATGACCCTTAAAGGGGATCTAAACAGATCTTATCGATAAGCTCGGACCGATCAATGGGGAGTGTGCCCCCCTCCCCATCCTTAGTACGACACATTTGGGAAAGTACACAAAGGAAATGAAAACATAATGGATGTCAATAGAATGTTTGATATTATTGAGTACCTGACTTATCCCTATGAGATATGACAATTCCTTGTTCCACACGCACCGGGTATTTACCACGACACACAAGTCTATAGTCTCGGAAGTAAATCCAAAAAAATGTGCAAGTGGGATGATTTGAATCCTGATCTTGTGTCCTGAATCATTTGAGCAAGCCATTATAGTTAATGGAATTGATATTTTTAGTCTTATGTTTTATCCTGATAAGAAAAAAAAAACAATGTGGGAATTCAAAACGGATTGAAGTCAACTGCCAAATGTGCCCCCGAAAAGAAGTATGAGAGACAAAACCAAAAAGAAAGAAAAAGAAATCAAATATGGGGTCTTTTGGAAGGAAAGTAATGTCCACTCCTTCCCCACGGCAAGATTGCCAATCATGGTTGCTCTCATTATTTATTTTCTTTTGTTTCAAGAATGGCTGCTCTCATCGGGACGCCCGTATTCGCTGATGATGTGATCATGCCAAATATGAAATAAGGGACGCCGACCAAAAATCTTGAATATATTTCGTTTTTACCAACTCAATTCTAAACTTTTCAATTTTATCAATTGAATCATAAATATTTTTTTTATATTTTGCTAAATGACTCAATCCAGTCAATTTTAGTTGGAAATCACTAAGATGAACATTGGTTGTTTGACGTTAACAATTTTTAATTATAATTTTTAAAAATTTTACTTTTTTTTTTTTTTTCCTCTTCTCCTTTTCTTTTTCCTTTTTCCCTCCACAAGGCCTCGTCAATGGCCGATGGAGGTTGCCAATCTCAAGCAAGGGTTGCCCTTGCCATCCTCACATGAGGGACACTCAAGCCACCCTTGCTGAATCAGGCAGGGGTGGCCCATGCCCCCCAAGAAAGGACGACCCTCGCTAGCCCAGGCTTGGGCATGAGGGCAGTCTACGTTCGCCCAAGTAAGGGTGACCCTCCCAGTCTTGGCTTGAGCGGCTCTCGCGTAAGGCCCGGTGTTGGTTAGCGGAGGGAAAAGGAGAAAAAGAAAGAAGAAAATGAAAAGAAGAAGAAGAATAAAAAGAGAAAATAAAAATCGAAATATATTTAAATATTATAAAATAATTGTCCACGTCTAAGCTGGACATGCTATGTGTTGCGTAAAGCAAAAAGTAAGTACCGAGTTTTCCTTTTTCTATCTATTTTGGGGTTTGACTCTGTTGGAGCCCAATGCAGAATGAGAACAGCAAGAAGCAGCTTCAAGAATGTTTCTCTTCTTCCATTTTCTTTTTAGGTCTCTGATTCTGGAAAAAAGTTCAAATCCCAGCAAAAAGAGCTCAAGCGGCCGGGCCGCACATTTGAAGAAGCAAGAGCAACCATGGCCAAATTCCACAAAACACGATTGGCCATCACCGCAAAACTTGAACAAGCTTTGGAAGCTGCAGTGACGATGGCCGCAAGCACAAAGTAACTCACAAGCGACCATGGCCAGGTTTGACGAAGCTCAAGCGGCCATGGCTGAGAGTTAAAAGAAGCCTTGAAGCTGCAGCGGTCATGGCCAAGCTCGGCAAAACTCGAAGTGGCTGCGGGTTTGAAGAAGCTTGCGGTCACGGTCGAGCTCGGCAAAGCTCATATGACCATGTTCCCGAGCTTGAAAAAGCCTAAAAGTTGGAGCGGCATTGGCTGAGACTCAAAAGAAGCTCGAGCGTCCTTGGCCGCGGGATAGGAAAAAGTTTAGAAGTTGGAGACTAAACCATCGCAGACTGAAGGGATCAGATTGTGTTAGCAAAAGAGTATCTAAGAAAACTAGTATCTCTCTCCAAGCATATACGCAACAAGCTAATCAGGATTTATAACATAATTTTTTGAACCACCCCTCCCCTCTCTTCTTCCCCCCAACAAAAATATAAAGTCCTTTTGTTTTCTTTAGGTCCGTGATATTGGTGAATAAGGTCTGCATTGCAGATCTGTGGTACAAAGTAAATTTATTACCATTAACATCCACTTAACTCAAGAGCATCCAGGCACCGCACTAGACAATTGTTTGCTTGCATGCTACTATGATTATATTTGTGTCAAGAAACAAAGAGTAGGGTGTAACAAGATTGTCCTGGCAAATCCTGCAGTCGCGAGTGAAACATGCAAAAACCGAAACATGTGTTCCGCAGTTATTAAAACAGAAAATTGGCAAAGAATGTATCTCTACAGAGACCGAAGGAAAGTTACATCCCATTGGCCTGTTTCTAATGAAGTTGATTGGTGCCACTCAAGACGTCAATGTGGTTTGGCATTGCCAATGTGTCAGCGGCATTCATGTTCACGCATCAACAAATGCTTTTTGGAAAATCCGTCGCAGTGCAAAGGAAAAGATACTGCAATTTGTTTCATACACTGGGTAGCCATGTTCCTTAGTCAGCAAGCTGTCCCTCAAACTTTGCTGTAAGAAGCAGAGAAAATAACCCAGATATGTAATTGATCTGCCATGGTAATCTTAGTACACATATTCACCACTATGGATTCAAAGTGCCCATCACCATGATCATATACCATCCACTTCAACCTGTACATCTTCTTTGAAGAATTATGGTAAATAAGATATTGAAGGGATCAGATCATGTTAGGGAAAGAAAATAAAAGAAAACCAGTATCTCTCTCTCTCTCAAAGCACATACATAACACCCCGGAAAAGAGAAATTTTGTTTTCTTTAGTTCCATTTTGAGGGAGAGGTCCATTATACTCATCTCAAGGTCGATTTGATAAGTGGTCTCTTGAGCTTGATCTTTAGCTGACCTGACTTGACTCAAATGTCAAAAGGAAATTTTAGTCTGATTGGAGTTAAATTTGAAAGTCAAAATTTGAATGATGATGCTATATGCATGTTTCCAACACTACTGAATGTATTGTGTGGGCTAATTAAGTTGAAGACTTCGAGCACGAGCTAACTAACTCGACTTGGAAAGAATTGAGAAAATCTTAACTGTTTAAGCCAGCCTCAAAAGGAGTTTATACAAAGCTCGAAAATCTGTTTGCATTGCAATTCACAATATCTTATGCACTATATTTTGCAAAATTTGTTGGTAATGAATATGAGGAAATGAGGTTAAGCCAAGTGTATTTGCTAAAGTACACTATTAATAATGATGTAGCATTTGAAGGAATAGCAAAAAGAGAGGCCTGACTAACATTCTCAGATCATCTTTCTTTCTGAATATTGTATTAAGAGCTAGTTGATGAACTGAGCAAAATGCAGTACCGGCAATCAAGATGCAAATTCTAACATCACACCATTTGATATGATGTTCACCCATAAATCAAATGCTTTTCAGAAAATTCATTGCACTGCAAACAAGAAAGACACTGCAAGTATTTTTCATACACTCACAGGTTGCAGCCATATCCCTTACCCAGCAAGCAGTCCCTCAAACTTGGCTATTATGAAGCAGAGCAGATAACCCAGATATGTAATCTGTAATTGACCAGAGATGCCAATCTGCGTGCTCCGCAGGCCACAAATATTCTCCGCTAGCGATTCAAAGTGCCCATCACCATGATCAAATACCATCCACTTCCACAAAAGAGTAACAGAAGCACCATGATCAAATACCATCCATTTCCACGAAAGAGTAACAGAAAACCAGTATCTCTCAGAACGCACACACATAACAACCTGGAAAATATAAAATTTGTTGTTTAGTTCCACTGTGAGGAAGAGGTCCATGATATTTTTGATAATGTCCAAATCGCATGACTTTAGCACATGGTAAAGTGGTTGCTATTAACATCTGAATTGCACCACTTTAGTACATTGAAAAGTTACTGCTATTAACATCTATTTAATGCAAGAGCATCCTCACACCGCTTGATCATTGGTATGAATTTCAGCTGTTTGATAAATATTAGGCAACAGAGCACTAACTGACGAGTACGTGTACCACTTAAATACAGCAATTCCCCACATTACCCAGCTATACGACAAACAAAGTCTACCTTACACCCCTCCAAAAGCCTCATAATGAAGCAAGAGAAATAATCCCCCAGACTTAAAAACAACTTGATAAATGGCACATGCGACTCCATGGGATGATGTGACAAAGAAAACTTGCCATTTATCTGGTTTACTATTTATCACATTTCAGATGAAAAAGTGGACAGATCTCAAGTGGACAGATCTCAAACACAATTGAGAAATCAACCAGAAGAGGAAGAAGTTCTAGTTGTCACGAGATATTTAACCCACAACTCCATCGTCCCTACATTTGCAGAGAAACCCCTTTCGACCATTTCACCGACAAGTTGCGCCGCTCTCATGTTTTCTTTACTTCTTAGAAGCCCTTGGATTATTGTGTTATAAGTGACACCATTTGGAAAGCATCCATTTCCTTCCATCCCTTTTAGCAGCTGATATGCTTCCTCCATGTGTCCTCCTTTGCACAATCCACACATCACAATATTATACGTCCACACGTCAGGTTGCAACCCTCGAGCATCCAAACAATTAAACAGCCCTATTGCATCGTCGAGCCTTCCGGCATTACACATGCCATGTATTAGGATATTGTAAGTCACAATGTCTAGGACGGATTTGGAATCTTCCATCTTTCGAAGCAATATCATGGCCTTGTCAATCTGCTGCGTTTTACACAAGCCATCGAGTAAAGCACTCAAGGTATAATGATCTGGAGAGAGATCGCGAGACTGCATCTCGTTGATTAGCTCCGCCGCGGCTTCAAGGTTCCCAACCTTGCAATATCCGTCCACGAGAGTGCTGTATGTTATGACATTAGGAATCACGCCCCTTTGGAGCATTTCTTGGAAAAGCATCTTTGACTTGTCCATTCTTTTCGCTTTGCAGTATCCGTTAATCAAGGTGCTATAAGTAACAACAGTAGGTGAGCAGCCTCTTTCAACCATCAAATTAAGCACTTCCATTGCATCTTTCATCCTATTTTGCAAACAATAACCATTGATCAATGTACTGTAAATAAAAATATTAGGCACTTTACCTAATTGAATCATCTGGTCGACTACGGCGTCTGCCTCTACAAGCAATCCCTCTTTACAATGTGCATCCACCAGGATATTGAAGGTTAGAACGTTAGGCATGACTCTGCTTTGCACCATATGACTCAGCAGTCTTCGAGCCTCTTCCAAATGGCCGGAATTGCAAACTCCTTGAATGACAGAGGTATAAGTAACGACGTCCGGTTCAATTCCTGCCTTCATCATGTTCTCCAACAAGACCGTAGCATCTTCCATATGGCCTACTTCGCACATACTGTGGATCAAGGAGGTATAAGTAACAACATCTGGTTCAATGCCTTTCTTGCTCATGCTTTCGTGGAGTCTCAACGCCTCTGTGATGAATCCCTTCTTGCAAAGACCATCAATTACTGTGTTGTATGTAAAGGAATTGAGCCTGCAGCTTCTCTGTTCCCAGTCCCTCAGCAACTCAATCGCCAAGCTGGTGTTACCAGCCCTGCATAACCCCTTTGCGATTATGGCATACGTGGTCTCATTAGGTTCGGGGCCATTTCGTCCCATATCATCGAGGAACCTCAGTGCTTGATCAGTTTTGCCCTGAACAAAGAGACCATCAATTAAGGTATTCGATGCCACCACATTGATGGGAAACCCAAGCTTCAAGATTCTGCCCAGGATAGACAAACCCAAATCGATCCGCTTTAACCGACAGAAGCAATTCAGGGAAATCGTCAGCCAAAAATGATTATCTTCAACTCCTAATGAATGCAGCTGCTCAATCAAGCGGATGGCAGTGGAGTAGTGCTTCATCCTCACTACAGCACCCAACAGAAGACTGAAATCCCTGGGGGAAGGCAAAGGGTCCGTCTTCATCATCGCACCGAAGCAACGCTGGGCATCGCCGACGCTCGAAAACACACCACCATTCCTGCAAAATTTCCTCACGTGACTCAGGACCTCGCTTGGGTCATCTAAATTAAGGTTAGGGGTCGAGGAAAACCGACGACGACGACGGTGAGACGAGAGAGGGAGGATGGAATGGGATGATGGGTGGCTGGAGATCGCAGTCGGCGCATGAAGAAGGAGGAAGATGGAAGAAGCAGGGCGGAGGAGACTCGTCGGCTTCATCGTCTAAACGAGGGTTAAGGATCGAGCAAAACCTCCGACGAGAAGGATGAGGGTGATGGAGAATGGAATGGGAAGACGACTCGCTGGAGATCCCAGGTGGAGCACGAAGAAGAAGGAAAATGAAAGCACCAGAGAGACCCGTTTCCCTCATCAACTGATGATGAATCTGAAAACTGGAGAGCTTTTTGCTTAGGGCTCACTCTCGGCACGCTAGTCTCTGCCCAGTGAAAAATTTTAATTAAGGGCACAAAGTTTTTAAATAAGAATTTGAAGTCAATTTTATTTTAAATGAAGATCAGAAATGGCCATAATCATTTTGATAAAATAATTGCACTTTATACCTTTATTTGAAATAAAGTCAACTTTAAGCCTTTATTTTAGAAAATAATAGCACTTTAGACCCTTATTTGGAATTTTCTCCTCTTCCAAGGTGACAGTAATTAAGTCACTTTTTTGGTTCATTTAAGTGCTTGACTATATTGAAACGTTAGGTAAATACCATGAAAAACCCTCGAATTACTACACATATGACAAATTTACTACAAATTAATTATTTAATCATAAAAAATCACAATCTGGTATACCTGTGATAAATTTACTTTCTATTAGTTTCTGTTAAATTTTATCATCACATTATTGAGTTAGATTACACGTGACAGTTGACAAGTATACCAGTTAGTGGTTTTTCTTGATATCAATCATATTTAATGGAAACCACCGATTATGGTGGCTCCGTTGGATAAGAACTTCGTTGATTCTTGCCCAAAGGTGAGGGGTTCGAAACCCAGTGGAGGCATTTGGTATCTTAAGTGTGGTGCGGGGTGGTGGGTCCTCCACTAGCGTCACCCTAGGGTTTACCCGCCGGCTACCGGCTGTACGGGGTTCCCTGAGTATAAAAAAAAAAAACATATTTAACGGAAACTAGCGAGAGGTTTATTTATCATAAATGTATAAATTTGAAGTTTTTTGTGATAAAAAAATAATTTTAAGTAAATTTATCACAGGGTATAGGTTTGTGATTTTTGTGATATTGACTAGGAATGAGCGGTTCCTCCAGAATTTACCTCCATTGCAAATTCCTTCCTATTGGAAAATATTCTTTATTTTTAGAATATGGAACCTATCCTGCATATCTTCAAACCCGAAACCTATCCTAACACGGATTTCACGGTCGGTTCTAAATTCAATCCAAGTTCCACCTGTACTATTGATTGAACAATTGCAATGAATAATTATATTTAAAAATCATTACTTGTTGCTATAATTCACTAACTACGACTTATATTTAAGCATGCGAAGAATATGAAACGTTAACGAAGTAAAAATCTCAGTTATAAAATGGAAGATCAAATTAGCGGTTCCAAATTATACAATCATGGACACCACGGAATACTGCATAATTACACGAAGAAAGAGATCAAGAAAAATACAAAAACTTGTTTCTAAGTTCCAAATCCCAAGTTCTATGTACCAACCATCTGGAACTTGAAATCTATATATCGAAATAGATTCCTCAATCTTCGAAATTTGGAACCTACTCTGTATACTTTAGAACTTACTTTGCATACCTTGGAACTATAACATGATGTTCCCAGAGGTCTAATTTTTCAATTTCAGGTTCTACCCCAGAACCATACTCACCCCTAATATTAACCCTTTTACATTATATGCAATGTCATGTTTGCACTTTTCATTGGATTAGTTAAGTGCTTGAATTATATTAAAACATTCAACAGTATTCTCGCATTAATAAGCGTTAATTAGATTTGCTGACGTGGACACCAAAATCACTATTGGATTATACTTGTGTTCTGACGTTTTAAAGGTCCAGAACAACTGCCGTGAAGATAGATACATATGTATCCACCTACTTGTAGAATTGGGGAGCGAGAGAGAGAAGGGGCAGTTGGCATTGGGTGAGCGATGGAAGGTGGAAAAATCGTGACATCTCTCCAAAATTTGGGATATTGCAGAATTCTCTACCTGCTCTATAAGTACGTATGAGCATGCATACAATTGTCCATCAAGAACTATAGTATTTCTCAAATTGCAGCCCAACCAAAAATTTTATCGAAGCATCTCTAAAGAGTGACCCCGACCGCATAAAGTCGGTTTGCTTGCGAGGAAGGCTTTAGTATCCACAGCAAGAAGAAAAAGAACTATACTGAACCGGTGCGAGTTTTTTAGCACTCTTATAATCATCCGAGAGAGGAAGGATGAAAGAGCAATTTCCCGGCTATTGCCGATTAATGGGCATCCAAAGCCATGTTGGACAGACTGTGAGTCACAGTCAATGGTGCCCTACCCAAAGTATAAGCTGGAAGGGTAACAAAAATCACAATCAGCAACCGTAAGACCTTTTAACCGGCGAACCCCCAAAAAATCGTTAGCGAAAGAGAAAAAACTTTCCACACCTAAATTACAATTGCAAAGAGAAGAAATGTTCTTTTTTGACAATTAAAATCTACTTCCCCTAGAGAAAAAAGTGAAGCTTCAAAATGAAAACCACACGAGAAATTCATAGTAGTTGTTCTAGACCTTTCAAATGTCGGGAAATAAGTACAAACACGTTGGCATTGGATACTTGAAATTCACATTTGAAATTGAAAATATCAATTTGTGTTCCTTTACACAATTTATTAAGAACACGCAACTTTTCTTTGCACAATCACTTTAAAAAGACATTCTCATTCACTCAAATCTTTTCATAGTGATTTAAGTCGTCTTGCAAAAAGACAAGAAGACTAATGAAAGCCATTAATAGAAAGCATGGATGCTTTAATTTGACCTTTCATTCTCAACTTAATGTGATCTTATAAAGTAGCTGGCACCTACGGCAGAAAGGAAGAAGAGAGAAATCGCTTCTCACCTTTTTCATTGACTTTTTAACACATAACAATTTTGATCATCAAAACATCACTATTATCTTGAATATACTTTTTTAGAAAAACATAAAGTCAATTTCTTTAAAACCAAGGATTTGTTTGTTGAAAATAAACAATTTGAAAAACATTTTCCTAAAAAATGATTGGTTATATCACTTGAAATAATTAGACAACAAATAATGATTTGATTATCTATAATAATTTATGCTTAAACTTCATTGTGAACAATAAAAATATTTTTCATTCCTATTTTTTTTTATGCAATACAGGTGATCATATTCAAGAAAATACTTTCCAAAACGTGATTTTGCCGCAAAATAGATGGACCCTAAGATTGATCAAATAGCAGATTTTATTTTCGATCCATGATTAACCCATTAAATTGGAACGTACAAATAAGTCTTATATATTAAATAAGCCTATGCAGATATCATATGAGATTTTCAGATGTTTTGGTCATTGGATCGAAATTTTGAAACGTAGTAGAAAGTCTTAAATTTATCATATAAAATGTATAGATCACTGGATGAAGATTTCGAAATGTAGTAGAAAGTCCTAAGGATATTATATGAGGCATTAATATCTCCCAAAGGTCTTCGACAAAGGATCACATTATGTTTGAATTTAACATATATAATTCACACTAGTCTTTAAGTCAAAACGGCCCATGCAGTATGAATCACATGCTATTGTGTTCATTCTCTCCCTAGAGCGACTAAGCAATTTTTATGTCCTTTATAAATCATCCTACAAAATCTCGGTTGATCATTCTCACTTTATTGATCCGAAATCTATGAAAGATATGCACTAACTTTTAATTTGTATCAGATGAACTGAAATTCCTTATATAGCCCCCGATAAACTTCGTGAATTCAGGTCAATATTGAAAAGGGCCAAGCAAATGTTTTCCTTCATCATCTCTTCTCTGGCACGTGAAGCGTGTACCGTCGAATCTCCACCTTTGTTCCTAATGGGTGTCTTCTCTCCTATGCCATATTTGCCATCTCATCCCTTTGCAACGGCCTGCCGTCGGCTCCTTCTACCATTACCTTGAGAGCAGCCTCGCCGCCCCATGCTCTCCCCTTCGCATCCTCCCCAAATGGTCTTGCTATCCATCACGGTTCTCTATCGCTGCCGATCCAGTCCACGGCCCTCAACCACAACCTGCGACTATCAGCCTTCTCCGTGAGCTGTCCTATAGAAGCGGGTCTCGCTATCCTCGGCTTTGTTTTCTGCACCACGAAGAAGACATCCAACACGGGCGTTGCTGGCTATGGGCTTTTTACACGAGGCTGCACCTTCATAGCCCATCTTAAATTTTGGGCCCTTTTTGCGGATTTTTTTTTTTTAATCTTATTGGCAATTATAATGACCCTTGAAGAGGATCTAAATAGATTTCATCGATACCCTTGGACCGATTGATTGGGAATGTGCCCTATTGGTTGGGTGGCCACACCCCTCCCCCATCCTCAGTACAACATATTTGGGAAAGAACACAAAGGAAATTAAAATAGAATGAAAAATAATTGGTATTTCTCTTTCTTGGATGTCAATGAAATGTTCCAAAACCAAGGGTATTACTTGTGTCCTTTGTGTCCTTTGTGTCAAGTTACACAATAATCTCACCGAGCAGCAAGAGCCTAAAAGCTCCTAGTTGGGGCCACCCTGCTTGCCTGGTAATCCAGATGGGTTGGTAAGATTGTATTCCTTATTTTAACGTGCTGGTGCCTATTTGTCCAACTCTTGCCAAGTTCCCCTCTGCACGTTTGTCTTCTTCAGAAGAAGGGATCACCTTCCAGGTGCTTTACATTTTTGAAGTCTCAAGGTCCAAATTGAACTAGGATGAAGCATTTTAAGGACTTGCATAGATCCAATGACCCTTAAAGGGGATCTAAACAAATCTTATCGATAAGCTCGGACCGATCGATGGGGAGTGTGTCCCCCTCCCCATCCTTAGTACGACACATTTGGGAAAGAACACAAAGGAAATGAAAATGGAATGGATGTCAATAGAATGTTTGATATTATTGAGTACTTGACTTATCCCTACGGGATATGACAATTCCTTGTTCCACACGCACCGGGTATTTACCACGACACACAAGTCTATAGTCTCGGAAGTAAATCCAAAAAAATGTGCAAGTGGGATGATTTAAATCCTGATCTTGTGTCCTGAATCATTTGAGCAAGCCATTATAGTTAATGGAATTGATATTTTTAATCTTATGTTTTATCCTGATAAGAAAAAAAAAACAATGTGGGAATTCAAAACGGATTGAAGTCAACTGCCAAATGTGCCCCCGAAAAGAAGTATGAGAGACAAAACCAAAAGAAAAAGAAAAAGAAAAAGAAAGAACACTTGAAAGGAAATTTCCAACAAAAAGAAAAAAAGAAATCAAATATGGGGTCTTTTGGAAGGAAAGTAATGTCCACTCCTTCCCCCACGGCAAGGATTGCCAATCATGGTTGCTCTCATTATTTATTTTCTTTTTGTTCCAAGAATGGCTGCTCTCATCGGGACGCCTGTATTCGCGATGATGTGATCACGCCAAACGTGAAATAAGGGACGCCGACAAAAAAATGTTGAATATATTTCGTTTTTACCAATTCAATTCTAAACTTTTCAATTTTATTAATTGAGTCATAAATATTTTTTTGTATATTTTGCTAAATGACTCCATCCAGTCAATTTTAGTTAGAAATCACTGAGATGAACATTGGTTGTTCGATGTTGACAATTTTTAATAAAAATTTTTTTTTTTTTTTCCGCTTTTCCTTCTTTTCTTTTTCCTTTTTCCCTCCACAAGGCCTCGTCAATGGCCAATGGAGGTTGCCAGTCTCAAGCAAGGGTTTCCCTCGCCATCCTCGCACGAGGGACACTCAAGCCACCCTTGCCGAATCAGGCAGGGGTGGCCCATGCCTGCCTAAGAAAGGACGATCCTTGCTAGCCCAGGCTTGGGCATGAGGGCAGTCCACGTTCGCCCAAGCAAGAGTGACCCTCCCAACCTTGGCCTAAGCGGCTCTCGCTTAAGGCTCGGTGTTGGTTAGCGGAGGGAAAAGGGGAAAAAGAAAGAAGAAAATAAAAAGAAGAAGAAGAATACAAAGAGAAAATATAAATCGAAATATATTTAAATATTATAAAATAATTGTCCACGTCTATGCCGGACATGCTATGTAATACAATCGGAGTCCATTTTAGTAATTTTCAGCCAAAATTGATTGAATTGACTCAATTGGAAAAACGTGAACCACGACTCTATTAGTAAAATCGAAATGTCGAGATTTGAATTGGCAAAAAGTAGAGCGTATTCAACACTCTTTGGACAATTTTCCTTACCGGAATCATCACTCCACTTCGGGAAAATTGTCCAAAAAGTCCTAAACCTATTGCACTTTTGCCAATCCAGTCCTAAACCTTTTAACTTTGCCAATTTAGTCCTAAACCTTTTCACTTTTGACCAATTTAGTCCATTCGGCCAATTTTGGCGGGAAAATGTTGATGTGGACGCCGGCGGTGCCACGTTGGACCGTCGGCACTGACGTGGACAATTTTTAATAATATTTTAATATTTTTTGAATTTTTAATATTTTTTCCTTTATTTATTTTCTTTCTTTATTTTCTTTTCTTTTTGGCTTTTTTCTTTCCTTTTCCGGTGGCCGGCCACTGGCCGTCGTGAACTCAGGCCCGAACCACGTCTTCGTCGCCGCTGCCGCCGCCGCCGTCGCCGCTGTCGTCGTCTTTGTCCCTCCATCTCTTCTGCTCGGGTCCTCCCACCTCGCCCCCGTCGTCCCTCCATCTCTTCTGCTCGAGTCCTCCTGCCTCGCCCCCGACTCGCTCGACTCGCCGTCGGGAATTGACAGCGTTAGCGGGGTGGAAGGACCGTCGTCATCTTCCCGATCGTCCATGCCCCGCCGGCTAGGGGGGAGGGCCACCCTCGCCTAGACCAGATCTGGCGAGGCCGGCCCTCGCCCCGGCCGAGCGAGCCTATGGCCGGTGGTCGACGCCCACTCGGCCAGGGGCGAGGGCCGGCCTCACCAGATCTGGTGCGGGCGAGGGCGAGCCCCGGCGAGGGCTCCCTCGCTAGATCCGGCGAGGCCGGCCCTCGTTGAGGCCGTGGAGGCCTCGCTTGGTGTCGCCGTTGCCCGGCCGACGCCGGCGAGGCCGCCCGGCCTAGGGGAGGGTCGGCCTTCACCCAAGTGACCCCTGGCCGGGCGTGCCCGGGCGAGGGCTCCCTCGTGGGGCTCCTCCTCGCCCGGCCGGGCCTCGCCTATGGCGGGCGAGGCCCGCCGGCTTGTGGCCGATGGTTGGCCGTCACCGTGGCCGGCCGCCGGGAAAAGGCCAGGGAAAAAGGCCAAAAAAGAGGAAAAGAAAAAAGAAAAAAAGAAAAACAGAAAAAATAATAAAAATTCAAAAAAATTCAAAAAAATTATTAAAAATTGTCCACGTCGGCATCGATAATCCTACATGGCACCGTCGGCATCCACGTCAGCATTTTCCGGCCAAAATTGACCGGATGGACTGAATCGACAAGAAGTGAAAAGGTTTAGGACTCAATTGGCAAAAATGTAATAGGTTTAGGACTTTTTGGACAATTTTCCCCCACCACTTCAATCCTTATCTGGTGAACCAAACCGCGATGATCAAGTCAAGAGATTTCTCCATCACGATGCCGGTTGCTTTATGAACGGTGATGATGGTCATCATCATCTCTCCAAGGCCGGGGAGGAAGGCAGCAGCACCAGCTAAAATGCTTTTGATTAAGACTCGGTCCGTCCGCTAGTCAAAACAAGGACAAAGCAAGCCAGCAGGTGTACTTGCAATTAACCAAAAAAGGTTAAGCCAAAGCAAGCCATGTACTTGCAATTTTGGCAAGTTGTCAAGATACATGCGGATTTCCACCTAAAGTCCATGTGCCTCCTCCTTAGGCAGTCACGGTAAGGAATGTTGACCAAGGAAGACTTCCAAAGGCGGCAGAAAGTGGGTATAAAACCAGCCCTTCACCCATTTTGTTGGAGCTGGAGCAAAACCCTCACCAATTTTCTTCTTCTTCGTTCCCCAACCAGAACATCATAGCCTCTCATTTCGTTGTGCCACGACCACGAATAGCCCTCATTCTGCCAGCTTGACATCATACAACTCGTGTCATTCGTTGTCCCGCCATCTTAGCTGCTGTCGACGGGCATTGAGGCAAGTAGAAGTCCTATTCTTCTATATTACGTGGGGCTGCCATTCCTTGGATTTTCGTTATACGAATCAACAAAATTGGGCTTGCATCCGTGGAGTTGCTGTTGTTGTCATGGTTTAGTTCATGTCGCTTAAGTTAAGTTCAATCTTGGCTAGTATAGTCATGTACCACGACGACCATTGGCACAGTTGGCATTGGTTTTGGTTTGTGAGGCTGCGAGCCACAACGACCATCAGCAAAGTCGGTGTCGGCCTTCACTAGGTCATGATGTCACAAGTCAGTCCGGTTTAGGTGCGAGTCACCTCCGGACTCAAGGAGGTCAATCTCGACATGATACGGGATTAGTCAAAGCCATGGTCGATTTATGAGCTGTGTGTGGCCATGTGAGTTTCAAGTTGCATTATATGTGTACCCATTTGTGCTAGATTAACTTTGCATGTTTTGACTAGTGTTTTGAGCATCAGCATTCCTTGGGTGATTCAATGAAACCAAGTCGATTCAGGATAGTGTGGATTTGGACAGGTTTGGTAGTTGTAGGCTTAGGCTCATTGAGGGTAGGACAAGGGAGAACTTTTTTTCCAAGTACTTTCATTTCTTTATTTGTATATTATAGGCGACCTAGGTCGATACACTGGGGATCAAAACGTTCCTTCTCCAGGTTATATCCAAAATTCCATCCAAAATACTACTCCGACCACCCTACTGTCTCTCTACATGGCTGCCAACATAACAAGTCTGGGTCTCACAAAAAATGCCACCCTCGTCCCTCAACACGTCACGCCTAGTGTGACTATCCAATTCTTTCCATTACTACTCTGACCACCCTACTGTCTCTCTACATGGCTGCCAACATAACAAGTCTGGGTCTCACCAAAAATGCCACCCTCGTCCCTCAACACGTCACGCCTAGTGTGACTATCCAATTCTTTCCATTTGTAAGCATGCAAAAACATGTAATGATAAATCAATATACCATAATTTCAACTAACGCACGTGGAAATATAGAACCAGGCACCTTCATTTCTTTATTTATATATTGTACGCGACCTAGGTCGGTACGCTGGGGATCAAAACTTTCATTCTTCATGCTATATCCAAAATTTCGTCCAAAATACTGCTCAGACCACCCTACTGTCTCTCTACATAGCCACCAACATAACAAGTGCTGGTCTCACCAAAAATGCCACCCTCATCCTACTTGACCCCGTTGTTTCCATCGTCATCCCCGTCCGGGATTGTGATTGGCCCCACCACACCCCCATTGATCCTGGCATAGATGGCAACAAAACCTATCAACATTGGGTCCGACGGGGGACCAACATTGATTGTTAGGATTGCCATGATCCGAATGAAAGCGACCTCAAGGAAGTCGGGGTCGTTATGCTTTGTCTGATTCCACATGAGATCTATCGGGACACCCTAGAGGATCATGGAGGACATAGGTAGCAGAGGCATATCTACTGGTCTAAAAAAATGATAATCCACCAAGGGCGAGCACAACACTCAGCAAGCAAAAGCCTACTAGACTATACCACGTGAATCTACCATTATCCATTCGACGGAATCCTAGATATAAAATATGCGATATCAAAATAATTCAACTTGCCTGGGAACTTTTCTCAACTTAATGTATTAGCGGTTCAAAAGAAATTCACGGAAACGGTATTACCGGAAAGTAAATGGAAATTTGAGAACTTCAATAACTATATTTTATCTAGGTTCAACTACCACCATCTTTCGAAGGGAACCGTGTTACACACTTCCAGGCATCTCGCACCCCAACTGGCATCGCAAGGACCTCTGGGGGCCCTTGTTACATCCCCTGGACATCCGGAGGGCACCGTGTTACACCCTTCTAGGCATCTCGCACCTAACCTAGCATCGCGAGGACCTCTAGGGGACCTTATTACATCCCCAAGGCATCCTGAGGACATCGCATTACACCCCCTCAGGCATCCCAACACTTGGGGCATCGTCGTCATGAGGATCGACGTCATCCATGGTGCAACAATTTAATAATTCCATTTGAAATCATCTAAGCATATCTAGACCGACCATCAACTCCTTTAGGAAAAAAAGTTCTCTCCTTGTCCTGCCCTCAATGAGCCTAAGCCTACAACCACCAAACCTGTCCAAATCCGCACTATCTTGAGTTTCATTGAATCATCCAAGAAATTCTGACACACAAAACACCTATCAAAACCATGCAAAGTTAATCTAGCACAAAGGTGTACATGTCTAATGCGACTTGAATCTCACATGGACACACACAGCTCACCAAATCAACCATGGCTTTGACTAATCCTGTACCACGTCGAGATTGACCTCCTCGAGTTCGGAGAGGACTCGAACCTAAATCGGATTGACCTGTGACATCATGACCTAGCGAAGGCCAACGCCGACTTTGCCAACGGTTGTTGCGGCTTGCAGCCTCTCAAACCAAAACCAATGCCTACTATGCCAACAATCATCGTGGTACACAACAATACTAGCCAAGATCGAACTTAACTTAAGCAACATGAACTAAACCATGACAACAACAACAACTCTAGGCATGTGAGCCCAATTTCGTTGATTCATATGATGAAAATCTAGGAAATGGCAGCCCCACGTGATATATAAAAATGGGACTTCTACTTGCCTCAATGCTTGTCGACAGCAACTAAGATGGTGGGACGGCGAATGACACCAGCTGTATGATGTCAAGTTGGCAGAATGAGGGCTGTTCGTGGTCGTGGCGCAACGAAATGAGGGGCTATGATGCTCTGGTAGGGGAACGAAGAAGAATAAAATTGGTGAGGGTTTTGCTCTAGCTCCAACGAAATGGGTGAAAGGATGGTTTTATACCCTCTTTTGCTGCCTTTGGAAGTCTCCTTGGTCAACATTCTTTACCGTGACCGCCTAGGGAGGCGGCACGTGGGGTTGAACGTGGACTTTAGGTGGAAATCTTCATGCATCTTCTTGACAGCTTGCCAAAATTGCAAGTACGTGGCTTGCTTTGGCTTAACCTTCTTTGGTTAATTGCCAAGTTTTGTACGAGAAGCCATTAGCAACTTGGTGGTTTAACGTGGTTGATGGTGGTGAGTTTCAATTCACCAAGTCAACAGCTCAAAAATTGAGCAGCTGGTTTTAGGCTGATCAATTTGGCCTTTTACCTCTTCATGGGTGTGATTCCCTCTTGGACTCAAATAAATCCACTTCGGCAAATTTCAAGAAGAAGCGGCTAGGGTCCGAAGGGTATCCGGCGTGCGTTGTAGTGGTGTCGCGATGGTGGTGGCTAGGTGATGTGGTGGATTGGTGTGATGGTGTCATGATACGGTGATGATGGCCTAGTATCCTAAGAGTGCTTGGTTTTACTCAGCAAGGATCCATATGTCACATTAGTATCAATCGCCTCAAGATTGTGAAATTCGATTAATGCAATTATATGGTAAAACATTCCTCGTGTATGCATGTTGCTCTATGATAACTACTATCCTCTCATGCAAGGCACTTTCACTTGGGAAGAGAACACTCGTATGCATTTCTTACTTGCATTGAGCAATTCATTGTGTTTGTAACTCCGTAACGTGAGCCGTTTGGTTGTGCCCTCACAATAATGTCCTCATGTTTGTTTTATTCCTTTGTTGATGGCCTAGAGCCTAAAGCTATTTTGTAAATGATGTGCTCTTAAATATGCACTATGAATTCTTGCAAAGGTTGAAGGTATCAAGGCCTTTTACTTGATACATATATATATATATACTTTAACCACATAAATTTTTTTTTGGGTAAAGGTAAGAGATATATTGAACTTTAACCAAATGCTATATAGCTATACAGCAAGGACTCGGCACCAAAAACTTACACTCATGAAGACAGACATCAAGACAAGTGGAAGGGTGCCGAGAAAGGAAGCCACAGTAGTGGCAAACAGCAAAAGCAGTAACGAAGCAGCCAAAACTAGGCAAACAAACAACCAAACAACGACTACCAACAAAGAAAAGGGGCTCCTACACTAGGAAGCCGCAACAGAAACACACCAGCACCCACCCAACCAGCAGGCAGCATTGAACTCTTAACATACAAAAGGTAGCCGCAACCAGCTATAGAGCAGCAGCCAGCCAAACAGCAGCTTCAAAAGGATGCAGTAGCCAACAACGTATTCTAGAAACCAAAAAGCCCCCAGCACGAAACCAAAACAAGCAGCAACACCAAGCAACCAACTAGCCTGCCAATTAGCCAACAACCCACTGAAACTACAGGGGCATTAACGGACAGCTCAGGAGAGAAAATAGATAGGTCGATTCCCCAGCTGCGTTGGAGCCTCCTATTTCTTGTAGTATCCGCATAGCTCGAAAGGTTGGATGCTTCATCCAAAAGTCGAAGATTTTAAAGGGTTTTCTTTGATGAGACGGGGATAGAACTCTAACGACCATAGGGGTATGATCGGATATACCCGAGGCAAGAAAGGAGGCTTCTGAAAAGGAGAAATCCTGGCTCCATTTATCATTAATGAGCACTCTATCAATCTTCCTCAATTTCCGTGTTGGTACCTGACGATGTAGCCCAAGTAACATGAAAGCCAACGTACCTTAGGTCCTCTAACTCAGCCTGGGCTAGGCAATGCCCAAAATCATCAAACGAAGGCAACCAGGTATCCGAGCTACCCACTCGGTTTGAAGGATCCTTGATGGCGTTAAAGTCTCCTGCCACTAACCACGCCAAGTCTTGCATGACAATACTCTTACTAGTAAGCTCCGCCCAAAGCGGCCGTCGAGAAATAAAAGTATGTTCCGCGTAAACAATAGTGATTCCACAAGTTGAGCCGGAGTTCAGATGCGTGATCCTCCCATGGATAGCTTGGCCATTGGCCGATGTAACTTCAAAATTAACCAGGAAATATTCCACCCAACCCAAATCCTCCCCCTAGGGGAGTAGGCATAATTGTTCGCTCAGTTCCAACCATTCAAAAGACTAGCAGAAATGGCTGGAAATAGCAACTCTAGAACTTTAGTTTCCATCAAACCAACAAAGCATAAGTTGTTCTTAAATACAAAATTATGGACTTCAGCCTATCTAAGGGGGTTCATAATACCCCTAACATTCCAAAAGCCTACATACATAACTAAGACAAGGCAGAAGACGGGCTGAGGTTACCTCATTTTCCCTGCCCGACGCCTAGTAGTCGCTGGTTTAGGGCGAGCAGCAAGTGGTGGAGAAGAAGAGAGAGATTTACCTTGTTGAGAGATAGGTTCCAACAGGGTAGATCTCAGAGAGAGCAGGGGAATCGGGCTTGCTCGTCTTCATTTGTGCTATTAGCTAGACTTACGGTATCATTCAAATCATCCTCTGCACACGAGGATGATCCAACAGAGGAGGAATCCTCTTGATCAACGCTACTAGGAACAGAAGGATCAGGAATGTCCTCAAGCCTTGGCTGGGCTTTCTGTCCCTTATGGGCTATTCGTGAAGAAGAGGTCGGCTTCAACCCCTGAGTTGGCTCATTCAATTGCAAGGACTGAGCAGCGTACCTTGTTGTCACAGAAAGTGAGTCCTTTAACCCCAAGGTATGTTTCTTCTTCTTTCCTACCACTTGCTTCCATTCTTTCTCGGTAGTCACAGGGGCAGGAGCATCTTCAACCACGGGGCGTCAGAACTCGGAATAGGGCCGGGAGTGCCTTCAATAGTAGGAGGGGTATCATGCACCAGTGCCTACTGAGGTGCTTTGTTACCATTAGAAGATCCAGTTGGAGGCATGCAATTATGGCCAAAGGTGCCACAGGAAGGGCACACCAACAGTCTTCACTCATACTCGATGGACACAGTTCTAGCTTCACCATTGAATATAACATCAACTGAATTGCACCGAGGCTGCAGTGTTGAGATCTCCACACACACCCTTGCATACAAGATCATTTTCATTTGCTCCGTTCGGAGGTTGACATAGAGAGGCTTATCCGCCGCACTAGCAAGAGCGCTTATACAGGCGCAAACCACAAAGCATATGGGATGTTCTTAAGCCGAATCCACACAGGTTCAAAGGTTTGGTTATCTTTTTTCAACTCCAATAGTGGGTGCCACTGTTGTAAGATTAATGGAACTCTCACCACTATTAGAGGCCCGTCATCCAAGATCTTCCAATGGAATTCTCAGTCGGGGATGTGGAAGAAGTAGAAGCTCTGATCATTCGCCAAGACTTCGGCAAGCTTTGGCCCCCAAGCATGCTTTAGGGCTTTTTCCGTGAGCTTGTAAGGAAGTTTCTTCCCCACATAATAGCCGACAAGGCACTCATGTCACTTCGGGTCCACGGCCTCAAGAATATCAGCAGAGAGGTTGGCAATAGGCTTGTCATCAACGATGGAAGGGGGAATGTAAGACAGATCGTATCCCTTAGCAGTAGCTCTGGCGACGTTAACCTAGGAACAGATAGGAGGGGTCTTTGAGGCCCTTGCTTGCTGGTCCCTGGACTGAGGGTGTTTTGAGGAAGATCTTGCTCGGCTGCGACCACGAGGACCATTGGAACCAAGCGGGTTCTTGCGGGAGCCCAGCTGGCCTTCCATCGAGGAGCTCGGGCCTGCCTTGCGAGAGGCCGACTATCTAGAAGAAGCTTGAGACGAGCGGGCTTGGGTAGGGACGGTGGGGACTTGCCCACTTACGCCAACCACATCAGGTTAGGCCTTATTAAACTGGCCAACTACCTCCGCGGTCGAGGCGGCCATAAATGCCAACAAACCCAGCAGAAAACAGTAGAAACCCTATCACAGAAGGGACATGGCAACAATTGTAGGGCGTACCAATTCAATCGCTCCGGTGAGGATGAGGGGGGGGCGAGCCTAGCCTCCAAAGATCAGCCCCAACGAACGGCTGAAGCTCCCAGCAGCAAGCAAACACCAGTCCGCCAGGAATAGTGAATCGGGCGCAGCTTTGGGAGGAAACGTGAATAGTAACCCAAAAGCTCAAATTTTTTCCTTTTACTTGATATTGATATCTAACTAGGACAAGGATTGATATGAGAAGAGTCAATGTAATTTACAACTCAGGGCAAAGAATGCTCATACTCATCTCGATCTAGTAGCTGGATACACCATGCTCACGACAAAAACTTATTGATTTCCAGCGAAAAAATCATAAAGCTTCGTTTGAAAGTGAAGCCTTCTGCACTTGCACGTGGTTTAAGTCACGGAGGAGTGTCAAAAATTGAAATGAAAACCATCATCGTTAAAGTGGCTTTGCTACAATGGCTAAGCCCGTGGACCTGCTTTTGCAGACAAGGAAATGGACAATAGAGACAGTTGAGTTAATCCTCTTGTTACATATGCAGAACTTCAAGTCAATCCTTTTGATGTACAGGTTCCTTTTTTTGAGTTCAAGCGATCATGTCAGCCATGATATCCACACGTGAGCTTAGCTCAAAGAACAGTCTCCGAAATGCTTCCACGCTACTATGATTATGTGAGAAAACAAAGAGTAGAAAGTGTGACAAGAGGCAGGCTCTCCAGGCAATCCTGCTGCCTCAAGTTAAACACGCAAAAACAACAGAAAAATGAGTTCCCGAATCAGTAATTGAACAGATAAAAAGGGCAAGAAATGTGACTCCGTTGAGAGGCAACCCTATTGGTCCGGAAAGTAAACCACCTGATGCGGTAGAAATGACAACAGAAAGTTACATCATTTGGGCCTGATTGTGACAAAGTTGGTTGGTGTCGCTCAAGACATATACGTGGTTTGGCATTGGGAATGTTTGTCAACGGCATTCCTGTTCACCCATCGGCAGAGGCTTTTCTGAAAATCCCTCACAGTGCTAAGGAAAAGATACTGCAAGTAGTTTTCATACACTTGCTGCCATGTTGCTTACTTAGCAAGAAGCAATGCAAATAATTTCACTATTATATGCCATGTAGGAAGAAGAGCAAATAACCCAGATATGTAATATACCTGCGATGATAATCTGAGTCACCAGCTTGCCACAAATATTCCTGGCTATTAATTCAAAGTGCCTCAAGTACCAGCCACTTCCACGCATGTGTCACGGGCCGATCGATTGGGATCGTGACCGCGCGGCGACTCGGGCAACTTTGGATCACCCAAGCCAAGCCTTGCTCGATCAACGCTCGCACACTCGCTTGCACACCCGGATCGTAGAGAAAGCTTCTAGAGAGAGGAGCTCGAAGGAGAGAAAGGGAGTTTGTATTCGAAAGAGTTGGATGGCTACAAAATGAGGGGGAGGGCACCCCTTCTTATACTCGAGGCCCTCGATTACATCCGTAGATCTAGATCTTAGTCGGCGGACGAGATCGCACTTGCCTCAACTACCGACACTAATGGCGGTTACTAACCACCGACATAAATGAAAGCTATCAACTACCGACATAAATAGAGATAGGTCTAATTACGGTTTCGTCCGCACTTGGATACTTCGGGGAGAAGACTTGGCGGGAACCCGAGTGAGAGCAGGAGATCCTCCAAGGCTGCGTCACGGTCGTCCTCGGGGAACCTCTTGGGTCGGCCTTCTTTCGGCCCGTGACATTCTCCCCCACTCAATCGAGCGACGCCCTCGTCGCTCACAGCTCGACGGGCAGCCTTCCTCGCACGAGCACGGGCTCTCTTCTTTTGATTCTGCTTGGTGCGGACACTCACGTACGAAGGACCACACCCTTCCATGATCAGCTCGGACTTGGCGCACGGTTCCACCTTTGGCTTGGACGGGGCACGCGGCGCGCACTCAACCTTGGGGAAGAGTACTTGGATTGGCATGGCATGGGTTGGAGTAGGATCCAACTCAACCTTTGGCTTCACCTCGGTCAGCTTGTTTATACGCTTCACGGACTTCAAATTCTTGTCGATGCGTCGGATCGTGGCGATGGTCTTGGTGTCGACCACCCCTTTGATCATGGGGATCGTCGTCGGGTATTTCGGGTCGAGGATCACAAGGCACTTGGTCCTCATGTCGATCATGGATCTCACACTATGGAAGAATTGAATACCAAGGATGAGATCATAATCATCGAGAGGGATTACCTCGAAATCCATCTTGCCCTTCCATTCGCCGATCTTGACATCCACATCCGAAGTCGACCCTACGCCACGGACGCCTTCCGAGTTGACCGGCTTGAACGTCTTATCAGTTGGCTCCACGCGAAGGTTCAAGGCCTTTGCAACCTCGGTCGACATGAACATGTTCGACGCGCCGGTGTCGACCAAAGCGTAAAGCGTTCGGCCACCCACTTCGACCTCCACGAAGAACATGTCCGTGTTCGGTGTGATTTCTCCCTTGGACGGCGATCGAGCTCGGACGGAGTTGATTGTCTTCACACCTCCAAGTCGGATTTGCCGCTTTTCTTCTTTGGGCTCCTCCTCCACCTCTTCGATGGCTAGGAGGGCGTTGATCCGGCCCTTCTTCGGGCACTTTTGGGTCCAGTGTGGACCTTGACAAATGAAGCAAGGAGAAGGCGGGGGTTGATCGAACTTACTCGCGTAGTTCGTTTGCGGTCGACCTCTTTGGAAGGACGGCTTGGAAGTACCTTCGCCCCATGTCTTGACTCGGCCGTTTTGATCTTTCGGCGCACGGGGAGCATCTCCAGCTTCATCCTCGGATCGATCCGACCTCCACTCTCTTGCCCTATTCCTTGGTTCAGCTCGGGTGAGGTCGACGAGCGACTCGGCCACGCTTAGTGCTCTCCCAAGACTACTCACGTCCCGGCGTTTGAGCTCAAGTAGTGCCCATGGCTTCAACCCATCCATGAACGCTCCGAGGGCCTCCTCTTCGCTTAGGTTGCGAATCGGAGTTTGAGTTCCGTGAACTCCTTCACGTACTCTCGGACCGTACCTCTTTGTTCGAGGCGATGGAGCTTGCTACGGGCTTCGCTGCGCGAACTCGGGGAAGAAGTAATCCCGGAACTCTCTTACGAAGTCATCCCATGTGTCCACGGGATTGGCACCGCGCCTAGTCTCATCACACCTATTTCGCCACCAAAGCATCGCCGTATCAGTAAGGAACATAGAAGCTGTTCGTACCTTGATCGGCTCGTCGTGTATGTTGACGGCGCCAAAGTATTGCTCCATGCTCCAGACGAAGTTGTCCACCTCCTTGGCGGATCGTTCGCCTTTGAACTCCTTCGGCTTCGGCACTTCAATTTTGGACACAGCTTGGGCAGGTGCCGCACCGTTGGTGATGCTAAGCTTGCATAGGGCGAGCTCGGTCTTGAGCTCTTGGATCTCCGCCTTCATGGCTTCGACCTCGTCCCTACATGGGCTCACCTCCTCGATCACTTGGACGCGCTCCTTCAAGACATCGATCGATGCTTCAAGGGCTTCATCCTTATCGTGCAACGGGGCTGTAGCTTCGTTGAGGCCGGTCGTGAAGTCTTCACGGAGCGACGTCTCAACCTCCATGACCCGGTCTCTTACTTCGTCAAGACCTTCCATGAGTTCGAGCACCGCACTCCGGACCTTCCCGATCTTCTCGTCGAACGCAGTCTGCGGCAAAGATCCATCGAGGCATCTCTTTTCTTCGTTCGGCCGCGAGGTTCCTTGACTTGCACGGCCTCTCCATCCATGACAAAGCATCCCGGCTCGACATTCTCTCGAACGGTTGGCGCTTCTTCAACCTCTGGAAGCGGATCTCTCCTTTGCTCTGATACCACTTGTCACGGGCCGATCGATTGGGATCGTGACCGCGCGGCGACTCGGGCAACTTTGGATCACCCAAGCCAAGCCTTGCTCGATCAACGCTCGCACACTCGCTTGCACACCCGGATCGTAGAGAGAGAAAGCTTCTAGAGAGAGGAGCTCTGAAGGAGAGAAAGGGAGTTTGTATTGCGAAAGAGTTGGATGGCTACAAAATGAGGGGAGGGCACCCTTCTTATACTCGAGGCCCTCTGATTACATCCGTAGATCTAGATCTTAGTCGGCGGACGAGATCGCACCGCCTCAACTACCGACACTAATGGCGGTTACTAACCACCGACATAAATGAAAGCTATCAACTACCGACATAAATAGAGATAGGTCTAATTACGGTTTCGTCCGCACTTGGATACTTCGGGGAGAAGACTTGGCGGGAACCCGAGTGAGAGCGGGGAGATCCTCCAAGGCTGCGTCACGGTCGTCCTCGGGGAACCTCTTGGGTCGGCCTTCTTTCGGCCCGTGACACATGCATCTTCTTTGAAGTAACTACTTGGAGTGGACATGGCACGGCTCGACGAAACTCGCCAAGTTTTTTTTTTTTTTTTTACAATTTATCTTAAATTAATACACTTATGATAAAATTACCATCTGTTAGTTTCAGTTTAATTTTACTATTTAATTGATGAGTTTGATGATATGCAACAATTTGTTTTTTGTCTAAAATACTCAACAATTTATCGGTATAGTAGTTTAACATTTTACTCTCTATTTGTTATAGTGTGTCAGTTTTATAGTATTAATTCAATTTAACAAAGATTATATTTATCACAAATGTACTAGTTTGGGATTTTTAACAGTCAAACAAATTAATTTGTGATAAATTTATCATGAATATATCGCTTTGAGGTTTTTGTGGTAATTTTGGATAAATTTATCAAAAGCATACCAATTTGCAATATTTGGTGGTCAAAAAATTAATTTGAGGTATATTTATCGCATACATACCGATTTAGGATTTTTCGTAATATTAACCAAAGAATACATGTGTTACTTGTATGGCATTATTCTTTCCCCCACTCGAAGTGGGCCTGTGCTCGCCTTTTCTGAAATCACAAGCGCACCATTTGAGTGCAGTTCGGGTTTGGCATACTCTGGAACAGGTTTTGTCATACATGGGCCTCGACCATACCCAGCACTCTCTCCTGACCGAAAAGATTCATTCAAATTGCTAATGTTGGAAATTGGATCGAATTCATACCCTTTGGCGCCCAAAAAGAGACGGAAATAATCAATCATGCACAAAATACTGGCTCATTCAAATCTCTCCAAAAGAAGATAAAAATAAAAGGACGAGCGGATTCAAGTTTTGTACCGCACTTCCTTTATTTATCGAACATACCTTACTTTGCCCTCTAGAGAACTTTCTAGAGAACTTCCTGTGATACTAACTTTTTTCAAGACAACAGCAAGTTGCCACGGGCCAGAGGATGGTGGCTAAAGGAGAAACATGCTCCCATAAGTTAAAACCACTTCCATATCATCGTGGACCGAACACGAATCGCGTAGGCAACCCTGAGAATACACGAATTACATGTAGGAACAAACCACAAACTCCTCATTGACAGACCCGTTAAAGTTTAGCCACCCTCTGTAGTCCATTCCTCGGGATTAGGATTTGCTTGAGGACTCATCAATGACAAAACCTCAGTGGTTGTTCCGCAGCAACTGGCCATACTTGTCGTCTTTGCATAAAAGAAGAATGGGACCCGATATATAAAATATTGCTGGAATAAATGGACCCAGATGTACCTCAGAAAATGCGATTGGTGCTCCACGGTAATGATGTTGCTCCGGCATTTAATCAAAGAGCTTCGAAAAAACCACGCAGTAAATCCAGTCCGGTTTTCAAGGTTTAGACCATAAGAAAGTCCCATCATGAGTCTGCTAGTCTCAACCGCGGAACGATATTCATCGACTGCGACTCCTGACAATAAATTGCACGTCATCGACAAGCAGGAAGATAAAAAAATTGCGAACACTGTCAAGTATAGAATCACTTCAACCATGTACAGGATGGAACCAAAGCCCAAGGAAGGAACGATGAAATTTCAGCTACAATTGCAGTAGTTTTGGGTGGGGGGAGTTCATACCTGGATTAAAAGCTTGCAAGCATATGGCAATTTCATAGTTGAAATGTTGTCACGGTTAGACTAAATATAAACTTAAAACCTGGCGATCCCGATTTATCAATAACAGATAAATTTATACAGAATTCGGGATCGAATTGCGGAAACATAAAGATCAACATACCTCCAGCCATTAATGAAATCTGGAAGTGGGAAACCTCAAAACCTTTGATGGATCCACACAACACGATCGATCTACAATATAGAAATTGTACGTCATGTTCTACTAGCCAATACCCCTCAAATTTGATGGTGTGTTTTTCTGTATTGATTAGGGTTTGAACTCGGTGACCTGACGTTTTTATTTCATTTATTACATTACCGATATCTTCCATCAAGACCATTATGGAATATATTAATGGGCAAATATAACGTAATACACGTGGATTATAAATTGGGCAATAAATCGGAATTTATTGGGAATATAATATTGGGATCATATTTAGAATAATAAAAATATATTACATATCATAACATTCTCCCACTTGATCCCAATATTCCATCAAATGAATTATTAATCCAAACCCACATAAACTTCATACTGAAATAAAACACATGAATCACGACGATAAGTCCTCTTAGAGCGAGTATTATCTTCCGTGTATCACAATGTATTTAATCAGCTCATATGTGATCAAATAACTTAATGAATAAACCTTATGTTTACTCCAGGTCAAACGTAATTATTTTTCTCATAATAACTGAATGTATACAACTGTATTGAGAAAAACATTATAAATGAATAAAAGTCTCATAAATTCTTCCATATAAAGAAAAATTTACATGATTGGATCAATGCCCATTCTAGAAACATGATCCTTATAACTCATTGGTGGCATGCCTTTAGTTAAAGAATCAGCTATCATCAATCCAATGCTTATGTGTTCTATGACCACTTTCTTCTCTTTAACACGTTCTCTGATGGCTAAATACTTGATGTCGATGTGCTTGCTTTGACTACCACTTTTGTGGTTCTTAGCCATAAAAACTGCAGCTGAATTGTCACAAAACATTCTTAATGGCCTAGCAATGGAATCCATAACTCTAAGCCCCGATATGAAACCTTTCAACCACACACCATGTGAGGTGGTCTCAAAACAGGAAACGAACTCTGCCTCCATAGTGGAAGTGGCAACCAAGGTATGTTTTGCACTCCTCCAGGATATAGCTTCGCTAGCAAACATAAAAACATATCCCGATATTGATTTACGGGAATCAATGCAGTCAGTAAAGTTTGAGTCCGAGTAACTAACTACTTCCAAGCTATCCGTCCGTCTATACATAAGCATGTGTCCCTTTGTTCCCTAAAGGTACCTCATCATCTTCTTTGCAGCTCTCC
This sequence comes from Eucalyptus marginata, assembly GCA_014182565.1. Taxonomy (NCBI): domain Eukaryota; kingdom Viridiplantae; phylum Streptophyta; class Magnoliopsida; order Myrtales; family Myrtaceae; genus Eucalyptus; species Eucalyptus marginata. Next base: position 10,128,640 of record CM024585.1, read on the forward strand.
AGTGGTCCATACCTGGATTACTTTGGTATCTTCCCAACATTCCCACAGCAAAGGTTATGTCAGGTCGAGTGCAAACCTGAGCATACATCAAGCTTCCAACAGCAGAAACATATGGGATGTTCTTCATTTGTTCCCTTTCAAAATCGTTCTTTGGGCATTGGTTTAAATTAAACCTATCACCCTTCACAATGGGTGCTATACTTGGTGAACAATCTTTCATCCGAAACCTCTCTAAGACCTTATTGATATAAGTTTCTTGAGATAGTCCTAATATACCTCGAGGTCTATCTCTATGGATCTTAATGCCAATGACATAAGACGCTTCACCCATATCCTTCATATCAAAACTCTTAGAGAGAAATTGTTTCACTTCATATAACAACCCCTTGTCATTGGTTGCAAGTAAAATGTCATCTACATATAGGACAAGGAAACAAATTTTGCTCCCACTAACATTCTGGTATATACATTGATCCATGACATTCTCTATAAAACCGAATGAAGAGATGACCTTATGGAATCTTAAGTACCATTGGCGGGATGCTTGTTTCAAGCCATATAGAGACCTTTTAAGCTTGCATACCAAATGCTCACCAGCATTAGAGAAGAATCCCTTGGTTTGTTTCATGTAAACCACTTCTTCCAATTTTCCATTGAGGAACGCCGTTTTCACATCCATTTGATGTAACTCCATATCAAAATGAGCAACCAATGCTAAAATAGTACGAAGAGAATCTTTCTTGGATACAGGAGAAAGCGTCTCTGTGTAATCGATTCCCTCCTTTTGAGTAAATCCCTTAGCAACGAGTCTGGCTTTGTATCTCTCTATATTGCCTAATGAATCCTTCTTAGTTTTGAAGACCCATTTACAACCAATGGCCTTCGCACCATTAGGCAACTCAACTAAATCCCAGACTTCGTTTGATGCCATAGAATTCATCTCTTTCTTCATGGCATTGTACCATAAATTAGATTTATCACAACTCATGGCCTGTGAAAACGACTCAGGATCACTTTCAGCTCCAACATTATAGTCAGATTCTTGTAGATACACAATGTAGTCATTAGGAATTGCCGATTTCTTCATTCTAGTAGACCTTCTTAATGTTCCATCAACATCCTCCTGAAGAGTTTGTTGTTCAACTGGAAGTTCAACAGTATTTGGTAATTGCTGAACAGTTTGGTCTACCGGATCAATATCAGTAGGTTGTGGATCTTCAATGATTGGTTGCTCAATGACCGGTTGAACTGAAGGGGCGTTGTAAGCAACAACCAATCCAGTACTCGAGGTGGAAGGTTGAGTATCGAATGATCTTCTTCAGGAACAAAGTCCCCGAATTGATCGCTCCCACTAATCAGATCATTCTCAAGAAATTTAGCATTTCTTGATTCCACAAACCTAGTGGTGTGAGATGGACAATAAAATCTAATATCCTTTGGACTTTTCGGCATATTCAACGAAATACCCACTTATAGTCCTTGGATCTAACTTCTTTTCCTGTGAATTGTAGACTTTTACTTCAGATAGGCATCCCCAAACTCGGTTTCCAACCTTTGAATAACTCAAAAGGCGTCCTTGGAACAGCCTTGGTTGGAACTCGGTTTAATATGTACACAGCCGTTTTAAGAGTCTCAGTCCACAAAAACTTAGGAAGTTTGGAGTTGCTGAGCATACTCCGCACCATGTCCAACAATGTTCGGTTTCTTCTTTCTGTGACACCATTTTGGTCCGGTGAACCAGGCATAGTGTATTGGGCAATAATCTCATGCTCTTCAAGAAACTTGGCAAATGGACCATGTGCTTATCCATCTTCAGTGTATCTACTATAGTATTCTCCACCTCTATCCGATCTCACAATCTTAATTTACTTGTTGCATTGTTTCTCTACTTCGGTTTTAAATACCTTAAAGGCATCTAGTGCTTCGTGCTTATTACGAAGCAAGTAGAGATACATGAATCGTGAATAATCGTCTATGAAAGAAATGAAGTATCTTTGACCATTTGAGTCCATATCCGGACTACAAATACCTATATGTATGATTTCTAATATTTATGTACTCCTCTTAGCACATTTCTTTGATTTGTTGGTTTGTTTTCCCTTTATACAATCCACACAAGTGTCATAATCAGTAAAATCTAGAGTATTAAGTACTCCATCATTTACTAGTCTCTTAATTATATCCATGGAGAAATGTCCCCACCTCTGGTGCCACAATATAGAGGAATCCTCATTCACAACACATCGTTTTATACCAGCATTATCATGAACGTGCATCACATTATTAATGGCATTGTCTTGTAAATTAATTCGAAAAAGACCATCAGACAAAATACCACTCCCAACAATTTCAGATTTATACGATAAATTGAATGTTGAATCTGAAAATTCAAAGGAGTATCCCAAAGGTACAAGTCTTGAAACTGAAATTAAATTCCTAGAAAAACTAGGAATATAAAAGGTCTTTTCCAAAATTAAAACAAAACCACTACTGAGAATTAATCTGCATGTCCCAATAGCTTCCACACGCGAGCGCATCTTGTTTCCCGAATAGATGCCTTGTTCACTTCCCACTGGTTTCTGCTGGTTCTGAAAACCCTGCAAGGAATTCAAAATGTGGATTGTAGAACCAGAATCAATCCACCAAGTGTTGTGACTCACATCTACCATATTAGTTTCATAATAAACACATGCAAGTTGGTTACCTTTCTTTTTGAGCTAGGCCTTAAATTTGGCGCAATCCTTCTCATGTGCCCTTTCTTTTTACAGAAGAAGCACTTGGATTCCTTCTTAATGCCAGCTTGGGGAGGTAGAGGTATCTTACCTTTTCCCTTTTGCTTGCCTTGCCCTTTATACTTATCCTGTGTTGTCATATGAGCACTTTCTCCTTTCTCCATAAGTAGCCTATCTTCCTCTTGAACACACATCGTCATGAGTTCATTAATTGACCATTTAGTGTTATGTGTGTTGTAAGAGATCTTGAAAGGGGCATACTCTTGTGGGAGAGTATTTAGGATATAGTATACAAGAAAGGATTCTGATATCCCAACCTCAAGATTTTTCAACTAAGCTGCAATGTCCCTCATCTTCATGATGTGCTCACGCACACCTCTTACACTGGTAAGCTTCAATGATGAGAACTTCATAATTAGGATCATGGCATGCACCTTCTCTGAAGACTCAAATTGTGCATCAATAACATCTAGCAATTCCTTGACATTGTTATGCTGAATGACTGAACCATGAATGCTAGCAGAGAGTTTTGTCTTTATGTACATCACACTGAGACGGTTGGACCGCTCCCATTGAGCATAACGAGTATGTTCAACATGAGTACTATTCTCAGTAGGTTCAGGTGGTTCGTCTGACCTTAGAGCATAATCAAGATCCATGCACCCCAATTGAAAAGAATTAATTCTCTCCATTCTTTAAAGTTATTTCCATTAAGCTCGGGAACAATTATACCAGAACTAATTATAGGTGGCAAGACTACATCATAATCAAAGAAAACTTATGTATTAATATATTTGAGGTTAATAAACTTAAATCATATTTTACCAATGTAATACATGTTATAAAATATGAATCACATAACATCAAAAAGCGCTTTGTGGGCAAAGTTTCTAATTTAAATTGATTCATAATTACTTCATGATGAAACTATCAAATTATATTTCCTTCCTTAATCCCTGTGGGTAAATTAAGAAAGATAAAATAATATTTCATCCTAATTAATCACATTAATATATTGAAAATTTATGTGGGATAAAATTCATAATATTAATGTGAATAATTACAATTATTGTCTTTGACTATATGTGATCCAAAGGCTCTTAATGTATATAATTTAATATAATCAAAGATGCTATGGCTAATACTTAATTAATTAAATATATACGGATCACTAGACATTTAATTTTACGAGAAAATATTCATAAAATTGCATGTAAGGGTAAAACAGTAAAATCACGTGCAAAAGGGGTAAAACCGGAATTTTGCACGCAAGGCCAGAATTGGAATTTTACTTTTAAGGGGTAAAACAGGAATTTTACGCCCAAAAAGGGCAAAATCGTAAGTTTACACACCCCAAGGGGGCAAAATCGGAATTTTGCGCGGGCAAGGGCAGAATCGCAATTTTCCTAAAGGCGAAGGGGCAAAATCGAGAAACCGTTGCATGCGTGCTTTTCCCTTTCGGGCACGTGTGATGGGGCGTGCCCTTCGGGCGCATGCGTGGCACGCGCCTGCTGCTGCGCTCGGGCTAATTCTTGTAGCAGCTTCAGACAACGACAAAAAAGATTGGCCTTTTCCTTAAAAATTACATATTCAATATTGTTTTACAACAAACACACCGTGACAGATAATAATGTTATACGATTCCTCGGGCTAATTCTTGCCACACCGAAACTAATCTTCACTGGGGAACAGAAATGTGATTTCATTGATACCTGAACCTCGAATGGATCACTGGATAACATCAGGCGCTCATAGATAAGCATACTTGCACCATAAGCTATTAAACAATCACGTTCCATCTCTCCAACTCTTAACCCTGGATGAAGTTCAAAATTATTATAAATTAAGGATATTTGTTCATGCACATAATCGAATAAACATAATTTTTTGAACCCTCCGCCTCCCCTCTCTTCTTTCCCCCCAACAAAAATATAAAGTCCTTTTGTTTTCTTTAGGTCCGTGATAGTGGTGAATAAGGTCTGCATTGCAGATCTGTGGTACAAAGTAAATTTATTACCATTAACATCTACTTAACTCAAGAGCATCCAGACACTGCACTAAACAATTGTTTGCTTGCATGCTAGTATGATCATATTTGTGTCAAGAAACAAAGAGTGGAGGGCGTAACAAGATTGTCCTGGCAAATCCTGCAGTCGTGAGTGAAACATGCAAAAATAAACCGAAACATGTGTTCCTCAGTTATTAAAACAGAAAATTGGCAAAGAATGAAGTTGATTGGTGCCACTCAAGATGTCAATGTGGTTTGGCATTGCCGATGTGTCAGCTGCATTCATGTTCACGCATCAACAGATGCTTTTTGGAAAATCCGTCGCAGTGCAAAGGAAAAGATACTGCAAGTTGTTTCATACACTGGCAGCCATGTTCCTTAGTCAGCAAGCTGTCCCTCAAACTTTGCTGTAAGAAGCAGAGAAAATAACCCAGATATGTAATTGATCTGCCATGGTAATCTGAGTACACATATTCACCACTATGGATTCAAAGTGCCCATCACCATGATCATATACCATCCACTTCAACCTGTACATCTTCTTTGAAGAATTATGGTAAATAAGATATTGAAGGGATCAGATCATGTTAGGAAAAGAAAATAAAAGAAAACCAGTATCTCTCCCTCTCAAAGCACATACATAACACCCCGGAAAAGAGAAAATTTGTTTTCTTTAGTTCCATTTTGAGGAAGAGGTCCATTATACTCATCTCAAGTTCGATTTGATAAGTGGTCTCTTGAGCTTGATCTTTAGCTGACTTGACTTGACTCAAATGTCAAAAGGAAATTTTAGTCTGATTGGGAGTTAAATTTGAAAGTCAAAATTTGAATGATAATGCTATATGCATGTTTCCAACACTACTGAATGTATTGTGTGGGCTAATTAAGTTGAAGATTTCGAGCACGAACTAACTAACTCGACTTGGAAAGAATTGAGAAAATCTTAACTATTTAAGCCAGCCTCAAAATGAGTTTATACAAAGCTCAAAAATCTGTTTGCATTGCAATTCACAATATCTTATGCACTATATTTTGCAAAACTTGTTGGTAATGAATATGAGGAAATGAGGTTAAGCCAAGTGTATTGCTAAAGTACACTATTAATAATGATGTAGCATTTGAAGGAATAGCAAAAAGAGAGGCCTTAGCAAAAAGAGAGGCCTGACTAACATTTTCAGATCATCTTTCTTTCTGAATATTGTATTAAGAGCTAGTTGATGAACTGAGCAAAATGCAGTACCGGCAATCAAGATGCAAATTGTAACATCATACCATTTGATATGCTGTTCACCCATAAATCAAATGCTTTTCAAAAAATTCATTGCACTGCAAACGAAAAAGGTGCTCGCTATAGTCTGAGTTCAGATTCTTCTAGAGGTGTAAGCCTACTACCCTTTCACATTTTTTCTTCGCAAATGATGTATTTCTTTTCTGTGATGGCCACATGCCTTCGATCAAGCTTCTTAAGGAGGGTCTGCAGCAGTTTTCAGGTTGGAGTGGCCTCCTCCCAAACTCGTGAAAAAGCGAAGTGTTCCTCTTTGGTGGCCTTCCGTCTCTTCGAGACCATATCTTGAATGAGCTTGGCTTCCAGGAGGGTTCACTTCTAGTTCGGTACTTGGGTGTTCCAATCATCACTTCAAGGCTTATGAAAGTGGATTGTGTCGTTCTGGTTAGGCATATCACATCCAGAGTGCAATCCTGAACTTTACGATTCCTATCCTTCGCTAGTCGTCTTCAACTGATTAGGTCAGTTCTCCATGCCATTTAGGCCTACTGGGCTAGTGTTTTCATTCTTCCCGCAGCAATGCTGGATGAGATAGAGCGGATTCTTAGACAATTCCTATAGAAAGGACCTCACTTGGGGAGAGGGGGTGCCAAAGTCTCCTAGGAAGACGTCTACCTTCCTAAGATGGAGGGAGGCCTAGGTATCCGAAGACTGCGCGAATGCAATAAGGCGGCTATGCTTAAACACATCTGGATCCTTTTCTCTGATAAAAAATCTTTATGGTGCAGATGGATTCACTCGACCTTCTTAAAAAGGAGGAATTTCTAGGTGGGAAAGAAGCCGACTTTGTGTTCTTGGGCTTGGAAGAAAATTCTACAACTCAGGACAGAATTCCGGCTCCGCTTCCATTGGAGGATAGGCGATAGTCTCGACACTTCGCTCTGGTTTGACAATTGGTACCCCGGGAGTCCTTTGAACTTAATATTCACAGACTCACTTATCTATAGATCTGGTCTTTCAAGATAGGCTTCGGTGGCTGACCTTTTTTTCTAAGGATGGCCACGCTATACGGTCAGTGATTGCAACTTGGGGTTCGCCGCTCTCGTCCTTGACTGATGCTAAAGATCGGTTTTGTTGGAGGGAGAATTCCTTGGGAGTGTTCTCGGTGGCCTCGGCTTGGGAGCTCATAAGGCAAAAGAAGGATCAAGTTAATTGGAATGGTTTCATCTGGAATAATCCCATCCTACCTCGATATCAGTTTAACCTTCGGCTCATTACCAAGCGAAGGCTGCCCACTCAATCCCTTCACATGGCTCATGGTAGGATTGATAATGCATCCTGCCCTTTCTGTGAAAAGGAGCCTAATTCTATTGATCATTTATTTTTTGGATGTCACATTACGTCGCGTATTGCCTTCTTTTGGGCGATCAGGTGCGGACTCCCTTGGAGTAACAAGCCTTGGGAGGATATGCTGACTTGGGCCACTACCTTCCTTGCGAGTAAGGAGTTCCATAAATGTATTGCCCGTTTTTCCTTTGGTGTACTTTGTCACATCATCTGGAAGAATAGGAATGATATTCTTTTCAGGGGTGAGCCCGTTTCTACCTCGACCATGAAGAAGCATCTTCTCAAAGTCGTTCAAGATAAAGCTCTCACCTACAAGAATGTGGACGACTCCACTAGAAATAGAAGATTACAACGGCACTGGGAGTTAGATCCTTCCATCTTCTCCTCTGCTGTTTGTACTCTGGCTGGTTAGGCCCTTGGTATTTTTTGGGTGTGCCAGCGCCTCTTGTGCTGGCTTTGGTCCTATTGCTTGCCGCTTGGCTTTCTTCTATCGGCTTCCTTCCACTCTTTATGAGCATGTTCATTGAGAGTGTAAGTTTTTTGAAGCCGAGGGTTGTATAGTTTTCCTTCCCCTTTTATTATATCTCTTACCTTACTTTAAAAAAAAAAAAAAAAAACGACACTGCAAGTATTTTTCATACACTCGCAAGTTGCAGCCATGTCCCTCAAACTTGGCTATTATGAAGCAGAGCAGATAACCCGGATATGTAATCTGTAATTGACCAGAGATGCCAATCTGCGTGCTCCGCAGGCCACAAATATTCTCCACTAGCGATTCAAAGTGCCCATCACCATGATCAAATACCATCCACTTCCACAAAAGAGTAACAGAAGCACCATGATCAAATACCATCCACTTCCACGAAAGAGTAACAGAAAACCAGTATCTCTCAGAACGCACACACATAACAACCTGGAAAATATAAAATTTGTTCTTTAGTTCCATTGTGAGGAAGAGGTCCATGATATTTGTGCATAATGTCCAAATTGCATAACTTTAGCACATGGTAAAGTGGTTGCTATTAACATCTGAATTGCACCACTTTAGTACATTGAAAAGTTACTGCTATTAACATCTTTTTAATGCAAGAGCATCTTCGCACCGCTTGATCATTGGCATGAATTTCAGCTGTCTGATAAATATTAGGCAACAGAGCATTAACTGACGAGTACATGTACCACTTAAATACAGCAATTCCCCACATTACCCAGCTATACGACAAACAAAGTCTACCTTACACCCCTCCAAAAGCCTTATAAGGAAGCAAGAGAAATGATCCCCCGGACTTAAAAACAACTTGATAAATGGCACATGCGACTCCATGGGATGATGTGACAAAGAAAACTTGCCATTTATCTGGTTTACTATTTGTCACATTTCAGATGAAAATGTGGACAGATCTCAAACACAATTGAGAGATCAACCAGAAGAGGAAGAAGTTCTAGTTGTCACGAGATATTTAACCCACAACTCCATTGTCCCTATATTTGCAGAAAAACCCCTTTCGACCATTTCACCGACAAGTTGCGCCGCTCTCATGTTTTCTTTACTTCTTAGAAGCCCTTGGATTATTGTGTTATAAGTGACACCATTTGGAAAGCATCCATTTCCTTCCATCCCTTTTAGTAGCTGATATGCTTCCTCCATGCGTCCTCCTTTGCACAATTCACGCATGACAATATTATACGTCCACACGTCAGGTTGCAAGCCTCGAGCATGCAAACAATCAAACAGCCCTATTGCATCATCGAGCTTTCCGGCATTCCACATGCCATTTATTAGAATATTGTAAGTCACAATGTTAGGGACAAATTTGGAATCTTCCATCTTTCGAAGCAATATCATGGCCTTGTCAATCTGCTGTGTTTTACACAAGCCATCGAGGAAAGCACTCAAGGTATAATGATTTGGAGATAGATTGCAAGACTGCATCTTGTTAATTAGCTCCGCCGCGGCTTCAAGGTTCCCAACCTTGCAAAATCCGTCCACGAGAGTGCTGTATGTTATGACATCAGGAATCAGGCCCCTTTGAAGCATTTCTTGGAAAAGCATCTTTGACTTGTCCATTCTTTTCGCTTTGCAGTATCCGTTAATCAACGTGCTATAAGTAACAACAGTAGGTGAGCAGCCTCTTTCAACCATCAAATTAAGCACTTCCATTGCATCTTTCATCCTATTTTGCAAGCAATAACCATTCATCAATGTGCTATAAATGAAACTATGAGGCATTTTACCTAATTGAATCATGTGGTCGACTATGGCCTCTGCCTCTACAAGCAATCCCTCTTTACAATGTGCATCCACCAGGATACTGAAGGTTAGAACACTAGGAATGACTCTGCTTTGCACCATATGACTCAGCAGTCTTCGAGCCTCTTCCAAATGGCCGGAATTGCAAACTCCTTGAATGACAGAGGTATAAGTAACGACGTCCGGTTCGATTCCTGCCTTCATCATCTTCTCCAACAAGACCATAGCATCTTTCCATTGGCCTCGGTTGCATAAGCAATGAACCAAGGAGTTATAAGTGAATCTGTCGGGTTGGATGCCTCCGCTCATCATCTCTTTCAACAATACGAGAGCATCTTCCATCTGGCCTCCATCACACATACTGTGGATCAAGGAGTTATAAGTAACAACATTTGGTTTGACGCCTTTCCTACTCAAACTTTCGTGGAGTCTCAACGCCTCTGTGATGAATCCCTTCTTGCAAAGACTATCTATTATTATGCCGTATGCGAAGGAATTGAGCCTGCAGCCTCTCTCTTCCCAGTCCCTCAGCAATTCAATTGCCAATCTGGTGTTACCAGCCCTGCATAACCCCTTTGCGATCATGGCATACGTGGTCTCATCAGGTTCGGGGCCATTTCGTCCCATATCATCGAGGAACCTCAGTGCTTGATCAGTTTTGCCCTGAATAAAGAGACCATCAATTAAGGTAGTCGATGCCACCACATCGATGGGAAACCCAAGCTTCAAGATTCTGCCCAGGATAGACAAACCCAAATCGACCCGCTTTAAGCGACAGAAGCAATTCAACGAAATTTTCATCAAAATATGATCTTCAACTCCTAACGAACGCAGCTGCTCAATCAAGCGGATGGCAATCGAGTAGTGCTTCATCCTCACTACAGCACCCAACAGAAGACTGAAATCCCTGGAGGAAGGCAAAGGGTCCGTCTTCATCATTGCACCGAAGCAACACTGGGCATCGCCGACGCTCGGAAACATACCACCATTCCTGCAAATTTTCCTCACGTGACTCAAGACCTCGCTCGGGTCATCTAAATTAAGGTTAGTGGTCGAGGAAAACCGACGACGACGGCGAGACGAGAGAGGGAGGATGGAATGGGATGATGGCTGGCTGGAGACCGCAGTCGGCGCATGAAGAAGGAGGAAGATGGAAGAAGCAGGGCGGAGGAGACCCGTCGGCTTCATCGTTCTGGGGTCTCTCTATCTCTCTCTCTCTCTCTCTCTCTCTCTATCTCTATCTCTCGTACCATTATTTCATTAACTAACACAATCACGAGGATCTCAAAAGATCTCTACATAATAGCATGATCAACAACATTGATTTGTATTACGTGGAGTCCCAATCCACATTCTCTTTGCTCGGGCAAAAAGTATGATTTTCCAGATCCGGCATTTGCAATTTGCTTTGTCATAGTCCTACTTATATGTTCAACTTCTCATAATTACTCCTTCTTTACCATTAGGCCTTGTTTGGTAGCAATTTTATTTCTCTATTTTTCTATTCTTTACAAAAATCCATTTGGTAAACTCTCAGTTAATTTTTCTATTTCTCGGAATATATTAATGGCTAGGGAATACATTTGGAATATAAATAAGAAATTGAAAAACATACTTTTTTTTGCTCCCAAGAACAAAAAGAAATATAAGGCCATTTTTTTTAAAAACAAGCTCAATATAATCTTATGCTCATCTTTACACAATCAACACAAGGGCCGCTCTCCTAACTCGATTCGAGTCCGCTTTTTGGAATAAAAAATATAAAAATTCAAAAATTTAATAAAAATTTTAGAAATTAGATTTTGAGTAGTTTTACCCGATTTTAATGTTAATTCTAATTTAGAATTCGTTTAACATAAAAAAAAATGAAAATCTTTTGATGAACATGGATTCAAAGTTGAATAAACTTTTAGGGCTTTACTATATAGATTTTTAAATGCTATTTTCTTTTAGAGATAATGTTAAGTCGTAAAAGCTTGACAACTCCAATCTTCTTCCCTTCATATTCTATAGGTGACATCCGTTAAGATCATGGACAATTCTGATTTAATAGAAAATTAGATGACTCTAAACAAGTCTTTTGCATAACCATTTGTCTTGTGTTCATTGCAATTGAATATGTCTATGCTCCATGGAATTCTAATGTCATTTGCTTCAAGGTTTGATGAGTTCACCAAAGATTGCCCCCATCCTCAATTGTTTCGTCATTACCTATTCTACCGAGCAATGTTTGCCCTTCTTATTATAGCTAAAAAAGCTCAAAAGGCCTATGCACCTTTTTATTGTAATGCCCAAATATTTACCATCAACCTCCCCAAATTGTCAGTTATAAAACAATGGAATTCTCTATTGCCATTTCCAACCATCCATCTTTGACAAACTATTACGTTGGATTCTAAAGTCATCTTAGAATATCTTGATAGAATTGAATTCTCACAAAAGTCAAGCTTTATTCAAATGAATTGTTAAGTCTCCACTAACGTTTTTATAATTAAATAAAAAAATCGGGAATAGAAACTTTTAGGGTTGTGCTTGTCGCAACCCAATTTTTTGGGTTTGCCACCTAAAACTAGGTTGATGGACTACTAAGTTTTTAAGCTTAGCTCGGGCTCTCCCAAGCCCATATCAAATTGCGACTTAGGGTTTTGACATACAAAAGATTATTATCTAGGAGTCGCCACTAATCGGTTTAGGGTAGGTCGATTAGACACTTACGTAAAATAACGAGAGGATTATGCTGCTGCTACAGACCCAGGAGATTTTGGGTACGGGGACTTGGTTACACTAGACTATCCTAGTGCCCTTTTGGTACCAATTCTTTTTTTAAAAAATGTTTGGCAATTGAATTGATTTTAATTTAGCTTCCTAACGTGTGAGGTGATCATATAGGTGCGCATACCACCAATTTAACACTTAAAAAAGCAATTAAAATAATGCAAAACATACCTTAAAAACGAAAACATGTGCGTTGTTAGATCGGAATTCACATCGATAATCTTAGATATGATTTCTAATTAACAAGCAATCAATTTTTTTTTGTTTTCACTTTATTTAATGAAAATCATGCGATGCATGCTAATAATCTAATATGACATGACGACATGACCTAAACTATATGACATGAAGAAATGCAATAATTAAATGCAATCTAAATGATCTAATTATAATGACATGCAATGCGTGCAATGACATACAAAATTATTTAAACTAAAATGACATGCCTCATGCAATTTAATATGCGAGCTATATGTTACGTGACATTTATTAAAGGACTTAGTCTAATGACAAGAAAGTTCTAATTAAATGAACTTAATAAAACTAAATGACATGCATTTGATATTTCTATTTTAAAATGCAATCTATCTTAAAAATTGAAACTAACTTATGCAAAGACAAATTTTGTATTTTTTATGAGATTCGAAATTTAAAAAATGCAAAAATGATCTAGCTAGATTAAAATTCTATCTAATTTAAATTAAGGATTAAGTCATATTAAATCCTAATTTAAACTAAGACATTATCTTAATCTAACATGCAAAAGATCTAATATGCAATGACGTGCGGAGCATGCCCTAATTCTACATGACATATGCATGATATTTTATATTAAAATCGAAATTAAAACTAACACATAATTAAACATGCAATTCAAATAAAAAACTAACAACCTAAATGAATGCACTTTTTTGTTTTTATATTTTTCTAAATTCGAAATAAAATCTATATTCTAGATATGCAAAATAACAAGAAATATTTCTAAAACAAACTGAATCCTTATTCGAATCCATTTTTATTTTTCTTAGTGATTTTCTAAAACAAACATTAAATCTAAACAAACAAGATATTCAACAAATAAAGGATTAAAATAAACGAAAAAATAACCCGTTATCTCACGGGTCAAATTAACGATTACTTTTAACCCTGAACATCAGACAAGAAATCAAAATAATTAAAAATCTGATACGAAATCTTACGGATCAAATTAATAATTAAATTAATTTAACAATTAATATATTATAAACAAACCCCCAAAATTAACGTAATTAAAAAAAAATGACCCGACGTCTTACAGGTCAAATTAAATAATTACAATAACTTTAGGGACAATTCATATGGATAATGCCTATAAAATTATAACCTAAAAGTCACCTCACAATATTCAACTTAAACAATAATAATAAAACTAACTAAAAGTAAAGTAAAGTAACATAAAATAATAATAATAATAAAAACAACCTAAGGAAAATGGAGGGTAGCACGTTCGTTGGTCCGGCAAGGGGAGTCACCGGTGGAGCTTCGGCGAGGGTGGTGCGGCGGTGAGCGGACCGGCGGAGCAAGGACGAGGACTCGAGGGCGGCGGACGTGAAGCGTCAAATCGAGACGGAGGTGCGGTTGCTGTGAACTAGATGCAATGGGCAGATCGCGGGAGGTCGTGGAGGTGAGGGCGGCTCGTCGCGGGCGGCGGGCGGATCGGACGGTACTGCAGCGCGGGCGGAGGCGCGAGCTCGGGCTTGGCTGCGGCGATTTCGCGAACGGAGCAAGGAGACCGGCGGGCGGCGTCTGCTCCTGGATTTGGTGCTTCATCGTCCGCCGGTCTCCGAGTCCTCGTCCTGCTCCGCCGGTCCGCTCGCCGCCGCACCACCTCGCCGGAGCTCCGCCGGTGACTCCCCTTGCCGGACCAACGAACGTGCTGCCCTCCATTTTCCTTAGGTTGTTTTTTTTTATTATTTTATGTTATTTTACTTTACTTTTAGTTAGTTTTATTATTATTGTTTAAGTTGAATATTGTGAGGTGACTTTTAGGTTATAATTTTATAGGCATTATTCATAGGAATTATCCCTAAAGTTATTGTAATTATTTAATTTGACCCGTAAAACGCCGGGTCATTTTTTTTTTTTAATTACGTTAATTTTGGGGGTTTGTTTATAAAATATTAATTGTTAAATTAATTTAATTATTAATTTAATCCGTAAGATTTCGGATCAGATTTATATTTATTTTGATTTCTTGTCTCGATGTTCGGTGGTCAAAAGTAATCGTTAATTTGACCCGTGAGATAACGGGTTATTTTTTCGTTTATTTTAATCCTTTATTTGTTGAATATCTTGTTTGTTTAGATTTAATGTTTCTTTTAGAAAATCACTAAGAAAAATAAAAAAGGATTCGAATAAGGATTCAGTTTGTTTTAGAAATATTTCTTGTTATTTTGCATATCTAGAATATAGATTTTATTTCGAATTTAGAAAAATATAAAAACAAAAAGTGCATTCATTTAGGTTGTTAGTTTTTTATTTGAATTGCATGTTTAATTATGTGTTAGTTTTAATTTTGATTTTAATATAAAATATCATGCATATGTCATGTAGAATTAGGGCATGCTCCACACGTCATTGCATATTAGATCTTTTGCATGTTAGATTAAGATAATGTCTTAGTTTAAATTAGGATTTAATATGACTTAATCCTTAATTTAAATTAGATAGAATTTTAATCTAGCTAGATCATTTTTGCATTTTTTAAATTTCGAATCTCATAAAAAATACAAAATTTGTCTTTGCATAAGTTAGTTTCAATTTTTAAGATAGATTGCATTTAAAAATAGAAATATCAAATGCATGTCATTTAGTTTTATTAAGTTCATTTAATTAGAACTTTCTTGTCATTAGACTAAGTCCTTTAATAAATGTCACGTAACATATAGCTCGCATATTAAATTGCATGAGGCATATCATTTTAGTTTAAATAATTTTGTATGTCATTGCATCGCATTGCATGTCATTATAATTAGATCATTTAGATTGCATTTAATTATTGCATTTCTTCATGTCATATAGTTTAGGTCATGTCGTCATGTCATATTAGATTATTAGCATGCATCGCATGATTTTCATTAAATAAAGTGAAAACAAAAAAAAAATTGATTGCTTGTTAATTAGAAATCATATCTAAGATTATCGATGTGAATTCTGATCTAACAACGCAGATGTTTTCGTTGCTTTAAGGTATGTTTTGCATTATTTTAATTGCTTTTTTAAGTGTTAAATTGGTGGTATGCGCACCTGTATGATCACCTCACACGTTAGGAAGCTAAATTAAAATCAATTCAATTGCTAAACATTTTTTAAAAAAGAATTGGTACCGAAAGGGCACTAGGATAGTCTAGTGTAACCAAGTCCCCGTACCCAAAATCTCTGGTTCGTAAGAGTAAGATAATCCTCCCGTTATTTTACGTAAGTGTCTAATCGACCTACCCTAAACCGATTAGTGGCGACTCCTAGATAATAATCTTTTGCATGTCAAAACCCTAAGTCGCGATTTGGTATGGGCTTGGGAGAGCCCGAGCTAAGCTTAAAAACTTAGTAGTCCATCAACCTAGTTTTAGGTGGCAAACCCGAAAATTGGGTCGCGACAGCCTAACGACTCCACTTTGGGGACTTAGAGTTAAAACTCATAGTGGACATAGGCCTGTTTCTTTTTTTCTTTTTCTTTTTTAAATATTTTTGTTTGGCAGCAAGGACACCAGGTATGTCACTAACATTTATAAGGTGTTAAATGTTCTTGTAGATGGGAGGTATAAGGGGAGTAGTCTTTGCTAATCCTTGTCTTGCGGTGAGGGTGTAAGGATGAATGATTTATTTCTCCCTAATTAGAAGTGTTGTTTGTATTTAAACTGTTGTGCATGTTTTATTGCTGTTAGCACTACACTATTGCACACACGACCTGTGGCCGGACCTAGGCTGCGATAGGATTTCTAGGATGGTGTTGAGAATGATACTTCCTCTAAAGCGAGGCGCTATGTAGAGGTTGACCTTCTCTTCCCGAAATTTCTTTCATGGTGTCAAATGTGTTTGTCCATATCCGCGAGATTGCGTGATTATTGGACATTCCATTTGACTAAGCCGGAGTTAGGGGGACCTGACACGTTAATGCGAGACTGCAATGGTCAGATCATCCCCTTAGCTTCACTTTGTTAAGCCATCTAGATAGAAATCGAGCCACACATTTCATGCGTGTGTCTATGTGATTGTCATCCCTTTCTGGTAAAAGTAAGTTGTCTAAACTCCTACTTTGCAATTTACTTACTTTATTGTAATTTTGTCGGTTCATGACAATAGGTTTCGTCGTCAGTCTTGTTCTATATGCAATGGGGAAAACCGACGTACAATTCATTTCCACTCCCAAAAAGAGCTCAAAATGTGGCTGGACCGGTTAGATCAAGACGGCCGAGATATGTGAAAGCCAGGATCGCCCGACTTCTTCCATTGTTAGATATCAGCATCCACTCCAGTGTTATACAGGCGCTGGCCCATTTCTGGTGTTCACAAACTTCAACCTTTGTGTTTGATGAGTATGAGCTAACCCCAACACTAGAGGAATATAGTGTTGCCATGGGAATGCCCCTGGAGAAAGAACTTATTAGGCCACCTATCGGTATTGATTCCATTTCTGAGTTATCACAATTTTTAAAAATCGAGGCCGAAGTGGTAAGAAAGGTTGTTAAAGCCAATTGCTATGCATGCCCATTTTCATTTCTGAAAGAGTGCTTTGCAAACCAACCAATGATTTCAAAAGCTAGGATTTTCATGTTAGCATCTTTTGGACTAATCATTTTTCCTTATCGAAAAAATGCCATTAATCCTTCAATTTCGTGGGTGGTTAATCGAATTTGTGACGGGTTGAATTATGTCAATATGGTTTTAGCTGAAACATTTTTGTCATTAACCCGTTTCAAACAAAATGAGGAAAAGACCATGCGTGCCCTCCCTGAGCTTTTGCAAATATGGTTTTTTTCCCACATAAGAGGGTTTGGGCACCTTATGAAACAATTTAAGATTGACGATTTTAGGCATCCCATACAAAAATTTATGGTCCTAGAACGTTTTTCCCCACACAAGCAGTACGCCCGTTGGATTAATTTTTTTAAAGATCCTGATCCTAAGACATTCCTATGGCATACTAAATGGTTCCGAGTTGAGGAAGCTCGTTTCTCACACAAGCATGATGGGCCAGTCCCATTGCTGGGCCTTTCCAGTGCAACTTCTTATTACCCACATAGGGTGGCCCGTCAATACAGAGCCCTTCAAGAAGTTCCTCCGCCCCTCAAGACAGAATCGGTCCAAGTCTGTTTTGTTCGTAAGGACTATGATTACTTCAACGAGGTCCAGATGATCATTGCTGCATGGAGTGAATGCTATCTAGAGAAGATTTTGGTGCCCAAGAGACTGAAAGGCGAGGAGGAGGTTCACCATGCATCGACGTTCTACATCCAGCAACACCGAATTCCTGCTGCCTTGCGTCCAGTGGTCCCTGATGTGACCGAGAAGCCCACCCAACGAGCACAAATTGAGCATCCTAAGCGGAAAGTGGAAATGATTGAAGCTGGAAATAAGAAGCTTCGCAAGGCGTTGGGTTCTCGAAAGTATATAAAATGAGATGTTTTGGTTTCTTAGTTCGATGCTTAGGGATCTTGATTTCAATTTAGTGTTTTCAATTTTTAGTTCGTTGTTAGGAGGTTTGGTTCAAACATTTAAAATAAATAAAATGAGGTAATTAAACCATTGTCATGGGCCATTTTCCTATCTTGTCATTGTTTCTTATATTATCTTTTTCTCTTTAGGTAACAACACGGCTCACCCAAGATCGCCAATCCGTACTCGTTCTAGAGTAACAATGGCTAATGACGCCGAACAAATGCGCGTTCCTGAACAAACTTGTATCGTCGCCCTCGAAACGGAAATGAAGCAAGTCCTAAATGTCCTTGAGCAGCTCTCTAAACAAATCGATTCTCTCCAAGCAAACACTACCCCACCACCTCGGCAAGTTGAAGCGGTGTTACCACAACATGCTCTCATGGTTGATTCGAGAGATAAGGGCAAGAATATATCCACAAGTGGCCCATCAAGCTCTAATGATGTCCGCAGGAAGAAAATCACTGACACGTCTCAAATTGTTGTTGATGAGGAGATACAAGTGATACAGCCGGATGTACCGAAGACTGAGCAAGAAAAACGCTTGGCGAAAATCGAGGAGAAACTTAAGCAGCTGCAGGGTGCATTTAGCCAAGATCCAACTGATCTGTCTCATTATGCAAAGATCAAGATACCAAAGAAGTTCAAAATGCCAGACTTTGAGAAGTATGATGGCACTTCTTGCCCAAAGATCCATTTGCAGACTTATGTGGTTAGGATGACCCCATATGTTGATAACATACCCTTGATGATTCAGCAATTTCAAGCAAAACTGACAGGACCGGCACTACAATGGTATATTATGAAGAAGATTAATCTCCTAGAGACTTGGGAGGATTTGACTGATGCCTTCTTCAAGCAGTACAAGTATAATATTGATGTCACTCCATCTCGAGAGGATTTACTTCGCACTAAGAAGAAGAAGACAGAATCTTTCAAGGCATATGTCGCGAGATGGAGGACTGTAGCTGCTCAAATTACTCCGGAGCCGATTGAAAAGGAGTTGATGGATTTGTTCATGAAGACACTCCCGCCTGAGTATCGAAATCGAATGTTGGGTTCGACGGCCGAGTCGTTCAATCAGCTAATTCCTGTCGGCGAGCGAATTGAAGTAGCACTGCATGATGGATGGGCGTCTGATCAAACCAGCTCGTATAGGAGAGTCTCAGCCAAGAAAGACAAGGAGCCTGTAACGGAAGTTAATACAGCTTATGTTCAGCCCCCTCGCCCTGTCTCGAACACTCAACAGGGAGGAGCACGACCATTCTTTGGCCAGCAGAAGAACTCTTCCAAGCGTCAGTTTACGCCTCTTCCCAAGCCACTGTCCAAGATATTGCCGACTCTTCAGAAGAAAGGATTACTCACTAAGGAGCCTAAGCGACCTAATCCCGAGCGTTTCCCCAACTATGATTCTTCCAAGACATGCGTTTACCATATGGGGGAGGTAGGGCATTCTGTTGATGATTGCTATACGCTGCAACACAAAATCCAAAATCTGTTGGATGCTAAAGTGGTGTCATTCCGCGATGCACAGCCGAACATCCAGAATAATCCACTCCCTGACCACCTGGAAGCTGTGAATGCCATTTTCAGTTTTGATGCTTGTCAAAAGAAGAGCTTGAGAGTATATGTGGACGATGTTTATAATGGTTTAGTTCGAGCTGGATACTACTCAGATGTAGAAGCACCTACCATGTCTCAGAAGGTGCAAAGAGTTAAGACAATGTCCAAGAAGGGAATGATTGTTTGCGTAGATCCTGCCGACACAGTTTCGACTATCACTCCAATCATTATTGATCTGGAGGAGGAGTTTTCTGATTCTGAGAAGAGTTTTACTGGCCTGAACATTGGAGCTAGCGATCCCCTAGCTTTTGACATGCCACCGTTGGAAGACGCGTCGAATGAGGATGGATTAATCATCAATGAGGTGCCACCGTCAGATGATGAAGAATTGATTCTTGATGTTACGCAACCCTATGCTTACACAAATAATAAGGCAGTGCCATGGTGTTATGACGCAGAGATTGATATGGTCACTCGATCGGGACGCACTTACGCTCAGGCCAACTCATAACCTGTCAAGCCAATCACTGATGAGGAGGCCAAAGAATTCTTAGCTGTAATCAAGGCAAGCGAGTATAGTGTAGTGGACCAACTTCGTAAAATGCCAGCACAAGTCTCCATATTAGAGTTGCTTCTAACATCGGAGAAACATCAAAAGGCTTTGATGAAAGTTCTTAACGAAGTACATATCCCAGAGTCCATTGAACCTGAGAAGTTGGGAGAATTCGTGGGGGCCATTTTGTTAAACGACCAGATTACTTTTTCAGATGATGAAATCCCAGATGATGGGAGGGGACACAGCAAAGCCCTTTATATCTCAGCCAAGTGTCGAAATACCTTGGTATCCCGTGTCCTCATTGATAATGGATCGGCTTTAAACATATGCCCTCTTGCAACTCTGAAGCGTCTTGGGTATGATTTAGGGAAAATTCGTGCAGCTAAGACCTCTGTTCAAGCATTTGATGGAACCAAAAAAGAAGCAGTTGGGGAAGTTGACTTAGACTTGCAGATAGGGCCAGTGTTATTCAGTGCAGTTTTTCAGGTCTTGGACATACCTACAGCCTTCAATTTTTTGTTAAGTCGTCCATGGCTTCATGCAGCAGGGGCAGTTTCTTCAAGTCTTCACTAGAAACTGAAGTTTGTGACAAAAGGGAAGCTTATTACAGTTCGAGGAGAGGATGAGTTTAAGATTTATCACGAGATGGCTATCCCTTATGTTAAACCAGATTGTAAGGAAGAATCCAGTTTTCAAGCATTTGAATTGGTCTTGACCATTTATGTCTCTCAAGGCACTACCCTACCCACTTCAAAGCTATCAAAGTCGGCGATCATGGTAGGCAAGATCATGGTCAGGAGTGGCTTTGTTCCAGGTAATGGTTTAGGCCGACATGGTCAGGGCACTCGCCAACCAATTGAGGCCGGGCGGAATTCGTACACTATTGGATTGGGCTATCGTGGCGGACGATCCTGTAGAGGAAGAGGAAGAGGACAAGGACGAACTGGCGTCATCGTACCCCACATTAGGTCCACATTCCCTGGGCCTGCAAGGATGATGCATGAGAAAGAAGGGGCGATCGATACCTGTGTTCAGTACTCCAAGCCTCCAGTGGCTGACATTCCTGCCGAATGGGTTGTGATAGACAGGTCGGTTGCAGACACCACTCGACCCACTGGAAAAGACGACGCACTCGGAGGAATGGCCGAATTGTTCGAAGAGAATTTCGTGTTGGTCATCGATGAAGTTCACGAGTAGGAGAATTTTAATTATTTGCACACTCCTCTGCGCAGGAGTTTTTTATTGCTTTCTGTATTTGCATTTCCATTCCTAGGATTTCTATCATTTCAATAATGTAATTTGCTTTTCATCCAATAAAATACATGAAAATTTTCATGTTTTGAGGGCATGATGAAGTACACCAAACTAGCCCAGTGATGATATCCAGCCGATAAAAGAAAAGAAAAATCCAAGGAGAATTCTGAGGCCTGGGCTTCATCATGCTTCCTCGTGTCGAAATGTTTAAAAATGGTTTTTGCCAAAGAATTTAAAAAAAAAAAAAAAAAAAACAAAAAATCTAGGTTACCCTGTTTGTCTTTCTGATTCATCTACTTCCTGTTTCAGGGACGATATTGTGACTTACAAGGACGTGAGAATGGTCCAATCTAATACAGCAAATGCTGATGATGATCCCGAAGACTCAAACGAAGACTCCAGTGAAGTGCAACATAGCTGGGAACAACATGAAAAGTCTAAGGCTCCCACATCCGAGCAAACTGTCACTATTAATTTAAGTGACACTGAAGAAGTCAAAGAAGTGAAAATTGAGGCGAGTCTCCCCAAAGACGAGGCTGAGCGCCTAATTCAGTTATTGAAGGAATATCAAGATATCTTTGCATGGACTTATGCTGACATGCCTAGGTTAGACCCGTCAATTGTGGAGCATTGCCTACCTACTAATCTGGATGTCCCACCTAAGAAGCAGAGGCTATGGAGAACTAAGCCCGAACTCTCAAAGAAGATAGAGGAGGAGGTGATGAAGCTCTTAAATGTGGGATTCATTGAAGTCTCACAGTACCCTGAATGGGTGGCCAACATTGTACCAGTAATGAAGAAGGACGGTCGGGTTCAAGTTTGTGTTGATTATCGGGATCTGAACAAGGCCAGTCCAAAAGATGATTTTTCGTTACCGCACATAGACGTCCTTGTGGATAGCACTGCCGGTTTTGAACTATTCTCATTTATGGATGGTTTTTCTGGGTACAATCAGATAAGGATGAAGGAGGAAGACAATGAGAAGACTGCATTTATCACCCCGTGGGGAACCTTTCATTATAAGATTATGCCTTTCGGACTCAAAAATGCAGGGGCAACTTACCAGCGAGCCATGATAGCACTGTTTCATGACATGATGCATCAAGAGATTGAGGTTTATGTCGATGATATGATTGCAAAGACTCGACTTGGAAAAAGCCACGTCAAGACCTTGAAGAAGCTATTTGATCGAATCCGTGAGTTCAAGCTTCGACTAAATCCCGCTAAGTGCGTGTTCAGAGCAACATCCGGTAAATTACTCAGATTAATTGTGAGCAGTAAAGGGATTAAAATCAACCCAGATAAAACAAAAGCGATTTGTGAGCTGCGACCTCCGTCAACAGTGAAAGAAGTCCGGAGCCTTTTAGGGAGGTTGAATTATATTGCTCGATTCATTTCCCAACTTTCTGAAACCGCCAAGCCGTTCTTCAAGCTCCTAAAGAAGAATGCACGAGTCAATTGGGATGATGAATGTCGAGAAGCGTTCGACAAGTTGAAGTGTTACTTGATGAATCCACCGATGCTCGTCCCACCATCGCCGAGGCGTCCTTTAATTCTCTACCTCACTATTCATAGTGAGTCACTAGGTACAATGTTGGCTCAAGAAAGTCCCGTCGACGTAAAAGAACGAGCCATTTATTACCCGAGCAAGAAGTTCACCGTATCGAGCCGAAGTATCCCGATGTTGAAAAGACTTGTGCAGCTTTGGTATGGGTATTGCATAGATTGCGACAATACACACTGCATTACTAGACATTCCTCGTGACTAAGAACGACCCCATCAAGTACTTACTTGATCAACCAGCTTTGGTGGGTAAGTTGGCCAAATGGCAAATTTTAATTTCCGAATTCGATGTGCAATTCATGCCACAAAAGTCAGTTAAGGGTCGAGTGATTGCTGACTATTGGCCGAGAATTCAGGAGTCTCTAATGATGATGACAGTTTCCTTGATGACCGTGTCTTGAGTTTAAATGAAGACTCGTGGAAGATGTTATTTGATGGAGCTATAAATTTGTCTGGTTCTGGTACTGGGGCAGTTCTAATATCCCCAGATGGACAACACCATCCAGTGGCAGCAAAATTGGTATTTCCATGCACTAACAACGTGGCTGAGTATGAAGCTTGCATCCTCGGGCTTCGGGCTTCAGGCTGCAATTGAGATAGGTGTGGCCAAGTTAAAGGTGTTCGGAGATTCCATATTAATCATGATACAGACTGTAGGTGAATGGAAGACCAAGGAGGCCAAGTTGCTCCCATACCACAAGTATTTAGAAGATCTAATGGAAAAGTTCGAGGAAGTTTCGTTTGAATACTTGCTAAGGTCTCATAATCAATTTGCAGACGCACTTGCGACATTGTCTTCTATGCTGCAGGTCACTGATGGGTTAGAGGTCGAGCCTTTGAAAATAGAGGTTTTGCCAAGGCCAGCTTATTGCATGGTAGTGATGGAAGAACCGGATGGAAAACCATGGTACCATGACATCATGACCTATATTCAAAAGCAAGAGTTCCCAGAAGGTAGCAATCCAGCTGATCGAAAGCATCTCATGAAACTTGCCTCCAAATTCTTCATTAGTGGAGATACATTATACAAACGGTCTTTCGACTCCGTCCTACTTAGATGTGTCAATGCTAAGGAAGCCACTCAGTTGATGAAAGAAATACATGAAGGAGTGTGTGGTCCTCACATGAGCGGCCACATGTTAGCAAAGAATATTATGAGACTAGGTTACTTCTGGCTGACCTTGGAGACTAATTGCATTCAACATGTCAGAAGTTGTCACCGTTGTCAGATTTATGGAGACAAGATAAATGTTCCTCCAAATGAGCTGCATCAACTGTCAGAGTCATGGCCTTTTTCAATGTGGGGCATCAATGTAATCGGCCCAATTAATCCGAAAGCCTCGAATGGCCATCGTTTCATCCTGGTCGCTATTGATTATTTCACAAAATGGATAGAAGCAGCATCCTATGCAATTGTTACCGCAAAGAATGTCATGAAGTTTGTGCGACAGGATATTATTGCTCGTTATGGCGTGCCTGAAGCCATCATCACAGATAATGGGACAAACCTAAACAACAAGCTTGTCAATGATTTGTTCAAGGAGTTCAAAATTCGTCATTTGAATTCATCACCCTATCGCCCTCAGATGAATGGTGCGGTTGAAGCAGCGAATAAGAACATCAAGAAGATTCTGGCAAAGACAGCTGATAATTATCGTGACTGGTATGAGAGGCTTCCTTACGCTCTGATGGCGTATAGGACTTCAGTTTGCACTTCTACTGGGGCAACTCCTTTTTCTCTGGTGTACGGCATGGAAGCAGTCCTGCCAATTGAAGTATAAATCCCTTTTCTAAGAGTATTGTCTCAATCAAAGCTGACAGAAGCTGAAAGGGCAGCACAGAGGTATGACCAACTCAATTTGATTGAAGAAAAACGATTGAAGGCCATATGTCATGGCCAATGTTATCAATAGCGGGTGGCCAAGTCCTTTAATCGGAAGGTTCGCCCAAGGCATTTCAAGGTCCATGATTTGGTGCTACGCAAGATGCTACCAATTAACCTTGATCCTCGTGGCAAATTCACTCCAAATTATAGTGGGTCATACATTGTGAAGAAAGTACTTCTTGGAGGTGCTTTAATTTTGGCAGAAATGGATGGGCGGGAATTCACAAATCCTGTAAATTCTGATGCTGTAAAGAAATACTATCCATGAATAAAAGGGCTCGTAAAAACCTTTTCCTCGCTCAAAGTTGGTCAAATCTCTAGTGTATAATGTTGCATATTTTATTTTTGCAAGGGCAAAGAATGGATGTGAACGATGGTGTCTTATTTTTGTAAGGAATCTCTATGAGCTCCTCTACAAAGGAAGGGCAAGACATGGACACATAATAGTTTTGACTTTATGAGCATGCCCTCTTTATCATTATAGAATGCTTTCACATGATATTGTGCAATTTGTCAATTCCACTTGAAATTTATCAAAATGGATAATTCAGTGAAAGATGTCGAGTTACTTGAGCATGCTAAATGAAGTGTGAAAGGCAAGCCTAATCCCATACACCGTCCCTTGTCTATATATTGTGAGGTGAGTATGGAAACATTTTGTATTTCAAGGTGAAGAATTTTCTTGCGAAAAGTAGGACAGCTGAAATGACGAGAGGCAGTTCATTTCTCTACCCCAAACACTACAGGTGTTCCATTGCTTAACCATTTTGAGCCCATACACTTATGGATGTTCTTTTCAAATTACCCCTGTCAAGAATCACCCCATATCGGGGCAACTAGGAGATAAAAATGACATCATGAAGTAAGGAAAATGAATTGAAATTTTCTTACTCTCACTTGCATCAATCTTCAAGTTGTGCTATTACATTGAATTCATAGGCTAATTTAAGTGCCTTAGGATGACGAAGAGCATTTCTTTTACTATCCTACACACTTATATCCTTTGCATAGCCCACTTGAGCCTGCTATTTCATTTCTTTTAAACCCAGTTAATGATCATCCCCCACACTAGGGCAAGGCAAGAGACAGATGATGATTCTGAAAGGTTCGAGTGTCATTTAAAGTATACTTGACGCACGCATTGTGCGTAAGAACTGAAATCAAAATAGAACTAAGGGGCATAAAAAGCAGTGTGCCTAGTAAAAGCAATGCCAATGCCCGTGAAAAGAAGAGAGAAATGACTGATGAATTGGAGGCATAAAAAAGCAGTGTGCCTGACCAATGTCCATCATCAAAGAAAATGACTTTAAAAAAAATATTGAGAAAAGATCTCTAGTTGAATAATCATTGGCATCGGGTGATAACCTCTTGAGCCAATAAAGAAATATGTCAAGAAGACAATCCGTGGCGAAGAAAACTGGTGGCAATGTCATGATGATCACCAACTTTGACCCATATACACATCTTTGAGCTTAACGATCCTTTCGTTTCTCAACCCATAAACCCAGCCTATGTTACGTCCCTTACAAAGTCTCTTCAGATTAGAGCACTTGAATTAACATAGGAATTCACATGTTTTAAGCATTGCTCGAAGAAGTGCGAGCAAGATTATTTCTTTCTCATTTTGCAGGGTTCTTGACTTGTAAACCCAGAGATGATTACAGAATCATTCTTTCAATTGCTTTGACTCGAAGAGTCCCTTTGTTAAGCCATGGACCAAGCTCGCATTACAGTCGTTGTCAAAGACCTCTCGGATTGGTAAGGTCGCATCGTTTTTGCAAGAAAATTCGAACTCTTGTCGACAAGATGATGATAAGATCAAGTGATATATTCCCGCATCAATGGTCGGGACAAATAACCCTTCTTAAATGAGAGCGAGTGAAAAAGCCTTTTCACACCAAAAGTGTCTCATTTAGCATGTCCAAGAGACTCACATTATACCTGAAAATTGTCCTAGTGATAATTTTTTCGATGAAAGCTTGATAAAGCCATCATGCATGGGCCTTCATTGAATTTTTCCTCAAAGACCAAAAAGATTTGTCTTTGAAACCCTGAGTTTGTTTAGTCATCTTTGTACTTGATGAGAATTCCAAGTACCTATTTATAAAAGGGTTAATACCCTGAAAAACCCAAAACTGGTATAACTGTGACAAATTTACCCCAAACTATTTTTTTGACCATGAAAAACCCCAAACTGGTATACCTGTGACAAATTTACCCCGATTGACTATAAAAAATCCTAAACTGGTACATTTATGACAAATTTACCCCAAACTAATTTATTCGACAAACAAAAACCCCAAACTAATAAATTTGTAACAAATATACCATCCGCTAAATTGGATTAATACCACAAAAAAATCACAAAAAGTTGTAAATTGTGACAAACAGTGTAAAATTATACCAGTCAATTGTCATGTGTCATTTAACTTAATAATTTGACAATAAAATTTAACGAAAATTAACAGAGGGTAAATTTGTCACAAGTATACCAGTTTGGGGTAAATTTGTCAAAGATATACTAGTTTGGGGTTTTTGGTGATCAAAAAAATAGTTTGGGGTAAATTTGTCACAAGTGTACCAGTTTAGGGTTTTTCAGGGTATTAACCCTTTATAAAATGTTTTCAAATGTCTAGTGTGAATTCCAGATATTTGAACTTTTAAACGCTTGATGTGCTTTCCAAGTGTTTGTCTTTCCAAACCTCTGAGGTGATTTCCAGATGTATAGTAAACGTCTGACATAAGACTCAGATTTTTTTAAATTTCAAGTACTTGATGCAATTTCCAGGTGCTTAGAGTCTGATGAGAGTTCCAAATCCTCGAAGACTTTGAACCTTTCAATTATCTGAAGAGAGTTCCAAATGTTTGTTAGGTCTCATAAGAATCATTTCATAAGTACGACAGGTACGTGTTCTTCTTTGCATTCGCATTGGGCACAGACACATTGAGATCTATGTTCCTGACCAAATCATTGCATTTACATGGCACTCTTTAGGGGTTAAATTTATTTGAGTCCATTTCTTTAAAAAAAAAAAATTCATTGTAATTAACATTTGCATATTCATTTCGCATAGTTTAAAATTAGGTGTCATTTATCTTTGAAGGAAACCTCTACGAGCTTCCCTTCAAAGAGGGGCAGCTGTCGTGACCTAATTTTTGATGGGTGTCACCTAAAACTAGGTTAATAGCTTACTAAGTCCGAAGACTTGGCGCGGACCCTCCCAAGTCCTACCAATCGCGACTTGATACTAATTAACTCATTTAAACATGCAATTATATTTCAAATTGGAGCCGCCACTAACCAATTAGGGTTGATTAGAAACCCAAATAAAGTATGGGAGAATACTTTATTTTTGCGAACCAGAAATTCAAAGTCCGGGGACATGGTTACGCTAGATTAGTCTAACGCCCTTTCGGTACCTTTTATTTCAAAAATATTTTTTGCAGGCAGTGTTGATCAATTTTAACCTAAGTTACTAACATGCAAATGGTGGTCATGCGGGTGCATAATCAATGAAATAACATTCAATAAACCGAAATGCTAGATTCATAAGAAATTATAAACTATAACTTTATTAAGGTTCAATCTCTAAAAAAAACATTTACAAAAACTATTAATAAAAATGCATGCCCTAAACATGATTTTTTAAATGACATGATATCTAATTAAATGCATGATATCTAATTAGATGCAATCTTAATTTATTTTTGATGTGCATGACTTTTACTTTAATGATATTTGAGATGCAATTTATATGGAATAACTTAAACTATCACTATATGTATGCAATCTAATTTATATAATCCTAAATGTGCATATACTACATGACATAGGATGCATGACATAACAATTCTATATGCATGTTCTTTTTGTGATTTTTTTAATGATTATTTTTTAATGTATGCAACCTACACTAAACAATGATGATATGAAATGGGATTAATTATGAACTAACCTATTAATTAACCAAGTAAATGAATTTTGTGTTTTCTTTTTTTATTTTTTATTTCTTTTATTTTGAAATGACCTAATAATATTTATTAAAAAAAGTAACGTAATGATGTAATGTTAATTTTTGGCATTTTTTATTTTATTAAAATTAAAAAACTACATGATGGGAATACTAAGATATGATAATATGATACAATCCTAATTTACTAATATGCAAAACTCCAATTAAATGTGCCTACTATGCAAACTAGTTAAAATGCACCTAGTATTTTTGTATATTTTTTATTGAAATTTTAAAATTAATAAAAAAAACCTAATTAAGCTATCCAAAATGAAATAATTTTCTAATTCAATTTCGGGATTAATTTGATTTAAATCCCATTTGTCTTAGAAAACTATTATTCTTTTTACTTTTTTTATATTATCTTTTTATATTATGAAAACATGCAAACTTTTCCTAAATACTTTTAAAAAAATGTTTAAATCCAATCCGACTAAAAAACAACTAAGGATGAAATCCTAAAAATAATCCTAAAGGTCAATTTATTAAACCTACGTGTCTTAATTTAATAAACCTATATGACCTATATGCTCATGCAAGATTTTAATTTTTCACTATTCCCTTTTTATAATTTTTTTTATAATTTTTATTTTCTCGAAAGAAGACAAGTAATTATTTTTACATAAAAACTAAGATAAGAATTAAAATAAAAAGATAATCCGTTCCTCACGGATTAAATTAACAATTATTTTAACTCTATAATCATTAACGAGGAAATCAAAATAATTAAAAATTTGGTCCGAAGTCTTACGGACCAAATTAAATAATTATTGTGATTTAACAATTGAAATTTACCACAAAACCAAAAATTATTATAATTAAAAAAATGATCCGACGTCTCTCAGACCAAATTAATAACTATAATAATTTTAGGTAAAATCTACGGATAATGCATATATTAACACCCAATATTTAAATAACTAAACTAAATATGCTATCAAATAAACAGAAAAATAATATAAAAGATAAAACAAATAATGAAATAAACTAAACTCCAAAAAATGAAAAGTAAAAGTGAAAAAACAAACTACCTAAGAGAGAGGACAGCAACGTGGATGGGATAACCAGAGGGAGGGTGGCAGCCGACGTCGGATCTCCGGCGAGAGTTGGGTAGCGGCAGCGAGGGAGGCGCGGCGTCAGTGACCGGCGAGCTGCAGCTGGGTTGTGGCGAGGGCGTCGACGGCGTCGGGCACGAACCTGGAGTCGCGGAGTGCAGGGAGACGCGAGACTGTGGTGGCTCGGTTGTCGGGCTCGGCGGGTCGGCAGGGCGTCGGGCGGATGTTGGGCTCTGCGGGCGGCGTCACGGATGTCGGGCTGGCAGCGCAGGCGAGAGGAGCTCCGGTGCAGGTTGCTGGGTCGCGGGTCGCTGGACCGTCGAGGGAGGCTTCGAGTGCAGGTCCGGCGTCACGAGGTGCTGGGTCGGTGATGAGCTGCTGCGAGCGGAGGCGTCACACAGAGGTTGCGAGCGTCGGTCACCGATAGGAATCAACAGGGCAGAGGGGAACATCGGGTCTTCGAATCACTGGATCTGTGGCGTCGGCTCCGAGCAGGAGGTTGCAGCAGCAGCTCTGGCTCGATCACTGGATCAAAAGTGCTGGTGCAGTGATGGTTTGCGTGTCGCGGCTCCTGGGCTGACGGGGGCGGAGCAGAATAACGCCAGGCCGTCGGTGCCTACAGGCGGAGGCGGTGGGCGCGACGGCTCTCGGAGCAGCTCGGGTGCGATTGTGGCTCGGGCTGACTGGATCGTGGTGAGCTTCAAGTTGCAGAAATCTGGTGCAGGCGGCGAGTGCGCGTAGCGCAAGGGTCGCGAGCGTCGATCACCGAACAGGGCAGAGGGAACGCCGGCGTCGATGGCTTCGGCTATGGGTGGATTTGTCGCTCGGGCGGATCTATCGCTCGGGCGGATCGAGCTTTGGGTCTTCGGGTCAGGAGCGATTGCAGGCGGAGGCGCGGCGGGCTGAGGCAGTGGTGGCGCGAGCGTCGCGCGGTGGAGCGCCGGTGAGGAAGATTCACCGGAGAAGAAGCACAGTAAATTTGCTTTTACTATGCTTTCTTCCTCCTCCGCAGCTTTTCTTTACTTTTCAGAAGCCCTAGCTTCTTTTTCACTTTTTCTTCTTTTTTCACCTTTCTCTCACTCTGTCTTCGTACATTCTTTGCTGCACATTTCAGCAGAGGAAAAAGTGCTCCATTTGCTGACCTTGGAACCAGCAAAAAGAAAGCCTTTTTCTATTTTTTTTTTTTTGACGGAAGACGAAGTGAAGCTCCCCCTCCTTTCATTCTTGCGCTCCCTATTTATAAAAGGAAGACTTGAATTTTGTTTCTGCCGGTGGAGATTTTCTCTCAAATTCTCAACAGCATAGTGGCTCCAAAATCGCATGGCCGTTTAATTTTTAAATTCAAAATTTTTTTTTTTAAAAAATTTCCCTCTAACCCAAGATTATCCTCTATTTTAATTTTCTAAATTCAAATTAGGTGTTAACAGTGCTAAATGAAGTGATAGGAAAAAGTTTAGAAGTTGGAACGGCATTGGCTGAGACTAAAAAGAAGCTCGAGTGTCCTTGGCCGCGGGATAAGAAAATGTCAGAAGTTGGAGTGGCCATGGCACAGCTCGACAAAACCTGCCAATTTTTTTTTTTATACAGTTTATCCCAAATTAATACACTTATGATAAAATTACCCTATATTAGTTTCCATTGAATTTTACTATTAAATTGATGATTTTGATGATATGCAACAATTTTTTTTTTGTCTAAAATACGCGACAATTTATTGGTATAGTAGTTTAACATTTCACTCTCCATTTGTTATAGTTGTATCTGTTTTATAGTATTAATTCAATTTACGAGAGATTATATTTACACCCCATGTACTAATTTTAGATTTTTGATGGTCAAAAATATTAATTTGTGATAAATTTATCATGAATGTATCTCTTTGAGGCTTTTGTGGTAATTTTAGACAAATTTATCAAAAGTATACCAATTTGTGATTTTTGATGGTCAAAAAATTAATTTAAGGTATATTTATCGCATACATACTGATTTAGGATATTTTGTGATATTAACGCAAGAATACATGTGTTACTTGTATGGCGTTATTCTTTCCCCCACTCGAAGTGGGCCTGTGCAGAGCCAGGAAGCGGGCCTCGCCTTGCCTGAAATCACAAGCTCACCATTTGAGTGCAGTTCGTGTTTGGCATACTCTGGAACAGGATTTGTCATACATGGGCCTCGACCATACCCAGCACTCTCTCCTGACCGAAATGATTCATTCAAATTGCTAATGTTGGAAATTGGATCGAATTCATACCCTTTGGCGCCCAAAAAGAGACGGAAATAATCAATCATGCACAAAATACTGGCTCATTCAAATCTCTCCAAAAGAAAATTAAAATAAAAGGACGAGCGGATTCAAGTTTTGTACCGCACTTCTTTTTTCGATCGAACATACCTTACTTTTGCCCTCTAGAGAACTTCCTGTGATACTAACTTTTTTCAAGACAACAGCAAGTTGCCACGGCCCAGAGGATGGTGGCTAAAGGAGAAACATGCTCCCATAAGTTAAAACCACTTCGATATCATCGTGGATCGAACACGAATCGCGTAGGCGACCCTGAGAATACACGAAGGACTAGGAACAAACCACAAACTCCTCATTGACAGACCCGTTAAAGTTGTGCCACCCTCTGTAGTCCATTCCTCGGGATTAGGAATTGCTTGAGGACTCATCAATGACAAAACCTCAGTGGTTGTTCCGCAGCAACTGGCCATACTCGTCGTCTTCGCATAAAAGAAGAATGGGACCCGATATATAAAATATTGCTGGAATAAATGGGGACCCAGATGTACCACAGAAAATGCGATTGGTGCTCCACGGTAATGATGTGCCCCGGCATTTAATCAAAGAGCTTCGAAAAAACCACGCAGTAAATCCAGTCCGGTTTTCAAGGTTTAGACCATAAGAAAGTCCCATCATGAGTCTGCTAGTTTCAACCGCGGAACGATATTCATCGATTGCAACTCCTGACAATAAATTGCACGTCACCGACAAGCAGGAAGATATAAAAATTGCGAAAACACTGTCAAGTATAAATTCACTTCAACCATGTACAGGATGGAACCAAAGCCCAAGGAAGGAACGATGAAATTTCAGCTACGAGTGCAGTAGTTTTGGGTGGGGGAGTTCATACCTGGATTAAAAGCTTGCAAGCATATGGCAATTTCATAGTTGAAATGTTGTCCCCATTCTTACACGAAGAACATATTCCTGTTTTAAGCTTATAATTGTAATATCCTAACAAACCACAAGCTCTGCAGACCTGCCAAGGAAGGAAAACTCGAAATGTCGATGATCGCTTTCAGCAATAATTCATTAATCTGCGTGTCAATAAAAGATGATAAATGTTTTCAGAAATTTGAATGGGAACATGTTGCAACATCCTTTCAACCAAATAGAGGAAAAATCCTAGGTGCATAATTCACCAAACCAATGCAGCGAGTTTGAAAGTAAGGCTAATTTTGAGAGGATTGGAGGTCTAGTTTCCACTGGATAGTAATTTAGAATGACTTTTGTAGCAGCTTCAGACAACGACAAAAAAGATTGGCCTTTTCCTTAAAAATTACATATTCAATATTTTTTTACAACAAACACACCGTGACAGATAATAATGTTATACGATTCCTCGGGCTAATTCTTGCCACACTGAAACTAATCTTCACTGGGGAACAGAAATGTGATTTAATTGATACCTGAACCTCGAATGGATCACTGGATAACATCAGGCGCTCATAGATAAGCATACTTGCACCATAAGCTATTAAACAATCACGTTCCATCTCTCCAACTCTTAACCCTGGATGAAGTTCAAAATTATTATAAATTAAGGATATTTGTTCATGCACATAATCGAATAAACAGATGATGTAGAGACCTCCATTCCTCGCTCTTCCTTCAGTTGGTTGTCTGGTTAGCATCACACGTGGACCACTGCCCCGGGCATGCATTTTATCCAAGACCTAGACAATTCAAGTTCAGAATCACTAGTTGCTAAGATTAATATAGATGGGCAATCTTCATTCACAATCAACAGAGTCCAAATAATCTGACCAGACTAATGCTCATAGTTATGCCTTTTCACAGACCTTGCAGTACAAAAGTTGCTCCTCACAAAGGATGATAGACTGCTAACAATACATGGTAGAAAGGAAGATTTCACGTATAAATGTTCCCTAAACATCTAGCACTTTTTTCTCTAAAAGTAAAGTGATTAATGGGCTTGGAAGGCAAAGGAGATAGTGTCAGAAAAATAAATCTCGAGAGTTGCTCTCCCTTGCTACTCCTCATTTGGTGCATGTGGAAGTGTGGATTGAGGATTTGGAGGAAAAATACTCTCTTTTTAATGGATGGTCCATTGTGAATTTCTTCTAAAATTAGTAAAAGTGGACGGGATAATTTTGTTAATGGTTTATTATTTCAATGTTTCCAATTTCAGTGTCCTGCACAAAAGTAAGTTGTACAAGAAGGCAGGGAAGATTATCAATTTGCCAGTTATCTGGCTTCCAGTATATGGTTTAAATTTAGTTACCCTCGGATTTTAGCAATGTCTATGACCAGGTAAAACGCTGAACAAAAAATTGAGGCTGAAAGATGACCAATATCCAAGTATTCTTAAGGTAATAAAGCAACTATGCATACAAAATACGTTTGGAGTGAGAGAGAAGACAGTAGATACTTCACAGCTATGTAAATTGAAGTACATAAATGAATGACAGGTACCAAAAAGTAAACAACAAGAAAAAAGATTGAAGAACATCTACTTTCCTACCAAAAATTGGCATCAACTTTGAATTCACTTCAAGAAAGATTTAAAAGATCATCCTATTTGAAAAGACAAAAGAAATGGAGGCTAAATCGTCAAGTGAAATCTGGAAAATTTGCTATGTCAAGTGTTTCACAAGAGAGGATGTGCTACTAACGGTTCTTTTTGAAATAAAAAGGTTGCAACATACGTTTAATTGAACAAGATAATCATTATTTTGTCCAAATGCATCTGAGTGACGTCTTTCCAGTAGTAATAATAGACGACAGTAAGACTTCCCAAATAATAAGTGATCATAGCTTCTTTGTTGCCAGCAAATTGCAGCCTTTTCTCCTTATCGTGTCTGAGTAACAATAACTAATTAATCCTCTGAGAGCAAAATGACCATTTGATAGGTTATATGTTCCCAGAACCCACTAGATCAATTCATCAAAGAAGTGGACAGAGGTGGCAGCATATACCAATGGACTAAAAACTCACCATGTGTTTCAACTTCTGGTAATAAATTGGCCCCATGAAAATATACGCCTGCAGTGGGCAACCAGTTATACCTATAAAACCACAGCAACAATTAACATACTAGTTGACACAAATAAGCATATATATGAACACGATAATACAAGCAGCTTTTTACACTGTCTCTTGAACATATACGCAGGTCAAAACTGCTGCACACAATACGATTGGGCCATGCACAATCATGTCTATCATATCTCCTGTAACTTCACAATGCTTCGAGTGGTATCATGCCATAAGTAAACTCCAATGCTCAAAAAATCCATTGGACAGGTGGATTCACATCTCTTAAAACTGACATAGTTCTCTGTTCTTGGAGGAGAAGCAATTTGTTTAGCTTTACATCCATCCCACAATATCATTTCTAATACAAACTTTACAGTGAGAAAGTACAAAACAGAACAAACCATACATTAAATAAATGCAAACTGTCTAGACTACAAGGATTGGCGAAGGGGATACTTTCCACATACATGAGTACTACAAAGACCAATTAGATACTGTTACATTTGAGAAGCTACACTTCAATTAGTCATTTAGATCAAAGAAAACATCTTCGGTGATAAAATCCACCTTTTCATATTTTTAACACAAATTGGTAACTTGAATGCTGCTTCTAGAGGTATAAAAGGGTAAAGTGGTATGTCAAAAGTATAAAAGGGCAAAGCGGCCTTTAGGGCTTTAGGGCTTATTTTATTGGTGATTACTTAATGTATATATAGACCTTTATTGAATAATACAATACAATTTTCCTTCTACATGGTATCAAAGCCAAGAAAAAACCCTAGTTGCCAAAGCAGCCACTTGCTGCTGTCAACTGGTCGCCAAGGCAGTCACCTTACACAGCCGAAGTTGACAGATCTTGACAGAATCTCCTAGTCATGCTTGATCTATCATTGCAATTCTGAATCCAATGCCAACGAGCGTCATCCGGCCAAGATCCAGTGTCGCCCAGCCAAGATCTGACACCAATTGAGCTCCTCAGTCCTCTAGGAAAACTTTGGGATAGCAAAGGATGTTGTCCAATGCTCTGTTCCTATGCCTGGATTGTTGGTTCGATTGGTTGCTAGTATTGTGACAACCTTGTTAGGCTATTAGTATGAAGCAATTTATTGATGTAGTATTTTTTAATTGTGGTGGACTATAGAACTGTTGAGTTGCTTGAAGGAAAATATTGTGGTAGTTTTCTTATTATTATTGGAGAATGGTTGATCCTAAGAAGAGCAATACTGCGATGACTAAGGTGCTTTCCTCTTTTTAGTGCTAACTTTCAACAATGGAAGAAAATTTGATCTAGTAACTCACATTGACACAGTCAAAGGACTGCGGGAGTGTTTGGGCATATTATATTCTGGCCAAAATAACTTTTCACGATTTAAGAGCTATCACATAAGATTTACTGATCTGGGAGGAATGGGTGTTCCATTACAGAGTACTTTACAAATTTTAAGAGGATGTTTGAGGAGTTGAATGCTCCTCTCTATTTTAGCCAATTTCCAGCAAATGCAGCATCAAAGAGAACAATTCTTCGGAGGTATCAATTTCAAACTATGAAACTGTTAGGTCTTAGATTCTTAGGTGAGAGCCTATTGCATCACTCATGGATACAGTTGCTCAAATTCTTCAGGAATCTTGTGAATCTTCTCAAGACAACACATCTGTGATAGTTTAGCTTTTGTGTCCCAATCTCGAACTGGTGATGGTGGTAGGAGTCATGGAGGAAACCATGAATGACATAATGGCCGTGGTGGCCACAGTGATGGCCGAGGCACAAGAATAGGGAGAGACCAAGGCATAGGAACAGCATTATGGATAGGCCCACATTTCTATTGATAGCTCAGGGACTGTTCGGACTTGTCATTATTGCGGCAAACCTAGTCAGAAATTTTGCTACAAGTTACATAGGAAATCAGGGTAGCAACAACAGTTAGCAAATGCTACATTTGGTACCAATTCTTCTTCTCTACCATAGTTTTCTAAAGGCAAGGTAGTGGTTATGTCTGATGAGGAATTTACCCGATACAACCGGCTTTAAATTCCACAGCCTGCTTCTTCCACTGTTACTCTGGTACAGACTAGTAATGTTGCTATATGCCTTTTAGCTGCTTCTTGCCCTTGGATCATTGATTCAGGGGTTTCCAATCACATGTCAGATCTTTCAAGTTTATTTTCCTCTCTTACTCCATCATCATCCACTGTTACGTAAGCTAATGGTTCATCTACAGAGGTTAAGGGGGTTAGTACAGTTCATCCAACTCTTTCATTGGCATTGTCCTCAATGTTTAATCTCCCACAATTTCCGTTTAACCTCATGTTTGTCAGTAAATTAACCAAAAACTTTCAGTCTTCGATGACATTCTACCCTGATTCTTGTATTTTCCAAGATCCAGCTACAAAAAGGATGATTGGTAGAGGCCGTGAGATAGGGAAGCTATATATGCTTGAAGATTGTCCATCCATTGCATGTTGGTACTGTTTCCAGACATTAGATCCATTGTAGACTTGGTCATCCTTCATTGCATAGTCTTCAAAAGTTAGATTCTAATTTTCAATCTCTTTCTAGTTTGGAGTGTGAGTAAGTCATGTCAACTTAGCAAATTACATTGTGTCAGTTACCCACCTCGAGTCATTAAATGAGCGGTGTCTCCTTTTTCGTTATTTCATTATGATATTTGGGGTCCTTATCATATCGAATCCAATTTGGGTTTTAGATATATTGTTACTTTTATTGATTACTATTCCAGAGTCACTTAGCTTTACCTAATGAAAAATCGATCAAAATGGTTTCCTATATTTTGTGCCTTTATTTCTGAAATTCATACTCAATTTGGTGTGCATATTGAAGTTTTGCATTCTATTTGGTGTATATTGAAGTTGTGCATTCTGGTAATGCTAAGGAGTATTTTTTCTGCATATTTCTCTGACTTTATGACTCAACATGGCATGATCTATGAATCTTCCGGTTCTAATGCACCACAACCATAGCTGAAAGGAAGAATAGGCATTTATTGGAAGTCACCAGGTCCATGTTGTTTGAGATGATGGTCCCTAAAACCTTTTGGTCTCACGCTATCTTGACTACATGCTATCTCATCAATCGCATGCCCTCTTTTGTTTTGTGAGGTGGTATTCCATTTTTTACTTTGTTTCCCAATCAGTCAACTTTTGTCTTGCCACCCTGTATTTTTTGTTGCATTTGTTTTGTTTGTGATCAATGACCTAGAGTATCAAAACTTGATCCTAGAGCCATCAAGTGCGTGTTTTTGGTTTATTCCCATGCTCAAAGGGGATACCGTTATTATTCTCCATCATTGATGAAGTACATTATAATTGCTAATGTTTCATTATTTGAATCTACCTCCTTACCATGATGTTCCGATCATTGATTTGAGGTGGATGAAGACTTACATGTGACCACCATTTGATCAACTACTCCAGCTATCTGCACAGTAACTACCTCCTCTCAAGGTCTATGTTCGGCATCCTCAAGTAGCTACTACTCCCTTCTTTCTCCCGTCGCTACTATGTCATCTTCAGCTTTAGATCCACCATTAGCTGACCACTTTCTTGTGTCTGATCTTGATCTTCCTATTGCTTATCACAAAGGCACACATGCCCGTACCCAACATTCTATTGCAAACTTTTTTTTCATAGTCTTTGTATCTCCTATGTTTCGGTCCTTTTTATCTACTATTGACTGATATCCTCTACCCAAGTCAATAGCTGAGGCATTACAAAGCCATGGCTAGTGGAGAACTATGGAAGAAAAATTAAAGGCCTTATAGGTTAATCAAACTTGGGACTTGCACCTCTTCCTACAAGCAAACCCGCTACTAGTTGTCGTTTGGTGTATGCTTTGAAAGTCAATCTCGATGGTTTTCTTGCTCACTTAGAAGCAAGACTTGTTGCGAAAGGGTATGCTCTGGTGTATGGTGTTGATTATCTAGACACTATTGCTCCTGTTGCCAAGCTTACATCTATTCGTATTTTAATCTCTCTTGCTGTTACATATAACTAGCCCTTATTTCAACTTAATGTCAAGAATGCTTTCTTGCATGATACTCTTCATGAGGAGGTGTATATGGAGCAACCTCGGGGGTTTGTTACTTGAGGGGAGTCTTGGGGATTGGTTTGCAAGTTAAAAAAGTCTATGTATGGTTTGAACCAGTCCCCACGGGCATGGTTTGGAAGATTTTCTGAGGCCGTGCTCTCTTTTAGACTATTTAAATCTGGAAATGTTCACTCTCTTTTATAAACAATCAGGGGTAGGGAAGCTATTCTTGTCTATGTTAGATGATATTATCATCATGGGAGATGACTTGATTGGTATAGAACTAAACTACAGCTCTATCTTCAGCAAGAGTTTCAGACTAAGGACTTGGGAAGTATTTCCTAGGAATTGAGGTAGCACACTCACATTAAGGCATTATTTTGTCACAGCGAAAATATGTCCTGATTTTGCTCACTAAGGCAAGCATGTTGGAATCAAAGCCTCTCGATTCACCTATGGAACAAGGAGTTAAGATTGGTTGCTAAGGGAGGAGAGATTCTTGAGATATAGAAGGTCGGTAGGTAAACTGAATTATCTCATGGTTACTTGGCCTGAAATTGCCTTTCTAGCGAGTATGGTAAGCTCGTTTCTTTCTTCCCCTCGCATCTCACCAAGATGTAGTTATTCAAATTTTGAAGTACTTGTAGAAGACTCGAGGGAAATGAATTTATTTTCCGGAACCATGGTCACAGTGGAGTTGAAGGATTATCTTATGCTGATTGGGAAGGATCTCCAAATGATAGGAGATCAACCACTAGCTACTGTACCTTGATTGGATGAAATCTAGTGTCATGGAAGAGTGAGAAACAGTGTAGTTGCCCATTCCAGTGCTAGGTCAGAATATAGAACCATAGCACAAGTGACATGTGAATTAGTATAGATTCAATAGCTATTGACAGAGTTAGGCTTTAAAGCTTCAATTCCTATGTCTCTAAGGTGTGATAATAAGGCAGCAATATTTATAGCTTCCAGCCCTATGTTTCATGAGAGAACAAATCACATTGAGGTTGACTGTCATTTTATTTGAGAGAAGATGCATAGTGGAGTGATTCTTCCCAATCATATTAGGATCAGTGAACAACTTGCACATCTTTACTAAACCTCTGGGTAATGGGTGGATTAAATATATTTGTAACAAGCTAGGCATGATATCTAAGCTCCAGCTTGAGGGAAAGTGTTAGAGGTATAAAAGGGCAAAGTGGTCTTTAGGGCTTTAGGACTTATTTTATTCGTGGTTATGTAATGTATATATAGACTTATTGAATAATACAATCCAATTTTCCCTTTACAGCTGAATACCAAACTCTTCTGCCCAAGAGAAGATCTTTTTGTACGTGTGGACAGTTCAGTCCTGCGTTTCACCTCCATATATAGAGGACAGCCTTTAAAATGCTTACTGCTGTCCTGGATATTCTAGATCATTTATCTCACACTAATTTTTTTATAATTCCTACCGATCACTTCTGCCTTCAACAGATTTCCCCTTGGTGTCCAAAAAAATCTACCGTGCAGATGTCGACTGGGATTTTTGACAATCAATCAATTTGCAAATTGATCCTTGCACATACTATGGTAAATTCTATTCAACTATCTAATACGTATATGAAATGCTTTGTTCCAATTATTCAAGCATAACTGCTTAACTAACATAATAGTTTCATTCTAATAAAAAGAATATAATAGAGACATTGATCCATCGAAGTTCAGTGAGAAAAGCTTAACAGCAATTGAAGAATTACCTGAATAGAGAAAATCCTTTCCATTGTAGCTGAAGCCATGCTTGACAAGGGTTTCACTATTTAAAGCATAAGTAAGTATGTAATCCTATTTATGTTTGCTAGAAAGGAGGGATGCTCTAGTAGAGAGAGAAAACCTTATAGCCTCAACCCTGTCTGCATGACCACTGGGTTCACCAAAAGCACTACCATAATGAAACCTTCCACATGAAACTCCAGCTTTACCGCCAAGAAGCTCAATCATTTTACCTACTGTCATTCGACTATCAAAAAGAAGCATAAAGTCAATGAGATTTAACAAAAGACTGAAAGAGTGACAATGCAAACCTAAAAAGAGAAAAGATCAGGATGATGAAGATAGACTACAATCAGACAATTTAGTTTCACTAAAAAAAGAACATTATACATCTCAAGAAACATCAAAACGACATGCTCCTTTCCCACCAAAAAAAAAAAAAATCCTTTGGAGTGAGGTGGGGGGCGGGGGCCGGCTGGGGAGGGAGGAAAGATCAATTCTCATTTCAGTCTCAAAAATGAAAATTATGCTAGTTCATGTCTACTTCCCTTTCCGCTGTTCTACCCAAAGGGAAGCTCCCATTTGTCACTTGTAACTGTACCATAGAACAAGAGGTTTTTAAATGTCTATAACTTTCAATGACAATTTCCAATCCATTTAAGTCCATTATTTGGAGCATGGTTAATATGGTACAAACTAAGTACCATGGATAATAGGCCATACTGCTTCAGCACTATAACTGCCTCATTTAAACAACAGCAAGCAAGATTAAATCAGAAAAAAGATTAAAATTTGAACCAATATGTTGAGAATATCAAGAATTGTGTGCAGTTGAAGGGGTACTGTGACCAAGCATGGAAAAGCTAGGATATATGCATATGATGAAACAAGTACTGCAGTGACGCAGCAAAGAACTGTCATGGAAGCTCATAATTCACCATGCATGGAAGGTTGTGGCCTGCAGGCATGAAAAGGCTCCTATAAATGAAAGATGAGAAGAATTCCCATTATTGTCAATGAAAGCCATTCTTAAAAGGCATGTTCACGCCTTTTTTCTGCATGTTCATGCCATTTATCAACATAAGCAACTCACTTATATATTTAAAAAAAAAAAAAAAAAAAACCAATTCAACTTAAAACGCTTTACAACAAGCTTTCATTCATAAAGCTGTAACTTCCCTACTAAGTTAAGAATTTCATCAGGCTGATATCATGCCATGCAATGCTAGCGATGCAAGGTGGAACCAAGGAGTTTACCTGGGAAAACCATGAGGATTCATAATTAAATCAGGGCAAATCCCACGTTCAGAAAACGGAAAGTCTTCTTGCTGAACAATGGTACCACAAACTCCTTTCTGCCCGTGTCTGCTGCTAAATTTGTCTCCAACCTAAGCATCCATTCAGAGAAGTAAATTGCAAATCAAGAATTTTTACAGTCAAACAGCATTTATTATGCCCACCTCAGGTCGACGAGTGTGCCGAATCATGAATTTAATTGATAAATTGTAGTTCTTATCTGAACTCAGAGTCACTCTATCCACCACACAGGACTCCCCTTCAGCTCCTTTATATGTTTGTCGGCTAGGCTTATAGTCGCTGGACGATACATGAAAAAGAGGAGTCATAAGTAAATGGAAGACACAACTACTTCATACTTACCCCGTCTACTAAAACTCACCTATCTTTCAGCCCACCTGATTTCGGATTTCCCTTTGTTATGATAGGAGATTCCTTGTTAATGTAAACATCATTTGGCCTAATAATTTCCCCAGGTGCAGCGATGCCATCGTTGTCCAATATCTAAACAAGCCAGATAAATGAAGCAACAAAAAAGATCAGCAGATTCTATGCAACTTCATTCATAATGATTAATGTTCTTCCATAAGATAATCATATGGTAAGTCATAATTTGTGGGCATGCTGCATCAAGAAGATACATTTGATAAGAACTTTTTACAGAATCATAAAGAAACTGCAACAAACAGAAAGGTTCGGAAAATGAACATAACCTCACAGTTCTAATTTCTTGTACATTCAAACACGTCCAAAGGTTAGAACTTTAAAATCTATAGAACACAAAATTTCATTGATACAAGAAAGTTAAACAAACTAAGTCAATTTAATATAGAAGGATTATATAGAAAGCTTTATTTCCTTAACAAATTACTGGATACTAAGATTTTTGGGAGATCTGATTCATGATAAAGAGCAGAATAACAAATAATAATGCATCACCATTCTATAAATCTTGAAATGCAAAACGTCCTGAGAGAATCGGGAATGATGGGATTTTGACATGAAAAGTTAAAGTCTAAGACAAAATAAGTATGGCTTGCCTGCATCCTTTCCCAGTCTGGATTTTCACCTTTCTTGTTTCTGTCATCTTTCCTAGGTGGCCTGAGTATTCTGTCTGATGTCCCATTTTCATACTTCTGATTGACAGCACTATACCTGGCGATTACCACACCCACCACATCAAGAAATTCAAGAAGCGAAATGAGAGACCAGAAGAATTGAACAGCATCCTTGCCAAGGGAGGAGTTGCATACTTTTTCATCACTATACAACGACCAAATCCACGATCCAAAGATGATTTATTCATGACAATTGCATCCTCTATATCATAGCCACTGTAACTCATCACTGCAACAGTCGCATTCTGCCCAGCTCCAAGCTTGTCGTATCCAATCTAAAACCAGAGATCAAATCGCACAATTCCTTGTTTACTTTTTACTAACATAACTCTGACCTTACTCACCAGTTCAATTGTTCTTGTTGTCAACAAAGGACGTTGAGGGTAGACCAACAGATACAGTAGTGTGTCCATCCGGAGTAACTGGAGAATCAAGACAGTGCAACAATCCTTAGATTAAAACAGAACCATCTCAAGGAAAACAACAGCTCATGCTAAGAGCTCATGCTATTATGCAAAATCCCTGGAGAAAAGACGCAATAATATACACCATCAACTGCATTGTTCTTCCATGGCATAAAGTAAGGGAAGATCGTTGCGCACTCCACTTGAAAATGGTATTAGAGTTGGAGATCCCATATTTGATATGTCGTACTCCCCTTTCACCAATTTGTGGGTTTCCCCCAATTATACATGATGGGGTTTTAGTTGGTCTCATATACATATAATAATCCTTCACTTAATGGCTTAAGCTTTTGGGTAATAAGGCATCAGAGCCAGGTTCAGCCACGTATGTGGCTTCCTGTTGGTCAATTCCTTGCGTCAGTCTCAGTCTAGTTTGCATGTGAAACGGGTGTTAAAATTGTCCCATATTGAAAGCAATGGGCATCAACAATTCTTGCACTCCCACAAATTGAGTTTCGCATGGTTAAGACCTCCTTCATCATACTAGCCTTTGCATGAAGTGCGTATAAAATGAAAACTGAACCATTGCTTAACAAATAAACTTTCAAAGAAGATGTTTGCCGCACAACTTTAACTAGAAAGACTGAGAAATAGGCATTACAAAATAAATCAAAAGGAAGTGGTCCAGAAGGTCTTAGTGAAAACAAAGTGCACATTAGTGCATGAGTGGAGGCACCTATACCGTCAGATAAAATGACAGGTTGTAATTTTACAACATCTTCTACTACCTAGAAGAAAATCAATTTCCATAATTCCGCAACCCCCAACAACACCCCCCCTCCAAAACA
This sequence comes from Eucalyptus marginata, assembly GCA_014182565.1. Lineage (NCBI taxonomy): Eukaryota > Viridiplantae > Streptophyta > Magnoliopsida > Myrtales > Myrtaceae > Eucalyptus > Eucalyptus marginata. The sequence continues at coordinate 10,173,310 of CM024585.1, forward strand.
ATAAATAAATCATACAGTGCTAAAGGAAAAGGGAAAGGAAATATTAAAAAAATGCAGGTAATTTTATTAGGTGTCTTGATATTGATCTTTAAATACTTTAGTTCCAAAATATTAATGAATAATATTCCTAAGAACAAGCAGAGTTGAAGCAGAGCCAAATAAAGGATCCACTTTTGCATGCACACATCAAGATTTCTGTGTAAACCACTACACGGCATCAGGAGAGAGATAAAAGTTATCCTCTAATTGACTGATGAAACAGGTGGAGAATGCTAGGATAAGCAATGGTCAGCAATGACATGATTCAACATACAATCAAAAGAAAAATTGTGAAAAACAACAATCCATTTACTCAAGAAATACAAGTAATAGGAAGAGGAATACAGTAGATGCATACACATCTGAGAATACAAGTCTATAGTAGGAAAAAGTACACTAGAAGTGTCATAATTTTGGTATAGTGCTTAGTTATGTCCCAAAACATTTCAAATGCTCATTTTAGATCCAAAATTCTAAGAGTCGACTACTTAAGTTAATCCAATGACTTGGCAATTTTTTTTTAATAATTGACGTGTTTCTATATGGCCTTTTTAATTGATCAAAGATCCCATTCGTGAAATAGGAGGGCAAATGTGACCAAACCCTGGCAACATCCTCCCAAATTTTGCCATTGCATGACAAAGCCCAAGTCACAAAATGCTGCCACCACCTCTAGACACTTCCACTTCGCCGCCACACACAACCTTCCTCGACACAATGCCCTTGACTCAACCAACAGTCCCATGGCCAATCAAGCATTAAACAAGTCAATAATGGAATTAAGCCACACCGCTCCGCAAAATCGCGGAGACCCCAACCCACAAGCTCCTCCTCAAGCAACAAATTAAGGAAGAACACATCCTCTCTCTCGGATCTCCCTCAGAGACACACAAATCGACTCCGTTCACAGCAAGATCACCCACCTCTGCATATTATTTTTCCTCTTCCACTTCCTCTCTCCCCTCCTCATCTTCACCATCCTTCACGATGTCACTATTGCCATGTGCCGCCTATATGTCCCTCCACAACTAACCTCAAGACAAGACTCTTCAAATTTGGCATTGCCAATGCCCAAGCCACCAGGTGTTGACTGGGTGTCAGGCTACCCCATTGCCAAACAATCCATTAAATTGAACATTTGGGGCAACGGGTTGGCTGGGGGAGCAATTTAAACCTAATTCCTCAATTTGCGGCAAATTTGTTTTGTTAAACAGCCTCAATTGGTTCGTGTATTAAAGAATGATTTCTACAGCAAGCCACATAGTATTATTTATTGTTGAAATAATGCCAAGTAAGCTTTTTCAGTGGGCCAAGTGATCAATGTAACTCAAATGATCAAATTCCTTGAGCATTAAAGGAGAGATCCCAAAGTTGGGGCATTAAACTAAGCGGCATATTAAGTTTTGGCACTTTGAATATACTTTTCCCGTGTATACTTTATTTGTAAATATAGGTCTAAACTAATCATATTTTGTTAGGCTTCATTTTGAGGAAATGAACAAAAATTCATTAAAAGTACAACCATTTAATTGATCTAATAAAATGCAAAAGGTTCAAATTCAAAGTTTGGGAGGAGATAAAGATATTCAGAGCCAGAAAAAACAATATAGGAACCAATACAATCAAATTTGAATGGCATAAGGCCAAATGGCAAAATAAAGGCCGACAAATTTAAAGTAAAGCAGGAGAGTTGCCTGATTATATGCAATATTCCCCATCGCCTGCTTCCCCATTGCACACTATCAAACATCAGAAGTGCTAGAGTGAGATGAAGTTTGAATGTTCCACAAATCACAGGAAGATTATCATCTGTCAAAGGAGTCCATCAAGAACTTCCAACAAACCTGGTATGTATTTCGAGGTGACTGGTTATGATGAGGAAAAGGAATCAGCCCAGCACAAACACCTAAGATGGTGAATGGCTCTATCTCAATATGAGTTGTCTCTGGAGTAGCATCTTGTTCATACAAAGCTATCTACACATATATGCTCACTTAATCACTATCGTAGCAGTAAAAATAACTCCAAACATACAATGGGCTAATCAAATAGAACCAAACCAAAGCATTATTCTCCTCATTGACGTCCAGATATTCAACCAACCCTTCTCGCAGAAAATCATCAAAAGTACGTGCTCCATCCTGAAAAGTGAAGTCAGAAAAGGCAAGGGCATGTGTTATAAGGACATTAAGGGGAAAAAAAAGTACAGTTCAGTCAGAGGACATAAAATGTGTGTACCAATAATCCCTTCATATGATGCGCCTTGATCCTTGATATGCCTTTGTCAGCTATAACAAGTGGACGACAGACCCGGCCACCATCGGAAGCAATGTAAACACAACGCTGATAAATTTTCTTCAACAGTCAGATGCCACGCTAATAGCCGGAGAACTATTTATTAATAACGTTGGCAACACTCATCAAAATTGGCAATAATTGTTCTGCCATCGTGGTGACTGCCACTGATCCCACATAAGGTACCGAGCTCAAAAGTATATTGGACATCCATAAGGTGATGATAGACTATACTTTTATTTGTCCCTATGCAGTCAAGCTTGAAAATTGTCATTTAGGCTATGAAGTAAATCATTTGCTCCAGATGGTTTCATGTCTAAGATGCAAACTAAATGCATATACAAGCATACAGTGATAAAATTCACCTTGTAATACCACACGGAAGTCACTCAGTCTCTGCAATATCTTTTAGTTCTTTCATAAAATACCATTCCTGCCATGTTCAAGACTTTTTTTGGGGTGGTCCAAATGAACAAAAAAAAGAAACAGTACACATTCTTATAGCTAAACAAAGAGAGATAAGCTCGCTTTGTCATGCTCGTGATTTTAAACTCATCTCTCAAGAATTCCCTTCATTTATATTCCACAAATTGATGTAATACAGGTCAATAATATCTCAGCTAATCTTAGTCGATGTATTTAAACTCAGACAGGCCAAAGAACCAGTAGGGTTCTGATTTATGGGTCAAACAGTTGATCCAACTGAGCAAAACCCTCCTAATTGATTAGTTTTTCTAGATGGGCCCCAAACTGGAAGTTGGAAATTTTGCTGACTTTCCCAAATTGTTGTATGATTCTAACATCATTCCTAACTCTGATGATGTGTAGGTGTGGAAGGTGTCTTAAAGGTTTTAAATGAAAAGAGCGGTCTCAGATGTAGAAAATCTTCTGTAAGATCATTCTTAGGAATGATAGAGGAGATTAATGATTCTGGTAGTCAGTAAGATAGCTTTTCATCAGAATGCAATTAGGAAAGCAAAAGGTCCACCTCAGGTTGCTTAATTTGTCTGGGAAGCTTCTTGAGACTCTACGCTTACTTTGTACCGTGAAATTAATTAAGGAACTGCTGGAAATCAATTTTCGTTTTGTTCATTTCAAATGGCATGGCAACTCTCCATTTAATGAATGTTCCATTTGCACCAATAAGGAAAAACTTAGAAGTCGGATATTTTTATTTACAGTTGCAACTGCCCAAATAGATCAACAATGGCCTTGGAGGAATATCATGTTTGCGCAAAGGGAAAATATTCTCACCATTCTTCATCCATCCCTCTTGGGAAGGATTTCATGACAAATAAATCCTCATAAGGATATAAAAAGGAACTTTATATTGCTGAGGGGAGGTTGTCGGGGAGTTAAGAAGTAGGGAACGATAGCATGCCCAAGAATGATCATCAAGTATAAGTCCAGATGCAACCCATCAGGCCTAGCAATTTGTGTTTTTGGGTCATATTGTGTTGTGTCATGGCCGTATCATGTCAAATTTCAGGTCTAACCCAAACACAATAAGTTTATTAAACGCATCACTTTCTTAAAACCCAAACATGACCATTTACCAAACGGGTTACACGACAATTTTAACATGTTAAAGATATAATCCCTCATACAAATGCACAAAAATGTGTTTAAACATGTCTCGCCATGTCTATACATATCTAAACATGTCATATGACCCGAGTGACAGATAAACCTGTCCATCAAATGTGTCCATGCATGAAATGAATGGGTTGAAAAGGTCAACCTACAAACAACATAATAACCGAGTCAACTTGTCTATATACATAACTGAGTCAACTTGTCTATATACGGACAACATACATATTATTTGTATATAGACAAGTTGACTCAGTTATGATAAGAGAATGTTTCAGCTCAACTCATGCACGCTAAACTACCAGTTGTGTATACCAACCGTGTAAAAAATTGCTAGCCCTATAACCAATAGAAAGGCTAAGTCTTTTTATCTGGACCGATAATATTGCTACCTAGATAAAACTCGCTTAAGTATAGGGGAAAGGAGAAAGAAACATTTACCTGCTTTTCATTGACAAAGACACTAACAAACTCGCCTATTCGGCCAATTCTTCGTAACTTTCTCATAGTGTTTGCAAATCTCTGAAAAAAAAATCGCAAACCAAAAGGTTGTGTCACATACATTTATGTTCACAAACTACGACACTTTTAGAGTGAGGAAACCATGGGGTACCTGTGGTCTCCTATGCTTGCCCAGAATGAGCCCATTAAAAATAATCAAAAATGAATTGGGTGTATGCAGCTCTTCACCAGATAGTAGTTCCAAGTCTTCGACACCCAAACAGTAGCACTACAGAGACATCAAGAATGTCAATATTATTGTCTAAAGAACACTAAAAAGCCACCAAGCTAGCTATGTAAATGAAGATAAAAAGAGAATCTCGGGGCCAAATGGAGGCGACCTCATTAGTTCAAATCTGGCTGGTTAAATCAACTTATAGTGTTTACAAACAGAACCACTTTTTAAGTTTTCCGTTTAAGAGAAATCATCTAGCATGTATCTTGCCTTTTCTTAAACACCAAGCTCTATCCCATAGGTAGGTTGGAAATGGAAATCCAAAGAGTAGGATTCACATACTTACCAGACATTCTATTCTTCACTAAATCTAGGCCAAACAATTTGCACACAGATCTTTCTTTCCGAGAGCCAAGCAATTAGAGAAGGTACCATTAACAAGTAGAGAATATATTTGGAGGTCATAATACTACAGTAGTATGTAAGCAGGGCCCTCTATGCAAATAGAGACTGGAATAACGATATTGAGGAGCAGGTGCACAATACCAGCAAAAACAAGAGCAAAATTCGTATAAGACAAGTGCCAAGATTTTAACACTTGGCCTCAGAATGGTCACCAGTGTTAATTGACCATTTTTGTGATAGTTTAAACAAGGCAAAAGGGCATAATCAATGGTAAAGGAATTGATAACAAATCTCACATATACGATAGGCATATTCCTTAACACAACTATACATCACAAATTTGCCATGTACATATCAAACGTGACTTATGGAATAAAAGGGTCAACAGTCCATGGCTATACACCGACGTTAAGAGACCTCTATTAACTCCAGCAAAGCCATAACTATGTGCGATACAAACAACCTATCCCAGCCATACATCCAAAATACTTATGAGATACCCACCACAATCTTGATGATGTGGTGGCAGACATGCAATCATTAGTGCCTCTATTTTTATCAAACGGGTGCATGAGAATGAAACACTGGTCAATAGTGAATCTACGTCCATTAAAGAATATGTACCCACAGAATAAAGCTTTAATATCCAGGAGCCTTATTGTCTCTTTAAATCATAAATCCATTTTTTTAGACAGCAACTGCTACGTCAGCATAAAAAAAGAAACAGACTGAAATCACAATATTTCAGAGCTGGAAGTAGAATTTATCATAGTGCATTAACACGCTATATGCAAGAAAATTAAATGATAAAAAATAGTGTCTCTGGTATTACCAAAGCTATTAGTGGACCCTCCTCTTGATCAGTGGTAACATGAGTCATCAAAGCCAAATTCTTTACTAGACCACAAGCCTCACCCTCTGGCGTGTCACATGGGCAGAGCATTCCCCACTACAACCAAAGAGAGGAATTTAAGGATTGACTAGAAGGCATTTAAATAGCTATTATGAGCAGTGCAAACTAAATAGCTAAGAACTACACAAGATCACAATTTGGAAGTTATCCAGGAAATCAAACATATCGAGCACCTGGCTTGGCTGCAAAGCCCTCGGTCCACTAACTTTCCTTGACTTCTCAAACTGAGGTGAGATTCGGGTCACATGGCCCAATGTCCCTATAAAGGAAAGCCGAGCCAGCACCTTCAAACGTAAAAGTTACTAATTAACACCAAACAGAATTAAAGAAACAAAAGTATACGAGGAGAAGGGACAAACCTGTGTCATGCCCTTCCTGTGCATCCTGAAACGTTTGACATCCCAATTTCCCGTCGAAAGGGCCCTTTCTAAGCCCTGAGTTATAATATCCTTGACTAATAACTGTTAAGAGAAATGTTGCACATTGTTGGTAACAGTAAACAGCTAACCTTAGTATTGTGGATTCTTCATCTACTACATCATCTTAATTGCTTGATGCACGCTTTAGTATGTGTAAGCCTAGGGGTTGACAACTAACTAGTGCACCTTCATATTTATTTTGACCAAAAAAGGTGCTACGAATAGATAGTACAAATTCATTCTGGCCCACATTAGAACCTTCGAGTTTCTCATGGGAAAAAAGAAGGAAATAACCCAACCTTAAAATTGCAATTATTAGTTCTCCATCTCAGAGTAGTTACAAATGTGTTTTGAATTGAACAATGAAATCAAGCTAACTTGCACTGAAAACAGGCCAGTGGGAACAAAGCACGATCACAATTTGACTTGGTGAAAACAATGAAATTGTGAGTCAATTAGCAAGTTCTGCTCCTGCCTTTTTTATAAACTCGACTGTTAATATCTTTGGGCCAATATGAAGAGTCATGAGTATTAAAAATATAGGCCCAATAGACTCAAATGAAATGGTTTGTTTCCTTAGGGATGTAAGGCTACCACCAATTATCAGGGGAAAAAAGAAAGAATAAAGAAACACATAATAAACAGATCTCATCCTGAACATTGAAGAAGACTATACTTTTCAAATTTCTCATGAATACTCTTGGAAAGAGAAAAAGGAAGCTCATTGAGAGAAGTGACCTGAAACACCAACAACCACAATGGATGAACTTGCATTTGTCGTGAATGGAGTCTCAACGTACCCATTATTTTGACAGCCAAGTGGCATGTCCATCAACTCTCCCCATCACCACCACCCCCCCCAAAAAAAAAAAAAAAAAAAAAAGCGGGCTCTCTCTCAATGGGACTAAATGTCAGGCATCTTCAACTGAAGAAACCCATCACCCTTTGGAGCCAAATATAAAGAATCTGGATATTTAAAATGATTAACTTTCAAACATGTTGCTCAAATAACTCTGTATTTTCTTGCTTTTATATATCTTTAATGCAGTTCTTTACAAGTAAATGGGAATGTTAGAAATTTCTTTTATCCAATATTTGGTCAAGTAACTCTCTTTATTGCTTAAGTAAACATAATATGGCTTTTAGCACATTTTGATGAGGATGGAGAGCAATGTCTAGCCCAGAATTTTCCAGGACTATTCCAGTGAGTCCCCTTGCCACAGATCAACTTTAGGAAGCAGAAAAGGTAAATCCAAGTAGAATTGTTTGGTGCCAAGTGGAAGTGCAGTAATGTATGCAGCTTTGAGAGGACAACCTCTTCTTCAACCTCCCCATGGGGAAGTCAGGAATCAAGGTAAATAGCCTTTCTTCTTTTCAAGCTAGCATTTTTATGATTAACTTTCAAACATGTTGCTTAAATAACTATGTATTTTCTTGCTTTTATATATCTTTAATATGTTTCTTTTACCAGTTAATGGGATCATTAGAAATTTCTTTCATCCAATATTTAGTAAATTGTATTTATGGGAGTAAACAGCTCTCTTTATTGCTTGATTAAGCATCATACAGCTTTTAGCACATTTTAATGAGCGTACAATAGTTTGAATTTATTTCACATAGTTTATAAAATCATAAAATTTTAACAATCTGGTTTTACAAGCACCATGTGATCTTACATTAGTAGAAAGCGATTTTGACTACCTCCATCTATTGAAGTAGACATTTTAGGCCATCTTAAAAAGTTAGCATGCCAATATTCACGACATGTATGAACCAAGTGAATAATTCATGATATTGAAATGACGATAGAAACTAACATCAAGAGTAGCAGATTCTTCCAACACATTTCCTAAACAAGTCAAGATGTTGGTCAGATGGAAAGTGTGAGGTATACCAAGCACATGCATCTCGAACTATGATGTTGCAAGGAAAATATTAAGTGGTTTCTGTAGGAAAAGAAGTGCTTACCATAGATAAGTCAAGCTGGCTTGACCTGCTGCGCTTTGATAAAACATTATCTGCCTGCTTTTGGACCTCGCTAATCATAGTCTTAAACAAGTCCTGCAGCAAGTTGTCAAATAAGAAGGTAAATGAAGAGGTATACACATCCTTAAAGCAATAATACTTTTTTCTATTGAGTAATCATGAAAAGAAATACTTGAGCACATACCTCAAAAAGCAGAGAAATTAACTGGCCAGATAGCTCCAACCGCTTGTTCCCCACGTAGTCCTAATAAAGATAAGCAGTGTTTACGCATTTTATTTATTTCATCATCCTTTTTATTTTGTTGGGAAGAGGGGGGGAGGCAAACAAGCCACTGAATTTTTTAAATGTATATTCGCAAGCTTTGATACTTATCACGATATGGTTAAAAAGGGTTAAATCACTACCATGGCCAGCATTGCTTGAAAGTAGAAGAGTATACTGTTAAGTTACTTTATTAAGTTTCCTTTATTATCAGAGTTTTATTTCCTTTTTTTACTTACATAAGGATATTATTGTTATATACAATTTATATTCAATATAAATACAATAGGTGTAGGGTTTCGTGATAAAGAAAACTACAACCTTCTCTTTGTTTCTTTTACGTTCTCCTTCTCCTTCTCCTTCTCCTCCTTCTCTCTATTCCTTCTTTCTCTCTTACTATTTGCTGCGGGTTCTCTAATCAGCTTTGTAACATGGTATCAGAGCAAGGTCTAACTATCGATTACTTGATCCTATTGCTGGTTTGAGAGTTAGGGTTGGTCAGCCACCTAAAGCTGTAATTTTTATCTGTTTTCTTTTCAAGTCTTGATACATATGAGATCGGAAGATATCGATTCATTAGGTTCGATTTTTGAATATGGGCGGATTCAAGAATCAGAGTATTTCATTGATTATGGTTAATTGATGGAGCCAATTACATCTGATTATACGATTCAAGAATCAGAGTATTTCATTGATTATGGTTGACTGATTTTGCTGGGTTCCCTTTGGTTAATTGATGGAGCCAATTACATCTGATTATACATCAGTGTTGCTATTTTGTTTCTTGCACTAAAGTTTCAACCTTCTTGATTAGTGGTAGATATATTTATATTGAGATTATCGTCATGAGTGATACTGCTACTCCTACTCCTACTACTACTATTACCGTTGCTCCTACTACGCTACTCCTACTACCGCTTTGACTACCACTTAGCTACTACTACTGCTGCTGCTACAAATCTATCATTCAACCTACGATGGCGAGTTGGGAAGAACTCCCGCAAGAGATCCTAGAACTCATCGTTGGATGGCTAGCCATAGAAGACTTTTTAGCTTTTCGAGGGGTGTGCACCTCGTGGCGGTCTGTTGCCTCTCGAGATCAGTTTGCTAATATGTTTACCAAAGCATTATTTCGTCCTGGATGTTCCAAGCTGGGCATGGGTGACCTATATGCTCCAGCTTGAGGGGGAGTGTTAAGTTACTTTATTAAGTTTCCTTTATTATCAGAGTTTTATTTCCTTTTTTTACTTACATAAGGATATTATTGTTATATACAATTTATATTTAATATAAATACAACGGGTGTAGGGTTTCTGTGATAACAGAAAACTACAACCTTTTCTTTGTTTCTTTTACGTTCTCCTTCTCCTTCTCCTTCTCCTCCTTCTCTCTATTCCTTCTTTCTCTCTTACTATTTGCTGCGGGTTCTCTAATCAGCTTTGTAACATATACGAAATGGAGTAACTCAGGATTCAGTGATTTCAATAAAACCCCATATAAATATTCCTCTTGGTCCAGTCTCAGAAGCTTATTGGGTGCACAACATGGGAAGGATGAATAATCTACAGACACAAGGAAGTCTCAGGACCTGTAAGGCCATCATTTTGTAATTCCACACAATCATAAAGTCATTTGCTAAGAGGATGAATTATGTGCATCAAACTGATAAAACAATACTTTAGCATCCTTCAACTGTTAAACATAAACACCATATTGGCTGAAGCAGGTTAAGACTTTTGAACCATATTGCAGATCACCCAAGGAGATTGCCAAGTCTCACTTGTTAAATGCCTGTTATTGCTCTATGGAGATGTCATTTATGAATATAAGATTTACCATATGCAAGAAAAACATTTGTGAGACATTGCAAAAATCATGAATTCCAATACAATTCTCATTTTCCACCTATATAAAGTATATCATACCCATGGGGAAGTTGTAACTATTTTAGAATACCAAGAAAGATGGAGAGAGATTACTCAAAGGGCTACATCTTTACTCAACAGACTTACAGAAACACTAGATGAGAGCTCTATTTATAGAGCATTGAGAGACACTGCAAAATCCTAATTGTCTAATTTAATAATACCTACTGGCTAGATGCTAATGGTACAAATTATTACTTCGACAGAAGTTAGTTAACACCAGCAATCAAGCAGCAGAATAGTTTTCCTATCCTCTTAAAATTTGTCCTTGGCCATACTAATAAAGCATTGTTATACAGGATGAATCAAGTAACACTTCTTTTCAATGTAATTTACTCCTGTTCAAACACCTAGATATTGCCACAAAAGAAAGAAGTTCTTCACGATAGGGGTCAGCTCATTCACCTTATCATCCATCGCATCCTTATTCAAAATTGCTTCCATCATGCGCCGTAACATCACAGCAACGTATATGCACTTTGGGCGGAAGTTATTCTTGATCACCTTATGCATGACAATCACAAATAGATGAATAAATGAAAAAATATACAGATAAATAAATACAAAATAAATAAATAAGAGTCAGCTTATGTTAATGATGTACAAGAGAAAGACAATGAAGCAAAAATTACCCGCACGTTAGCAAGAAATACATCTCGAAGAATAGACATAGCTCTGCCTTCCTGAACAAGTCATACAAAAAAAGTAAGTGCCGCTCAGCAAGTGCTAATAACTACTCAGTAGTAGGACAAACTCAATAATTTGCTATAGCACGTCCTTGAGCATGGGACAACCTTTCCAGTTGACATATTTGCATATGGCAACTTCTTCAGCTGCAGCAGAAATCAATGCGTGAGAAGATGAGAAACACTATGCCATCACCAGGAAGCAAGTCAAATATACACAGTCAAAAATGCAACTAAATCTCCCATCTACCTAACATACAAGAGACAATAGAAATTAGCTGGATCTAACTTTTTCAATGTCATCTAACATAATTACTGTACCTTCCTGGACTGAAATACAGTAGATTAGTTACCAACAATTTGCAAGTACTAACACTATCATGCAAAAAGGATTGGGAGATATTCCAGATAACTTTAATTCTATTAGAATACCAATGAGGCTGAGCACAAGAAAGAGTTGAGAAGATTATTAACAGCTGCCCTCAGGGCATAGTGGGTTATGGGTCCAAAATAAAAGTCGCCTTGATCACGTTGATTTCAGATATCTTTTACAGAGTCCACATAGAACCTTGTACCCAGTGGCTAAAATTCTGGCAATGGCTCAAATGCAAGGCAACCTGAGTTGTTGAACTCTTGGGCAAAAATCATAGGTCCCAGAGTGCATAAACAAACAATTGGCATGGTGTATTTGATAATGGAGTGGTCCCTCTTTTCTGTTTAAAGCGCAGAGCCAATGGGGACTATATTACAAGCTGAAGGAACTTGTTGAACTCTTGCAGAACAGAAATGCAATAGGAAACTCAAGAGATTGAAGTTGCAAAGCTTTTCAAACCTTTCCCTCGAGGAACTCAAGAGCTTGTTGTTGTGTAAATATACTGAGGCTTGCACATTCCTGAGATTAAAGCAACTTGTGAGACAGAAAAGCCATAACCTAGAGAAGATACACAAAATCAGAAACATGTAACCAGATACAATTTCATATCCTTCCTACATGATATTGATAAGTAAACTGGATTAAGCTTATCCGCTTCCATGATGACTTCACTAAATTTACCCAGGACTACAAAGGTTTTCATAATTCCATTTTCCAGGAAGATGATTATCATTGGCAATTAAAACACGCCATGATAGCATGAGAAAATTAATGGTTCAGAAGATCATAAAACAAGATAAGATATTACGTGCGCATAATCACAAGCATTAGAGAAAATCAGTCGCTAAAAGATTCACTCTAATGCATACAGAATTGTCAGATGAAAAATGATTGATCCTAACAAGCATAAAAAAATTTCCTTGACCAAACACATACCTCAATCGATTGAAGAAGTAGGGCACTATATCTAGGGTCTCTGCCGATCATCTGGACAACCTCTTGATCACTTTCCATTCCCATTGCCTTCATGACTATCATAATTGGAATATTCTGCAGAAAGCTCAACACAAAATCAGAGACATTCCTTTTAAGCATGTGAAAGAAACTAAAACATACGAAACCACCTTTGCAAATTGATTGAGTTGTAAGTACATCTTCCCTTTCTCCATCACCACAACAGTTTTGCTCTTTGTTGCCTCTGTGCTACTAGTTACAGATGCATTAATGCTGCAACAAGTCAAACATGGCCATAAAGAACATTACAGTCCAGACAGAATATCACAACAGTTCTAACATGGCTTGGAGTTGTGCAGAATCAGATATATGTGGAACTAGACATTTGCAAAAAGAGTACCAATATTTCCTATAATAAAATGCTACTTCAAATGAGATAAGAATAAGCAATTTAATCACAAAGTTAGTATTACAAACTTGGTTTTTTTTTTTTTTTTTTTTTTGGGGGGGGGGTGATGAACAATCCACAAGGTTTTATATTAAGTAAAAATAACAGAAAAATTCTGACAGTAAAGAAAACTCACTTCCCCTTCTTGTCAGTATCAATAATTATCCTGTTCTTTGATAGTTGTTCTTGTATTAGTATCACCTGCAAACAATACAGTAACCATAATAATTCCATAAGATATATGCCACAGCAAATATGCAAAAACAGACGATTCAGCTAAACTGGCAAGGGAGAAGAGAAAGTTTTGCTGAAAAAACAATGAGACACACAAAAAGATATATGCAGATCTCAGTCTCTCAAAGTACTTCATATGACTCACCTAATATATCCAATACTAGGCATCAATAATACAAATACCATATTTGATTAATATTAAATACACAATTAACAGCCATCTCATCACAATGGATATACACAAACTTGAAAGAGTGAATGCACATTACAGAAACTTGTTAGCTCAGGAGGTGAATCTCTGGCTCAAAAAGAATTACAGAAGATGTAGTGTAGGTATCAATCCCAGTTTGTTCACTAATAGTTATATTAACTGCACTTCTTGCGCAGAAACAAACTCCCCTTTAGAAGAAAGGCATGTTAAAAGTATCAACGTGCATGTGAACTCAGTCAATTCATACATTCTACTACTACATACATAATTAGACTTCCTGACATCAGCAAGTGAAAGCATGGCATAACATAATTAAAAGACATCTGAAAACCAAACCTGTGGAGTACTTTACAAACTAAGGGTGAAACAAACATGGTTTAGAAATGAGAACACAAAGAACAATCAACAGGGCAAGAACAGTGGATTGCAGAGTGTTTCTGTCTGTACTCTACGACAGAGTGCTTTTGTCTCGTAGTTTCTATTCTTGCAGCAATTAGTCAGGAAATAATCGTTTCTTAAAAGGGTTTGTTGCCATTGGCGCCTCCTAAAGGTCATTTGTTGATTGAATAGAGCCAAGGACCCTTCAACTTAATTAAGGCCATTTAGACAAAAGGACCATCACAAATAATGTTATATTGAGGTGCTACCCAGAAAGCTGAACTGATCACAGCACGTTTTGCTAAAATGCATATAGCTTCCTATTAAATTATATCCTTTGAAGCATGTGCATCAAAGATAGACGACACTACAATCTGGTACCATACCTTTTCTGTCCCTTTTATTACAAAATACCCTCCAGGATCAAGGGGGCACTCACCTGATAACAGAAACTCATCAGTGAAGAGTTAAAAGAAGCTAAGAGAAGAAGATTTTGAATTTAGCACACAAACCGAGTCTTGCAAGTTCATCTTCATCTTTCCTGAATAGAACACAGCAACAACTGCGAAGCATGATAGGCATTCTTGCAATTGCAACATCATTCTACAAAATAATTTCTCATTGGTATCGAGATTACAGAATGCCCATGAGAATAATCAAAAAGTTAAATAAAACAATCAAAGAGACCACAATTACCTTTTCTAACAAGCTATATCCTCCGTGACTTCCTTTGGTGTACTCCACATCAACCAAAACTGGAGCAGCATACCTAATTGTATACAATTATAATTCTTATTTTTGATGTGGCAGGGCAGCACAGGAGAAATCTGACTTCTTAGTCAACACAACAATTCAAAGTTGCTGAAGAAATTCAAACAATCATGCTTAGGGCATCCAGATGCTAGTTGTAAGGTGATGTCAGGGCCAAGGAGAAACTCAAATTGTCAACAACGTTTAGAACAAGATAACAGTTTGCTGTAACTATACCAATAGCAACAAAAAAAACAAAAAACAATTATTAATAAGTATCCAAAAGAACATCATATAGAGTCAACTAAAATGAGCTGATCTTTCATAGTCTTAGTATAGCTCACAAATGTCTGATGACACAACGATGTCAAATACATCCAAATATAATTCAACTATTAAAGCAAGAGTAACTCAACTAGTCCCAACTCATCTTCACCTCTGCCATTAACACCATCTGAATGCCAAAGCAATTCTCTTCTTATTGCTCTTCTACCATCAGATAATAATTCAACACCCACTCTTGCAAGTCCACAACCAAATCAGAACCTATCTTCCATTCTCATCCTCAACAGCCACCATGTCCGAGTATGATGCCAAATATTCAACTCTAATATGAAAAGTACCAGCGAGCAATCTATAGCATCCAATTCCAAATTTCTCCACATTCTTCCGATAAGAAAAAGCTATACACTTAAGACCAATGACCAAGAAGCATATTCAGCATTTATCGTGTGCAAACACAGTATATAGCTGAACAAGATGCACCAATAAAACTCAAAGATGCACTACATACGTCTTATCGGTCAAACGGCACTTTTGAGGAGAGAGATCCTCAACAACACCTTCCATAGCTTCAGTTGGGTTGCCAATTCTGACATCTTTGAACCTACACGGATGGCAAGAAACACCACATCAGATTCCCTCTAAAATAAAGAGACAATGAACTTGGAAAGACATACACTAGAAGATCTGTAATGGAGAACAGAATGCACTTTTGTTACCAACTAACAGAATTTGAATTAAAATTGCTACAAAGTGGTAATGGTCAGTAGCGAGCAGACAAAAGCAAGAACATCCTGCAATATTATGGACAAGAGCATCAAATGCCCTTTTGATGGCTGGGGGAGAAACGGATTAATGGGCAGATGTAGAAAATTGAGTGTTAGAAAATTATCTTGATGTAACAAAGAGAGAGCCAACACGGAAAAACGAAGGAGTATGTACCTGACATATAGGTTGGGATCAACGCTCGACACGATCTTATCATTAGCACGGACAATCTTCTTTATTTCCGTGTTTGCGAAATAATTAAAAGAATCCAAGTGTTGCTTGACTAGCCCTCGCACCTGAAATCACAAGAGATAAATGACCGTCGGCAAAACTGCAACTCCTGTTTCCTAAATAGTTCCTAGACATAAGAACATCAACACAAATGACGATTACCTTCAAGAACTCAGGCACAAGCTGGAATTTGTCAACAGCCGATTTTATCGGGGCAGCTAACTTTCGATAGTCGACATCCGCGTGACTGGCATCACCAAGAAGAAACAAAGACCATTTTCAAAACTTCAAATCGCCGAGACATTAACCATCTCTACCAATGACGCTCGTGATCAAGAATTTCGACTCAGAATCAGTAAAAAGTACCTTCTGTTGCGGAGGTCTTCCATCAGCTACGAAGAGCTGCAAAGCTTTAGCTCGGCACGATCAGTTCACGAGATTAGATAAAAAAGGAAATTGCAGGAACAGCCATTTGAATTGCCAGTTTCGCGGGAGTAAAGATTAAAGATTCAGAAGACGAACTCAATGTCGTCGCTATCAGTTTCGGAGCAAAAGAACGGCGAAACAAGAAGCTTCACGCAGATTGAAAGTAGTTCAAACCATGATCAGCGAGAGAGAGAGAGAGAGAGGAAATCGCCGGCTCACCGGAACTAGACGGCGGCGACCGCCCCAGCAGGTGCGAGCGGGCGTGCGATGAGGTCGGGGCGTTGTGGCGGCGCCGCTGGGGTGTGGTGAAGGCGCGGCTGAGCGGCGGTGGCGGCGGCGTCGGGCGGCGTCGGAGTCGGTGGGGCGGCGGAATGGGGCGTCGTCGGTCGATGGGGGTTTTAGAGGGGCTTTAGGGGTAAGGCAAGAAAAACCTTAATTATACGCGTATAAAATAGATACCGTATTATTATTATTTATAATACTCGAGCAAAAGTACTTTCCTATTTTAAATTTATCTTACTTTCCTATTTTACATGTATTTTACTTTCCTATTTTAAATTTATTTTATATCTTCTTTTTGTCGATTAATAATATAACACATCAATAATTATTTATAGGGCCAAAATATACAATTTCTATTTCACATTCATATCAGTAGATGTGTACTATTCTTGTGATTTTTCATTAAATAGTGTGAATTAGTAATAAAGTTTAATTAATAAATACAACATTTAAATAATCTCATTGTAGTATGTATTTGTTGTTATAATCCCATGTAGAATTATAATAACATTAGTTTGAGATTTAATTATAGAGAAGTGATTTTTTTTTTTGCCGACCAAAAAAATTTCATTTCTAACAAGTCAAATCATATTTTATTATGCTTTTTAAAAAATTTTGTGCATTTTTTAGAAAGTGGGAAAAATATTTCTTTCAATTGTATCTTAAATAATTTTCTCAATCCAAAATGAAAGGAAAAAAAAAAAAAAAAAAAAAAGATCGTTCAATGAATACTAAAAAAATTTTCAATGAATACTAATAGTTGAAAATTTTGAATAAAAGTTATGATATATCAATGTCTGATATAAACATCTGATGAACTTCTATGTCAAAATGACATTTAAAATGAAGAATATGCCCAGCAAGTATGAGAAAATTACATAGAAGTTGGAACTAGAGCCGAATGCAAAATTGGAATTAAAACACTACTATTAAACTATCAATGATTATACTTGACCAAAAAAAAAAACTATCAATGATTATAAAATTGATTGGAAAATCCTCGAAAACAAGGATGACTTTCAATTTAGGGCTTACTCATTACATATGTATATATGCATAAGTATGACAACGATATCATCATTGATAGTGATTGCATTCTTTGAGAAGCTAAGATGTCCTTTGTATACATTTCCTTTTGTTTTCATTTATAACCGACAAAATAATTTGACTTGATTTAGTTCGATTAGATGTTTCTTAATTAAAAAAAATTTGATTATGCCTAATAATAAATATTTATTTGACATCATTTCATCAAACAACATTTGTCATTTTAACTGTGAGTTATATTTTTCTTTATTTTATAGCTCCTTAATACTTTTCACTCAAAAACTTTATAGTTAAAATAAATATGAACTAATTGAAATAAACAAGATGAATTTCCAATTTAAAAAAAAAGTACAATTTATCCAATACATTATTCACCATGCACATTTTTAAAGGACAGCATAAAAAAAAAAATCTAAGTACATTGTATAAGCATGTTAATTTTAGGGCAATGCATGTTAGAACTTAAATGAAGTCATATATTGGTAATTCCATATTACCATCACTTATGAGATGGGCTTAAAATTAAAAATAAAACAGCAATATCAAGACAACTTTTTTCTTATGAGTGAAATTGAAGATAACTTTAAATAATATCCATGAATTTCGTTTTCATGGAGAATAAAATGCACATGCTAAATAGAAGAGATTTGTTGTGTTTTGGCACCAAAATCTTTCCATAATATAGATTTATGGGAAAATTCCAAATAAGAGCCCGAAATACCATTATTTTCTCAAATAAGGGCTTGAAGTCGATATTGTTTTAAATAAAAATTTGAAGTTATTATATTAATCTCAAATAATGGCTTGAAATAATTATTGTTGTTTCAAATAAGGGTCTAGCTTTGCCGGATTATTGGCTGGCAAAGAATTTTGGTCTAATCAAGAATATTTTCGTCCAAATATAATTTAAATTTAAATTAAATTAGATAAAAAAAATATATATTTATATTTTAAGTAGAAACAGAGGCAAGAGGGCTCCCTCTGCTTATGGTGGCTACCACCCTATCATCGATGGGGCAAGCAGCAATGGCCAAGTTGGAAATAAGGCCCTCCCTAGAGGCAATGGACGTAGGGCAAAGGTTGGTGACCCTTTCCTAGGTCGAGGTGAGGGCGGGCAACCCTCACCATGATCTAGGAGAGAGGCATCGCCTTCTCCTATCTTAGGCCCTCGCCTTTGGTCGACATGAGTCGCCAGCCCTCACCCAAGCACCGACAACCCCACTAGCCATCACCGCCGCCCCTATGGCCATGGGGCAACGACCACAAATGGAGAGAGCCTCCCTTAAGTGCGTGTGCATCTTCTTCTTTTTTTGTAAGTTTTATTTTTTTTAGTTTTTAGAAAAAAAAAACATAAAAAGGAAAGAACAAAAGGGAAAAAATTTTAAAAATTAAAAGACAAAATTGCCCTTCAAGTGCGTGTGCATCTTCTTCTTTTTTTTGTAAGTTTTATTTTTTTTAGTTTTTAGAAAAAAAAAACATAAAAAGGAAAGAACAAAAGGGAAAAAATTAAAAAATTAAAAGACAAAATTGCCCTTCACTAAACAATGAGTTTAGTCCTTCTTTGAAAATGATATGCCAACTTCATGCTCTTATTTGAAATAAGATTCACTTCAAACTCTTATTTAAAAAAATAAGGGCATTTTAGGCCATTATTTAAAATAACGTCCACTTCAAACCCTTATTTGGAATTTTCCCTAGAATTATAGATAGATAGAATCACTTTTTTATTTATTAGGGCAAATGTCATAGTAAAATCCCAAGCTATGCCTACTTTAACACAAATACCATAAATTTTTTTGTGTCATTGAAACCCCTATAAACTTTTCCATTGTAACACAAATATCTCAAACTTTTTTGCATCAAGAAAAATCCCCGTCACGCAAGAAGTTTGAGTATATGTGTAACAATAGGCAAGTTTATGGTTTTTATTTATTAGGGCAAATGCCACAAGAAAAACCCTAAGCTATGATCACTATTGACAAAAAAAAAAAGGTGGAGATTTGCATCACAATGGCAAGTTTAGGAGTTTTATTTATTAGATTAAATGCTACCAAAAGCTCCAAATCATGCCCACTATCGATACAAAAAAATGTTTGGAGGTAATTGTGTCATTAGCAAGTTTAGGAATTTTAGTGGCACGAAAAAAAAGTTAAGACATTTGTGTCACAGTGAGCATAGTTTGGGATTTTCTACGGATTTAACCTTATTATTAAAAAATGTTAATACCCTAAAAATCACAAACTAATACATTTGTGACAAATTTACCAAAACTAATTTTTTAACCATAAAAAACCCAAGCCGGTACACTTGTAACAAATTTACCCCAAACTAACCACAAAAAATCCCAAAATTTGTATCATTGTGACAAATTTACCCCAAATTAATTTGTTCAACTGCCACAAACTCCAAACTAGTATACCCTATGTTAATGATTAATAACTTGTGACAAAAAAACATAAACATATAGTAAAATCCCAAACTAGTACACTAGTCCACGGTCACATATCATCCAACTTAGTAATTTGATTAGTAAAATTTAATGAAAACTAACAAAGGATAAATTTGTTACAAGTATATCAGTTTGGAATAAAGTTTTCAAATGTTTACTAGTTTGGAATTTTTAGTAGTCAAAAAATTAGTTTTGGGTAAATTTGTCACATGTGACCCACCTACCTAATGCGCACGCGGTGACTCAAACCTCCCCCTTCCGCAATTTTTTAGAGTATTAACCCTTATTAAAAACCATAATTTTCTACTTGAAGATAATAAATCATGTTTTTCTTTCCTTCAAAATTATTTATTCCATAAGAAATGTTATTTTGCTTTTAAAAATGATAAGAAACAAAACTATTTCTATAAATGTAATAAATGGCCTCTAAATATCGAGTTAACATAATTTTTACTTATATTTATCAAATTGATATCCTTATAGATTCGTCTTGTCGAGTACATTGTAACTGTCTAGATATAACCCATTCAAATTCAAATAATATTTAGATGGTTAATTTTATAGATAAAATTAGAAAATTCAACCCTCATTGATAGCAAAAGCTTCATTTCTTGTAGACAAAATTATGACATAAATGATAATGAAAAAGTAGTGTTTTGGAAATAAATATGGTTAATTCCCTGAAGAACCCCCAATTAGTACACCTATGACAAATTTACCACAAACTAATTTTTTTACCACCAAAAACCCCAAACGGTTATGCATTTGACAAATTTACCCCAAAATAGTACACTTATGACAAATTTACCCTATATTAGTTTCCGTTAAATTTTGCCGTCAAATTATTAAATTAAATGACATGTGACAGTTGAATTTTACTTTCCGTTTTGGTTTTTTGTAGTATAATTTAATGAATGATATATTTGTCACAAATACACATATTAGGATTTTTGGTGGTTGAAAGTATACAAGTTTTAGGTTTTTTATGGTTAGTTGAGATAAATTTGTCACAAGTGTATCGGTTTAGAGTTTTTCATTATCAAAAATTAGTTTTGAGTAAATTTGTTACAAGTATGCTAGTTTATGATTTTTTAGGATATTAACCCAAAAAAATATTTGTTGGAGCTCGACTTGCCCCCAAGTTCACCTTTTTCTCTAGGTGAAAATCCTAAAATGGAAGGGCAATTTCCCCCTAATTTTGAGAAAATACAATTATAAATTTAATTAAAAGATTATGGGCCCGTTTAGTTTGGCTTTAGGGAAATGCTATTGGTAGAATGCAAATACCTTTAAAGTAAAGGGGTTTGTGGAAATGTTATACCGTTTGGTAAATTGTAGCATTGAAAGACAACTTAGCATAAACACCGTTTGGCAAATTTCACATTTGTAATTGACTTTTGCTATTTTTTATTTTTTATTTAAGTTTGAAAATCAAATTCCGGTGGTCGGCCAACCGTCGGCCAACCAGATCTGGTTGCCGGACCACCAAATCCGGCGGCCTGAGGTCGCGAAGGCCAGATCTGGTCGTCTGGTGGCCAAATCTGGCGACCTCAGGCGGCGGCGCCTGGTGCGTGCGAGCCAGGAGATGTCGCCTGGGTCGCGGGTCCCACCACCCCGGGCGGTGGTCACCGGGGACACAAGACCCCCACGCGGCGGTGGCAGCTACTAGAGAAGGCGAACTCTTAGGTGCGGCAGGGAAGACGAAGACGAACAGGGAAGAAGATGAACAGTAGTGAATTAGCATTTCCAAAATGCCCAATGCTCAAAGCTGGTCCTCCCCAACATTAGGCTTTCAACATTGGGAATGCTAACATTTGGCCAAGTAGCTTTCGAAAATGGTTGCCAAACATCCAATATTTTCCCCAAGGGGCTTTGGGGGCCCAAAGCCCCTTGGGAAAGCTGAACCAAACGGGGCCTATATGTCATGCCCCGATCCTCGAATGCGTGCCCATCCCTCACCTGATCGATTAATAGCGACGTCCCAGGACGCATCGCCAACCCTTTCATTTTATAATACGCATGCGAAAGCAGATAAAAAATCCCCAGACAATAAAACAATGAAATAGAAAAGTAGGGCTATATTTTTCACAACTGAAAAACCACAACCAAACTTTTATACATAGCAAACCACATAGTATATATTACAATACTATTCACAGAAGTCTGATCTATCACACATCAACCCACAACTTAAGGTTTGCAAAACAGGATGGGATCTCAATCCTCATTCGGGTCATACTCTGGATCCTCCTCCAAATCATCATCCTCTTCATCTTCAGGGTCTTCTTCAAAGTCCTCCTCTTCAGGCTCCTCCTCAGGCTCTGCTTCTGCAGGTTCCTCTTCTAGCCATTCCCACTCCTGATTCTCCTCTGATCCCTCATCTTGCTCAACTATCTCCCCTTCTTCTTCACCCCAATTAGCGCCTCCAGCTGAGTACACATGAGTACCGAAGCATCATTCTCGAGGTTCGGGTCCTTTGCATCCACTACCGATCCACCTTTAGGATTTGCTGTCCCCTTATCGAACGCTTCTTCTAAAACGATTAGGGGTACATCCTCTTCTGGCATGGGACCTTCCCTTCGCCCATCGTGATATTCCCGATACCACGATCGATATTCATGGGGCCTCAGGTCATCTGTACCCACGTCAACCCAGACAGTCGACCTAATCAGGATGTACTATAGTCCTTCCAGGTGAGGGTGTATTGAGAAATGAATTTCTAATTCGGTGACTTCCTCAGGTATACCAAAATGCATGGGAGGACGAGGAGGTGGAGGTGCTGCCATCTACGGGCCTGAAATGTTGTCCCACATCGGGGTGAGACTACGTTTTAGCAAGTTCTATCCCACTAAGACCCGATTAGTAAACCAATACACTATGGGCTGCCTATGCACACACGAGTCAAAGGACTTATCTTGGCCTCAGATTCCACCTGCAAATAGGCACCCAATCATAATATGACAGATCAATACATCGATCAATTGATCTAGTCGGTTACATGTCAACATGACCCTTCCCCGGTCATTTCAATCCATACTATACAATCTCCAAGATAGTACATCTAGTCACTGAGCCACGTGCATTCTCTAAGGCGACATATTTGCCAAGGCGATGTACTTAATCACCGAGTCACGTGCATTCTCTAAGGCGACATATTCGCCAAGGCGACGTACTTAATCACCGAGCCATGTGCTTTATCTAAGGCGACATATTCGCCAATGTGACGTACTAATCGCCGAGCCACGTGCCTTTTCTAGGTGATGTATATAATCAACGATTCACGTGCATTATTTAAGGCGACCTATACGCCAAGGCAACCTATCTGGTCATCGAGCCACATCATATAGCATTCTTTCTCATCTTTTATCATACCCGATAAAATATCATGTGTGGATACACGGTTGGCCTTAGCCAAAATATGATAATTTTCTTTTCTATAAATCTCACCATTTTTTGTAGTCCACCAAAACATTTTTGGTATTATCAACCGATGCCCAGTTATTTTTCAATTAATTTCCCAAAATTTCTTAATTTAGGAAATAAATCCTAAAATCACAAATAAATTGATTTAGCACGATTTAACACTCAAATAAATAAATAGACTACACCATGATAATTAGCATAAAATTCCTGTCGTCGACCATCCCAATCAAATTTTTGGAAAATAATTAAATAATTAAATAATTACGAAATTAATAAATAAATGCAATAAATCCAATTTAGGCCCATAATGCCTAATTGGAAGTCGAGACGGACCCAGAAAATTTCCGAGACCCATTCAATAAATACTAGCACATGTCTACTAGCTAATTGCACTAACCATTTGCCTAACATGCATAGGTAAATTCTTAATTTAATTATTCTAATTTAATCTATCCATCTAATTGCACTTAATTAAATCTAATCAACCCATAAGCATCATTAGCAAACTAAGTAGGGATTAGTGAGTTAAACTCACATGATTAGCGAGCCGAGCGGTTCCAAACATAGGGAACGCAACGGGGACTGACTTTTTCCAAAGCGGGCCTAACCTTCGAGGCTTGGAACCACCTCAAAATGGGCCCGACACCTTGCTGGAAACCCACAAACTCAGCCTCTATTTTGAGCTGTAAAACAGAGAGAACAAGGTTGGTTAGGGCGGCAAGGCTCGGGGAAGGTAACGGGGACGGTTTCGGGTCCAAATTGGGACAAACCGGCGGTGGAGGAAGCTTCGGCGAGCGGGTGGTCAGCAACCGGCGGCACCCGGGGGTCAAGGGGGACTTGCTGGTGATTGGTATGGGTGGAGGAAGGGTCGAAATGGGAGAAAACACGAAGAAAACGTGAAACAAGCGAAACTGTGCGAGCTGCCAAGCGAATCAGCAACCGGCGGCTTGCGACGGCAGTATGGGACGGCCGGCGGCTTTGTTCAAGGCGAGGTTGGGCTCATTGGGACGGGTTATCTCTCCTGGTCACGGTGATGGGTGGATCATTGGCTGATTCGCACAAGAAGTCAAATTTTCACTCAGATCTTTGGCGAAGGGTCGGCTGGAGCAGAAACTAGCAGAAGTAAAAACAGAGGAGGGAAAACGGTTTGACGGTGGTTGTGCGACGGCAAGGCTGCTCCGGTGTGCGATGGCTGCAGCTTCTTCCTTTGGGTTGCTCGTTCGAAAATGGAGAGGAGGGGGAACAGGAAAGGTGGCCA
This sequence comes from Eucalyptus marginata, assembly GCA_014182565.1. Classification (NCBI taxonomy): domain Eukaryota; kingdom Viridiplantae; phylum Streptophyta; class Magnoliopsida; order Myrtales; family Myrtaceae; genus Eucalyptus; species Eucalyptus marginata. Next base: position 10,198,023 of record CM024585.1, read on the forward strand.
GCTGGCTTGGAGAGGAAGGGAGAGAGAGATGAGGGAGAGAGGAAATATCTAGGAAACCAAGGGCTCCACTTGCCTCAAAATTCCACACCCTTGTCTCCTTGACCACTCTTGGCCAAGATACTTCCTGGCACATGAGCCACCAATGCTCATCCATGGACACTTGAGTTGGTTCATTTTGGCTAGGGGAAGGGGGCACACGAATTTGAAAGATTTTCTCTCCAATTGGGCTCGGTTTCTTGCTCAATTCCTTCTCATATGGCCTTAATAAATTCAATTGGCACCTCAATGCTCTCATTGATAATTTTCCTCACCCATGGATCCATCTTGCCTCCCAATTGTGCGATAAAAAACGGTCCCTGTCTTTTTTTGAACAAAAACGGCCCTGCGACGACTTTTTCCCAAAAAGTCTTGGGTTTTAAAAAATCTTCGAGACTAAGTCGACGTTTCCGTAATTTATTGTGACATGGCAGAATCTTCAATTTCTGAAATCGGACTCGAATTCGCGGTTAATTTCCATTTGACGTGTTTTTAGCGTGATTTAGGCTACCAGGTAACTTTCAGAAATTTTTAATGCAAATGACTTGTGGTCGATTTTCTTCGAGACACAATGAACCCACTCAACTCATTGGCGACTCTCAGTTGTCGTGAAAATCTCGAGGATCCAAATATGGACACAGGGTACCAAAACAATAAGAAAATCAATCTAGTGTCGTTCGGCGAGAATTTTCCAATTTAGTGGTGTCACCCACGATTAACCACACATCTCAATCGAATCAACCTATCTCTGATTTCAAATCGATTTTTAACTGTGTCATAATGACCTCTAAAGATGAGCACGGTCGAGAAACCAATTCCTGGTCGAATTCTCAAGTCTATTGCTTTAAAATTCCTTAATAGCTTCCCCAAATAATCTAGTTATCTTAAAAGTGATCAACTCTGATAATAGTCCTATAGGCGCGTCAATTAAATGCCCGATTTATTCAATAGAAAACATGATTGAAAATATGGGATGTCACACTATGTGCACTCCAAATCCTAAAACTTATTACAAAAATACAATTAAATTCTAAAATTTTCAAAAAAATACAATCAAGTCTTAAACTTGTCAAAGTGGTGCAATCGAGTCATTTAATTAATACTATGAATTTATCTAATGGAAAAGGTTGACATGACAACTTTAAATGAATTTCTCTATCCTACTTGGCATTTTTTTATATCAATTTTTCCTTTAGATCTTAATTAAATAATATCAAAAACTAAAAAAAAAAAAAAAGCTAATATAATTTTAGAAACAAAATTTGAAAAAAGAAAAGAAAAGAAAAGGTAGGGACACACCGACGACCATTGTAGTTGCCGCCCATTGCCAAAGGGGCTAGCAACCTCATTGGCCCAAAGAGGGGTGGGTAGGCTGGCCTAAACTAAGTTGAGGGTGCCCAAATCTAGGCTACGTTGACCGTCACGAGGCTCGAGTGCAAGGCTTGGCTAACCCTCGCCTAAGGCTAATGAGGCTCACCAAGATCTAGGGTCGGTGAGGCGTCGTCGGCCCTTGCTTGTGGCCAGAAAGCCTCGCCAGCCCTAGGCGAGGGTCGTTGACCCTCGCTAGGCCCAAGCGAGGATGGGTATTGCCTAAATCTAGGCGAGCCTTGCCCAGGGCCGGCAAGGATGTCGGCCCCTCCGACGATGGTCCCACTAGTGAGTCCCTACCCTTTTTTTCCAATTTTTTTTTCAATATCTTAGCTTTTTTAGTTTTATAATATTATTTAAATAAAAAAATTAATAAAAATGACATCCATCAGAGAGAAATTAATTTTAAAATGCCACATTGATAATGTCAATAAAAGAACTCGATTGCACTAATTCAACAAGTTTTAGGAGTTAATTGAACTTTTGATAATTTTATGACTCAATTTTTTTTTTTAATAAGTTTTATGATTTATAGTAACACATATCCCTTAATTATAAATTAGAATTGCTTGAATATGAAGGCCCAACAAGATGGAGGTTGTTGGAATCAGGAGGGCATGGTAAGAAATGTGAAATCTTACTATAGAGACGTGGAAATAAAAAAGTAAGAAAAAACCAAAAAAAGAAAGGGATAAGTATACTTGAAGTTTTTAAAATGCATTTGAGTTATAAAACTTTCAAAAAGTATAATTAAGTCCTAAAATTTATCATGAAATTACAATCAAGTTCTAAAATTTTTAAAAAGTGTAATCAATTTTTAAAACTTATAATGAAAAAGCAATCAATCCTTAGAAAGTGCAATCAATAGAAGGATTTGATTGTACGAATTTAATAAATTTTAGGATTTGATTATACTTTTTAAAATTTTTATGACTCGATTGTTCTTTCGCGATAAGTTATAGGACTAATTTACATTTTTCAAAAAGTTTGACTAAATCGCACTATTATCATAAGTTTTAGAACCTTTAATATACTTATTCCAAAAAGAAAATCAAAGAAGAGAGAGATGGCAAGCGAAAAAACAAGAGAGGGGGCAAGTAGGGCACTATCCAATTGTCGGCGATGGTCGTCGAGTCCTCATCGGGCTAAGCCAATGGATTGGCGACTCTTGTCATGCTCGGATTAGACCTATCACCGCCTCTGCTTGTCGATTAGAGAGAGAGAGAGAGAGAGAGGAGGGCGGGCAATGTCAATGCACATTCAATGCAGGTTCGATGTCGACTCACCACCACACTTGTTAAGGACCACGCCACGCTCCATAGCGAGAGATGGTAACCCACTTACGAGGGAAAGAAAAGGTAGGAATTTTAATTTAACTCTCTGAAGTATTCACGGTATAGCTAGAGCTAACAATTGTTGAAATAATCCATTAGAGGTACGAATGTCAAGCATAAAAACAGGTTTGTGTGGTATATACGGATCAATTTGTTCATGCTCAGATGATAATCCATGCAATGTCGCTCTTTTAAACTATCTTTAACACGATTAGTTATACGGGCTAACGTGATATCTCTATTTTTGGGGTGCATTAAAGCACCAATTTTAGGTGAAGTATCAATTCTCACTTGAACATTTTGTTATGGAATATGTGCATTATAAATTATAAAACTTATCGCAAAAGTATAATTGAGTCATAAAATATTCAAAAAGTGGAATTTAGTTATAAATTTTGTTAAATTGATGTAATCAAGTCATTTCATTAATATCGTAAATTTATCTAAAAGAAAATGTTGAAATGGCATTTTAAAATTAATATCTCTCTCCCATGAAATTTTTTATTACTTTTCGTTTAAATATTATTTAAATAAAAAAAGCTAAAACAATTTAAGAAAAAAAAATTGGAAAAAAAGAGGGTAGGGACTTGCCGGTGGGCACAACTGCCGCCACCACACATCACTTGAGGGGCTGGCAACTTGGGTGAGGGTGGCCATTGGCCCTTGCCTCCAACCGACCATGAGCAAGGGCTAGTGTTGCCCAAATCTAGGCAAGTGACGCTAACCCCAAGTGAGGGCCAACGTGGTCTAGCCCAAGCCTAGAGAGGGTACCCTCGCCTAGGGTTGGCATCACTTAGATCTAAGCACCTTCAACCTAGTTTGAGCAAGCCTCATAGTCCTTGTCTAGGCTAGCGAGGGTCAGCCCCCTCACCTAGGGCCAACAACTTTTGTTAGTCCTTCCGGTGATGGGCAACGGTGGTAGCACCCAACCATGAGTCCTTACCCTTTTTTTTTTCGTTTTTTTTTTCCATTTTTATAATTATTTTAGCCTTTTTTAAAAAAAATTAATATTATCTAAATACGATTGGAAGAGAAAATTAATTAAAAATGCAACGTCGGTAGTTTTCATTATACAAATTAACGATATTAACGAAAGACTCGATTGCACAAATTTGATAGGTTTTAGGATTTGATTGTACATTTTAAATATTTTAATACTCAAGTGCATTTTTGCAACTAGTTTTAAAATTTGTAGTATGCACCTCTCTTTTTTTTATCTTATAAAAAATCACCAACTTTCACTTCATGCCCAAATCCGGCCTCAATTAACTTTCTCTCAGCTGGTGACCAAAAAAAAAGTTCTGTCAATTAATATTGTTAAATGTCAAATATGTCAATTTCACGTTATTATCTTTTTCCAAGTCAAAATTATATATGTGTTCTACATTTTTTCCCTTTTTCCTTTCTCTTTTCTTCTTCTTTCTTTAAGTGGACAACATCTTGACCACCGTCAAGTCACTCGTCAGTCAAGTCGGCCCGGCGACTCACCTTCCACCACAGACTTATCGCTGTCCCAACCCTTCGTCCATCACTGCCACGCCACCTTCCACCACCACAGCCATTCATTGTCGCTTTCGCCCTCAACGACCGTTGAGATATTTGTTTTCCAAGAAAGCAACCTTAAAAAAGTCTTAACTTTTATAAGACATTTATTTTGGATATCAAGATTTTTCTTCCGATCACTTTAATGTCAATTTTGAAAAAAAAATCACTTAAATATCAATTTTGATTTAAGACACTGACGTAGCAATCTGACGACTTATTGGCATCAATAGTTAGAGACCCAATCCTAAAATTCAAGTATTTTGAGGCCAGGCCTCAGTCTTCTTCAATTAGATGTTGGTATTGTTAGAGTTAGGGTTGGGTCAGGTCGGGTTGGGCCATTTTGACACTCCCAAATCACAGCAAATCTCCCTCTCTCCCCTAGTCTCTCTATCTGCACGTGTACAATGAGGATGAAAACCTGGATTTGAGCCTAGCTAATTCGACACCGACGCCGATGCCGAACCAGCCCAACCTCTTGGGTTATATGATGTTTTGGTCTCAAGTCGAGTAAAGTCAGGTATCGTGAAAACTCAGCACGAACCGACCCAATGACTCCCCTAGAATTAAAAGTTTCAAACAATGTCCTTTACATATTTGCCCCAAATATAACCCCTAATTTGGACAATTTAAGACATTACCCAAATTTCTCAAACTCTATTTCAGACAAGACTTAATGAAACCCAATACGATTGACCGAGTATAGAAAAACTGCCTAGAGCAATCAAGGATAGAACATGAACAAGACAGTCACGAAAGCAACTTCGAGGATTCAATTCAACAGGTGAAGCAGTGGCGGCCGCAACATGAGCTCTTCAGTGATGTCGTCCCAAAACAAGGGCAAACAGAGGTCGGCTTGGCACGGCAATGGGTGCCATGGAAAGTAGTGGCGGTGGCAGTTTTCTAGCGACTTGAGGAAAATGAAGAAAACCCACGATGAAGAAAACTTTGAACTGAGAGAGTTTTGCTCCTCGTCTTTAGTCTCCCTCGGTGCACTCTGTTTTGTAACCTCCGGAACGCTCTTCAGCTATGGCATCCGGAACTGAGGCCACGGCTATGATGAAGACACTTATAGGAACTTTGATGTTCGTTGGCTATTGAAGGGAAAATTTTCAAAATGCAAGTTCCAAACCTGTTCACTTAGTTACTATTCATATGCGAGGAAAACCACCGCATGGAGGCCAACGACTGTCGGCCAAGGGGTCGCGTGTGCCCGTAAAACGACGATCACCGATCCGAGGGTCGCAATCCATGGCAATCGACCTCAGGCGACGCCTGGGTTACGTGACCTAGGTGACTAATGGCCTGAATCGCGTGACCTAGGCAGCCGCCAGAGGTCGGGCGACCTTGCGACACGAAGAAGGGTCGCCCGACACACTGTTCTTCGGGAGGATTATCGGCCTGTTCTTCTTCATCCAGCGGTCGATGTGAAAAAAAAAAAAATACAAATATTTTTTTGTTTTTTAAATTTAATAAAAGTTATTTACAACTGAAATTTTAAACCGATATTTCTGATTTTTCCTTATCTATAGGATATTTCCATTTTGGGCCGTTAACTTACGGGCTGGGTAACCTTTGAGCGCTCTTCAGCGATGGCGTCCGGAATCGAGGCTACGACTAGTGATGAAGACACTCATAGGAACTTCGATGTTCTTTGGCTACTAAAATCAAGCACGAACGGAGCTTTGAGGCAGATTTAATCACTTACTGAGATTCTTGGGTACAAAAACTGGGGCGAACAGGGCATAGGATGGCATCGTGGCCTCCTACTTTGGCGCACAAGTTGATTGGGAGAGAGGTTTGGACCATAGGGTGGCGTCGCTGTCCCCACTTTGCCAATGAGGGCCAGCGATCCTTGCCGGGTATGTAAGGGTGGCGACGCTTGCTTGGCGACGATTCCCAACCCACAAGTGCAGCGAGTATTTGAGTGCACTCTTCAAGCTTGAACGTAGAATAACCAGATAGAAGAGTAGACTGCGAACCAGATGAACAGCAACCACGAGCTTCACAGTTCCTAATTTGAAGACTAACTTAAAATGAATGATTTGAGAGTTTGAAAAGAGAAGAGGAAATCGTGAACTTAAAAAGAGAAAAAGATGGGAAGCAAACCGTGAGCAGCGGAGACTATCATTCACCGAATGAGTCGCCAACATGTTTGTTTGCCCCCGCCTTTGCATTAGAGCATCCACCTCCGAAGATTCGCTCGGCGGGAGGACGTGGTTTGGTTAAAAAGATGAGAGAGTGACCGGAATTTCTGAGTTGGCTTTTCTTTTTTCACCATAGAGCCACGTAACTATATATAATCAATTAAAAAATCCATGTTAAACATTTAATAAAAAATAATAATGTAGAACTTTTGGCTGGAATTAGTCATCGCAGTTATTAAGTCATTTTTTCTTCGATTTCGCACTAAAGTGGACGTAATTGTGGCACTTCTAATGTTGTCTTCTCTTAATTTTCCTCAACACCTTGCCCCATATCATCACCACTAACGCCTTTACTGTTGATCGATGGGCCCTCACTTTCGATATCCACTAGCCCGATTGTGGTTCTTCCCCGCTGTTGTCAAGCCGAAGCTCGACCTCAGCCAGTGCTCTCGAGCCTCAAATTTTGGATCTAAGCTTGTTAGAATAATTAAATATTAAACCACATAATCTCACATAATATTAAAGTAAAAGGTCCTAAATTCAAATTTTTCCAGTTCCTATTTACCTTCTCAATTATATATTTCCATACTTTAGGATTAGGTCAAAGTCCAATTTACGAGTGAGAGGAAGCGTTAGAGTAATTAAATAATAAATAAGACATTCATCTATCGGCTTAAATTGTTAGAATAGTTGGCAATAGTTCTACCAAAAACAAAACTCAAGTGAACCTAGGTTTGAGATCTAGGGATTAGCTTGACCTCGGATTTGTGTTAATCAATGCCGAGCAAGGTCGTGACAATAGCTAGATTTTTAGAGGTCGGTAGCCGTCCATCCATGGCCCTTCTAGTACTAAAACGCTGTTCACTCCGAGTCTTGTACGTGTTTCTTGGTTCAAAGTAGGTGAATCATTAGAAGGTTTCCATCTTTTTTGTTCTGAATAAGATCACGACCAGTTTCAAAAAAAAAAAGGCAAAAAATGCACTGCAAATAAGTATTCCATAGTTACTCATTTTGCCTTCAAGAAGCTAAAGGAAAAAGTTGGAAATGGGTTTTGGAATAATAGCAAATATTCAGTTGAACTCAGTCAGTTCCACTCAAATTGTTTGTCTCATTCAAAGGGCGACATGTATCCTCTGACATGGACCGGTTGAAAAGTAAAATAAACAAAATCAAAACCGGAAGCTTTATTTTCTCTCTCCTTGAGAACACCATTTGTTATCAATTCTGAAGAGACAAAATACAACATATGCATATAGTTCCTCTTGCGGGCAAAACCTTGCCAGATGGTCGAGAAAATTAAAGTGAATGAGATCATGGAGGGAGTGAGGGGAGACGACGAGCTCGTCGGAGAGATGCAATGAGACGGATAGACAGAAGTTGCCAAGATTAGGAGAGATGGTACGGCAATAGTAGATGTTTTAGGTAGAAAGCCCTTGAAAATTGAAGAGAGAGAGAGAGAGAGTGTGTGTTTTAAGTAGAAGTTTAAATGTGAGCATTAATTGTTGCTTATATTTAATCTTTTTTTTCAGTCAAAGTAACGAAAACTTCCGATTTCCCATTTTAGTTTTCTTATTTTCTAGCCAGTCCACATCAAATGACATGTGTTGTCCTTTAAATAGAGTTAACTAGGTTCACATATGTCACATGATCTGATGACATGATAGTTACTAACTATTGTATATTTTCTCTTGGAATACAAATCTAGTCCATTCGAGTGAAGAGTATAAAGAAATGGATGCATATCAGGTGTGGGATTGCCGACATAGAAGATATACATGAAGGGGTTCCAATCCTTGGTTGCTGCCAACAATGTGGTCGGTGGTGGCTACCGAATACACGGTGGCGCTACGAGAACGAAGATAGTAGGATAATGGGGTGGGATGAGGTGGCCAAGGGTAGACAATCGTTGGAATTGATGGGAAGTAAAGGAAAAAGAATGAAGAATGAAGGAAAAAAAAAAGGAAAAGTTATATGTAGTTCTGATTTGTAGAAAAAAAAATTGGAACTCACACAGATTTTTTATGACACTATTTAACCAAAAGTTAACGGAGGTTAACTTTGAGTATGAAGTGAAATTTTGGTGACTTTTGAGAGATAAAGAAAAAGTTTGGTTCAAAATTTAGATTTGACTAAATTGTTGCTCTTTAGGAATTAGGCCCACGTTTAGATGCATTTCAGGGTAAATACAATTGTACACACCATATCACACAATGTCTAGAACTATGGGGTATTGGTTAGATGTGGTAGTTCTTGACACTGTGAAGTATGTGCATAACTAGCAGGAAGAAAGTTTTTGACAAAGTTTTTTAGCGGTAGTCTGATAATTCGATATTCAGTTTGGATGCATTCCTTATTTTAATATGATGATACCCACATGTCCCATCCCCCAAATTGGAGAAAAAGTTTTTCTTCCATCATTTTTTAGAATACCTACAAATTTTATATCCTAGAGTTCAAACGAAGCAACTTTAAGACATATTCAGATCTTTTACAAGTCTAAATAAACACATATGAACTTTTATCTTAAAAAAACCATTAATTTAAAATGATATGAATACATTTAAACTCCCTTCATTTTACGAAAAATAAATAATTTGTAAAATATTTTCTTATATACACGATTGCTTGTACCACTTGAAATAATTAGTTAATAGAAATGTCATCAGTATCCGCGTATTTGTATCTAAATATTTTTGTGAATAAAAAGAAATTACCGACCAAAAAAAAAGAATAATAAAATAATTGATTATTTTTATGAACTATTTTTAACAAAAACTTATTTATTTTTTGTAAAAATAGACATTATTCTATTTTTCGCTTCGCTGCAACCACACAAGAAAAGGAGGAAAAGGGACACATTCCCCCCTGTTCCCTGCAAAAGAGGAGGAGATCAACATCTCTCCAATAATGGCGTCTTTATTGAGTTCCGAGCCCATCCCCACGCTCCTATACCCCCTTCTCCAGTCTGCTTTTTCTACGTGCTCTCTGGTGTTGTTGACCGGAAGTTCAACCTTGCTTTCTTTTTCTTTTCTTTTCGGCATAAAGAAAATCGAAAGCGAAAAACACATACAGATATATAAATATATATATATATATATATATGTATATATATGCTTCTTTTAGAAAACCCATGAAACTATATTTGCAATTGTACTCTATTAGACGATCTTTAGATTCTTGCATTAAATAAAAATCAAATTGTAAAAACACAAAAAAGTAAATAAAAAGTAAGCCCTGAATCGAACAAATTCGGGTCCCTACTTAAGCTTTGCCTTATTGAGAGATCAAAGATTGATATGCAAGATTGACTTGTCGAGTGAGAGTTGAATGTGTCTTGAATATTTCATGCTTGAATGTGTCTTTATTCAAAGGGAAAATATCACTAAAAACCTCAAATTTTGTTAAAAGTGGCAAATTTACCCCAAACTTTTTTTTTGAACATGAAAAATCTCAAATTTTGTAAACTGTGACACATTTATCCCATTAAGGGCATTTTCATCTTATTCTTTCTGTTTTTTTTTTTTTTTTTTTTATTTTTTTCTTCTTCTCTCTTCCCTTCGCCGAGTCCGCCATGGCCAGCGGAGGGAAGAAAGAAGAAGAAGAAAAAAAAAAGAATTTTTTTTCAAAAGTAAAAATACCAAAATGCCCCTATGATTTAGGGTAAATGTGTCACACAAATGAAAGTTCAGAATTTTTTATGTTACAAAAAAAAATTTGGGGTAAATGTATTACGATTAGCAAACTTTGAGATTTTTCATGTCACAAAAAAAAAATTGGATAAATTTGTTATTTTGGGCAAAATTTGAGGTTTTTGATGGTTTTTCCCTTATTCAAACTACTCATTTCGATATATATTATCCTTTCATAATTTATATCTGGTCGGTAATCATATGACACTATATACAGAAAGCATTCACAATGCACATGACTAGACAAGCCCAGTCCTAAAGAGGAATCGATAGAGTCGATCAGCTACAAGATAGAATAACATACTCTGAATAAGAAAGACATGTATTCATTTTGCAAATCACTTTCGTTGAAACAACAAAGAAAAAGATGGAAGTGGAATGTGAAGTGTAGGGAGTTAAAGCACTACGAGACAAAGACAGACTTATATAATTCAGGGGAAAAGCGAAAGGTCGCTGGCGAGCCTGTCGCGTCGTTTTATGGAAAACAGATAAAGGGAATGAGAATGTGGAGGAGCGCCTTTCTTCGCATTGGACCGCAGAGCAGATTAGACCCTGCATGAATACACCCTTTTCAATCATCTCTTTCCTCTCTCTAGTTTTTTGGTGTATTCTCTTGCTATGCTCTTGTCTTGCTCCTCCTTTGATCCACGGTGACGATGAACATGGTCTCCTCGGACCACCACCACCACACTTTCGCCACTCGGTACTCTCTCTCTCTCTCTCTCTCTCTCTCTCTGTTGGAGTGTTATCTTTGAGTTCTGGTGCTGATTCAGTTTCTAAAGTTCTTTCAAGAAACGAATTTTTAGTGTAGAGATGTGAGGGTGAGGCTGATGGGTCTAATGCACGACCGAGTTTCTCGGTTGTAATGCTCTGTTCTCGTTTTTGGGTTTGATTTAGTTGTAGAAATTTATGGCCCGTATGGAAGTAGCCTTTGTAGAGGACTCGACCTGACTGTACTTAAACTGTGATTCGATGCCATCATCAACAAGATTGGCCTTTGGTTTGGTTCCCTCTGCTTCTTTGGTTGTTCTTTTCGAATTGTGCAACGGGCCCTCTGTTGTGATTCGCGCTTAAACCCTGAGACTGCGTTCGAAAGAAAACCAATCTGGCTCGAAAAGATCCGGTGGAGGAGATCAGGGCTCCCAGCAACCTAAGTGAATATGCCCGCCTGCCCTCCTACCACCTAAGATAGGAAGAAACATGTTTGCCCGCTAATGATGTTTTGTACTTTCTGTCACTGCCAATGTGGGAAGGACTAGCGAGCAAGCTCACTTGCAGCTCAATTGCAGTTGCTATTGCTTTTGGGATGTCTGGAAAAACTCTTTAACTGGTAGTAAGATGATTAAATTTCGTTTTGGTTGCTTATTCGGATGACTTCTAGGACTTGAGTGCACTGGAAGAACACTAGTCTTTCTTAAGTGTGAATTATTCATTTTGTGTTCAGTCGTTTTTGAGTAATGTATCTTGACAGAGCTTTGAGTTTGCGCTTCCAAAATTCTGAAGAATTCGGAAACTTTCTTTGCAAAACTTTGCTTGGATAGCGGGAATATCACATCCAAGAACTTAGATTCCAAGTACTTGTCATCAGGCCTCACATGCTCCGTGAAAAATTTCTGTTCAGGCGTCCTGCTTTTGGTGAAGTTCTTTTCATTTTGCCTTGTGCATTTAGCCACTTTTCATCGTATCTGATTATGGCGTTTGGATCAATTGATAGCATGTTTGATTTTCTCATGCAAAATTTGTTCGTCATGGAAAGTTTTATTTGAATACAGTATCTTCTCGGATGTCGCTGGGGATATCACAATAGTCGTCGATGGAGAGCCTTTTCTGCTTCACAAGGTAAAATACCATTGCCTAAGGTTGTCAAATTAGTATGTGATTGTACAATCTTCATGATGATTATGTGCAATTCTTGTGAGCAGTACGATGTCGGCAGCAACACCTTAAAAAGCGAAAAATCAAAAAAACTTCTGCAGTAAAAAGTTGATGCCAGTGTCTTGCACCTGCATTTTCATCATAAAGCAATCTTTAATTTCTTATTGCAGCTCAGCAACGCCACATGAGAGCTTGCGCCTCATCTTCGTACTAAGTTCAGACATAATTTGTTTCTAACACTTGGTTCCTCTGTTTAGTTTCCGCTGGTTCAACGGAGCGGGAAGATCCGAAAACTGGTTGCGGAAGCTAAAGATTCGGATTTATCCAAGTTGGAGCTCCTCAACATTCCGGCTGGACCCCAAACCTTTGAGCTCGCAATGAAATTCTGCTACGGAATGAACTTCCAGATCACGACGGCCAATGTCGCTCAACTTCGCTGCATGGCAGAGTTCCTCGAGATGACTGAGGACTACAGAGAAGAGAACCTGATCGCACGGACGGAGTTGTACTTGGACGACGTGGTTCTTCAAAGTCTTGAACATTCAGTGGAGGTACTAACTGCTTGTGAGTCCTTAATTCCAATGGCCGAGGATGTCGGTCTCGTCGATAGATGTGTGGAGGCTATAGCGATGAATGCTTCTAAGGAGCAGTTGGTTTCTGGATTGTCGAGGTTAGAGTGTGACGACCGCTCAACCGAACTTAAAAGCGGCTGCCTCGACTGGTGGATCGATGATTTATCGGTACTACGAATTGACTTTTATGACAGAGTGATCCGTTCCATGGGAAGGGCGGGCGTTCGACCCCACAGTGTTACCATGTCTCTAATGCATTATGCTCAATCATCACTAAAGGGCATTGAGAAATCTCAGCTTTGGAGTTCAGCAAAAACAAAACCGAGTCCTGGGACTCGAGAAAACGATCAGAGGTTGGTTTTGGAAACTCTCGTAGGCCTTTTCCCGACAGAGAAATGCTCTTCGATCCCGCTTACTTTCTTGTTCGGGATGCTGAGGATAGCGGCGATGGTAGATGCCGCAAGTGCTTGTCGGTTCGAGCTAGAGCGGCGGGTGTCTCTTCGGCTTGAGATGGTCTCGCTTGATGACCTGTTGATACCGTCTCTCCAGGTAGGCGATTCTTTGTTCGACGTCGATACAGTTCATCGGATACTGGTGAATTTTCTTCAGCGGATAGAGGAAGAAGAAAATGAAGCGTGTGGGTATGAGTCCGACGTCCTCGGTTCTCCATGCCACAGTTCCTTACTGAAAGTGGGACGCCTGATTGAGTCCTATCTCTCTGAAATCGCCCCCGACCCGTATTTGAGTCTGCAGAAATTCAGTGCTATGATCGAGATACTGCCGGATTATTCTCGTGTTATCGACGACGGACTATATAGGGCGATCGACATATATTTGAAGGTAAAGAATCGCGACACATTTAGACCTGCTGTTCCAATATATTCCCAGTTTCTATCAATCAAAACTGATCTGTCCTCTTAATCTTAATTCCTTTCTATTTTGCTAGGCACACCCAATGCTAACTGAACATGAAAGTAAGAAGCTATGCAAGTTCATAGACTGCCAGAAGCTCTCGCAAGAAGCCTGCAATCATGCTACGCAGAACGACCGGCTTCCTTTGCAGATGACAGTCCGGGTCCTCTACTGCGAGCAGCTCCGCCTCAAGAATGCAGTGTCCGGCAGTTCAGGAGATGCCTTTTTCTCACAGAAGATAAGCAGCGGCATCCCGAGTGCACCAATGTCCCCGCGAGATAATTACGCTTCTCTAAGGAGGGAGAATCGAGAGCTTAAGTCCGAAATCTCGAGAATGAGGGTGCGGCTCAGCGAGCTGGAGAAGGAGCAGACGTTTATGAAGCAGGGGATGATGCACAAATCTGGAATCACGAGGACGTTGTTCACATCGATCTCGAGAGGATTCGGGAGGATGGGGATCTCCAACGGTCAGGCTGGAGGAAAGAAACAGAAATCGGGTAGAAAATCCAGAGGGTCGGAAGGGAAAACCGGTAGAAGTAGGAGATATTCTGCTTCTAGCTGATAAAGTTATGCATAAACTAGCAACCTTTTTCGGACAACATTATAGGGTCAATTCAAGGTTTCATTCCTCGCTTTTCGTCTTACAACTACCGAAATGTTCCGGCATAACCTCATGAATAAACTATTGCAAAATTGAAACACGGATGTTATTCGCTCATACATCGAAACCGAAAAAATAAAAATAAAACAGTGCAATCATGTTTTGAAGTTGCAAAGAACAGAAAAATATGGTAAGAATCATCTCGCAGATGATTTAAAGATTCACATAAGGGATCCAAAATGTCGAACGAAGGCCTTTGACTAAACTTCTCTGGTTTTTGTTCAATCATGTCTGCATATTCCCGAGAAAACGCTTTCGGATCTGCATTCACCGGAAAAAGGAAACACGTATTCAGGAGGCGTATCGCTACTGATCTCTCAATGCTTTTATGTTGCCACAGGTAGCCAGAGAATAAGACTAATCAATATTCAGATACATACCTCAGGGAGTTTCTGTCTGAAAATTACATCCAGACGGGCATCAAGAGTGTTCTCGAAGACTATCTTGCCATCTTGTGAAGCTGCAACCACTCCGCCCGAGCTTCCAAACATTGGCCAAAAAGATTCGTCAGACATTTTTCTCAAAATAACTTGTGTATAAGTTGGAAAAACAGTATCAAAATTCTTATCACAATTCTTTTGAATCAGAGCAATGCCAACGCCTGGATGAGAAGAAGATAACTCATCAAACAAATCCATTAAGTCTTCTTGAAGCTTGTGGAATTATGAGCAAATGTGAGCTAAATTACAGCAGATCAGATGTCCCCACTTCTAAACCAACAAATTAAGCTATTCAATCAACGCTCGCCACATTTAGAAAAAGAAAGAAACTTTGCGAGCGAAGGGAGGCCTGGTTTACCAAGAAGGCTCGTGAGAATCCGCGCCCTTGGGAGGCGGCGGGAGAAACTCCCGGTTGTCAAGTGTGATGGCCGGAGGCGCGACTCCAGCTTTCTCGGCATACACTCTTTTAGCCTCGTCCAAGACAGATTGAACCAGCTTCTGGTCGACCGCTCTGCACCTGAGCAACACGGCCGGCTCTTGAAGACGCAGTAAGCACTGTCGCAGAAAATGGCAGTATCATAGGCAATACCGCAAATGTTGTTATCCTAGACAGTCTTTAAATGGTAAAGAAAGTTGCATCTTGAAAAGTTCAAGAAAGTGGGAGCACAAATGAGTACCTGGATAATTAAGTCTTTGAGAAGCTTCTTGTAGGCCTTGTTATTGCTCGACACGCGCAGGAGCTCTTTGCTGGCGGATTCTTTCATGGAGTTCACAACGTCGTCCTGCGCTTGAAGGAACTTTATGCGAGACGCGTTCAGTAGCATCGAGTACTCTCTGCACATCACTCCTTTAGTAGGGTGAGTCAAAATTGCAGAATTTAGCAGCAAAACTTGCATAATTGCTACTATTGAAACCTTACATTTTCTTTTTGACGTCGACTTGCTTTGCCTTCCGTTCGTACTCTTGGCGTAACTTCTTCTTCTCGGCTTCGACCAGCTGCATTTTCTCTATATTGAATTCCTGGATCAAAGCATTCCAATGAAACTCTTTCGTCGAACAAAACAAAAAAAAAGCAAAAATTCATAGGATGATCATGCATCCAGTTATTCGTTGTCTCCTCTTGGATCCACTTCAAAATTGAATTGAACTCTCGAATCGCCCCGTAGTGTAGATCGACCTTGACACGACATAAATTCTTTGCGAATCGAATGCAGTTTCAAATGGAGAAAGGGCATGGTTTGATAGCCACGGTGCACATAATTATCGAAATAGACAGCATTTTCGTAGCACAGTTCAGGTGACGAAGGAACCTCCTCGGCAGAGATGGAGATCTCATTGGCTTTCTCCTCTGCTTCCTGGCGGATGAATCTGATCATCTGCTGAATCTGCTTCGACACATCTCCATCATTCATTTTTGCTTCTCCTTCGTTTCTTTGTCCCTCTAAACTTTGCTTTCGGAAATGCTACGTAGTGCGACAATGTTTGGTTCGACGTTACGATGGCGAGTCGAATGAGGAAGGAAGAGTTCCGAAAGTTTAAGAATAAGAAGATGAAGGAGAAGGTGGCATTTGCAGTTTCAGTCGTTGTCGTTGTTCTGTTTGCACCGCGAAATTCCTTCCGATGTTTGCTCCGGTTTGGACAACGTACGTGAGCGTTGAACGGATCCAGATACCCTTCTTACTCTTTCTCCCTCTCTATGAACTTTCGAATTAGACCGGATCAATGAGCGGACCAAATATGCTGTTAGACATTTCTTGTTCAAGCCCATCAATAATGGAAAATAAAATTACATTTTCCATGCGGAATTGACCGGGTTTGGATAGGCTTGAACCGATCTAGTTAGGCGACCCCGAAATGAATTACTTGTCCAAACCAACCCATTTCGCCCTTCTAGTCGACCTTGCATAAGCGAACTTGGGCTCGGTAAACACTGATATTTTTTCGAATTTTATCAAACAAGTCCTTATTCTTGAGTTTTTTTTTTTTAAATTTATAATACACCAAAAGTCATCAATATTATATCCAACGCTTCGAATAATGTTTTTCTAAATTATTAGAACCTTCTGGACTCTATTATTACTCAATTTTTTTTTGGTCAAATGACCGCTTTACTTCTCCTACCAGCTGCTCCTTTATCAGGTCTATACTTGATCAAATGAATTCACTATATCAATGGCTTTTACCTGCTTTTTACCCCTTTGAGATAAACCTTAAAAAATTATTTATAGAAGTGTTGCCCCGTTGCAAACATGGACCTTTCATCAATGGACAAATGGAAGAGGCTGAAGAGGCAAACAACAGTGAATCATAATGCCTCCATGTTGGTTGAAAGGAGGGCATCATCTCCACCACCTTCAACACCTCATCATCATGTGGCTTTGCATAAACCAGTCACGTTGTTCAACTTTGAATCCATTGAAAACCAGAAAGAAGAAAGGAGGGCAATAACAGCAAAAGTAGCAGAAGTAGCACCAGAGAACAATGATTTGTGTTTTGTGCCCCTAACACAAAACAACCATCTCAAAAACAACCATCTCAGTGGATGTACTTCAATATTCCAACAAATGCAAAATATTAGGGAAAAAATGGGCATAGAATATAATTTTTTAATTTAGGTGTATCAGTAATCATTAGAGCCGTTAAACGGGTGGGTTGGGTCGGGTTTGGGTCGGGTCATTAATGGTCCGACCCAAATTAACCCATTAACTCATTTATGACCAATTTATGCATAATGTAAATTTTCCGACCCATACTTGACCCAACCCATACCCAACCCATACCCGACCCAACCCATATTAATAAAATATTTTCATATTTAACCAAATTTAGAAAAACTTATTCCTATGTTTTTTTTTTTTTTTTTTTTAAGATTATATTACTAAAATACTTCCAAGCTTATTTCTTAATGGACAATTTTTAAAATTGTATTACTAAAATAGTTTTATACAACACAAATTTAATGGACAATTTTTATAATTTTTAAAATAATTATTTAAAAAAATCAAATTTTAATTAATTTTTTTTATTTTTTAAAAAATAAATTTTAAATTATTTTATTTTATTTTTTTTAAATATACTTTTCTTTTTATTTTTCTCTTTTATTTTTTATTTTTTATTTTTCTTCTCCTTCTTCTTCTTCTTCTTTGGCCGGCCGCCGCCACGACGATGGCTGGGCGATCGGCCACGGGCGAGCCTCAAGCTCGCCGGCGTCGGCGAGCTCGAGGCTCGCCGGTGTCGGCGAGCTCGAGGCTTGCCGGATGTTGGTGAGGCCTCCGCCTCACCAGATTCGGCGAGCTCGAGGCTCACCGGCGTCGGGCGAGCTCGAGCTCGCCCCTCGCCGGAACCGGCGAGGCTCGAGCCTCGCTTGACGCCGGCAAGCTCGTGGCTCGCCAAATCGGCGAGGCTCGAGCCTCGCTTGACGCCGGCGAGCTCGAGTCTTGCCGGATCGGCGAGGCTCGAGCCTGCCTAACGCCGGCAAGCTCGAGTCTCGCCAGATCGGCGAGGCTCGAGCCTCATCGGGCTTCGGCAAGGCCTCCGCCTTGCCAGATCCGGCGAGCTCGAGGCTCGCCTGGCCGGTCGCCGGCCATCGCCGTGCCGGCAACCGGAAGGAGGAAGGAGAAAGAAAAAAAAAGAAAGAAAAAAAAAGAAGAAAGAAAAAAAAGGAAAGAAAAAGAAAAGAGAAAATTAAAGTAAAAAAAATTATAATTTTGATTTTTACAAAAAAAAAATGTTTTTATAAAGTTAAAGAGGGAAGAGAGAGATTATAAGGTTTTTGTTGAAAATGGGTTCTCCATCCAACTCATTTAAAACCCACTTAAGACCCACCTATCTTGAACCTTTAATTGTGAAACCCATTTAACTATTTTTTGTTAAAAACAAGTGACCCATTTATGATTTAAATGGGTCATATATGGGTCTATGACCCATTTTAACACCTCTAGTAATCACTAACAATTGATATGCTTTTGAAAGTGGATAGCCATACCTAGCTAAGATGGATAAGACTAAGACACTTTTACATCGAGTTCAAGTCAAGTTTACTTCATTCATGTTGCGTTATTTGAATTACCCATTTACCATGCATTTTAGTCTCCTTTTATATTCTTCTCTCACTTGCTCTACTGTTATCTAACAACCGAGGAGTTGTCATCTCTATTATTGACGAAAATAAAAAAGCTTTTTCATAAGTAGATTATGACAATTATGGATATCAATGCATTGTAGTATGGGATGGAAAGACTCACACACGAGAGGAATTAGTCAGGTGCTCAAAGAGCCCTAGACACCATATTGATATACAAGAAAAATTTGTTATTAGAAGAATATAGATTGAGTAGAAAAATCTAATAATCTAAGAGAACATGAATATTGCTGAGCATTATTATTTTCTTTTTGAAAAGATAAAGTTGTATTTAAATCGATAAGTAGAATAAGACCATATGTATATAAAGAGTATACAAACTTACATAGACAAGCAATGAGGGATACTTTAAAACCTCTCTCACATATAGCCGCACATGCAAACTACACTAGGAAATAACCTAACTCTTATAGCATGTTAGAAAATCCAATCTAAAAGCTTAAGTTGATAAGTAAAGGCAGATCATAAATATATAAAGAGTATATAGACCCCATAGATAAGCCATGTCAGAAATATTAACAAGCCCTAAAATTACGCAACCAATAATTGCTTAATCCATATGATCTATTTATATCCTAACTACCAATATTCTAAGAAGTAGTTGAAAGGAAAATTATTCAAATAGTCAATAAATCTATCGTACGGCAACCAATTCATTCATAAATTTTTTTATGGGAAAATTCTAAATAAGGACCTAGAATGCAATTATTTTCTCAAATGAGGACTTAAAATGGACATTATTTCAAATAAATGTATGAAGTGATCATATCAGTTTCAAATAAGGATCTGAAGTGGCTATGACTCTCTCAAATAAGGGCACCTCATCGGCTAATATTCTTGCCGATCAAGAACATTTATGTCCAAAAACAACTTTAAACTAAATTTTGGTTAAATTAAATTAAAAATTTAAAAGATAAATTTTTTTTTTTTTTTTTGGAAAAAAAAAAAGGAAAGCAAAAATCTAGGGAGGGTTGGCCCCTCCCACTTGTGGCTACCACCCTACCACCGATGGGGTGGTGATAATGGTTGGCGGGGTCACTGGAATCTCAACAAAGTTTGCTAGCCCTCACCTCGGTCTGGCGACCCTCCCCTGAATTTGGGCAAGGGCCAAAGACCCTCATTGGAGAGGGTCATCGGCCACAAGTGGAGGGCTTGTGCAATCCTCTTTTTATTTATTTATTTATTAAGTGTTATCCTTTTTCTTTCTTTTTTGATTTTTTTTGGAAAGATTAAAACAGAAAAAGGAAAGAGAAAAGCAAAATAATCTAAAAATTTAAAAGATGGAAATGCCCTTGACGGCTGTTGAGATTAGGCCTTTAATTTAGACTAACATGGTCACCTCAAATCTTTATTTGAAACCATATCAACTTTAGGTTCTTATTTGAGAATATGAGAGTACTTTAAGCTCTTTTTTTTTAAACAAAATTCACTCTAGGCTCTATTTGAGACCATTATGGTACTTTGGGCCCTCATTTGAATTTTTTTTTTTTAATTTGGCTAGATTAATCCTAAATCTTTTGACGATTTGTCAATTAAGTCATTCCGACAAATTTTTGCCAGAAATTGCCGATGTAGCAGTCCTGTCAATGCCAATCATTTTACATGACACAGTCGGCATTAGGGGTGAGCATCGGTCTAGGGTCAACTTTGGACCAACCCTGGACCGGCCCAACTTTGCCGATCCTGGTCCGGTTCCCAGGGAGACCGGATCGGTCCTTGGTTCTGGGATTATTGGACCAGCACTGTGCGGATTGGTCCTCGGTCCTAGGAGTTTAAGGTCGGTCCAACCCGGACTAACCTTGATTCTATGTATATTATATATCTAATATATTATTTATAATTTTTTATAGAGAGAAAACCCTAAAATAAACGATGTCAACGACATTAAATAACTATTTAGTGATGAGTTCAAGTAATTTTACACTATTTTTTAAATAACTTAGATATTTTAATGTCTTTTACGACGTCAACAACCATAATTTACAAAGGAAGAAAATGTTTTTGTGATAAGTTCTCACGGCGTTCAAAAGAGCATAAATAGCTCCTCATGGCATCCTCTTCTAATACTCGTTCGCTTCAATCATATTTGTCATCTTAGTCTTCAATTTGCCAAAATCGAAATAAACAACTTCTCTATTTGCCACTTGACACTCACCTCACTTTCATTGGGTCACTCGTGCCGCCTGTCGCTCGATGCTCGCCCGGCTTGTTGCTCCTTACTTGACGCTCGACGCTCACCCCGCTTGATGCTCGTCGCTCGCCTCTCTAAGCGGACCTCGCTCATCACTAAACCTATTGGGTTGGTCCGGTTTTTGATCTCCTTTTCAGAGAGTACAAAAAATGAAATAAAAAATTATCGATTGGTCCCGGGTTGACCTTGGAATTGGACTAAACCCATTGGATCGATTCGGTCCTCGATTGCCTTTTCAGATAGTACAAAAAATGAAATAAATAAATTATCGGTTGGTCTCGGGTTGACCCTAGAATTGGATTGAACCTACTGGGTTGGTCCGGTCCTCGATCCCAAGCTCAATAGGATCGGTCCTTCATCCAAAAAATTGAGGACCAGTACTGTGCGGGTTAGTCCTAAGGTAAGGGGGTGGACTGGCCCAACCAGAACCATGCTCACCCCTAGTCGGCGTTAGCTGATGTTAACATGAATGATTTTTGCAAATTTTTGAATTTTTGAATTTTTTTTTTTTTTTTTTTTTTTTTTTGTTTTTCCTCTATCTCCATCCTTCTGTCGTTAGCCACAAGTGAGGGTTGCAACCCCTTGCCAAAGGCTAACGAGGGCAACCCTCGCCTATTGCTAGCAGAGTGAAATAGGGAAAACAGACAAAATGGAAAGACAAGGAAAAAAATTAAAATATTTTAAAAAGATTGCAAAATTTCTTGACATTAGTGCCAATCGTACTATATAGAACGGTTGACGCCCACGTTAGTGATTTTTGGCCAAATAGACTATAATGGTAAACCACTAGAAGGTTTAGGACTAAATTAATCAAATTGAAAAGTTTAAGACTAAATGGACCATTATATAATAAGTTTATGACTCTTTGGACAATTATCACGCTAGTCGAGGAATAACGAGAATATGAAGAGTTCAAATTTCTATTTAATGAAAATATTTACTAAAAATTCATCCTTCTTGAATATTTTCTCTTTATTTTTAAAACCTTTCAGCTAAGAATTGAGGTTATTGGAGTAGCAAAATAAACCACTTCAGTCATAAATTAATAATAATGATGATGATGATTCACTAGACACAACAGGACATACCACTTTCCATAATCTTATTTCCCTCTCCCATTTTTTTTTTCCTCATTGTCATTCAAAAGCACAATTGGTCGATTTACTATTTTTTTCGTTATTAAAGTACAGAAATTTTGGGAATAATCGGTTTTTAATGTTCTCAGGTTCCGAAAAAAAAAATGTTCTCAACGAACGAAGTACATGGGATTAGGAATCTTAAAAGTTCGCTCGCCCACGAATTGACCCTGAAGATCACTCCACTGATCCCCAACGTTCCCCCAGATTCTGTACCCTTCTTCCACCAATTGCCTCCTTATGTCTGATTTATATGTTATCGCCCTTTGCCCTTTATAAGCCTGTGTCCTGTATTTAAGAAAAAAAAAAAGACCCATCAAAAAAATTATCAGGATCATTATATATATTTAAATAGAGGGAGGCATGATGTGGAATAAGCAATAAGTTAGCTCACAGTAAATAAATAAATAATAAAATTTGAGCACTGGACCTAAGTCATGCAGGATATAGCCAATATGATACTAGTTTATAAATTTAAAGATGTCACGCATTTGCCACATAAGCGTAATGTGGATCCCCTATTTATAATGTAAGAATCTAAGGGTAGTCCACGTCACAAAAATAATATTGTCCACCATATAAATAATATTGTCCACCACATGTAGTGTCCGTAAGTGAAGTGTGCACTGGTTATAGAGAGCATTTCCACATATAATACACTCAACAATCCATACAATAATTTCATGTCGTATGACATGGATTAACACGTCTCCCACATGGAGACGTTCCTCATGGACCTAGGTCGGAAATCAAATATAATATGATAGCCAATTCATGTGAGACAGATGGGAGGAGACTCATTATGGTCACTGTTTATTGACTATACAAATTTATGATATAATTGGTATAGTAATTGATCGACTTATTGTGGATGCACACCCCCTATTTCTTCAATTTCGGGACGTAATATGATTTTGAAGGATGACGTCGTTCTTGATTTTGGAGTGGCTTGATAAAATGCAAATCAAACTAGGTTTTTTCCTAGATTATGGTGTGTTATTGATTGAATATCGTACATATGTTGTCCTTAATTCTAATATAAGTCGATTTCAAAGAGACTTATAGGTGCTTTCAAAGTACCATGTAGTTTATCCAATCCGCAAATAACGAAGCACTAAATTTCACTATTTTAATTCTTTGAAGAAACTAATCTTGATAAGATTCCGTACTCTGTGATTGATTGAGTGGAGGGGCAACGTGACACTCTAAAGAGATCACAAAAAATTCTAACGAGTTCTAATTATTTAAAGCCTCCAAATTTCAGGACATCAAATTGCTTTGGAATTGACAAAAAGAGAGCATGCATCTCTATTATTTAAACCGCAAGAGGTATTCATATCGTGCCACTAACCGATCAATTGCTATTATTAAATTATAAATTTAGAGGATAAACATGCATACAAATACCTTATTTAAACAGCGTATCACGTTAGCATGTCAATCATTATCTTTTCGATTAAAAAAAATCTAATTATTTAAAAAATATGAGGTGACTATCGTCAGAATCATGGATTGAGACTATAGAAAATAGATGAATATATCGAATATGTGGCCTACCACTTGTCATTGCTTTGTCCAAGCAAGATTCTTCCTATTAAGAAGCTTAAGAAATTTGATTTTGCAAATTCTTTTTCCTATCATACCAAAAAAAAAAAAAAAAAAAAAAATACAATTTAAAAGATAAATAATGAAAACAAGAGCAGAGCAACTTAAGTTGCAAAGAACAAAGAAGACCCGATAAGGCTATTAACCGAAATAGCTTTGTGCTCCAAAAACCAGAAACAAAGCAACACCTTTCTTCCAATTCTATCAAGTATGAAACCATGCCATAAGATAACATAAAAGAAATGTTATATCATATGATGTAATAGCTACTAATTATTAAATTGCTATGGTGATTGTTCTCTATTAACTAACTAAAATCCAAATTGCCCGATGACGGGCTGACTCGAAAGACCATTAAGCGCGTGCTACATAAATTATGTTTGTGTTCTATAAGACGACTATATTCATTGCCATTCAATGTCGTTGCAACTCCCTAGCAAAGAAGTGCGCAGAGAGAGAGAGAGAGAGAGAGAGAGAGAGAGAGAGAGAGAGAGAGAGATGGGTTAATTACTTCATAATCAGCCGTTCATAGCCATGAAATCCCTGATTATGCAAATTGTTAAAAGTGGCAGGTCCAAGCGTCTCCTGGTCTCTGCCCGTGAGCAAGATGACCTTGAATCCATCATCTACCAGCTTCTTGAACAGCCCCAGCACCGCCGGTATCGCTGGGCACTCTCCTCGTGCCGCGCATGCCTTAAACGCCGCCTCATCGAACGGGTCACATCTAGAATAAAAAAGGTATATCGCATGAACCCTAAAACAAGCTTCAAGACAAATGACTCTGTATATATGCATACCCATATCTCTTTCTCTTGTAGTAAAGCATATTGGAAATGCTTGTATCATCAATGTCCAAGATCCAAGCGTCCATGCCGTCGTTGGACACAGTAATCCCGTTGGTATAAGCTGTGATCTGGTCGACGACCAGTTTGAGGTCCTGCTCATACTGCCCCCCGGTCATGTAGGACTCGACATGCCGCTGGCACTGGGGTGGGACTGTGCGCCACGGGTTCATGTTGTTCGCCTCCACTGCAAGCCTCCAGCTCAACCAGAAACCATTGCCACCTTCTGCCTCTGCTGGCACGTCGCTCGCCCTCAATTGGCAGCTCGATTTGTCGAATGTTGCTTTGGGAAAGATGGCCAAGACCACTTGGACTAGTAGCTCCTTTACCCGATGCGCCATGGCTCTTATCATGTGAGTTTGATCCTATTACCAGATACACACAACATCATATTCAGTTGAAGAAATGGAAAGATACAAGCATAGATATTTCCCTTAATTTCTGGGTCTTCGAGCGTCAATTTCATCTCGATATTTAAGAAATCGACATTATAACTACCACAGTATAGTCGCTTGAGACAGATTTTTGCATTGACAGACATGAAACTGGAGCGACAAACATTCATAACCTACGTGGAATAATAGCAAAGCGAATACTTCGGCTACATCACATTATTTTATGTATCAAAAATGGAAGGGAGCTGGGCGTCGTTGATCTTACGAGGATCGGAAACCTGGATCTCAACCTCGAAGAGAGAGGTTAGCCGAAAACGTAAATCACAAAGAGGATTGACATTGATTACATCTTGATGATGTAGGCTAAGGTTCATTGACGGATGACGCAAGGAATACAAATCTAAGAGAACAGGCGACTATTAAACAACGGTTGCTTCGGAGAAATAGCGAAGAAATTGCACTTGCAATTCGCTTGATCCGAGACAGAAGCCAAGTATTCTCCTCACAAAAGAATAGAATATATGCGGTGGAGAACAGACGCAGCTATCTGACAAAATCGAACACATACTTTTCTTGTAGAAGTGGTCTTAAATTGAAATTCAAAATATCATTCTATATAGACGCACTAAACATAGTTTTTACTCCATTGACTTTTAGGTCTCGAACCCACTAGATTTTTTGACCCCACGAGTTCGACCCAATAAATTTAAAAAAGTCCATAATTTGAGCTAATCAAAATTATAATATGGAATTGAACTATATTGATTGTTTTACATATCGTTTTGCAAAAAGCCAAAACGAAAGAAAATCTTATGAAGATTCATAGGAAGACCAGCTAAAACACATCAGTATCTAGCATTCTACTAGCATTCTACTGGTGTGTATGATGTTGGCTGTCGAAATGGCTTCCCAAGATCGACATAGCCAGAAACTCGAACATATTGAAGGAGAAGACGGAGATTTATGTACTTAATTTGGAATCCATGATTCTTGGTGGAAAACAACGATCGATCCTTCGATGCAAAAGATCTTCTCCTCTGTCACCCTCGATACCCTGGCTCAATGAGACTGCCCCTCACGAACGTTCCTTATGTGAGGATATGAGTGTGTATATTTCAAGAATGGTAAAAGTGAGGGTTAGAGGAGGGACTTTAGCATATTTATAGAGTTTTGACTAGGCCTCTCATCATGGGCCGAGCCTAACTTGGCCCACACAAGCCAAACCCATATTTGACTATTAAGAAACTTTACAACTTACCTTATTAGACCGAACTCGTAAAAACGGTAAATCACAGTCTCAATTAATAGAGCCCACATTGGGAAAATCCTTACATTCTCCCACTTGAACTATATTAATTGAGAGTGTAGTGTATGTGCGCACGTTTATGTCAATTTAGAGATAATTCTCAACAGTTAATTCGATCCCATGAAGTTTCAAATACTGGATCATTGCGGTAACTAATAGACATACATAGAACCTTCCATGATCACAAGTGCTTTCAACTTTACTGTTATTGATTCAATATGGTTGTGTGGCAAATGGATAACGCATCATGAAAAGTAATACCTTAAATGTCGTCCCTTTTGTCGGTTGCTATTCTCTTACTTTAAATGTCACATAAAACTAGATATGTCAATAGAGAATATCTTAATGGTTCTAATGAACCTGCATATATCTTATTTTTATGGTTAACAATTTTTTTTTTATGTGTAATTGAGACATATGTAAAATGCTAATAACTGAATACCCCTAGCTTTCACTCAAGGTTTACACAATACCTTGAGATTTTCACTAGATATATGTATGCAACTCAATAACAATTCATACGAAAAGAGTCAACATATATCAAAATGTTACCCAATGTAACAAAACACATATGTAAACTTTATTAGAACAAATATGAAGCAGCTCCCACTAAATAACAACATCCAATGACTCTCCCAAGCCCATGTTCATAACATGTCGCTCAAATACACAAGGGCGAAGGCTTTTTGTTAGTGAATCTACAATCATATTGCTTGTGGGAATATACTCTACCATGATGTTACCATTCTATACCATTTCATTTATGGTCAAAAACTTGACCTCCATATGACCCTTTGAGACTTCTGTTGTTGTTGAAAAACAACACCGCAGAGTTA
The DNA here is from genome assembly GCA_014182565.1 of Eucalyptus marginata. Taxonomy (NCBI): domain Eukaryota; kingdom Viridiplantae; phylum Streptophyta; class Magnoliopsida; order Myrtales; family Myrtaceae; genus Eucalyptus; species Eucalyptus marginata. The sequence continues at coordinate 10,225,051 of CM024585.1, forward strand.
TTAACACAATATAGTTGTATGGGTCTATCCACAAAATCAAATACAGTTAATTCCTTAATGAGGTTCGAAGCCAAGTAGCTTGAGTAGAAGCTGAAAAGCATGCTATAAACTCTGCTGGCATGATAGAGGATGATATAGATTTTTGTTTCTCACTTTTCCATGATATTGCACCTCCTATTAACATGAAATATATCAAATTATCAACTTTCTTTCATCCTAACAACTCGCAAAGTCTACATCCGAATATGTTACCAGCCGCAAATCACAAACATATCTGTAAATTAGCATATAGTCTTTTGTCCTTTTTAAATACCTCAAAACTTTCTTGGCTGCAATCTAGTGATCATATTCTGGATTTGACTTATATCTATCTAGAAGCTTTGTCACAAAAGCGATATTTGGTCCGGTGCAAATTTGAGCATACATGATACTTCCAATTACACTAGCATAAGGCATATCCTTCATTTGGTTTTTCTCAAAGTCTGATTGAGAATATTGTGAAAGACTCAATTTGTCACATTTAACAATAGGAATAGTTCCTGACTTGCAATGCTGCATGTTGAATTTTTCTAAAATATGATCAACATATGCTCTCTGAGATAAACCTAACATACAGCAAGAATAATCCTTATGAATCTCAATGCCAAGAACAAAAGATGCATCACCAAGGTCTTTCATGTCAAAATTCTTCGACAGCATTTGCTTTGTTTCATGCAGCAATCCCATATCACTACTTGTAAGCAAGATATCATCCACATAAAGTATGAGAAGAACAAATTTCCTCCTACTAACCTTGCAATATATGCACTAATCTACTTTATTATCAACAAAACTGAAAGAGGTCATGACATTATAAAACTTCAAGTACCATTGTCTATAAGCTTGTTTGAGATCATAAGCAGCTTTCTTCCATTTACATACAAACTAACCTGAATCCTGCAAAACCTTCAGGTTACACCATATAGACTTCCTCATTAAGGTCTCTATTCTGAAAATCAGTTTAAACTTTTATCTGGTGTAACTCCATATCAAAATGAGATATTAACACTATGATCACTCTGAAAGAATCTTTAGAAAAAAAATGGAGAAAAAGTTGCTTTATAATTTATTCATTCTCTTTAAGTGAAGCCCTTGGCCACTAATCTAACTTTAAATTTCTCAATATTTTCTTTAGAATCCCTTTTAGTCTTATAAACTCATTTGCAACATATGGGTTTATGACCTTTTGGTAATTCAACAAGCTCTCAAACACTATTATGTTTCATAGATTGCATTTAATCTTTTATCGCATCTATTCACAAATTTGATTGAGGACAGCAAACAACGTCTATATAAGTCACTAGATCTATAAAGTCTAGTGGTATAGTTGAATATCTTTCCCTAGTAGATCTATTGAGTGGAGCTATTGCAACCTCATTTTAAGTCTAAGGAGCTTAAAGAACTTCATCAGGGGCCATTTCAACAACAGGATCTTGAGTCTCAACATGTTTAGTTAGTAGTACGGTAAGCTCCATAATCATCTACACGGGTAAGGAAAATGACATATTAGGTCACATCATATTGTTATCCTCAATAATCTACGAGCAGCCATGCTCTTCAACCATATCGAATTCTAGAAATTCCGCCGTTTATGATTTCACAATCCTTGTGCCTCCATTGGGATTATAAAATCGATATCCCTTCAAATAATCTGAGTAAGGCACAAAATGGCACCGAGTGGTTTTAGAGTCCAACTTACCTCACTTCTGTAGGACACTCCCAAACTTTGAGCTAGTTCAAACTCGGTTTGCGTCCAGTCCATAACTTAAAAGGAGTCGATAGAATAGCCTTGGTAGTAACACGATTGGGTATGTAAAGGGCTAAACCCTTGGCCCATAAGAAACTAGGCAAATTAGTCCTACTCATCATACACCTCACCATATCCATAAGAGTACGATTGTGCCTTTCAGCCACACCATTCTATTCAAGACTCCCTAGCATAGTGAATTGAGCCACTATCCTAGAATCTTCCAAGTATTTGACAAATGATCATTTAATCTGCCCAGTATTGCCATGCCTATCAAAATATTATCCACCTCAATCGAATCTAACAACCTTTATTACCTTTCCTAATTGCTTCTCAACTTCAGTTCAAAAAATTTTGAACTTGTCAAGAGACTTAGATTTTTCCTTAACCAAGTATAGATAACCATATTGAGAATAGTCATCAATAATTGTGATCAAATAAAAATTTTTGCACAGAGTTGCGGTAATATCAATGTGAATGATCTCCAACAAGTCAGAATTTCGCACTGGAGGTTTTCTTCTTTATCTTAGTCATCTTTCCTCTACAATAGTCTATACAAATCTCTAGATTACTTTTAAGAGTAGGTAGGATATATGCCTTTACCAACCTTTTAACTATTTCTTTAGAGATGTAACCAAGACATTTATGCCACAATGCATAAGATTATTCCCTAAGTAGAGATTTTTGGGAAACAATAAACAATATTTTCAACTATATTAGTGACGTATATATCATCGAGAGATAGACACAATCTGTATAATTCATTGAACTATTACAACACCAACCTTATTCGAATTAAAGAACATAGGCATAATACTATTCTTTATTTCAAAAGAGTAGCCACATATGTCCAAACATGATACGGAAACTAAGTTTCGTTTAAAGGAATGTATATAAATGGTGTTTCTTAGTGTCAGATTGAAACTAGAATCTAAAATCAAAATGACATCTCCCACGAACTCAACGTTGATTTTGTCGTTGTTTCCCACAATGAGCTTTGATTCATCCTGATTTGGCATCCTTCTGTTTGTGAATTCTTGTATGGTAAATGCAAAATGATGAGTTGCACCACTATCTAGCCACCAAGAACTGGACGAGGCTTCGGATAGGTTGGATTCACAGACAAATGCTAAAGAATCATTACCTTTAGGCTTATTCTTGGACAACCAAGCTTTATATTTATTGTAGTGTTTCTTTTTTGTCCTCTCTTTCTACAAAAATAGCAAAGGACACCCTCCTTCTTAAAGGGTGCTTTTCTAGGACCCATGCCGTTAGAAGGACCAGCAGCTTTAGGATTTGCTTTATTAGGAGCTTTACTGTTAGAAGGGCCTATGGCTTTGGGATTTTCTTTATAATTAAGATGTACAATCCGTTTACCTTTCCTGCTAGCAGAACTGGAGGCATACAAGATGAGATGTCCTCTTTCTTTCTTTAGTTTCTCTTCATTTGCCACCACTCTAACTATCAGGTCATTCATTGACCATGTCTCATCTTGTGAATTATAATTAGTCTTGATAATTCTAAAATCAGGAGGAAGAGTATTTGTCTGTAGGTCTACCATCCTAAGCACATAATCTCTAACCCCACTTGAACCATCACACCTCATATTGAAGAATGTTTGTATAAGTGTATCAATCTCAGCATTGGAAGAGACACAATACCTAGCCTCTAGGGCTTCCATTATTTGCTTAGCAATATAGTCGGCTGGTAAGCCATTCATCAAATGTTCTTGAATGGATCATTTCATAATGATCAAGCAAATCCTATTGCTCTTTTCCCAAGCAGTGAAGCATACTTTTTGGGCTTTGGTACTAATATCAGTAACATCTGCTGGTTTTTCCTCAGTAAGAGCAATACGAACATCTGCCAACTCCATCCCAAAATTGAAAATCATCTTTCCATTTCTTAAAATCTGAACCAGTGAGAATCTCAATCGTAATGAAATTGCCATTTATAGAGAATGTGACTAATTTCACAAGCAATGCATATAATTAGTATTATGTGAGTACTGTGTAACTTGAAAATTGTTTAAGTACATATCTAGAGAGCTACATACATGATCATATAAACACCTTTGAACAGAATACATAACATGCAATTGTATACTTTCCACATGACAGTGGCTGTGAGAATATATTATAACCTTTTGTGAATTTATCACCTTTAGGTGTATGAACCACTATGGTCAATCACTCATCAACCATATATTATACATATATCCCTCCATGAACTAATACACACTGACCTTCTTTGGGAGTATGACCATGCATTAAAACAAGAGACATCCCATCATAATATGAGATCAATATTTCTCAAATCCAACTAAGTGTGTCACTTTGGCAGTCACAACCCAATTGAATCATTAAAACTCTCTCATACCAAGAATATAAACTTTATGTCTCACATTTACCTTATACATGTGATTTTAGACTTGATGACAATGACAATTTGCCACTAAATCACATGTCATGTCAATTACATTGCTCCATTTATTAATACATGTTGAACATTATACATGTTATTGATGGATCAATGCTCTACACATTCTTTATGTGATGATATACCCATAAGCGTGCAATTGTATTTTCAAAAACATAGATAAATACATAAAAAAATACATCAAAATATACATATTTAGGGTTTCACGTGTATTTTCACATCTTTAAAAGTATCAAATATGTAAAATAAATACATCACAGTGTAGAAAATTTCCATATGAGCACGTAAGTACCAAGCACATGCCAAAAGGAGCATGCAACCGCCTTCACGAGTCGTTGGAATATGCGGCGTGTGAACTGCACGCGCTAGCGTGCATGAGTCGGTCTAAAGTCGGTTTGACCGATACAAATCGATCAACGGTCAATTGGTTAAACTCGGGTCGGGTCAACCCAGTCAACTTGGGTTGGGTCACGGGTCACCCATGACGTCATATGTCACGTGTCAGACGCATGTAAGGCGGTGACACGTGATGTCACCATGATGTCATTAGAGACACTTGTCAAATTTGGTGACACGTGTCTACAGATGACGTCAAGCATGATGTCATATGGCCCTTAAGAATGTTCACGCACTGGGCGTGTAAGTGCGCGTGGCGACTTGTGACGCCAACTCCTAGTATTTCCTTGGCACGTGCAGGCGTGTAAGGTAGTGTCCGGCCTCTTTTGGAGGTGCACCATCGATCAAAATCTTCGTTTCGACAAGCGGAATCCAAATACATGATAAAAATTCACTTTTGATGGATAAAAAATCACGAAAACGAGCAAAACAGTACATAATTGAGCCAAATCCAAAATGCTCGAGGCACCTATGACCTCCACCATAGGCACCCCAACCACCAAGATGCTCGTCTTGCCAAGAGGAGTATGAATATGTGTTCAAAATCAAGTTTCAACGAATGGAATTTCCGAAGATGGGCCAAATGCAAAAGTTTGAGCCGTAGGCTACAAGACTCTGATATCAAATGTTAGTCGTCAAAATGGCTATCCAAGATCAATATAGCCAGAAACTCGAACATATTGAAGAAGAAGACAGAGATTTGCGTACTTGATTTGAGATCCACCATCTTGGTGCAGAACAACGGCAATCCTTATTCTTGAGTTATTCTTTTTTTATTCTTTTTTTTTAATGATACACCAAAAGTCATCAATATTCTATCCAACGCTTCGAATAATGCTTCTGGACTCTATTATTACTCAATTTTTTTGGTCAAATGACCACTTCACTTCTCCTACCAACTGCTCCTTGATCAGGTCTATACTTGATCAAATGAATTCACTATATCAATGGCTTTTACCTGCTTTTTACCCCTTTGAGATAAACCTAAAAAAAATTATTTATAAAAGTGTTGCCCCATCGCAAGCATGGACCTTCCATCAATGGACAAATGGAAGAGGCTGAAGAGGCAAACAACAGTGAATCATAATGCCTCCTTGTTGGTTGAAAGGAGGGCATCATCTCCACCAACGTCAACACCTCATCATCATGTGGCTTTGCATAAACCATTCACGTTCTTCAATTTTGAATCCATTGAAAACCAGAAAGAAGAAAGGAGGGCAATAACAGCAAAAGTAGCAGAAGTAGCACAAGAGAACAATGATTTGTGTTTTGTGCCCCTAACACAAAACAACCATCTCAGTGGATGTACTTCAATATTCCAACAAATGCAAAATATTAGGGAAAAATGGGCATAGTATATAATTTTAAATTTAGGCGCATCACTAATCACTAACAATTGATATGCTTTTGAAAGTGGATAGCCATACCTAGCTAAGATGGACAAGACTGAGACACTTTTACATCGAGTTCAAATCAAGTTTACTTCAATCATGTTTGATTATTTGAATTACCCCTTTACCATGCATTTTAGTCTCCTTTTATATTCTTCTCTCACTTGCTCTACTGTAATCTAACAACCGAGGAGTTGTCATCTCTACTATTGACGAAATTCATAAGTAGATTTTGACAATTATGGATATCAATGCATTGTAATATGGGATGGAAAGACTCACATACGAGAGGAATTAGTTAGGTGCTTAAAGAGCCCCAGACACCATATTGATATACAAAAAAAAAAAAAAATTGTTATTAGGAGAATATAGATTGAGTAGAAAAATCTAATAATCTAAGAGAACATGAATATTGATGAGCATTATTATTTTATTTTTAAAAAGATAAAGTTGTATTTAAATTGATAAGTAGAATAAGATCATATGTATATAAAGAGTATACAAATTACATAGACAAGCAATGAGGGATACTTTAAAACCCCTCTCACATATAGCCGCACATGCAAACTAAACTATGAAAGAACCTAACTCTTATAGCATGTTAGAAAATAAAATCTAAAAGCTTAAGTTGATAAGTAAAGGAAGATCATAAATGCATAAAGAGTATATAGACCCCATAGATAAGCCATGTCAGAAATATTAACAAGCCCTAAAATTACACAACCAATAATTGCTTAATCCAGATGATCTATTTATATCCCAACTACCAATATTCTAAGAAGTAGTTGAAAGGAAAATTGTTCAAATAGTCATAAATCTATTGTATGGCAACCAATTCATTCATAAATTTTTTTATGCGAAGATTCTAAATAAGGACCTAGAATGTCATTATTTTCTCAAATGATGACTTAAAATGGACCTTATTTCAAATAAATGTAGAAGTGATCATATCAATTTCAAATAAGGACCCAAAGTGGCTATGGCTATTTCAAATAAAGGCACCTCATTGGCTAAATATTCTGGCTGATCAAGAACATTTATGTCCCAAAAACAATTTTAAACTAAATTTTGGTTAAATTAAATTAAAAATTAAAAAGATAAAAGTTTTTTTTTTAAAAGGAAAGCAAAAATCCAGGGAGGGCTGGCCCCTCCCACCTGTGGCTACCACCCCACCACTAGTAGGGTGATGATAATGGCTAGCAAGGTCGCAGGAGTCTCAACAAAGTTCACCAGCCCTCAACTCAATTTGGCGACCCTCCCCTGAATTTGGGCAAGGGCCAAAGACCCTCACCCATATTTGGGAGAGGGTCATCGGCCACGAGTGGAGGGCTTGTACAATCCTTTTTTATTATTATTCATTATTATTAAGTTTTATCCTTTTTCTTTCTTTTTGATTTTTTTTAAAGATTAAAACAAAAAAAGGAAAGAGAAAAGGAAAACAGACTAGAAATTTATAAGACGGAAATGCCCTTGATAGCTAGTGAGATTAGACCTTTTTTTTAGACTAACATGGTCACTTCAAATCTTTATTTAAAACCATATCAACTTTAGGTTTTTATTTGAGAATATGATAGCACTTTAAACTCTTTTTTGCCGGAAATTGCTGATGTAGCAGTCCAGTCAATGCCGATTATTCTACATGGCATAGTCAGCGCGAGCTGATGCTAACATAAATGATTTTTGCAATTTTTTGAATTTTTTGAATTTTTTTTCTTTTTTCCTTTTTTTTTTCCTCTATCTCCCTCCTTTCGTTGTTAGCCACAAGTGAGGTTGCGTCCCCTTGCCAAAGACTAACGAGGGCAACCCTCGCCTATGGCTAGCAGAGTGAAATAGGGAAAATAGACAAAATGGAAAGACAAGGAAAAAAATTCAAATATTTTAAAAAGATTGCAAAATTTCTTGACATTAGTGCCAATCGTACTATATAGAACAGTTGACGCCCACCTTAGTGATTTCTAGCCAAATAGACTATAATGGTAAACCGCTAGAAGGTTTAGAACTAAATTAGTGTTGACACCTAATTTTGGAAAAATAAAATTGCATTTTGAACAAATAAAAGAAAAAAATGAAAATGGGGGAAATTGATTTGATTGAATTATGCATGGAAGGTGGGAATTTCGACTAATTATTCTTGCTTCAATTAGATCTTCAAGAAATCAAGAGAATAAAAGTCAAAATGGAAACCAAACCCAAAATTGGTGAGGATAATGGCCAGATTGATAAATCAAAGGGAAAGTATCAAAGGATTATATTCATCGGGTGAACTGCTTGCAAAAATCAAAACGAACTTGGATGCGTTTCGGTAACATGAGTGAAAAACCGAAATGTTAATTTGCGATGGCAAATCGGGGCTGAAATTCTGTAATTCCCGCAATCAAGGAAGCATAACTTTCTAAAAGACAATAGAGGTTTTCACTATAAAAAGGCAATGGTTCGTGAGAGAAGAAGAAGGAGGCGATTTTCAAAAAAAATTCAGAGCAAAAGTGAGGAAGGTTTTCTCCTTCGTTTCTTTTGAGTTCAATTTTCTTTAGGGGAGTCGACGATCTCGAGAATTCTCCGATTGGTCTATTGGATGGTGTAGTCCTCTTGATGACGTCCCACATTCATCATGCGTCATCGATATTGACGACAAGCATAAAGCTAAGTTGAGCTTCCTTTTTTAAGTTTGATTGTGTGCGATTCTAATTTGCTATTCAAACTAAGGTGATTTTATTTTTGTTTCTTGCCTAGATTAAACTCCTACATCTCCGACGATAATTCCAGCAGCGAGACATCGAAGTGGCCAACGTACCTAAGCGCGATCGCCATCCGGTGATTTCACCGTGATAAAACCGGGTTGTTTCTCTCCCTATTAAAGTTGTTCACCCCATATTTTCACCTAATTTACTTTGTTTTGTTTCGATGTTGTGGTCACAGGCAATTCAATGCCGAACAAAAGGCCACACAATTCCATATTCCACCATAATTGACAAGAGAGACGACAAGAAAAGGGGGCGTCCACTCAAAAAGTTCTCGGAGGAGACTAGCAAATGATCAAATCAAGAACTAGCCATATGCCCACCAACGCTGCTGCAATTCCCCTCCTTTAGTTTTATTTTTATTTCTTTCTTTTGCTTATTTTATGTTATTTTATTGTGTTTTAAATTTTGTTATTATTGTTTAAGTTAGAATATGGTTTGTCAATGTTAATATTTGTGCATTTTGTATGCATTATCCGTAGGGATTTTGTCCGAAATTAATGTAATTATTAATTTGATCCGAGAGACAACGGATCATTTTTTAATTATATTAATTTTTGGGCTTTTTGGTGAAATTTTAATTGTTAAATCACAATAATTATTTAATTTGGTCCGTAAGACTTCGGATCAGATTTGTAATTGTTTTGATCTCCTTGTTGTGATAATTAGGGTTAGAATAACCGTTAATTTGACCTGTGAGACAATAGGTTATTTTTTCGATTATTTTAATCCTTTCTTGCTTTATTTTGTTGATAGTTTAGATTTAATATTTATTTAATAATTAATTATTTAAAAAAATCAAAATTTTGCATGAGCATATAGGTTTAGTAAATCGACATGTAGGATTAGGTTTATGAAATTTTCGTCATCTAGTGATTGTTGCTAAGTTCATTGCTCGTCATTAGAACTAGGTCATTTGATTAAATTGCATATTTAATTGTTGCATTTCTTTAATTCGAATTTCATGGAAAATACAAAAAAATTAGAATAAATTCATTTCATGCTTTAGGATGGATTGCATGCTTATTCATGTTATATGGTTTAGGTCATATTGTCACGTCATATCATTTCATGTTAAATTAGTAGCATGCATTGCACGACTTTCATTAAATAAAGTGAAAACAAAAATTGAGTGATTGCTTATTAATTAGAAATCATATCTAGGATTATTGATATGAATTCGACCTAACAACTTGATTGTTTTCGTTGCTTTGAGGTAAGTCCCTGCATTATTTTATTCGCTTTCTCGGGTGTTAAATTGGTGGTTTGTGCACTTGCATGATCGCCTCACACGTTAGGAAAATGAATTAAAATTAAATCAAGCTGCCTGCAAAACATTTTTGAAAATTAAAAAGAAATGGTACCGAAAGGGCACTAGGATAGTCTAGTGTAACCAAGTCCCCGTACCCTTAGTCTACGGTTCGTAGGAGTAAAATAATTCTCCCATTATTTTGTTTAGGTGTCTAATCGACCTGCCAAAAACAGATTAGTGGCGACTCCTAGATAGTATTTTGCATGTTTAAAAAGTTTAGACTTAAGTCGCGATTTGGTATGGGCTTGGGAGAGCCCGAACTAAGTTTAAAAACTTAGTAGTCCATTAATCTAGTTTTAGGCGGTGAACCCGAAAAAATTAGGTCGCGACAATTAGTTAAATTGAAAAGTTTAAGACTAAATGGATTATCATATAATAAATTTATGATTCTTTGAACAATTATCACTCTAGTCGAGGAATAACGAGAATACAAGGAGTTCAAATTTCTATTTAATAAAAATATTTACTAAAAATTCATCCTTCTTAAATATTTTCTCTTTATTTTTAAAACCTTTCAGCTAAGAATTGAGGTCATTTTAACAAGGAGGAGATCCGAGTAGCAAAATAAACCACTTCAGTCATAAATTGATGATGATGATGATGATGATGATGATGATTATTATTCATCACTAGACACAACCACTTTCCATATTCTTATTTCCCTCTCCCATTTTTTTTCTCATTGTCATTCAAAAGCACAATTGGTCGATTTACTATTTTTTTCGTTATTAAAGTACAAAAATTTTGGGAATAATCGGTTTTTAATGTTCTCAGGTTCCGACAAAAAAATAAAAATGTTCTCAACGAACGAAGTACATGGGATTAGGAATCTTAAAAGTTCGCTCGCCCACGAATTGACCCTGAAGATCACTCCACTGATCCCCAACGTTCCCCCAGATTCTGTACCCTTCTTCCACCAATTGCCTCCTTATGTCCGATTTATATGTTATCGCCCTTTGCCCTTTATAAGCCTGTGTCCTGTATTTAAGAAAAAAAAAAGGCCCATAAAAAAAATTATCAGGATCATTATATTTTGTTTTTAATAGAGGGAGGCATGATGTGGAATAAGCAATAAGTTAGCTCACAGTAAATAAATAAATAAAAAATTGAGCATTGGACCTAGGTCATGCAGGATATAGCCAATAATGAAACTAGTTTATAAATATAAACACGTCACGCATTTGCCACATAAGCGTAATGTGGATCCCCTATTTATAATGTAAGAATCTACGGGTAGTCCACGTCACAAAAATATTATTAATCACCACATGTAGTGTCCGTAAGTGAAGCGTGCACTAGTTATATAGAGCATTTCCACATATCATACACTCAACTATCCATACAATAATTTCATGTCGTACGACATGGATTAACACGTCTCCCACTTGGAGACGCTCCTCATGGACTTGGGTCGGAAATCGAATATAATATAATAACCAATTCATGTGAGACAGATGGGAGGAGACTCAATATGGTAATTGTTTATTGACTATACGAATTTATGATATAATTGGTATAGTAATTGATCGACTTATTGTGGATGCATGCCCCCTATTTCTTCAATTCCGAGACGTAATATGATTTTGAAGGATGACGTCGTTCTTGATTTTGGAGTGGCTTGATAAAATGCAAATCAAACTAGGTTTTTTCCTAGATTATGGTGTGTTATTGATTGAATATCGTACATACATTGTCCTTAATTCTAATATAAGTCAGATTTCAAAGAGATTTATAGGTGCTTTCAAAGTACCATGTAGTTTATCCAATCGGCAAATAACCAAGCACTAAATTTCACTATTTTAATTCTTTGAAGAAACTAATCTTAATAATATTCCATACTCTGTGATTGATTGGGTGGAGGGGCAACGCGACACTCTTAAGAGATCACAAAATTTTTTAACGAGTTCTAATTATTTAAAGCCTCCAAATTTCAGGACATCAAATTGCTTTGGAATTGACAAAAAGAGAGCATGCATATCTATTATTTAAACCACAAGAGGTATCCACATCGTGCCACTAACCGATCAATTATTATTATTAAATTATACATTTTGAGGATAAACATGCATACAAATGCCTTATTTAAAAAGGTTATCGGCATGTCAATTATTATCTTTTTGATTAAAAAAGTCTAATTATAAAAAAAAAAAATGATGTGGCTATCATCAGAATCATGGATTGAAACAATAGAAAATAGATGGACATATCGAATATGGGGCCCACCATTTGTCATTGCTTCGTCAAGCAAGATTCTTCCTATTAAGAAGCCTAAGAAATATGATTTTGCAAATTCTTTTTCCTATCATATCAAAAAAAAAAAAAATGCAATTTAAAAGATAAATAATGAAAACAAGAGCAGAGCACCTTAAGTTGCAAAGAACAAAGAAGACCCGATAGGGCTATTAACCGAAATAGCTTTGTTCTCCAAAAACCAGAAACAAAGCAACACCTCTCTTCCAATTCTATCAAGTATGAAACCATGCCATAAGATAACATAAAAGAAAATTTATATCATATGATGTTATAGCTACAAATTATTAAATTGCTACGGCGATTGTTCTCTATTATCTAACTAAAATCCAAATTGCTGATGACGGGCTGACTCGGAAGACCATTAAGCGCGTGCTACATAAATTATGTTTGTATTCTGTGCGGACGACTATCGTCATTGCCATTCAATGTAGTTGCAGCTTCCTAGCAAAGAAGTGCGCACAGAGAGAGAGAGAGAGAGAGAGAGAGAGATGGGTCAATTACTTCATAATTAGCCGTTCATAGCCATGAAATCCCTCATTACGCAAATTGTTAGAAGTGGCAGGTCCAAGCGTCTCTTGGTCTCTGCCCGTGAGCAAGATGACCTTGAATCCATCATCTACCAGCTTCTTGAACAGCCCCAGCATCGCGGGTATCGCTGGGCACTCTCCTCGCGCCGCCCACACCATAAACTCCGCCGCATCGAACGGGTCACATCTAGAATAAAAATGGTATATCGCATTAACCCTAAAACAGGCTTCAAGACAAATGACTCTGTATATATGCATACCCATATCTCTTTCCCTTGTAGTAAAGCATATTGGAAATGATTGTATCATCAATGTCCAAGATCCAAGCGTCCATGCCGTTGTTGGACACAGTAATCCCGTTGGCATAACCTGTGACCTGGTCGACGATCAGTTTGAGGTCCTGCTCATACTGTCCCCCGGTCATGTAGGACTCGACATGCCCCTGGCACTGGGGTGGGACTGTGCGCCATGCGCTCATGTTGTTCGCTTCCACTGCAAGCCTCCAGCTCAACCAGAAACCATTGCCACCTTCTGCCTCTGCTGGCACGTCGCTCGCCCTCAAGTGGCAACTCGGCTTGCCAAATGTTGCCTTGGAAGAGATGGCCAAGACCACTTGGATTAGTAGCTCCTGTACCCGATGCACCATGGCTCTTATCATGTGAGTTTGATCCTATTACCAGACATACACAATATCATATTCAGTTGAAGAAGTGCAAAGATACAAGCATAGATATTTCCCTTAATTTTTGTGTCTTCGAGTGACAATTTCATCTCCATATTTGAGAAATTGGCATTATAACTGCCACGGCATAGTCACTTGAGACAGATTTCCGCATTGACAGACATGAAACTGTAGCGACAAACATTCATAACCTACGTGGAATAATAGCAAAGCGAATAATTCGGCTACATCACATCATTTTATGTATCAAAAAGGGGAGGGAATTGGGCGTCGTCGATCTTACTAGGATCGGAAACCTGGATCTCAACCTGGAAGAGAGACAGATGATCATAGGTGCGGGCGCGAGTGAGAGAGAGAGAGAGAGAGGTTAGCTGAAAACGTGAATGACAGAATGGGGATATCTGAAATGGTGAAGGGGGATTTATACGTCTTAACCAAAGAGGATTGACATTGATTGCATTTTCATGATGTAGGCTACTGTTCGTCGATGGCTGATGCAAGGAATATTAATCTAAGACAACGGGCGACTATTAAACAACGGTTGCTTCGGAGAAATAGCAAAGAAATTGCATTTGCAATTCGCTTGATCCGACACAGAAGCCAGGTATTCTCCTCACAAAAGAACAGAATATATGCGGTGGAGAAGAGACGCTGCTATCTGACAAAATCGGACTAGTACTTTTCTCGTAGAAGTGGTCTTAAATTGAAATTCAAAATATCATTTTATATAGACGTAGTAAACATAGTTTTTACTCCATGGACCTCTAGGTCTCGAACCCACTAGATTTTTTGACCCCACGAGTTCGACCCATTAAATTTAAAAAGTCATAATTTGAGCCAATCAAAATTATAAGATGGAATCGAACTATATTGATTGTTTTACAGATCGTTTCGCAAAAAACATGCTACACGGAGCTGCCTAACGAAATCGAACGCGTCCATAGCTCTCTTCTCGTAGAAGTCGTCCACGTGTCCATCTTCACGTTACATAGACGTCTCCGTCTCCGCGGAGAGAATGGTGCGTAAGACGATAACCCGCGTAATTATTTTAAGATGCTTGTCGAAGTGGAAACTAAGGGTGTGTTTGTTTCGCGGAATACATTTTCAGGGAAAACATTTTCCTCATTTTCCGGCGTTTGGTTCACTCAGGAAAATAAGTCAACGGAAAACGTTTTCCTAGTCAACGAAAAACGTTTTCCTAACAAAGCTTAAATTCGGAAAATGATTTCCTTTGAAAGGACCGGAAAACGTTTTCCGAATCTACCAAAGCTTAGATTTAATGCTTGGTTTACAAATAATTATTCTTATAAAGATATATTTTTAAATTTTATAATTCTTTTTAAAATATTTTTTTAAATCGAATTTTTAATTTTTTAATATAATTTTTATTTATTTTTTAAAATATAATTTTTAATTATTTTTATTTTTAAAAAATATAATTTTTAATTTTTAATAATTATTTTTCTCTTTTCTCTTTTCTTTTTTCTTTTTCTTCGGCCGGCCACCGGTCACGACGACAACCGGTGACCGGCCACAAGCGAGATCGAGCTCGCCTGACGCCGATGAGCTCGAGTCTCACCAGATTCGACAAGGCTCGAGCCTCGCCAATCATCGGCGACCTGCCGGCGAGCTCGAGCCTTGCCTCGCCTGTCACTGGCCTTCGTCTTGCCGGCCGTCGGCTAAGGAAGGAAAAAAAAGAAAAAAGAAAAAAAAATTGAAATATGAAAAATAATTATAATTTCGATTTTTTATAAAAAAATATTTCTTTATAAAGTTAAAAAAGGTGATTGACTCAACAAATTAATTTGGAAGTAAGAGGCGCACTATTGTCAATTGTTAGGTCAAATGTCATTCAATCATTTTTCAAATACGATTCAAACACCAGAAAATACTTTCAGTCACGTATCACCAAACAAAGGAAAACTAACCATTTTCCTGGAAAATGGTTTCCCGGAAAACATTTTCCAAAAACGTTACGTTTTCCGTGAAACAAACACACCCTAACTGTAAGAAGAAAACGTCTCTCTCTCTCTCTCTCTCTCTCTCTCTAGCAGGGATTATCAAATTGGAACTTGGCAAAAACTCAAATAAACTAACTTGGTCTTTTGGCCGTCGACGACTAATCTGTCATTAGTTAATCGACAAACATAAAGGGTTTTGTTCTATTCGTGTATATGATTTTTCTCGCATATATTTAATACGATAAGAGACTTGATTCATTTTGTGTTGAACGACTCGTTTCGAGAGAGCTGATCATTTTTTTTTTTTTTAATTTGATCACATTAGTTTTTTTAGCTCGCCTACTCCGTTGACCAAGAGATGGGTTCGGGGAAGAAGAAGAAGCGAGGGAGAGCCGTGACTGGTTCTGGGATTGGGTAGGATTGTTGGGGTTTGGAAGAGAAAAACTGTAAAGTTTACATTTTATTTTTCTAGCATTTTCGTTATACAAATTAAAATATTAAATAGTAATGTAATATAAATTTCAAATAAAAATTAATGATGCATGTGATAAATTTATGTCATGGGTGGGTCGGGCCGGGACTTGGGCTTGAAAACTCCGGCCCAAGCCCTCCCCAAAATCAACAAGGCCGAAAAGTTTTGCCCACTAGTCGTCGGACACATCATCAAGTCTAATGGGTGGGTAGAGTCGAGATAGGAATGGGCATGGCGAGTGGGAACCCGACTTGCACAGAGTGGATTTTCCCTACAAGAATCAACAGGGATTCTAGAAGGGTAGGGCGAGGCTGGTAATAGGTCCTTCTGACCCTGCAAATTTTTTTGGGAAATTGTTACAAAAGGTTCATGGACTTCTATTTAATGTGCAATCTTGTCTCTGAGCTTTCGATTTGTTCAATTTGGTCCATGAACTATCAATAAATGTCCAATTTAGTCCTTTCGTTCAAACCGTTAAATGATGATTGTTTTTCCTTTTCTCCCTGGCGGAGGGAAGGGCGACCCTAGGCTAGCTAGGGCCGCCCTCGTCGGACGCCGACGAGGGCTGCCCCTACCAGTGTCAGGTGAGGGGTGCCCTCGTTGGACGTAGGCGAGGGCCGTCCTCGCCGGACGTAGGCGAGGGTGGCCCTCATCAGCGTCGGGCAAGGGCCTCCCTCGCCAGATCTGGGGAGGGCACCCCTCGCCCGACACTAGCGAGGGTGGCCCTCATCAGCGTCGGGCAAGGGCCTCCCTCGCCAGATCTGGCGAGGGCACCCCTCGCCCGACACTAGCGAGGGCGGCCCTAGCCAGCCTAGGCGAGGGTGACCCTTGCCGGACGCCAGCTTCCCTCCGCCATGGCTGGCGGAGGGAAGAGAGAAGAAGAAGAAAAAAAAGACTAAAATGCCCAATTCTATTAACTTTAACTAACGAAATGACAAAGTTGGTCAATTTTCAAATAGTCAGGGACTAGATCGGATATTTATCAAAAGCTCATGAACCAAATTGAGCAAATCGAAAGTTCAGGGATGAGATTGCACATTAAATAGAAGTCTAGGGACCATTTGTGATATTTTTCCTTTTTTTTTTAGCAACAAGGAGTATCGTGGCTTTTGGTAATTTAAAATACAGTAATAGTAGGTAATATCCTCGAATATAGAAGATTCTAGAAGCATTTTGTGTAATTTTTTTTTAATTTAATACAGATGATAACCGCAAATAGTACATCGAAAATTAAATTATCAATGCAGTTCATTATATCAAAGTTATCGGTTTAAAATTATGATTTTTCATAGCTAAGTTGCCATTGAACATTACAATATTTCGTACAGCGGCTTCTTCTTTGTGCAGCTCTAGTTGTGCGGCGCTTCTCCTTTGGTCTTCTTATTTGGCTCCAAAAAAGAGAAGTATACATACTTTTGTGGGACTCTCTCATGGTCAAACCCTTATTGACCGAGTACGACTCAAGAAAGAAGTGATGTCCACTTCCATCTTTCCTCTTAGATATAGACTCCTTTTCTACTATAAATAAATATAAATTGGAGAATATGTGAGCCATCTTTTATCTTCTGGTGATAAACTAATCCAAGTCAAACTTGGATTTGTATATGCAATATTTCACTCTGGATAGTTACGGAGATCCATGCCCTAGAACAAGAAAACTAAATCTGATTCAGATAGGAAATAATATATTTTGAACAAATCAAAATCTTTCTACAGATGGAGTTCCATAAAAATTCAAACTCAAGACATAATTTAACACAATACCAAGTTGGGAGATATTGGCTTATTAGAAGCAAACTTGGGGATGGGCAATTAAAATTGGATATTAAATTTTGAAGTGAACAAATTGATTTGATATTAACACCAAGATTATCTTCTTTGAATCGAAATAGGAAATAAAATATTAGTGAGAAGCCATAAACCTATCATCGTAAGAGAAGGCTTTGTTCATCAAAGAGGTAGGCTACACTCATTTAGAGAATACGATATGAAAAAGAGAGGAATGTTGGAGAGAAAAAGGAAGACACCGGCGGTCCTCATTGATAACTTCTCTTTGCTGTTGCCACCGTCCACGACCCCTTTCCTGCCTCGCGTCCTCTACAGCCTCACCAATTCTAAGTCCAGCACCAGAGGAGTCTGGCGTTCGGCCCTCATCGCGTGCGACACGCCTGGTCAGCTCATGCCTGTTCCTGGCCGGGCCTTGTCTTTGTTTGCTCAGCAAAGGTTCCGTTGATGAGTTTCTTGCCAGTCCAGTGTTTTGGCATCCCTTTAGGTTTCCCGGAGTTCGTCCAGTGGCAGCAGTGTTCCAGAAGTCCAGCCGCACCTAGCTTCCTTCATCGTGACTGTTCTCACTTTTGTTCTGAGCCTGCCGCAGCACCACCATCGTCTCCATCGACCAGTGTTTGTAAAATTCTAAACGCAAGTAAACATGTCGAACAAGTAATATAATGACGAGAAAAAGTATCATCTCACAGAGATCGATGATTAATAAACTAATCAACTACTAAAATAGATTAATTCTAAAATTTATCTAACTGATCAAAATAAAATTGAGAATAAATTAAAAAAAAAATTGGGAGACTAAATGCAGTAAATCAATCAGATAAATATGTTAGAGCATCCGATTTCACCATAATCACTATATATGAATTTCAGATTGTTGTGGGTACAAGAACGATATCAAGATAGTGTAATTTCCTAACCTATTTACTATCCTATCTCTAGGTATAGTAAACCTACTCAATTTATTAATCCACTATATCTCTATGTGAATTAAAATAAACATAAGTACATTAAAAACTATGAATATTACTAGCTTACAATGAGTTTTTTGGATCACCTTATCACCAAAAGTTACATAAATAACGCGGTATATTTCTATCCACGTTTAATTCATGGTTATAAATTATAATGAGCAAATGCATATTATCATTTCTCAGTCTTAAACATGCACATCAAATCATTCAAGTGGTGTTCAATCACTCAAAAGCATTATGCACAATAATATATAACTCACATGAATGAAATCAATTGTAAAACATAAAAATCATGAAATTCACATCATCATGGTTAGGCTACATCGTAGCCCTAACAAAAGAAAATTAGAACATAGTAGAAGAAGAAATAAAAATATAAATTAAACTCAACATCTTAAATCAAAGAACAAGAATTCTGTCACCACTTTTGTTTTCTCTTCAAAATACTTGAAAAAACTTTCGGAACAATGAAAAACGATCTAACAAAAACCTAGCTAAAAAACCTAGTTGCTCTCTCTCTCTCTCTCTCTCTCTCTCTCTCTCAATGTTCTCTTATTTATAGGATATATCTAAGTTATCTATCTCCCAACGTTTGTAAATAACATTAGGGAACAAAATCAAGGATTCCCTAATTTGATATCCATCTTCCACTGCTTTTTTATTTGAATTCCTGATTTTTTGCCATTTTTTCCTTATCTTCTCCATATCTCATTCTTCTGCATAAACAAGGAAAATTTAAATAATTAGAAGGAAATCCAAATATTTTCTCATAGATATCGCATTAATTGTTGCCTAAAATAGGTAAAATAACTCTATTTTTATAGAGTTATCAAACCCCCAAACTTAACATTTTGCTAGTTCTCGAGCAAAATCAAGACATAACACATGCTTAAACTAACAACCTCCTCCATGAAATCTTTTCATAATTGCTCAAATTCACAATTCAAAGAAAAACACAAATTTCATCCAAACATTGAAATTGATTTATAAGTTAAGACCAATTCTAACTATGTGATCTAAGTGTGTGTGTGAGAGTCCTCATCTTTTTCGAATTATATGCAATCCAGATAAATTCACATTGATATGCAACCTCTAAAAAATTCTCAATAATTATGACCAAATCTTATAGGTTTGCTTTTTATTCCTCTTTCCACTAATGTAAGCTAATTATCCAACCAAAAATCAATAAGACTTTTCTCGGTTTGTAATGTAAGACTGGGCTAAAGGTGAGATAACAGTAAATTTAAGCTCAAATCACCCATCAATACGTTGATTTCTAGGATCTAATTAGAGCCAATGTCACTGTCCAATTTCACTCCTTTAAAATAATTTTTCTGCCACCATATATCATCATTCCTTTTTTTTTTTCTTTTTTTTTTTGAATTGCTTTATGGTGGAGTTTTTCCCAAAGTCCCTCCTAATATAACATGAAAATTTCCAACCCATTGAGTATTTAAAAGGCTCACTCAATTGAAAGTTGGATAGGGAACCATAAAAGCAATATTTTTTTTTTTCATAATACATCCCAAACAACCATAGAAATCGTTTTTTTTTCTTTCTCATACTCCATCATTCCTCCCAGATTTCTATCAAGCTCAAATAATTTTTTATCCCAAAAAAATCAACGTGTTCATAGGGCATGGGACAATGATATAATTTGATAAAGGCTAGGCTAAATATATATGGGTGCCAATGAAAAATTGGATAATAATTAAGGCTCAACAAGGTGACTAGGGATAAATAAACATGGTTAGCTTGAAAGGCTCAATCGATCCAAAAATTACCTAAATCATTTTCTCAGTTAGATTTAGTTTAGGATTTCGCCTCAAGAGATAATCAAACAAATTCTAAGATTCGGGTGAAATCTAAGAAAATCACATACTTCACATGAATGTGAAGCAGCGTCCTCAATGCGAAAAATAAAAATAGGAAGAAGAAAACTCCCCTGGTTGTAGGATAATTTCATAGATAACCTTGATGATTAAATTCTTGAAAGGTGCTCCCTAAAAAATTAACCTGGATAAAACAAAGAAAAGTTAATCTTTTTTTTTTTTTCTTTTGAATAACATAAACTTAACAATAAATAAATAAATAAGACATAATTAAAATGCTTGGGTTGCCTCCCAAAAAGCGCTTGTTTTATAGTTTTCAGCCAAACTATCATAGATGTTGCTATTCGGATGATTAAGTTCAATGGTAGTCTTCTGCTTGTTGTAACCACCTTCAAAGTAGGGCTTCAACAGAAAAATTAAAATGCTTGTTGACATTAACTTCTCCTTTAAAGTGTTAAAAGCCTCCACTTTGGCTCGATCGACTTCTATTCCGTTTCGAGAAATTTAATGCCCGAGCACTATTCCTTCCTCAGCTTTCACTACTTCTTGCATCTTCCGGTTCAAACGCCTCTGAGATTGGATAGTGGGTTTATATTGTTCCTCCATCAAAATTTTGTGCATGCAAATTGAATGACTAATTCCCTTGATATTAGCTATTTTCCATCCAATTGCACTATTATGCTCTCTTAATACTCTGAGCAGTTTCTCCTCCATCAAATCTGTCAATGAAGAATATATAATTACCGGTAAAGAAGAAACTCCATCTAAATAAGCCTATTTCAAATGAGAAGGTAAGGGTTTGAGTTCAAGAATTGGAGGCTCTTCAATTGATGGTTTAGGCTTTGTAATGTGTTGTCCCAACTCCACAAATTTAATTGCCTTTTGCCTTGAATATGGTGGAATTGCCTCCATGAAATTTGCGTACTCCTTTATCTCCTCATTCTGAATATCTTTGTCCCTTGGTTGAATCAAACATGCTTCAAGTGGATCTTTAAAAATATTTTCCTGAAAAACCTTATTCACCAACTTGTCAACTGTCTCAACTCTAAAACAAGAATTATCATCAGATGGATATTTCATTACTTTAAAAACATTAAATGAAACAATATCATCTTGAACTCTAAGAATTAACTTCCCTTGTTGTACATCAATAAGAGCTCTTCCTGTTGCTAGAAAATGTCAACCTAAGATAAGTGGTACCTCAAAATCTTCCTCCATGTCAAGAATTATGAAATCTGCAGGAAAGATAAATTTGTCAACTTTTACCAAAACATCTTCCATAATACCTCTCAGATATTTGATTGATCGATCAGCCAGTTGAAGTGACACTGTGGTTGCTTTTACCTCACCCAATCCTAATTGCTTGAAAACTGAATAAGGCATCAGATTAATACTTGCACCTAAATCACATAATGCTTTTTCAAAGTAAGAATCCCCAATAGTGCAAGGAATAGTAAAACTCCCTAGATCTTTTAATTTCGGAGGCAATTTGTTTTGTAAGATGGCTGAACACTCTTCATTTAACTTCACAGTTTCATAATCTTCCAGTTTCCTTTTGTTTGCCAAAATCTCCTTCAAAAATTTTGCATAACTAGGCATTTGCGCTAAGGCATTTGCAAAAGGAATGTTAATGTGCAATTTTTTTAAATACAAAAATCTATAAAATTACTTATCTATTTTGTGTTGCTGGAGTTGCTGTGGGAATGGAATTGGCGGCACATATGGCTTGGGATTATCTAGAAAAAGTTTACTCTTGCTTTTCTCATTTGATTGTTTATTGATCACCTCTTCCTTATCTCTGACAATCTCTTCTTCTCCCACTTGTTTACCACTTCTCAGGGTAATAGCCTTTATGTTTTCAATTGGATTTTTCTTTGTGTTGCTCGGCAAAGAACCTTGTTGTCTCCCTGACATCATGCTTCCTAACTGACCCACTTGCATCTCCAAATTTCTGATTGAAGCCTCTTGATTTTGAAATCTCACATCCGTACTTTTGATGAAGTCATGAGCCGTATTAGCAAGTTTGGTGACTATATCTTCCAAATTTGACTTTGTCTCTTCCGATTGTTTGAATCCCTGTGGTCTCATCACATTCTGATTATTCCATGAAAAATTTGGATGATTACGTCATCCCGGATTGTATGTGTTGGAGTAGGGATTATTCTGTGACCTGTTAAAATTCCCAACAAAGTTAGAATTTTCAATAGATTGTTTAAAAGTATTACCTACTTGACACATTGTGCTAAAATGTCCTCCACCACAAAAATCACATGTCAAATTCTGAATTTTCATGGCTGAAACACTCATATTATCTAGCTTTTTGTTGAGTGCTTCAAATTGTGCAGCAATTGCAGCAAAAGCATCGACTTCGTAAACTTCGCTAATTTTTCGCATTGGTAGTCTCTCAGTAGGCCACTGATAACTATTTGACGCCATCTCTTCTAATAAATTGTAGGCTTCTTCTGGTGTTTTATTATTTAGAGTTCCTCCTGCAATTGCATCAATCATAGAACGAAGATTTGAACTAGAGCCATTATAAAAAGTTTGTACCTGCATCCGTACGGGTAGTCCGTGATGTGGGCATCTCCTAAGAAATTCTTTGAATCTTTCCTATGTTTCATATAATGATTCATTATCCATCTGCATAAAATTAGTAATATCGTTACGCATCTTCGCAGACTTTGCAGGTGGAAAGAACTTACCAAGAAATTTATGAGCCATATCATTCCATGTAGTGATTGATTCTGTGCAGGAAGAGAAGAAAGCCAACTCTTAGCTTTGTCTCTAAGAGAGAATGGAAATAATCTCAATCTAATAGCATCATCTATAACTCCAATATATTTAATGGTGTTACAGATTTCAAGAAAAGCATCGATGTGAGCGTTTGGACCATCGCTTGGTAGCCCACTAAATTGCACTGATTGTTGAACCATTTGAATGAGTGACGGCTTGATCTCAAAGTTGTTTGCTTGAATTGTAGGTCTTCTGATACTTGATGTGGTGTCTTGAATTGTTGCTACAGCATAATCTCTTAAGAGTCTACGTGGATTTTCATTATCACCGCTTACCATCTTCTTAGCGTGATTTCTCTGTTCTTTCAGTCACCTTTTGAATGTACGCTCCAAATCTGGATCAAGCTCAGCAAGTTTCCCTTGTTGGCTACGTGTCATAAACTGATGTACACCCTAAAAAATAAAACAAAACAAAAGCTAGATTAAACTTAGAATTATATGGTATCAATATTAATTAGATTAAACAAACGATTCCCGACAACGGCGCAAAAAACTTGTTCATAAAATTCTAAAACGCAAGTGAGCGTGTTGAATAAGTAATATAATGATGAGAAAAAGTATCATTCCACGGAGATCGATGATTAATAAACTAATTAATTACTAAAATACATTAATTCTAAAATTTATCTAACAGATCAAAATAAAATTGAGAATGAATTAAAAACAAAATTTGGAGACTAAATGCAGTAAATCAATAAGATAAATATGTTAGAGCATCCGATTTCACTATAACCACTAGATATGAATTTCAGATTGTTGTGGGTACAAGAACGATATCAAACATGTAATAGCGGAATTTCCTAACCTATTTACTGTCATATCTCTAAGTATAGTAAACCTACTCAGTTTATTAATCCACTATATCTCTATGATAATTGAAATAAATATAAGTGCATTAAAAACTATGAATATTCTCAGCTTACAATGAGTCATTTGGATCACCTTATCACCAAAAGTTACACAAATAACGTGGTATATTTCTATCCACGTTTAATTCATGGTTATATATTATAATGAGCAATTGCATATTATCACTTCTCAGTCTCAAACATGCACATCAAATCATTCAAGTGGTGGCCAATCACTCAAAACCATTATGCACAATAATATATAATTCACATCATCATGGTTAGGCTACATCGTAACCCTAACAAAATAAAATTAGAACATAGTAGAAGAATAAATAAAAATATAAATTAAACTCAGCATCTTAAATCAAAGAACAAGAATTCTGTCACCACTTTTTTTTTCTCTTCAAAATACTTGAAAAAATTCTCAGAACAATGAAAAACAATCTAACAAAAACCTAGCTAAAAAACCTAGCTGCTCTCTCTCTCTCTCTCTCTCTCTCTCTCTCTCAATGTTCTCTTATTTATAGGATATATCCAAGTTATCTATCTCCCAACGTTTGTAGATAACATTAGGGAACAAAATCAAGGATTCCTTAATTTGATATCCATCTTCCACTGTTTTTTGATTTGAATTCCTGATTTTTGCCATTTTTTCCTTATCTTCTCCATATCTCATTCTTCTACATAAACAAGGAAAATTCAAATAATTAGAAGGAAATCCAAATATTTTCTCATAGATATCGCATTAATTGTTACCTAAAATAGGTAAAATAACTCTATTTTTATAGAGTTATCAACCAACAGTCTCTTCCTAGCGTTTTCTGTGAATTGCTGCCATCAATCAGCCTTTTTTTCCGACTGATGCCTTCGGCGATATCACAGCCTCGTTGATTGGCACCTTGCAACCTTGACTCGACCGCAGCTCAAATCTTTGCCGTGCTTGCCACCCCTCATCGCCATCGGCGATACTAGAGCCTTGTTGATCCCCGCCGGGAGCCTTGTAGGTTGTGCTCCTTACGTCCGCTGGTCTTGCTTTTTTAAAATACATTTCCCTGAATTTCGTAATCATTCGAAACTGAATTCATTTCAATGTTTAATTGCCAAATTTGGCTTATTTCAAATCTAACTTTATTTGTTTTGACATGTTTGGGCATTATCCAATTAGGGGAGTTTATGTATAAAAAAAACACCCTAATTATTAATTTGCGCTGCGAGTCAAATCATTTTTCTTTATTTTGGTTTTTTTTTATAAATCTTGGTGAATATTTTGATGTGGTTTTGTTAAATTACATATCTTTAATCTAGTAAAATTTCTTATTTTAAAAAATGCAAAAAAAAAAAAAATCGCATGGCATGTTAGGATAGATTAGTTTCCAAGATAGAATTGTGTGTTTAGGAAATATATTGTAATTTAGGAAAGTTTCCAATTTAGAATAGGATTTAATTTAAATTATTTCGGTATTCTCACATTTTAGAAAGTTTCATATTTTAATTTTTTTTAAATCACTAAAAATAGCATGAAAATATTACATAGATTTAGTTGTATCGTTGCCATGTCATCATCATTTGCCACGTCATTGCAATGTCATTACATGCCATGTCATCATTGCCATGTCATCATGCAACACCATGTTGCCACATCATCATTTCCATGTCATTTGTTAGTTGCATATTTAGGGTCATATAAATTAGATTGCATAAAATGTTATTATAGCTTTCAATGTTTTTCCAACATTAGAATTAGGTCATTTAAATATATCACATAGACATAACTTAGATTAGAATTGCTTCTCATACATTGCATGTAATTCAATTTTCATTAATAAGAAAAACCCATAAAAAAGTATTAGTTGGGCATAAGCATTTAGAAAATCACGTTTACGTTAAGCGTGCATTCCCTTTAATAAAAATCTTGCAGATACTGGGACGTAATCATAGTGAATTTATGCTTTGCTTTGCATTGATGTTAGCCTTAGTTCTAGCAATTTATTTATTTAATGCTTTGATTATGAATGCTAAATTATTGATTATGTATCCGTAAGATCACTTTTGCATGCTAGTGGTTTAGACTTAATACCAACAAAGATTGCTTGAAAAGTATTTTTGAAAATAAAGAGAAATGGTACCGAAAGTGTGTTAGATTAATATAGTGTAATTAAGTCTTCGGATCCATTGATTTGGCAACTCCGGAAGGTAAGAATATTGTATGTTATAATATGAGTACCAAGGTGTGATTAATAGGGATCGGAAGAGTTTGTGCTATGTCTTTGGGCATAGTAATTTATTAGCAATCCCTTTGGCGGTCACTCTTGAGAAGGTTGCGACATTGAACAAAATGAAATGCAAATTTGATCATTTTTAGTGATTAGTCTGACATTTTTAGGGTGATGGATCACCGTGTTCTTGTACATTAGCAAACTTAAATGGCAACATCGGATTCAACAAAAGAAAAAGAGAGAGAAAACTCGAAACACACGTAAGATCACCAAAAAATGAAGAAAGAAAAAGGGAACAAAGGCGAAGAGAAGATTATCAAAGGGGAAATGATTAGCTAACAAGATGGTGATAGAGGCATTTTGATTTTGCTTCTGGTCTCACAGCTGATCTTGAACAAAGTTCTAGCAAATCATTACTCAAAGTTGATCAATGTGTCCATATAAGAGCGAGCGAGCGAGCGAGAGAGAGAGAGAGAGAGAGAGAGAGAGAGAGAGAGAGATTGAATAATCATGTGATAAGAGGGAGTCATGGAATATAAGCCAGCCAATGAGCTACTCCAAGGTGCGGTATCAAATGAGGAAGAAATACACATCATAATTACGAACCCGTTTGACCTACCACATTCAATATTAATAAGAAGATGCAGAAGTTTTATCTTATCTTATTTTATTTGGCGGGGTGACGTCAGGGAGCAGACGTTCCGTATTTTATCTTGTTATCCAGAAAACCGCAAATAATTCATTTTTCTTTTTAACTTCTATATCTCATTTTACCATTTGAGTTGGTCTCTTAACTCAAAAGTGAGTTAATATTTTGTAAAGTTATCAACATTGGACATCATTTTCATCTAATATCTTAGACTTTTAGATGCTAGGAATTTGGCACTCACGAATTTTTTAGGGGTGCGCATGATAATCATTTTTTTTTCTTTTTCTTTTCTTTTCCTAGGAACAGGTGTGGAATAAAAATTCATTTGATAACACAATTTTATTTTTCTATCTCTGAAATAAATTTTTACTTCAAAAATAGATTTGGAATAGAAATTAGAAGTTAAAATTTTTAGCTCTTTTTTTGTTTTTGGAACAAAAATGAAAAATAAAAACTCTTCTCATCGTTTACTCTCGTCACCACCCACCACCATTTGCTGCCCGCTGGTTGTCGCCCCTCACTGCCCATCGGTCGCCGCCCAATGCCGAACGGCGGACGATGGTTGCTGCCCGTTGGAAAAGTAAATTGCCTATTGGAAGAAAAATGTGCAACACTATTTGTTGTAATCTAGAAAAATAATAATTTTGATAAAATGATAACAAAAATAAACAAGAGGTGAGTTATGGCTAATCAAATCTCCTTAAAGAGATTAATTTCTACCCGCAGTGCTAAGCAACTTTACGAACTATGTCTCCCAAGATACAACACCTTGAACCCGTTTATATCAATATATACAAATAGGACTCTATTGGACACTTCTTGAAACCGGCACACTTAGAGAATTACTATAGAGAAAACTAGAAAGTACTTTGAGGAGTTCCTATAAATTGAACTAAGGAGGTATGTCTATTTATAAACGAGGAAGATAGCTACAGAAAACTAAAATGACATGAACTTAAGGGTCATGTCAATTTTGCTCGCATTAGTTGAGCCATTAACCCTTAATAGCAATAATATTAAATTAAGAAGTTGCAGTAAAAGAAGAGTCACATTGAGTCACTAATCCATAATTACAACAATTCATCCTTATAAAAAACACATAAACTACTACGAAAAAAGATCTGAAGAGACATAATTGTTGCACATGAATTGAAGAGATGTGAACTGAAAAAGACATCACTGACATCGAGCCATTAATAACCTATAATTACAATATCATTTGCCTCTCCTACGATACCAAAAAAATGATTTATTTTTCTCTTAAATTTGCTAGATCTTTGTCATTAAACATGAATGCACCTTTATATGGAACACTTTTGTTTGATGGCCTTAGAAGATAGGTTTTAGGTTTCAAAAAAACTCAGAATTGATATTAATAAGGTAGGTTCCAAGGCAGGGCTCACCCTACCACATGCACACCCACATTATTATATATTTTTTATGTTTTAGTTTTTGACCCAAAATTCAGTCTTAAGTGTAAAGGAAGAGGTAAAATATTTAAATTTTAGATAAAGTATATATCTAACAATTCAAACTTACACAAATTTTTATAGTGATCTCACAAAATTTTACATTAATAATAATATTTGATATTTGAATTGCTATATTACGGTGGTTCATCCATGATGGGTTATGTTTAAGAGACACCGATTGGTCTTGATGAGATGTGATTGAAAAGCACCTCTTCAAGAGGTGTGAAAGTTGTCTATTAAGAGGAAGTTAAATAACTTCACAATTATAACTTCCCCATGACAGAAAAATCATGTTCTTGCATGGTGACAACACAGCAACAAGGTAACTAGAAAATTAAGCGAAACAAACAATAGCAAGTTAGGCTTGAACCTGCTCTGATACCATGATAAATTTAGAGATAAAGAACATAAATGCAATTTAACGAGGTTCGGCTTAAATAAGCCTATGTCCTTGGGAATCCTCTCTCAAACTTTATAGAGGTTCATAATTGTTTGTTGAATTATAGGAAATATATAAGGTAACAATTGAACAAGAAAAGATCACCAAATCGGGAGAATATCATATAATCTTCTCATAACAAGAAAAGAACACATAATCAGGAAAATATCACATAATCTTCTCCTACCAAGATGGAAGGAGTTGATTTGGTTAACGAGAATAGCAAAATAAAGCACTTTAGTCGTCATAATGATGATGATGATGATAATGATTCACTGGTCACAATGATGATGATGATGATGATGATTCACTGGTCACGAGAGGACATGCCACTTTCCATAATCTTTCTCCCGTATTTTTTTCTCATTGTCATTCAAAAACACAATTTGTCGATTTACTTTTTTTTTTTCATTATTAAAGTACGGAAAATTATGGGAATAATCGGTTTGTAATGTTCTCAAGTTCCAACCAAAAACTAAAAATGCTCTCAACGAACGAAGTACATGGGATTAGGAATCTTAAGAGTCCGTTTGCCCATGAATTGACCCTGAAGATCACTCCATTGATCCCCAACGTTCCCCCAGATTCTGTACCCTTCTTCCACCAATTGCCTCCTTATGTCTGATTTATATGTTATCGCACTTTGCCCTTTATAAGCCTGCGTCCTGCATTAAAAAAAAAAAAAGACCCATAAAAAAAATTATCAGGATCATTATATTTTGTTTTTAATAGAGCGAGGCACGATGTGGAATAAGCAATAAGTTAGGTCACAGTCAATAAATAAATAAAAAATTTGAGCACAGGGCCTAAGTCATGCAGGATATAGCCAATATTATACTAGTTTATGAATTTAAAAATGTCATGTATTTGCCACATAAGCATAACGTGAATCCCCTATTTATAATGTAAGAATCTATGGGTAGTCCACGTCACAAAAATAATATTAATCACCACATGTAGTGTCCGTAAGTGAAGCGTGCACTAGTTATATAGAGCATTTCCACATATCATACACTCAACTATCCATACAATAATTTCATGTCGTATGACATGGATTAACACGTCTCCCACTTGGAGACGCTCCTCATGGACCTGGGTTGGAAATTGAATATAATACAATAGTCAATTCATGTGAGACAGATGGGACTAGCCTCATTATGATCATTGTTTATTGACTATATGAATTTATGACATAATTGGTACAGTAATTGATCAACATATTGTGGATGCACGCCTGCTATTTTCATCAAATCAGGGATGTAATATGATTATGAAGGATGACGTGGTTCTTGATTTTCGAGTGGCTTGATAAAATGTAAATCAAACTAGGTTTTTTCCTAGATTATGGTGTTTTATCGATTGAATGTTGTACATACATTGTCCTTAATTCTAAGATAAGTCAATTTCAAAAAAGATTTATAGGTGCTCTCCAAGTACCATGTCGTTTATACAATCGACAAATAACAAAGCACTAAATTTCACTATTTTAATTCTCTGAAGAAACTAATCTAGATAATGTTCCATACTTTGTGATTGATTGGGTGGAGAGGCAATGTGCACTCTAAAGAGATCACAAAAAATTCTAAAGAGTTCTAATTATTTAGAGCCTCCAAATTTCAGGACATCAAATTGCTTTGGAATTGACAAAAAAGAGA
Organism: Eucalyptus marginata; assembly: GCA_014182565.1. Taxonomy (NCBI): domain Eukaryota; kingdom Viridiplantae; phylum Streptophyta; class Magnoliopsida; order Myrtales; family Myrtaceae; genus Eucalyptus; species Eucalyptus marginata. The sequence continues at coordinate 10,255,670 of CM024585.1, forward strand.
GCATGCATATCTATTATTTAAACCACTAGATGTATCCACATCGTGCCACTAACTGATAAATTGCTACTATTAAATTATATATTTTGAGTATAAACATGCATACAAATGCCTTATTTAAATGGGGTATTGCGTTAGTATGTCAATCGTTATCTTTCGATTAAAAAAAAATCTAATTATTAAAATAAAATATGATGCGGGTATCATGAGAATCATGGATTAAAACTATAGAAAATAGATGAACCAATCGAATGTGTGCCCCACCAATTATCATTGCTTTGACAAGCAAGATTCTTCCTATTAAGAAGCGAAAGAAATATGATTTAGCAAATTCCTTTTCCTATCATACCAACGTGCAATTTAAAAGACAAATACTGAAACAAGAGTAGAACACCTTCAGTTGCAAAGAACAAAGAAGACCCGATTAGACTATTAACCGAAATAGCTTTGTGCTTCAAAAACCAGAAAAAAAAAAAGAAAAAGAAAAAAAAGCAACACCTTTCTTCCAATTCTATCAAGTATGAAACCATGCCATAAGATTACATAAAAAAATTATATTTTATGTTGTAATAGCTACTAATTATTATGGCGATTATTCTCTATAATCTAACTAAAATCCAAATTGCCCAACGACAGGCTGACTCGAAAGACCATTAAGCGCATGCTACAATAATTGTGTTTGTATTCTATAAGGACGACTATATTCATTGCCATTCATTGTCGTTGCAGCTTCCTAGCAAAGAAGTGCGCACGGAGAGAGGAGAGAGAGAGAGAGAGAGAGAGAGAGAGAGATGGGTCAATTACTTCATAATCAGCCGTTCATAGCCATGAAATCCCTGATTACGCAAATTGTCAAAAGTGGCAGGTCCAAGCGTCTCTTGGTCTCTGGCCGTGAGCACGATGACCTTGAATCCATCATCTACCAGCTTCTTGAACAGCCCCAGCACCGCCGGTATCGCCGGGAACTCTCCTCCCACCGCCCACGCCTTAAACCCCGCCGCATCAAACGGGTCACATCTAGAACAAAAAATGTATATCGCATTAACGAGTTTGGGACACCTGGAGTGCCATAACTTGGCACGGAGGGACACTTAAGTGCCATAACTTTGAAAAGGTACACTTAAGTGCCAATATCGGAGTCAAATGGAACACTTAAGTGCCAATCTGGCCAAAAATCGGCCAAAATGCAGACGTGGCATTTTCCGGCGACATGCTTAACCGACGTGGCAATTTAGTAAAAAAAAAAAAGCACACGTGGAGGAGGAAAACGACGTCACCCCATCCACTGTGCCTTTTGGCTAAACTAAACGACGTCGTTTTCCTTAGTGCTAAATGACGTCGTTTAGCTTATTTGGATTTTAACCATTCGTCCATCGGTTCACACCAGATCTGACGTCCTCTCCATTGCCGTTCACAGCTCGCTGTTCGCAGGTTGCCATTCGCAGGTCATCGCTCGCCGTCGTCACTTGCCATCGTCGATTTGTTCAAGTTTTTTCTCTTCTTCCTCTCCCCTGTGGTGAAATTAGGGCTTCGACTTGTTTATTAGGGCTCGGACTTGAAATTTGGGGGTCGGCTAGGAAAGCTTAGGCTTGGATGGTATTGATGTGAGATTTATGGCTCAGATGTGGTGCTAGAATCCTATTGTGGGGTTCGAATTGACAGTTTAGGATCGGCCTCGAAATGTAGGGCTTGGCGGAGGGAAAATTAGGGCTCGGTGTAGGGCTCGACGTCGCCCCATCCACTGTGATGTGTGATTTAGGGCTCTGATGTTGAATTGTGATGTGTGAAAGTAATTTGTAGTGGTCGGATGTGAAATGTGCGATGGTGATTGGTGATTGTTAGGGTTCTATTGGACCTTGGACATGTTCGAATCGAATCTCTTGTTGTCGTGGGGATGGGGACTTTTGGGTATTTTTTTAATAAATTGCATTGTTGAAATTGGTGTCATGAGGACCCATGCTTATCTGAGGGATCTCTCCATATTTTAAAGGAGTGCGACGACATAATCAAAGTAGTTGTCGGGTCCCATCTCTATTTGTCCTAAGGCCTCTTTTCAAGCTGCAGCTGTCGGACGACCTATGCATCTTCCCTCTTTCTTCTTTTCTTTAATAAAGAGTGTAGGGACCTCCACTTGCAATTGTCTGTCGTCCTTTGTGAATGTGGTCCCAAAAGTTAATTGTTTTTCCTCTTTTGTTGCAGAAATGGCTCATGATAAGGACCATGTTGTTGTCATCGTTTACTACGGTGGGGATTTTCTAATTGGGGAGGATGAGTGGGAGTATGAGGGGAGGAATGAGGGTACCATCTTTGTAGATATAAAGAAGACATCTTATATTGGATTTGTTAGGGATATAGTGACATTTTTGCCTTGTAGAGTACAAAAGTTGCTGTACTGTGTTCCTGGGAAAGGCTTGAGAGATGGTTTGAGAGTTTTGGAAGATGATAATGGTTTTAGGGATGTCCTATATCATTATCTTCATGGCGAAGAGGCAAAAGTATTTGTTGAAAACAATAGTGATAGTGAGGACAAAGATGATGACAGAGATAGCACCCAAGTAGGAGAAGGAGGAGATGGTATTTAAGCTAGTACTGAGGTTAGGGATGAAGTAGGGCATGATGGACAGGACGGGGAGGAGAGGGGTGCAGATGCTGTTCACCAGAGCGATGGTGACATAGGTGATGTCACCATCACTAAATTAGATTGGGAAGTAGCTGAATCCAGTGATGGTGATGATGACGATGATGATGACGATGACGATGAAGGGTTGGCTGCTGAAAATTTATTAATCTTAAGTGACGACGACGATGAGGAGCTTACACAGTCAAGGAAAAAACAAAGGGACTTTTTGTCAGATAGATTTGCAACTTTGCAGGTAGCTGATGAAGTTCTAAACAGAGACGAAGGCCTTGCAGATGTTGGTGTTGCTGGCCAGGAGACAGATTATGAAGAAAGCATCGACACCGCTACTTCCCAGGACGAACTTGAAGAAGATCAACAAGCTGTGTGTAGAAGGAAAAGTAAGTTTCCTTCTTATGATCCATCCGTTGCCTCTCCTACTTTATCAGTAGGTATGAAATTCCATGATGCGATATAATTTAGGGAAGCTATATTGAAGAATTCCATTGCTGCACAAAGAAATATTGATTTCATTAGAAATACTAAGAAATTTGTAAGAGCTAGGTGTTCACAGCAAAATTGTCCATGGAAGATTTACGGCGCGTTTGTTAAGAAGAGTGGGTCTTTCCATATTAGAGCCTACCAAGAGGAACACATTTGTTCCATTAATTTTCAAAACAAAAGGGTAACAAGTGCATGGTTGTCCAAGCACTTCTTCGATCTGATTAAGCTGATGCCCGAGATGAAAATTACTAACTTTAGGATACTGGTGAAGGAGCGTGTAGGCATCAATGTATTTAGGACTCAGTGCAAAATAGCAAAGCAAAAGGTGATAAATATACTTATTGGTCAGTATGCTAAGGAATATGGGCAGGTGTGGGAGTATGCTTAGGAGTGCAGGCTGCAAAACCCTACAAGTAGAGTGTATGTAGAGGTGGTTGAGAGACCGTTTCCTGATCATGGGACCAAGTTCGATAAGTTCTATGTGTGCTTTGATGCATGCAGAAGGGGATTTTTAGCTGGTTGTAGACGGATTATAAGATTGGACGGCTGTTTCTTGAAGGGCTTGTGCAAGGGAGAATTGTTGGCGGCGATTGGAAGAGATGTGAATAACCAAATGTTCCCACTAGCTTAGGCTATTGTAAAGATTGAGAACAAGGACAATTGGTCCTGGTTCTTGAAAAATTTGATGGCTGACTTGGAGATAACAAATGGGGAAGGGTGGGTATTCATGAGCGACCAACAAAAGGTAATGCTTGCTTTTTGAAAAATTTAGTCAATAGTTTGCTTTGTAATATGAACATGTAATTTGCTCTAGTATTTCTTACTTTGAATTATTGCAGGGATTGATTCCGGCAGTAGCCGAGTTGTTGCTCCATGCTGAACATCGAATGCGCGCGTGGCACATATACGGAAATTGGGCAAAGACCTACAAAGGGTGCAAACATGGCTGACTTTAGGATAGCCAAAGAAGGACTGCTTCAGTTGACAAAGGAAGGTTGTGCTACCCTATTTCAACTAGAACCGAAGCATTGGTGCAGGGCATTCTTCAGTGAGGAGTTCAAGTGCGATAACGTCGATAACAACATTTGTGAAGTATTTAATTCGAAGATAATAGATGCCAGATGCAAACCAGTCATCTCAATGCTTGAAGATATACGAGTTGCGGTTATGACTCGGCTGCAGAAACAAAGAGATGAGGCTGCAAAGTGGACAAGACAATATGGTCCTAAGATTGCCAAGAAATTGGATGAGAACTTGGTTGCAAGTAGGCATTGTCATCCCATTTGGAATGGAGATGACGGATATGAGATAATGAAGGGTGCTGATAAGTATGTTGTCAATCTAGGAAGCAGGAAGTGTTCATGTAGAGCATGGCAAGTAAGTGGAATTCCATGTGCACATGCCATATGTGCCATCCAGTTGAAGGGCGATAATACAGATGATTACAGCGATGATTGTTACCATAAATCAAAATACCTTGCTTCCTATCAGTTCATGATGCAGCCAATTAGAAGTAGCAAGTTTTGAGAGCCCACGGATCATGAAGCACCTCAACCTTTGCCACTGAAGAAGAAAATTGGAAGGCCAAAACGAAGACGAAGAATGGCAGAGGGAGAGGTCTCGGGTCAGCAAAGAATGAGCAGGCATGGTGCAAAGATAACGTGTTCTTATTGTCGACTAGCAGGCCACAATATTAAAGGTTGTCAATTGAGGAAGCAACAACAACCGTTGAGGCAAGGTGAAGGGCCTAGTGAAGAGATAGTTGGAGAAATGCAAACAGCAGGGCCAAGTGAGTCGACTATTCTTCAGTCGACAACTAGAACCTCGATAAGTCATGAAATTTATTTTATGTTTATGTTGTTTTGTCGTTTATCATAAAAATGTACATAATATCCTATTTGGCCTTGTATATAATGTGTTTGTTAGGTCACAAGAAGAACCCCATTAAGTCATGAAACTGAATAGCTTGTTCAAGAAAGGCAAGATAGAAGACGGCCAGCTGAAGGATTGGCCCAAGCAGCATCACGGCCTGCTCAATTGACTGTTCTTCAGCAGCGAAAGAAATACCCAGTGGTAAATTCAACCATTTGTATTCAGTTTTTCATTTTCTTTACATTATTATATGTCCCGATGTTATATTTATGGTGTCTTTTGTCTCTTTCTCAGGTTCGAAGAAAGCAAGTTGGAACTCAATTGCCAACTGAAGGGCCATCACAAGAGCCACCTCAAGGGTCACTACATGGCCCACCAGGAGAATCACTACAAGGGGCACCACAAGTACCACCACCAGTACCACCAGAAGGCCCAATAGAAGGAGGTGTCACTGAAGTTAAAGGGCTACACAGAAGGACAACTAAAGGAAGGCCAGGTGAAGGGGCACCTACATAAAGGCCATCTAGAAGACGCCCAGCTGAAGAATTGGTCGAAGAAGCCCCGGCTGTAGCTGAAGGGCCCAAGAAAGCAAGAAAAAGAGCCAACAAATCACAAGTTCCTGAAAGTGACGCCCCTATTCAAACAAGAGGGGCACTTGGGAAGAGGTTAAGACAATATGGCTATGGCCTTTATACAGATGAGCGTACTGGAACAGTTATTCTGAATGTAAGTTTTATTGGGTGCATTTAATTTAGTTTATGTTGTAGACTTTTGCTGATAATTTATTGTTTTTTTGTAGCTTGGGAGAAGTTTAGAGGTTCTTATCTCAGGCCCAACTCAAGAATCAACGGCTGTACCCATAAAAAAGAAAACATCAACTGTGCCAACAAGAAAGAAGAGAAAGAACCCAGTTGCAGCTCCTTTTGAATCAATTCGGCCTGGGACATTTGCAGCTCCATCCGAGTCAGTGGATACTGAGAAGGTTGAAGAAGAAGTTGCACGTCCAGTTAGAAATAGTGCAAGAATTATGAATCAAGTGAAAGGCCCATCGAAAGGAGCACGAACAGGGGGTGTCGTGCATATTGATTGATGAGATGGGACGTGATAGGATTTGTGGAACTTAGGAGTCAAAACAGTTATGTAAACGTTAACGTTATAATAACACTTGCTATGGATGGTTATCTTTTTTTTTTTCTTTAGTTTGTCATTGATGTTGTGAGACTTAATTTCAATATCAATGAAATGATCTTGCGCTGCTTGTCAATTTTTGCTGTTTGTCATGGATTCTTTTTTTTTCTTCGCTTCGCTCGCCGTTGGTGTTCTGTGGTGGTAGCTGGAGTGCTGGTGTGGCTGGTGGTGGTGGATGGTGATGTTTGGTGGTAGTGAGTTTGTTGTTGGGGTGCTAATGTGGTGGCTTGGGTGCTGGTGTGGCTGGTGGTGATGCCCGGTGATTATGAGTTTGTGGTGGGGGTTATAGGCTTATGTTGCACCTACACCTGGTGCAAGTATGCAGTTTGCACATCTTACACCATGTGTACTGGTGCAAGCTAGTGCAAGGCTTAGCTTGCACTAGTACCTTGTGCAGCAACACCACCAGCATGGTGGTGGCTGGAGCGCCTAGTGTGTAGTGTGGCTAGTGGTGATGGTTAGTGGCGCAGCCAGTGGTGGTGGCTAGCGCAATTTTTAGAGAAAACCCACAAAAAAATTGGCACTTAACTGGTCATATTCTAAAAAACTTGGCACTTAACTGTTCACTTTTAACTACAAGTGACACTTCACTGATCACTTTAATAATAACTTGACACTTAAGTGCTCCTTTTTTCATCGCAACTAGCACTTAAGTGATTACTAAATACAACTTATGGCACTCGGATAATCACTCATGTTTGTCTTGTGTATATGTTGGTCTGCATCAAAACAGAGAAGATGATGGTAATTTAACTTATGGCAACTCTATATGACAGCACAAACGACAACAAAGCCACAATGATCTTGTGGAACAACACAAACTTCTTCGCATCTTTCAAAAAGAAAAAAGCCTACGTTTAATCCAGAACAACACCATTTTTAACTATGGCAGTTGGCGAAACTTTTTCTCATTTTCAAGTACTTTACATTTCATCATAAAGTATAATAGACAACAAAACAACACCATAATAAACGCTTGGTAACACTTTCGTTCAATTTTCATCATTGACACTTCATTCTTGAAAGGTTTAGTTGAAGATGCTTGAGCATGCATTGAGACTTCATTCTTGAAAAGTTTAACTGAAGACGCTTGAGCTTGCATTGAGTCAACATCGTCCAAGTCGTCCACGAACATAGATGGAGATTGCTGTCTTTTATGAAGTAGATCCAATATCACCTCTGTGGCTCGGTCAGAGAACTTCGCATCGACCCATTTGAAGTATTTGCACTTCGACGCTTCTTTATATTGGGCGCATCCATAAAATCTTCTCCCAGGATTGCTTCGAGTTCACGATGTTCTTCTTGGACTCGGTAACCTACAAAAACAGAAACGCTGGCCTTCTCCTTTGCTTCGGTGAGAGGAAATTGAGGCGCCGCGCGACTCCGCTCTCCATTTCCAAGATTCGACGAAGGAATTTTGGGCAAATGAAAATTAGGGTTCGAGACTTAGATTCGAGCACTTCAATAGGGCATTTGGCCGATTTAGGGTTTTAGATTTGGGGCATTTGGGGAGACGACGTCGTTTTTGGAAGATTCGGGGCTTTTATTATGCAGACGACGTTATTTCTGGTGAGTTAGAGCCGACTTAGCTCTCCGGCGAGCCACGTAGGCAATAAAAAATAATAAAATATTGTCACGTAGGATTTCCGGCAAGGGTCGCCGGAGGTGGCACTTAAGTGTCTCACTTTTCAAAGAAAGTGGCACTTAAGTGTACCTTTTCGAAGTTATGGTACTTAAGTGTCCTCCCGTGCCAAGTTATGGCACTTGGGCTGTTCTTCTGCCTCGCATTAACCCTAAAACAAGCTTCAAGACAAATGACTGTGTGTATATATGCATACTCCTATCTCTTTCCCTTGTAGTAAAGCATATTGGAAATGATTGTATCATCAATGTCCAAGATCCAAGCGTCCATGCCGTCATCAGACAAAGGAATCTCGTTGGCATAAGCTGTGACCTGGTCGATGATCAGTTTGAGGTCCCGCTCATACTGCCCCCCGGTCATGTAGGACTCGACATGCCCCTGGAACTGGGGTGGGACTGTGCGCCATGCGCTCATATTGTTCGCCTCCACTGCAAGCCTCCAGCTTAACCGGTAGCCATTGCTGCCTTCTGCCTCCGCTAGCACGTCACATGCCCTCAAGTGGCAGCTCAGCTTGCCGAATGTTGCTTGGAAACAGATTTCCGCATTGACAAGCATGAAATTGGAGCGACAAACATTCCTAACCTACGTAAAATTAGAGCAAAGCGAATAATTCGGCTACATCACATAATTTTATGTATCAAAAGTGGAAGGAAACTGGGCGTCGTCGATCTTACGAGGATCGGAAGCCTGGATCTCAACCAGTAAGAGAGACTGATGGCCATGGGTGCGGGTAAGTGAGAGAGAGAGAGAGAGGTTAGCTGAAAACGTGAATCACAGAATGGGGATATCTGAAATGGGGAAAGGGGATTTATAAGTCTTAGCCAAAGAGGATTGACATTGATTACATCTTGATGATGTAGGCTAAGGTTCGTCAATGGATGACACAAGGAATATTAATCTAAGACAACGGGTGACTTTTAAACAACGGTTGCTTCGGAGAAATAGCGAAGAAATTGCACTTGCTATTCGCTTGATCCGACACAGAAGCCAGGTATTCTCCTCACAAAAGAATAGAATAAATGCGGTGGAGAACAGACGCTGCTATAACACGTACTTTTCTTGTAGAAGTGTTCTTAAAATTGAGATTCAGTATATCTTGGAAAAATCTCTCTCGTCGTGATGAGAAACCCCCTGCCGCCATGGTAGCTCGACGTTCTTGAAAATCCTTTCAATTCCTTCCTTTGCTATGTCCTCTTCAGTTTTTTTCGCAACCCTATCCATTCGAATTCTACCCATTTACTCTGGCGATGAAGGATTCCATCGATCTCAGGGGACGGATTCCCCACCTCGCGGATTTCTCCTCTTCCATTTAGAAGCTGTATCCTCGGCGCGACATCCCAATTCAAGCCCAGCCAGATTATAGCCTTGCATGTCCCTGATTCTCCTTGTTCACGAATGGGCTCAGTACTTTAGGCGGTAAAGTCTTATTCCTCTTCGTATACCTCTTGCTCCTATCTTGTTCTAGTGACGATGGCTAGGTTAGGGGGAATTGGCACACCTTTCTGCTCCCAATAGTTTGCTAGATTGAGGTATTGGTTAGTCAATATGGCATCGACCGAACCAGAGGACTCGCTGCGCCTAGCGGCCCTATGTCAACGTCTTGGTAGATTAAACACAGAAAAGGAGATAGAAATTTGGGAGGAAGCTCCTCCCCCAGAAAGGCTACAAGAGTGTCGCCTTACCTTAGTAGGGACCATATTTTCCAATCCTTCGGTGAATCTACAGGCTTTTCAAAATACAATGCGGAGGGCATAGAGGACAGAGCGTGTCGACATATCCCAGAGGGAGGATGGCCTGTATATTGCAAAGTTTCAACTAGAAAATGAGAAGCAGCGAATAGCAGATGACGGGCTTTGGTTGTTCTTAGGAAACCTAGTCATTTTTAAACAATGGATACCCAACACGCCTTTGCACTGTTATGATTTCACTCGTTGTGCTTTTTGGGTTCATGTATATGGCTTACCTCTGGAATGGAGCACAAAAATCCTCCTACGCCGGGCAGTGCAGCAGATTGGTTCAGTGGTAGCGGTCGATCCTCCTACAATAGTAGGATCAGTGATCAGAAATGGTAGAATAAGGATAGATATCGACTTGGGACAACCTTTGAAGACGAGCAAGCTTATTAGAATAGAAGGGAAAACTTTGTGGCTCGATTTTAGATATGAAAAATTGCCCCATTTCTGTTATTCATGTGGGAAAATCGGACATTACGTGACGCATTGCCAGGACTTTCCTTATGATGAAGCACAGCTTGAAGGAAAAAACAAGATGGCCTATGGCCAGTGGCTACGCGTTGAAGTCAGGGAATATAGTCCCTACTGGAAAGCCTTTTATAACCCACAGGAAGCGACTCAAGAAATGGAGGAGACGGTACCTGAGACTCCCCCTGCTTTGCAGCAACCACTCCCTTTGCCGACCCCACCTGAAATTCCAGCTATGTTGTTCGAAGTGAGGACTCAACAGCAAACGCACTTGCCGGCAGCAGCTCAGGAAGCTCAGCACACCACTGATATGGTACCTGCATCAACAAAATTAAAGGCAGTTAACACTCAATACATGGATAGAACAAAGCAGATCCAAAGAAAATCTATAAGGAATACAAGCACAGGCGAAACCTCGAAGAAACAGCGAAGGTTTTCACCCTATGACACGCGTCACTCATCCCCCTCAGACTTAGACGACAACCTTTTAATGGACACTCCAGTGTATGCGGCTGAAGAAATGGCCCAATGGGCGTTGGTGGCTGGCCCTCAACAGCCACCCACAAACAAATGAAACTACTATGTTGGAACTGTCAGGGCCTGGGCAATCCCCTAACAATTCAAACTCTTAAGGCCTTAGTGGCCAAGGATAAGCCCGACTTGGTTTTTCTAATGGAGACCAAGAATTTTGATCCGGTTCTCACCCGCTTGCAACGCCGGTTATGATTCCAGAATGTTTTTGTTCGCAATCCTGAAGGTCTCAAAGGGGGTCTAGCACTTCTATGGAAAACAGCTTATCAGTAGATATTATTCATGCTTCAGATGATTATCTTGATCTTATATGCAGGGAATTAAATGATGACAGAACTATGTGATTTACTTGTGTCCATGCCCCCTACTCATACCACAAGAGGCAGTTATTATGGCAAGAATTACGGCTTATCAGCCTCTCAAATACATGGCCGTGGGTTTGTGCAGGGGATTTCAACGACATACTCTACCCATGGGAAAAGGTAGGCATGAGACCGGCTGCTTCATTTAGAATCTCTTCCTTTCGCACTTTTATTAATGAATGTTCCTTAATGGAGGTGGAAAGTAAAGGTTGTCGGTTTACCTGGTCGAATAATAGAGCAAGGGATGAGCTAATCAAAGAAAGAATAGACAGGGTTCTGTGCACTTCTAACTGGCGTGTTTTATATCCTGAGGCTGAAGTATTGGCTTTACCGGCTGTGGGATCTGATCATAGTCCCCTACTACTAAGCACAACCATTCCGACTAGATCTTGCAGCAGACCATTTGTCTATGAAGCCTTTTGGAACCAGGATCCTGAATGTCAGGAGCTCATCAATAGGACCTGGAATTCCATTCAGAATGGTCACCCTATCTTAGTTCATAAAATATAGGCTATCTCTAGGGCTTTACAGAAATGGAGTCGTGCAAAATTCAAGAATGGCCATCAAAGGATCAACTCGCTACACCAACAGCTAGCAAACCTGACAAATAATGTATCTCCCACTACCAATGAGGCCGAGACAGCCTCTATTATTCGGAATGAAATTCTACAGTTATGGCACCAAGAGGAGCAATTCTGGGCTATGCGGTCTAGAATCAATTGGTTGAGTTGGGGGGATAAGAACACGAAATTTTTCCATGCCTCAACCATCCAACGATGCCAAAGAAATCGGATAACAATGCTTCAGAATGCAAATCAGGAATGGGAGCGCGACCCTCAAACATTAAGGGAGATGACGAATTCATTTTTCTCACGGTTATATACTTTCGAGGGGCCCCGTGACTATGGCCCTGTCTTGGCTCAATGCTCTCCCCTCATCACTTCTGATATGAATTCCCAGTTAACTGCTTCGGTCACTATGGAAGAAGTGCGCAATGCAACATTCCAAATGGGGATTTCTAAAGCACCAGGACCGGACGGCTTAAACGGATTTTTCTACCAGACACACTGGGAAATTGTCAAGGAAGACCTTCTAAGGTTAGTGGACGACTTTTTTACTTCAGGTGTGTTACCCAGCAATATTAATCGAACAATCATTGCCTTGATCCCTAAGACCAGTCACCCAGAAAGACTTGATCAGTACATGCCGATCAGCTTATGTAACTATGCATATAAAATCATTTCAAAAGTTCTTGCAAATAGATTAAAACCGTGGCTACCAAGTCTCATTGCTAAAGAACAGGCAGCTTTTGTTAGTGGACGCCAAATTCAAGATAATATCCTAATCGTCCAGGAGGTCATGCATCAGTTCAAAGCAAGGAAATGGAAGCGCAAACATAAGGTATTAATCAAGACCGATATGCATAAGGCGTATGATCGAGTGGAATGGGACTTTCTGAGAGCCTATTTGCTTAAACTGGGGTTTCATCATTGATGGGTTCTCTGGGTCATGCAATGCATTACCACACCATCCCTCAGTGTACGCTTCAACGGCGAACAACTACCTTACCTACAGCCTTCACGGGGACTTCGTCAAGGTGATCCCCTATCCCCCTACCTTTTTGTGCTAGTGGCCAATGTTCTATCTACTTTGATCACCCAGGTAGTTCACTGTGGCCATCTTAGAGGAATAAGACTTACTAGATCCTGTCTGACAATCTCACATTTATTTTTCGCTGATGACTCAGTCTTTTTTCTCGATGGTACAATCACCGAGTGTTAGAACATGTCCAATATTCTGAACCAATATTGTCTAGCTACAGGGCAGGTTATTAACAGAAACAAATCAGGCATGTATTGCAGCAAAGATTGTCCACTGAATTTGCAGCAAAATTTAGCTAGGGAATTCAGAGTTCCTCTACTTCATAGATACGGCAAGTACTTGGGTATACCTTCCGACTGGGGACGATCGAAACGAGAAATGTTTTCCTGAATTTCAACGAGGGTAACTGCTAAATTGGACGGGTGGAAAGAACGGCTTTTATCAAAAGGGGGTAAAGAAGTCCTTATAAAGTCGGTAGTGTAGGCCATTCCTCAGTATGCCATGTCGGTTTTCAAGCTACCTCAATCTATTTGTAAGGCCATTGAACAACGTATAGCTAGTTTCTGGTGGAAGAATGATGTTAGTAGACGAGGGGTGCATTGGCAAAACTGGAATTCATTAAAATTCAGCAAGCATTGTGGAGGTTTGGGTTTTCGCAATTTGATGGCTTTTAAAAAAGCTTTACTGGGTAAGCAAGCCTGGAGACTTGTTCACACTCCACTTTCCTTATGGAGTCAAATCTTCAAGGGACTCTATTTCCCAAACACAGACTTTATGCAGGCAGAACCTGGTTGTCGACCCTCTTGGGGCTGGAGAAGTCTTCTTATAGGCCGAGAGGCCTTGACACCGAATTTGTGCTGGTCAATGGGTGATGGTACACAAATACACACACGAAGGGATCGATGGTTGCCTATAGGGCCATTACCGGGACCTCTAGCACGAGACAAACCGGAATTGGTGGCGGATCTTATTGACCCTAACCACCAATCCTGGAATATTCCACTCATCCAACAGCATTATGATGAGTGCATTGTTAAGGAAATCATCAAAATTCCTATCAAGCCAGAGTATGCTACTGATAAGCTAATATGGGCGGCCACAAAGACCGGTATTCATTCCGTGAAGAGCAACTACCAATCCATCCTCAGTACAAAACAACACAGCAACAACCAGACAGCAGCAACAACATTCAGATTTGACAGAAAGCTATGGACGCGATTATGGGCAATGAAGACCGAACCTAAAATACGAATGTTTATATGGTCAGTCTTTCATAATTCCCTTGCCACCAAAGCTAATCTGTTCATACGTCATATTATTTCAGATCCTACATGTTTACTCTGCGATCAAAACACCTCGGAAACAATCGAGCATATGTTTTTCTATTGCTCTTGGATGAAGGAGGTATGGCAGCATAATGATTTACGACATTTACACATTTCCCCTCCAGTCACTGGCATAGCAGATTGGATCCAGCATCAGGCAAGGCAGCAAAGGACAGTACCTAGGATGAGGCTCATCGCACATATCCTATGGCAAATCTGGCGCGGAAGGAATAACTTTGTTTTCCGACACCAGCAGCCGAGATCCCAGATCGCCGTCGCAGACACTTTCGCACAACGTCATAGCTGTGACGGGCTCAACCAACGAGGACAGCAACACCACTCCTCTGAACTGACCTCCGATTTCCTTTGGCGACCTCCTGAGCGTGGCATCCTGAAATGTAATATTGATGGGGCTTACACGGAGGGAACCCAGAAAGGTAGTATGGCGTGCATCAGTAGGGATCACAACGGAAGACTTACGGATGTCTTTACTGCCGATTTCCAAGCAACTTTTGCGCTTCAAATCGAGGTACAGGCGCTCAGTTGTGCACTTTGCCATCTGCTGAAGCAGGGTCTTCAAACTGATCGGGTGGTAATCGAATCGGACTGCTGGATCGTGGTTGAAACATTGAACACGAACAGGCGGCCGCCATGGGAGGAACGTCCACTCTTCGACAAGGCAAAATCGCTGCTTCGCTCGTGCCCTAATCTGAAGCTAAGCTACTGCAGGCAGGAGGCAAATTTGGTTGCGGACTGGGCCGCGAAGGCCCATGGCCGTATAGACCAAGCCCACAATTGGAACCTTTTTCCCCCTTCTTCTCGGTCTTGTGTATGCGGACACCGTTGCAAGCGGTTGTAAGTTGATGACACTTTAATATATACTATCTTTCGACCAAAAAAAAAAAAAAAACATAGTTTTTACTCCATTGACTTTTAGGTCTCAAACCCACTAGATATTTTGACCCCACGAATTCGACCCATTAAATTTAGAAAGTCATAATTTGAGCCAATCAAAATTATAAGATGGAATTGAACTATATTGATTGTTGGGAAAATCTCAAATAAGGACCTGAAATGGGTTCATTTTCTCAAAAAAGGACCCAAAGTGGATACTGTATCAAATAAGGACCCAAAATGGCTAATTTTGTCTCAAATAAGGACCCAAACTTTCAATCTTATTTATAGCTTGGGGTAGTTTTGTCCAAGAACATTTTTTCTTTTATTTTTTTTCTTTCTTCATCTTCCTCACACCTCCTCCTTCGCTCTACATTGCCTCCTTCTTCAACACCACAATTAGGGCCCCTACCAACGACCTCGTGAGCTTCATGTCATCACGTAGTTGGTCCTAGTGACAAGAAGTCGGATTGGAGTTATTTGCTACTGGTCACCTTCTCGGATGCTAAAATCCTCAGTTCCTCAAGATGCATCAAATCTCGGCTCGCTTGTGCTCAACCTAAAGCTCGGATTGACCTCAATTTGACGACGACGATGCTAGATCTTCTATTAGGGGCAGTGGTCAATGAGGTCGAGAGCTCGAATAGGACTTGTCAATGGCGGCAATGGGGCAACGAAGTACAACAGTTTCTACAGTTAATGATGTCAAATACGACTAATGATCAATCTCAAGATGGGGTATCGATTGAGGAGAAGAGCTATGTCGATGAGAATGGCAAGAGTGTGAGTGGGTGTCTCCAAACTAGGGATTATTGAAAGGAGACATTGGCATTGCAAAGGGGAAGGGGGATCTTTGAAAGATTGAATTTACGCAAGAGAGGTAAACCCAAATTTGAAATTGATGAGGCAAACTCTTGTCGAGGTTGAAATAGTCGCCAGCTGCAACAAAATTGTTCTTTGGCGCGAAATTGTTGATCACCAAGTATTAATTGAATAGAGGCATAAGTTAGTCAAACAAGAAGATCTGGTGATGCTTGGATATTGCTACTCTGTTGTTGGCAAGCAGGATCGAAAACAACACAAAAAATTGCAGTTGCTGGGTTAGCGAAAGGCCCGGAATAAGTGGAGTTTGATGCACTCTCAAGGTGAGAGAAATACATCACCAAAGGGATTAGTTGCATAGTTTGGGAGTTAGACAAGAAGTTGAGTCTCAGCAAAAGCATATTCATATTATGGCTTTGGGATCAGAATTTGCAATGAATGTTGGAATAAAAAGAACTTATTTTTGAAAGCTCATTTCGGCTTCGTGGAATTGTCTACAAACTATTTTGAGGAGCGAAATTTAAAATTTTCAACGAGTTAGACTACATTGTAATGGCTCGTGTTAAAGAAAACCCAATCTTGGTCATACAACGAGATGACACAAAGAGCCATGGAGGGGCTGATAATGGAGGTGATGTAAAGAGTGAGAAAAATGAAGAAAGAAAAAAGAAGAAATGGAGAGACAAAAAAAATAAACAATGCTCTTGGACAAAAGTACCCCTGGCTATGAATAAAATTAGAAGTTCAGGTCCTTAATTGAGAGTAAGTTAGCCACTCTAGGTCCTTATTTGATACAATGTCCACTTTGGGTCCTTTTTTGAGAAAATGACTCCACTTCAGGTCCTTATTTGAGATTTTCCCTTGATTGTTTCACAGATCGTTTCGCAAAAAACATGCTACGTGGAGCTGCCTAACGAAATCAAACGTGTCCATGGCTCTCTTCTTATAGAAGTTGTCCACGTGTCCGTCTTCACGTTACATAGACGTCTCCGTCTCCGCGGAGAGAATGGCGTGTAAGACGATAACCCGTGTAATTATTTTAAGATGCTTGTCGAACTGGAAACTAACTGTAAGAAGAAAACGTCTCTCTCTCTCTCTCTCTCTAGCGGGGATTATCAAATTGGAACTTGGTAAAAACTCATAAATATTTTTATTTGGATAATGCGTAGAATAGGTTGTGAATTACTTGGTCTTTGGGCTTTCGGCAACTAATCTGTGATTATTAATCGACAAACATAAAGGGTATTGTTCTATTAGTGTATATGATTTTTCTCGCATACGATTATTTAATACGATAAGAGACTTGATTCATTTTATGTGTCCAACGACTCGTTTTGAACGAGCTGATTGGTTTTTCTTTTTCTTTTTTTAATTTGATCACATTAGTTTTTTTAGCTCGCCTACACCGTTGACCAAGAGATGGGTTCGGGGAAGAAGAAGAAGCGAGGGAAAGCCGTGACTGGTTCTGGGATTGGGTAGGATTGTTGGGGTTTGGAAGAGAAAACTGTAAAGTTTACATTTTATTTTTCTAGCATTTTCGTTAAACAAATTAAAATATTGAATAGTAATGTAATATAAATTTCAAATAAAAATTGATGATGCATGTGACTTGCACAGAGTGGATTTTCCCCACAAGAATCGAGAATTAGGTGACAGGGATTCTAGAAGGGTAGGGCGAGGCTGGTACTAGGTCCTTCTGAGTTCTGACCCCACGTATTTTTATTTTTTTTAGCAACAAGGAGTATCTCTCTTTTGGTAATTTAAAATACGGTAATCGTAGATAATATCCTCAAATATAGATGATTCTAGAAGCATTTTGTGTAATTTTTTTAATTTAATATAGATGATAACCGCAAATAGTATATCAAAATTTAAATTATCAATGCAGTTCATTATATCAAAGTTATCGGTTTAAAATTATGATTTTTCATAGCTAAGTTGCCATTGAACATTACAATATTTCGTACAGTGGCTTCTTCTTTGTGGAGCTCTAGTTGTGCGGCGCTTATCTTTTTGGTCTTCTTATTTGGCTCCAGAAAAGAGAAGTATACATACTTTTGTGGGTCTCTCTCATGGTCAAACCCTTATTGACCGAGTACGACTCAAGATAGAAGTGATGTCCACTTCCATCTTTCCTCTTAGAGATAGACTCCTTTTCTACTATAAATAAATATAAATTGGAGAATATGTGAGCCATCTTTTATCTTCTAGTGATAAACTAATCCAAGTCAAACTTGGATTTGTACATGCAATATTTCACTCTGGATAGTTACGGAGATCCATGCCCAAGAACAAGAAAACTAAATTCCCATTCAGATAGGAAATAATATATTTTGAACAAATCAAAATCTTTCTATAGATGGAGTTCCATAAAAATTCAAACTCAAGACATAATTTAACACAATACCAATTTAAAAGATATTGACTTATTAGAAGCAAACTTGGGGATCGGCAATTAAAATTGGATATTAAATTTTGAAGTGAACAAATTGATTTGATAATAGCACCAAGATTATTTTCTTTGAATCGAAATAGGAAATAAAATATTAGTGAGAAGCCATAAACCTATCATCGTAAGAGGAGGCTTTGTTCATCAAAGAGGTAGGCTACACTCATTTTAGAGAATACGATATGAAAAAGAGAGGAATGTTGGAGAGAAAAGGAAGACACCGGCGGTCCTCACTGATAACTTCTCTTTGCTGTTGCCACCGTCCACGACCCCTTTCCTGCCTCGCGTCCTCTGCAGCCTCACCAATTCTCAGTCCAGCACCAGAGGAGTCTGGCGTTCGGCCCTCATCGCGTGCGACACGCCTGGCCACCTCATGCCTGTTCCTGGCCGGGCCTTGTCTTTGTTTGCTCAGCAAAGGTTCCGTTGATGAGTTTCTTGCCAGTCCAGTGTTTTGGCATCCCTTTAGGTTTCCCGGAGTTCGTCCAGTGGCAGCGGTGTTCCAGCAGTCCAGCCGTGCCTAGCTTCCTTCATCGTGACTGCTCCCACTCTTGTTCTGAGCCTGCCGCAGCACCACCATCGTCTCCATCGACCGGCAGTCTCTTCCCCGCGTTTTCTGTGAATTGCTGCCATCAATCAGCCTTTTTTTTCCGACTGACACCTTCGGCGACATCACAGCCCCGTTGATTGGCACGCTGCAACCTTGTCTCGACCGCATCTCAAATCTTTGCCGAGCTTCCCACCCCTCATCGCCACCGGCGTTACCAGAGCCTTTGCTGATCCCCGCCGTGAGTCTTGTAGGCCGTGCTCCTTACGTCCGCTGGTCCTGCTTTTTTAAAATACATTTTCCCGAATTTCGTAATCATTCGAAACTGAATTCATTTCAATGTTTAATTGCCAAATTTGGCTTATTTCAAATCTAACTTTATTTGTTTTGACATGTTTGGGAATTATCCAATTAGGGGAGTTTATGTATAAAAAACACCCCAATGATTAATTTGAGCTGCGTGTCAAATAATTTTTGTTTATTGAATCTTGGTGAATATCTTGATGTGGTTCTGTTAAATTACATATATTTAATCTATTAAACTTTCTTATTTTGAAAAATGCAAAAAAAAAAAAAAAAATTTGCATGGCGTGTTAGGATAGATTAGTTTCCAAGATAGAATCGTGTGTTTAGGAAATATATTGTAATTTTGGAAAGTTTCCAATTTAGAATAGGATTTAATTTAAATTGTTTCGGTATTCTCACATTTTAGAAAGTTTCATATTTTTTTTAAAATCAATAAAAATAGCATGAATATAATACATAGATTTAGTTGTATCGTTGCCATGTCATCATCATTTGCCACATCATTACAGTGTCATTATATGCCATGTCATCATGCAACATCATGTTGCCACATCATCATTTCCATGTCATTTGTTAGTTGCATATTTAGGGTCATATAAATTAGATTGCATAAAATGTTATTATAGCTTTCAATGTTTGTCCGTCATTAGATTTAGGTCATTTAAATATATCACATAGACATAACTTAGATTAGAATTGCTTCTCATACATTACATGTAATTCAATTTTCATTAATAAGAAAAACCCATAAAAAAGTATTAGTTAGGTATAAGCATTTAGAAAATCACATTTACGTTTAGCATGCATTCTCTTTAATAAAAATCTTGCAGATATTGGGACATAATCATAGCGAATTTATGCTTTGCTTTGCATTGATGTTAGCCTTAGTTCTAGCAATTTATTTATTTAATGCTTTGATTATGAATGTTAAATTATTGATTGTGCATCCGTAAATCCGTAAGATCACTTTTGCATGCTAGTGGTTTAGACTTCATACCAACAAAGATTGCTTGAAAAACATTTTTGAAAATAAAGAGAAATGATACCGAAAGTATATTAGATTAATCTAGTATAATCAAGTCTTCGGATCCATTGATTTGGCAACTCTAGAAGGTAAGAATATTGTATGTTACAATATGAGTACCAAGGTGTGACTAATAGGGATTGGAACGGTTTGTGCTAAGTCTTTGGGCATAGTAATTTATTAGCATTCTCTTTGGTGGTTCGCTCTTGAGAAGGTTTTGACATTGAACAAAATGAAATGCAATTGATCATTTTTAGTGATTAGTCTAACATTTTTAGGGTGATGGATCACCGCATTCTTGTACATTAGCAAACTTAAATGGCAACATCATGAAAACAAAAGAGAGACAAAACTCGAAACACACGTAAGATCACCAAAAAACGAAGAAAGAAAAAGGGAACAAAGGCGAAGAGAAGATTACAAAGGGGAAATGATTAGCTAACAAGATGGTGATAGAGGCATTTTGATTTTGCTTCCGGTCTCACAGCTGATCTTGAACAAAGTTCTAGCAAATCAATACTCAAAGTTGATTACCGACCAAAAAAAATAAAAAATACTCAAAGTTGATCAATGTGTCCATATAAGAGCGAGCGAGCGAGCGAGCGAGAGAGAGAGAGAGAGAGATTGAAGAATCATGTGATAAGAGGGAGTCATGGAATATAAGCCAGCCAATGAGCTACTCCAAGGTGCGGTATCAAATGAAGAAGAAATAGACATTATAATTACGAACCCGTTTGACCTACCACATTCAATATTAATAAGAAGATGCAGAAGTTTTATCTTATTTTATTTTATTTGGCGGGGCGACGTCAGGGAGCAGACGTTCCATGTTTTATCTTGTTATCCAGAAAACCGCAAATAATTCATTTTTCTTTTTAACTTCTATATCTCATTTTACCATTTGAGTTGGTCTCTGGACTCAAAAGTGAGTTAATATTTTCTAAAGTTATCAACATTGGACGTCGTTTTCATCTAATATCTTAGACTTTTTAGATGCTAGAAATTTGGCACCCACGCTCGTCGTTTTCAACATATTTTTCTTTTCTTTTTTTTCCCAAAAACAGGTGTGGAATAAAAATTTGTTTGATAACACAATTTTATCTTTCTATTTCTGAAATAAATTTTTACTTCAAAAATATGTTTGGAATATAAATCAGAAGTTAAAATTTTTAGATTTTCTGTTTCTAGAACAAAAATGAAAAATAAAAACTCTTCTCATCGTTTACTTTCGTTATCACCCGCAACCCCTTACCGCTTGCCAGTTGTCGCCCCTCTCTGCCACCGATTGTTGCCCAATGCCGAACAGCGGACGATGGTTGCTGGCCACTAGACGCCGTGTGACATCCTGATTTTCAACCCTACTTTTGACTAAATGAAATGGGTTTTTCATCAACGCACCTATAGTCTTTTTCTCTGAGTTGGCCACTCACGAGATAACTAATCTATCAGGTGAAGCCATTAAGAAATATAAACGCGACTGACTTGAGAATTCGATCAGAATTCGTCTGCTCGACTGTGCTAATCCGCAAGGATCAAGACGGCACCGTCAAAATTGATTAGAGACCGGAGATAGGTGGATCCGATAGAGGCATGTAATTAAAGTGTGGGTGATTCCACTTAATTATAAAATTCTCGTCGAATAGTACTAGACCGATTTTTCTGTCATTTCTGTACCATGTGCCCGTATTTAAAACCTCAAGATTTTCACGACAACCAAGAGTCGCCAATGAGTCGAAAATGTACAATGTGGCTAAAAAATAATTGACCATGGGTTAAATGCACTAACAATTCCTAAAAGCTACCCGGTAGGTTATGTCACGCTAAAATTGCGTCCGGTTGAAATTAATCACGAAATTGAACTCGATTTCAGAAATTGAAAGTTCTGCCATGTCACGATTTATTTTAGGAACGTCAACTCATCCTTCAAAGAATTTTCGGCAAGCCCGGGATTTTCACGGAAAATCAATTTCGGACTATTCGGAAAATAAAATAAATTCGGAGGGGCCAAAATGAGTGGATTTTTTGCCTCCAAAGTGAGCTAATTGGTGAAAGGAAATTGTGGAAATTGTGTGGGCTCCTTCTCAGAAAAATTGGTCATCAAATTGGAGAGATTGGTGAAGAAATTGAAATCCAATTGGGTAAAATTCTTAGCTATTTGTGGGATTTTATGCAAGAAAGAATTATGGGAGACCAAAGGGATGTGCATGAAAGCTTGTGGGACCTTAAAATGATGAAATTAGATATTTCTTGTTGACTTCGCCCCCCCCTCCTTCGGCTTCTCTTGCACGCCAATTCCCCCGACCCTTTATGTTGCTGCCTCCCTTTCATTTTCATTCCTTCGAAACTCACCCCTCCCCTCCTGTTCTGCTTCTTCACTCACATTCTACCATTCCTCTCTTCGTGTCTCCCCTGCAGCTGCCATAAAAACCAACTGCTTCCCCCTCTCTTTCTTCCTTCGCTACCAGCCGTCCCTCACGAATTCAGCCCACCTTCCATCGTCCCATGCATTGAAGTCAACCCACGAGCCCAGCACCCGCACGTCCTCAGCGTCACCGCCAACAGCTCCTCCATTTTCTCGCGCCCACTCCACGCTTTAGCAACCCGGCCAATCCCAGCACCAAATCGAGCAGCCCTCATCACCTCTAGTCCAGCCTACAATTCAGCCTCAAAGCAAGCAGAAGCCAGCCTACTCGAAGTCGACCAACGGCCCTCCACAGAAGCCAGGCTGAAGCTCAGCCCTAGCTGAGCCGTCTTAGGCTGTTTTTAGCCTAGTCCGAGCTACCTTTGACGTCAACGTAGGCCCGTGTTTCACTCGCCGTCATGTCGCCATCACCATGAACTCACCAACTCACTAATCTGGTGATTTTACTCACTAAATCTTGCTTATGAGGTTAATGATGCTTAAGGGGTGTTTAGATTAAGTTAAGATTGGATTAGTGTAATTAGTAGTGTGTTTAGTTAAACTAGATTGGTTAAATTAGTTAATTAGGTGGTTAGTGATTATAGTTAGTTAGTTAGTTTAATATGTGGTCTTGTAGTTAGGATGGTTAGGGTAATTTAATTAGTCCAATAGGTGGTTAGATTAGCATTATTTGGCATAAGTATGTATTTATTGATTTAATGTGCATTTATTTAATTAATTTTGCTATTTATTTAATTATTTAATATTTTCCAGAAATTATACTAGGATAGCCCGTAGCCGGAATTTCGTGTTGATTGCCGTGGTGTGATTAGTTTATGCAATTGAATGATAATTTGTGCAATTGAGTGGTGATTGTGATTTTTGATTAATTTTTCAAAATTGTGAAATTTTGGTATTTAATTAGAAGATATCGAGTGTCGGGTTTTGACACCGAAAATGTTTTTAAGTACTATATTACATAGTGGGATTTTTAAAAAGAAGAGTATCAGTTTTAAGATTCAATCTGACCGTGTACCCACACACGATTATTTTCACCGGGTGTTTTTAATACGAAGAAACTAAGCTAAGCACATCATTTTAATTGAGACATTTGAGTGCAATGCACAATGTCCTTGGTTAGGATTGGATGGTTGTGTGACAGTTATGAGAACCCATCACCCAATGAAAGTCAAGTGGGCGATGTTCCTATGTGGAATGCCATCTTGAGGTAGACGTTGCCATGCTCAAAGAATGAGACGACGTCCGGTTACGCCGGAAGACCGCTGTGTGTCAAGTAGGCCGTGCCTGTGGGGGCAGTAATCAATTGGGATGCATGAATGATTGAGATAAACACGCCTGATTATGGAACAAAATTGTGTGACACAAAATGGGACGTATCATAACGATTTGGCCCCACAATCGGGACCCCTGTGTTTGATTGAGCTATGTGAGACGTTCCAATTGATGTGTGCATTTATTATATGCATCTATTATACGAACTGTATTGACGTGCAGGGAGGTGCTGAGACGAGGTGAGTCTTTTATGATGTGTGGTTAGACTGCCTCTAGGCGTATTTCCTTCCTAATCAGAGCTTAGGGCGTGAACTCGCTAAGACATCGTCTCACCCCATCGTGGGTTTAACTTTTCAGGTCCCTGGTGTGAAGAACCCGAAGCTTGAAGCGAAAGGGTCAGGAGCATAGGTGGCTCAGTAGTTCTTTTGAGATAGACCTTCTGTATAAGAACCTGAGGTATTTATAAAAGTGTGTTGGTTTGGAAATTTGTTATCCTGCTTTTCTATCCCATGTTGAGTGTTGTTTGGGGATTGTTTTATATTACGCTTCCGCATATGCAATAAAATGAATGGGTCAGCGACGTATCTTGGGACGTTGCAATTTAATCGACCACCGAAAGATGTGCGCGCGCTCAAGGTTTAGGGCGTGACACGCCAATCGCCTCTCATTGCCACTCGGGAGGGAGAAATTTTGTATCATTATCAATTGAATTTCTATTCTATGAATAGAATTTTTGTATCGATATCAAATACATATTTTTACTCAGAAACTCTTCCAGAAAATAAAAATAGAAAAATCAATTTCTAGACAAAAATTGATTTTTGGAACAAAATGGTTATCATTCGCACTCTTAATACCCACATCCTCAATTCTTTCTTTTTAAATGACTCATAACTATTTAGCAACTTCAATATTACAATAAACATTATATGAAAAATTTACCAAAAAATTAAGGGTATAATTTCAGCATAGAGAGTCCCTGTGTTTCCAAGCCTTCAATACCCCGAACGTCATGACATTTTGTTCATCTAGACTAATTATCGGGACATCTCCAATAAATACTTGACTAGATCCAGGGTGGTTAGATAGAAGACCATCTTCCATTGCCAATAGTTAAAGCCCACATCAGTAAATTTCTCCGATTTCTCATTCGGTTACTAGAGGTGACACCATCAAATTAAGCAAAACCTATTGAACAATCCCTCCGAAAATTGAACTATATGCCATTTAACTTGCACTATTTTGAAAAAATAGTCTCCAATATATTAGTCAAATATTTTGTATCAGTCTAAAGGCTTGCAACATTTGTTGTCACAACACCAAGTCATGAGGTATGAATATCACTAGATGAAATGACCATAGAAACATCTCCAAAAACATTATGGACATCATTAGGTAGTTGATTGTTATCGGCCATCTTGATTCTAAGAAACCCAACAATAGTAAGAAACACTAATTTCCTTATGGTTGTTGAAAAAGTAAATTGCCTATTGGAAGAAAAATGTGCAACACTATTTCTTGTGATCTGGAAAAATAATAATTCTGAGAAAATGATAGCAAAAATAAATTAGAGATGAGGTACGGCTAATCAAATCTCCTTAAAGAGATTAATTTCTACCCACAGTGCCAAGCAGTTTTAAGAACTATGTCTCCCCAAATACAACACCTTGAACCCATTTATATCAATATATACAAATAGTACTTTATTGGACACTTCTCGAAACTAGCACACTTAGAGAATTACTACATAATAAACTAGAAAAGTACTATGAGGAGTTCCTATAAATTGAACTAAGGAGGTATGTCTATTTATATATAAAGAAATAGCTGCAGAAAACTAAAATGACATGAACTTAAGAGTGATGTCAATTTTGCTCACATTAGTTGAGCCATTAACCCTTAATAGCAATAATATTAAATTTAGAAGTTGCAATAAAAGAAGAGTCACATTGAGTCATTAATCCATAATTACAACAATTCATGCTTATAAAAAAACACATAAACTATTGCAAAAAAAGATCCGAAGAGACATAATTGTTGCACGTGAATTGAAGAGATATGAACTGAAAAAGACATCTCACTAACGTCGAGCTATTAATAACCTATAATTACAATATCATTTGCCTCTCCTACAATACCAAAAAATGATATATTTTTCTTTTAAAGTTGCTAGATCTTTGTATTATGTCATCATTAAACATGAACATGCACCTTTATATGGAAGCACTTTGTGTTTGAGGGCCTTAGAAGATAGGTTTTAGGTTTCAAATAACTCGGAATCAATATTAGTAAGGTAGGTTTCAAGGCAAGGCTCATTCTACCACATGCACACCCACATTATTATATATTTTTTTATGTGTTAGTTTTTGACCCAAAATTTAGTCTCAAGTGTAAAGGGAGAGGTAAAATATTTAAATGTTAGATAAAGCATATATCTAACAATTTAAACTTTTACAAATTTTTATAGTGATCTCACAAAATTTTACATTAATAATAATATTTGATATTTGAATTGCTATATTACGGTGGTTCGTCCATGATGGACTGCGTTTAAGAGACACCGATTCATCTTGATGAGATGTGATTGAAAAGCACCTCTTCAAGAGGTGTGAAGGTTAACTATTAAGAGAAAGTTAAATAACTTCCCAATTATAACTTCCCCATGACAGAAAATAACTTCCTCTAGAGACTATAGATAATAATTGAAACAAACATTCCATTAAAAGTGAACATTCCCCCACCTCTCTCCATTAAAGAACAATACAAAAAGGCTTTCATTTCTACTTTGAGAAGACAATCGGTGTTAATATTGTGGAACGAGAATACTTTTCTTATGATTATATTCGAACTATCGTGAAGTCATAATTCATCCATTGCATACTAGTGATTTAACGGATATTCCTTGGTAATTCATTCATTGTGTATGGAAAAAGTCAGTTGATTATTCTCGACATTTTTATCCTACATTGATATTAGAGCATGTATTTATGATCTTTGCCTTGTTTTTCTATTGGGTTTGCGCTTGCTCTTTGATATGGAGGTCAGAAGGTTGAACTTCATATCATTTGCATGTTTATTACTTGGAAATTGCAACATGAATGGTCAATACGAACCAATACAAAGAATAGGTTTGGAGGATAAAGACGACCATTATGTTTTGGTTGATTGTCGAAAAAATTTCTAGTGAAAATTGTTTTTGATCATATGAGGTGAATGAACTCGTCGAGACTATCAAAACAATGAGTCCTATGTCACCAAACGCGCCTCCACACGCGGCCACAAGTCGCTGCTTCGGTGGCCATACTCCCAATGTGCGCGTTGCTCAGCACCTAGGGGTTGACGTCATCGATGACGTCGTAACCCGGTTGGTAACTAACTCGATGATGTCATCAACCCAACCTAACAGCAACTTGACTCGAAGACCCAACTCAACAATTCGACCCAATTGACTGGCCAATCAGTTGGACCAGCCTAATATCCTCGTTTACCCAGGCACATATGCCACTCACACTGTGCACTTAGGCAGCGTGTGTGGCCGCGTGGAAGCTCCAACTAAGTGTGGTTGATGTCGTTGCGCTTGTATTAAAATTCTCTACATTATGGTATAGTTAATTTACATGTTTGGAGCTTTTAAAGGTATAATAGTGTGTAGAGAACTCAAAATACGAGTATTTTTTGGGTGTAAGTGCATTGTTTATTCCTTCTTACTGGTATTTCCCTATGGTTTTGAAAATACAAAAGCTAGCCTACATGTAAATGACTACATATAGGTTGTGTAGAGCTTGGTTCAATGCTAGCATGTATATAATTTAACATGCTTACAATTTCCTGGTTCCAAGCAAACTCAAACAATGGTCGGAGATCTTTGTTTTTCATCACGTCTTGATTTCCACATATGGTTATACTTGATATATGAATGTTTTGTATGTTGATTCACATCATGCCATACCTTTCGATATTTAATAGAAAATATGGTAATTACATGAAATCATGTAATCATCTTTTTTAGTAAGAGTTCGTAGATTGATGGAATTCAAAGGAATTCTCACTTAGAACTTAAAATTTGTGCAAATTGAGCAAAGTAATGATAATGGGACAATCGTACATGAAAGCTAATTGGAAACATAGTGAACTTTCATTTCACTGCCTTTTGTTGAATTTTCATTAATTTAATTTGTCTTTGCTGCAAATTAGATATATGTGTTAATGTGAAAAATGTGTAAATATTGATTCTACATTTAGTAAGTCAAGGCGCGCATGACAACCATTCTGTTCCAAAAAAATTTTTGGAACGGAAATAGATTTTTCTATTTATATTTCTAGAACAATTTCTAAACAAAAATAACCAGTTTGATAACGACACAAAATTTCTATTCTAAAAAGAAATTCGTTTGATATCGACACAAAATTTCTTCCTTTCGGACGAAACCGGCGACGACCGGCGACTCTTAATATAAAAATAAAAATAAAAATGATTTATTAACAAAAAAATAAAGAAAAAAATAAAATAAATCATAAAAAAATATCATTTTATTTTAAAATAAAAATATCCTTAAAGATAAATTTATTTTATTTATTCTATTTTATTTTATTTTACGAATAAATTTATTTTAAAATGAATAAAAATTAAAAAAAAAATAAATTTATTTGGCAAAACACTCAAGACAAATAAAAATTTATTTATTAAATTTATTTAAAAAAATAATTTATTTTTAATAAAAATAATTTATTTTTATTTATCATAAATAAATTATTTTTTCATAAATTAAAAATAAAATGATAAATAAAATTGATTTATTTATTTTTAATTTAAATTTATTTTTAACAAATTTATTTTTAATTTATTTTTAAAATTTATTTTTATTTTTAAATGAATAAAATGAATATTTTTATTTTTATTTTTATTTTTAATAAAATGATATTTAATTAGATTTATCTTTAATAAATAAAGGGAAAAAAGCCACGAAAAACCCTGAACTTTGCCCAAAGTGACACATTTACCCCAAACTTTTTTTTGTGACGTGAAAAACCCCAAACTTTTCAAAGTGACACATTTACCCCATCAAGGGCATTTTTGTCTTTTTATTCTATTTTTTCCTTTTTCTTTTTTTTTTCCTTTTTTCTTCTTCTTCCCTCCGCCGGCCATGGCGGAGGGAAGCCGGCGTCCGGCGAGGGTCGCCCTCGCCGGCGG
Source organism: Eucalyptus marginata (assembly GCA_014182565.1). Taxonomy (NCBI): domain Eukaryota; kingdom Viridiplantae; phylum Streptophyta; class Magnoliopsida; order Myrtales; family Myrtaceae; genus Eucalyptus; species Eucalyptus marginata. The sequence goes on from CM024585.1 coordinate 10,284,435, forward strand.
AGGGCGAGGGCGGCCCTCGCCGCCGACGGGCGAGGATGGCGGCGTCGGGCAGGGTGTCCCTCGCCGGATCCGGCGAGGGCGTCCCCGCCCTCGCCCGACGCAGCGAGGGCGGCCCTCGCCGACAACGGGCCGGGACGGCCCTCGCCGGATCCGGCGGGCGCCCGCCCCGCCCTCGCGGGGCCGAGGGAGGCCCCGCCCGAGCCCGAGGGCCGCCCTCGCCCGACGCCGGCGGAGGGAAGAGAAAAGCAAAAAAAAAATGAAAAAAAAAAATTGAAAAAAAAATTGAAAAATGAAAAGACCAAAATGCCCTTTAATTTTGGGGTAAATGTGTCACACGATGAAAGTTTAGGGTTTTTTGTGTCATAAAAAATAGTTTTGGGTAAATGTGTCACGGTTGGCAAGAAAAGTTCGGGGTTTTTCACGTCACAAAAAAAAAAAAGTTTGGGATAAATGTGTCACTTTAGGCAAAGCTCGGGGTTTTCGTGGCTTTTTCCCATAAATAAATTTATTTTGATTAAATTCTTTTAATTTATTTATTTACTAAAAATAAAAATAATTTTTACAATAAAAATTAAAAAATAAAAATAAAAACGAATAAATGATATTTTTATAATAATTTTTATTTTAAAATGATATTTATTTATTTTTAAAAATAAAAATTTATTCATTTTATTTTTAAGGATTTTTTTAATTTATTCATAAAATAAATATTTATTCGTAAAAATAAAAATAAATATCATTTTATTTATTCGAATAAATTTCATTTTAAAATGATATTTATAAAAATAATTTATTTGGCAACGGGCGGCGGCGGCGGCGGCCGGCGGGCGGCCGGCGACTGACGGACGGTGGTCAGCGGCAACGGATGAAGGACTGGTTGACGAACGATGAAAAAAAAATTTATTTCTCATTTCTATTCCAGAAATAGAGAAGTATAAAATTTCTACTTCTAATTTCTATTCCAAACTTATTTCTAGAATAGAAATCTATTCCAGAAATAGAAAAACAGAATAAGTTTATTAAACGGATTTCTATTCAAGAACAGGTCTAGAATAGAAAAATTATTTTTGGAACAGAAATTCTGGTTTGTCATGCACCCCCTCAATATGTGATATGATTGATCATGGGCTCAACATCCAAGACGATTGTGGTTAACATCAATAAGAATGAAAAGCTTAACAGTGATAATTATGATATTTGGCATCGAAAAGTGCAATATATCCTTGAGGAGCAAGAGATATTGGAAATCCTCAACCACATCATGGATGAACCTGAGCATGGAAATTCTGCTCAATATATAAGAGATCAAGAAGCTTATCAAACTTGGAGGAAAACTAATAATATTGCTCACATCACGTTACTAAATTGTATGAAAATTATCTTATATATGAGTTTGAAAATTATGACAAGCTCAAGCAATTTGGGCTGCCTTAAAAGATAAATTTGGGGATATGTCTACCAGTAAATTAAGGAGGCTTACCATCAAGTTTAATATATATCGAAAGCGCTAAAATCAAACCATGAGACATCTTCAGGAGATGTCAAACCTGATACGTGAGCTGAAGACTGTAGGTCATACCCTCATTGATGGACAGCAAGCTCAGGTTTTTATAAGGTCTCTTCCTAATAGTTGGGAGCATATGAAAATCAACATGACACACAATAAGAATATTGTCACTTTTGATAATATAACGCATCATTTGGAATTAAAGGATGAGCGCCTAGAGGTTGCGAGATTCTCCACACATGCTTATGTTGCTAAATCTAGGTTATGTAAAGTTTCAGGTTTCAAGCACAATAGGGACTATAAATTCAACAATAAAGAGAATGAGACTAGTCAAGCACCCAAGAGAGCTAAGATCTTCTGACGCAAGAAGCACGATGGAAAGAAGGATAATGCCAAAATAAAGTACTATAATTGTGGCAAGCTGCACTTCCCACATGAATACACTGAGCCAAAAGAGGTACTACATTCTCTATTACTTTGAGTAATACTTTATATCTTTAGTATTGTAATGCTTGTTGAATCTCATTCTATATAGACTATAAAATCGAGAGCCACATATCACATAGGTAAAGATCAAGAAGCATTTGTGAAATATAGCCGAATACTGCTTGGAAAAAGATGGATATATGTTGGAAACAACTCTAGAGTTAAAGTGAAGGGCATGCAAATTAAAATTACATGGTGGTCAAAACCTATTATTATATAATGTCCTCTACACTCCAAATATTCAGCGGAACATGATCTGTATAGTTGTTCTTCTAAGCTTAGGTTATGTATCAAATTTTTATTGTGATTGTATTGATATTATGTTTAGAACAGTTTGTTATTGTTTTGGTCATGCAGTGAATGGTTTTATAATGTTAGACATTAACTATGATATATTTAATGTTAATGATGATGGTTGTTTTTTTTTTTTTAATTGCATCTTCTAATAATGTGAAAAATGATACAAGTATTTGGCATGCTAGATTAAGTCATATTGGGTTATAGAGAATAAAAAAATTAGCTAGAGAAGGTCTTTTAGGGTCGCTCGTTAAAATTAATCTTTATATATATGAACATCGTATAGTAGGGAAAACAACTAGAAAACCATTTGATAAAGGAACCACAGCTTAATTGCCATTGCAACTTATACATTCTGACATTTGTAATCCATTATATGTAAGGGCGAGGCATGTGATCTCATATTTCATCATTTTATAAATGACTTCACATATTTTGTTATATCATTCCGATCTCCCATAAGTTTGAAACATTGAATTGCTTAGGACAATATATAGCTTTGATAGAGAATTGGTTAAACAAAACGATAAAGACATTAAGAATCGATCGCGGACATGAAAATGGTATTTTAAGAAATTTAAGAAATTTAAGTCTCTTTGTGATGAAATGGGTATTATAAGAAATTTAACTATTTATGGTATTCTGCAACAAAATGGGGTTGCTAAGAGAAGAAATAAAATCCTATTTGAAAGGATTAGGTCTATGATAGCGTAGGCAAATTTACTTATCTCGCACTAAGATATGCGTTATTGATTGTTGCTTATGTACTTAACCAAGCGCTTTCTAAATTTATTACTTCCACTCCTCATGAATTATGAATTACTAGGAAACCATATTTAAGTAATCTACGATATTGATGATATATGATGTATGTTCATGATTCTTTCCATATATATGAAAAAATAGATTATAGAGGAAAAAATGTATCTTTATTAGATATTCGGAACACTCTAAATGGTACATATTCATAGGTGAACAAGTTGATGAAAATGTGACTGAAATGGAGTCATGAAATGTTACATTCTTGAAGAACGACTTTCTCAATAGATGTGAGATTAATAAGAACTTTCAATTATGTGAAATAGAAGATCCTGATAACACACCTGCTAATGTTGTTAAAGGAAATGAAGATTTACCTTAACATACAAGACTTAATGAGAGTGTCGTATCGCCTAATGAATTTAATTTGTGAGAAGTTCAGTTACATAAAAATAATCGTAAAAGCATTCTTTATCGTTATTTTAAGATCGAATGGAAAGTATTTATAATTGTTTCACAAGACAATGTCGAGCCGAAGACGGTCTAAGAGGCTTTATCATCCTTTGACAAGGAAGAATGAAGAAAGGTTTTGGAAAATAAAATAGAGTCTATGAGAGTAAACCACGTTTGAGACTTAATTGATCTACCACTTGATCGCAAGGCCATTGGAAATAAATGAGTTTTCAAGATCAAGCAAATAGCGAATGGATCTATTGAAAAGTATAAGACTCACCTTATGACGAAGGATTATACTCAATAAAAGGATATAGACTATGAGAGAATACTTTCACCAATTATAAGGTTTGCTTCCATATGTCTTATCCTAACTAGTGTCACACATTTAGACCTAGAATTACACCAAATTGATGTAAAGACAACATTTCTCAATGGAGAATTAAATGAAGAAATTTATATGAAGCAACCGATAGGTTTCATAACTGAAGGCCAGGAGCGTAAAGTTTGCAAGCTTTATCGCTCAATATATGACCTTAAGCAATCATCTAGACAGTGGTATTTTCATTTTCATCAAGTCATAACTTATTTTGGATTCATGATAATCAAAGAAGACAATTGTGTTTATATCAAACAGTTTAAAGATAAATTTGTGATTTTATCACTTTATATGGATAATATTTTATTAGTTGGGAATGACAAAGGTTTCGTTATCACTATAAAAGAATAGTTGTCCTCTAATTTTGAAATGAATGAAAGATATATTGAGAGTTAAGATGGAAAGATATCAATTAAGGAAACTCCTTGTTTTGTCCCAAGAGTTTTATATAATGAAGACTCTTAAGCATTTCAATATGCAATATCATAATCCCATTAATACCTTTGTCATGCAAAGTGAAGGCCTGAGTTTTAAGATGTGTCTTAAGACTCCAAAAAAAAAAATGGAAATTGTTTCTTATGCCAATGTGATCGAAAATTTGATATATGTTATCATGTGTACTCGACCTGACATATCTCATGTCATAAGTTAGTGAGTCGATACTAATCAAATCATAATCAAGCACACTAGAAAGTAATGAAAATGATCTTGAGATACTTAAAATGCACCATAGACTATCAACTTTTTTATCAAGAAAACAATTTACGCTTATTAGGTTAATCAGATGCTAATTGGGAATGATACCTAGATAAGTGTAAATCGAAATCTAGATATGCGTTCTTAATTAATGAAGGTGCAATTTCTTGAAATATCAAGAAACAAACATGTATAACTCTATTTACAATGGAGATAGAATTTATTACATACTCTGCTATAGAGAAAGAAATAGTATGGCTAAAATATTTTTTTGGAAAATTTAGTTATTGTCATTTACGTTCCAAGACCAATAATAGTTTATTGTGATAGTAAAATAACCATTGTCTATGTGAATAATCTCAAGTGTCATGATAGGACGAAACACATTAACATAAAAAGTAATTTCATTAGAGATATAATAATGCTAAAGGAAGTGCTCCTATAATATATTTCAGCCAATAGGATGGTTGCTAATCTATTCATGAAGGTTGTTCCTAGAAACACGTTTTTGACCCATAGGATATCTCTAAGGTTGCGTAGAATGTAATATGTAATATTGTTGAGGATCATTAGATTATATATATGTGGATATATGAATTGTACTTATTTGTTTTTTTAATGATTTGATGTTTCATCAACAATTACATATCCATCATGAGACTAGCACAAACACACATATATTGTCGAAAAGTATATCAACATGTAATGATTAGCTCACTCACTCAAGCAACCACCTCAAGTGCTATAATTAACAAGTTAAGATGAGATGTTATGTACTATAAATGCTAAAAGAGCAAGTTTAGTACATAATACAATTTTATGTCACCTTGATTAAAATCAAGATGAGGTCTATGAATTGTATGTGACAAGACTAAACATGATAGTTCAACAATCATGTGTGCCTGAAGAAAGCCGGATGCGAGTATTTAATTGAGCGTCGTAAAAAGCGAACTAATATAGCACTTGAGCTAAACATGATTACGTGAGAAGTACGTGACTATGTTTAAGTTAAGATTCATATAGTAGATGTGTTAAACAATGACATTCGCTTTTATGAAAAAAGAAATCCACTATAACATGTATTTCACACTACATGTGCATTATTTGACCAATAAGGGAGATCGGTGAAATTATCCCTATTTACTCATTATGTGAGTCCTTGAGGTAATTTATGAATTAACTACCTCATTTTTGTGCCCAATGTTACTTCTGACTATGTTCTCAAAATGACATATCAATATTACTACTTTAGCATATTATCGGCAGTCATAAATACATATGGCTTTATGGGACATGTCTAGGAAAGCAATTATTCTGAAATGATAAGAGAAATTATTGCAAATGAAAACTATTATTGTTTTACATCTATCATATGTATTTACTGGTCAGCCATTTATATCACCTTATGTGGTTTCAAATATAATTGTAAATATATGGCATTTTGAGAATGATCAAGTACAACCTTTAAGTGATTGGTAAATTTAGATTGATATACAAAATATGTCGAGGGTACTGCAGGACATCAATTGTTTATTTCTTTTTAAGGTTGTAGCCATTATATGATCCCTAAAAGGTGCGTTATTTGAGCTCCCAAGTATAGGTGTACTAACTAATCACACGGCTTTTTCACCGGTATAAATTGTTTTTAAAGTAGATGAATGTTGAATGCCTTGTATTCTTGATAGATATTATCAAACCCATCATGTCCACATGGGAGATGTTATCTTATGGTGGTTTGTCCATGATGGGGTGCATTTGAGAGGCACTGGTTTGTTTTAATGAGATATAATTGAGAGGCACTTCTTTAAGAGGTGTGAAGGGTTATCTATTAAGGAGAAGTTAAATAACTTCCCAATGATAACTTCCCCACCACCAAAAAATAACTTCCGTTAGAGACTATAGATAAGAATCGAAAGAACATTGTGTTGAAAGTGAACATTCCCCTCTTTCTCTCCATCAAAGAACGACACAAAAAGGCTTCTATTTCTATTTTGAGGAGACAATCGGTATTAACACTGTGGAACAATATTCGAACCATCGCGAAGTCATTGATTCGTCTATTGTGCACTAATGATTCAACGTATGTTTCTGGGTAATTTATTCGTTGTGTATCAAATAGATGCGACCCTTTTAGACGTTAATATCAGAGGAATCATATAATGGATCTTACTTTCAAATACATCACATTTCACTTAACTTTTGGCAATCTTATTTCCCTTTCCCAATTTTTTTCTCATTGTCATTCATAAACACAATTGGTCGATTTACTTTTTTTTTTTCATTATTAAAGTACAGAAAATTATGGGAATAATCGGTTTGTAATGTTCTCAAGGAACGAAGTACATGGGATTAGGAATCTTAAAAGTTCGCTTGCCCACGGATTGACCCTGAAGATCACTCCATTGATCCCCAACGTTCCCCCAGATTCTGTACCCTTCTTCCTCCAATTGCCTCCTTATGTCTGATTTGTATGTTTCTGCACTTTGCCCTTTATAAGCCTGTGTCCTGCATTATAAAAAAAAAAAAGACCCAACAAAAAGAACTTACCAAGATTATTATATTTTTTTTTTATAATAGAGGGAGGCACAATGTGGAGTAAGCAATTAGTTAGGGCACATGGAAAAAAAAAAGGGAAGGCAGGACCTAACTCATGCATGATGTAGCCAATTTGATGCTAATTTATGAATTTATAATGTCATGCACTTGCCACATAAGTGTGACGTGGATCGCCTATTTATAATGTAAGAATCTACGTGTAGTCCACATCACAGAAAGAATATTGTCCACCACATATAGTGTCCTTAAGACGAAGCGTGCACCAGTTATTAAGAGCATTTCCATATGTGAGGCACTTGACTATCCATATAATAATTTCATATCGGACGACGTAAATTAACTCATGTCTCCTATTAAAGAGGCATTCTTACACAGACAAGGTTCTGAAATCAAATATAATATAACAGCCAATTTATGTGAGACTCATGAGAGGAGACTCGCTTCGGTCACTATTTATTGACTCCGTGAGTTTATGATATAATTGGTATAGTAATTAATTGGTGTCGTTAAATTGTCCATTTCGACGATAAAAATGCATATAAATGCCTTAATAAATAAATAAGAGGATATCGCATTAGCATGTCAACTATTATGTTTTTGATTAAAAAAATATCTAGCTATTAAAAAAAAAATGATGTGGCTATCATGAGAATCATGGATTAAAACTAAAGATAATAGATGAACCTATCGAACGTGTAGCCCTACAACTTATCATTGCTTTGCCAAGCAAGATTCTTCCTATTATTAAGCCTAAAATATGATTTGGCAGATTCTTTATCCCATCAGACCAACATGCAATTAAGAATGAAATGATGGAAAAACGGGTAGGACATCTAAAGTTGCAAAGGGGCAAGAGGACCCCATTAAACAATTAATCGATATCGCTTTGTGCTCTAAACCAGAAACAAAGCAACACCTTTCTTCCAATTCTATCAAGTATGAAGCCATGCCATAAGATAACATGATAAAATATGATGTAATAGCTAACAAAATAGAGAGGAAATGATAATTAAATTATTACAGGGATTAGTCTCCATAATCTAACTAAACTTGGTTATTAGAAATCAAGAACTCCAACATCTTTCAAGAAAATTATCCAAAAAATCCTAAACCTTTAAATTATGTCATAAACATTTTAATGGTGTCAATATAGTCCTAAACCTTTTGAAGACTTCATAATTTAGTCTTAAACTTTTTGACAATTTGTTAATATAGTCCTTTCAGCCAATTATCCAATCAATAGGTTTAGGACTAAATGTGTAAAACTTCACTAAAGCGACACAATCAAAAGATTTAGGACTAAATCGGCAAATCATTAAAAAGATTAGGACTAAATTGATATAATTGAAAGCTTTAGGACTAAATCAGCCGAAGTACAACATGTTTATCACTTTTTTTAACAACAAATCTTTCAATATTTCCCGCTTTGAACATGTCAGACTTTAGAGGGATGAAAATCCAAATTGGCGGACAACGTGTTGACTCGAGAGAACATTGCCACCGAGTCTCGTTGAAACTTCCTAGCAAAGAATTGCAGAGAGAGACAGACAGAGACAGAGAGACAGAGATGCATCAACTACCTCATTATCAGACGTTCATAGCCATCAAATCCTTGATTAAGCAAATTGTTAACAGTGGCAGCTTCAAAAGTCTCTCGGTCTCTGCCAGTGAGCAAGATGACCTTGAATCCGCCATCAACCAGCTTCCAGAACAGCACCCGCACCGCCGGTATCGCTGGGCACTCTCCTCGCACCGCCCACGCCTTAAACGCGGCCGCATCGTACGGGTCGCATCTACGAAAAAAAAAAGCATATGAAATCATTCACATTAATCCTACAACAAGCTTCAGGAAATATATCTATATGTACATATACATACCCATATCTTTTCCCCTTGTAGTAGAACATGTTGGAAATGCATGTATCATCAATGTCCAAGATCCAAGCATCCATGCCGTCGTCGGACAAAGCAATGCCATCGGCATAAGCCGTGATCTGCTTGACGATCAGGTTGAGGTCCCAGTCATATTGCCCCCCAGTCATGTAGGACTCGACATGCCGCTGGCACTCAGGCGGGACCGTGGGCCACCCACGCATATTGTTTGCCTCCACCGCGAGCCTCCAGCTCAAGCAGTAGCCGTTGCTGCCTTCCGCCGCTGGTGGCACATCGCTCGGCTTCAAGTGGCAGCTCAGCCTGCCGAATGTTGCCTTGGGAAAGATGGCCAAGACCACTAGGACTAGTAGCTCCTGTACCCGGCGCGCCATGGCTCTTATCATGTGAGTTTGATCCTATTACCAGATATATACAGCATCATAATCAGTTGAAGTGCCAAAAGTACAATTATAGATACTTCCTCCAATTTCTGTGTCTTCAAATGTCGATTCAATCTCGATATTTAAGAAACCGGCATCATTTCTACTACAGTTTAGTCGCTCGAAACGAGTTTCCACATTGACAAACACGAAACTGGAGCGACAAACATTCATTACTGTTGCAGAATTATAGCAAAGTGAATATTCTGGAAACTGGGCGTCGTCAATCTTACGAGGATCAGAAACCAGGATCTCATCCTGGAAGAAAAACTGGCGATCATGTGTGCGTGCGTGACAGCGAGAGCGAGAGCGAGAGCGAGGGAGAGCGAGGTTTAGCAGAAAATGAAAATGATAGAACGGGGATATCTGAAGCTGCAAAGGGTGGTTTGCAATGTCTTAGCCAGAGAGGCTGCATATATAACAAAGTGACGACGATGATGTAATCTGTGTCGTCGACAGGATGACGCAAAGCACATGAAGTCATAGACAACGGGGCGAATTTTAAAACGACAGCTTTTTCTGGGAAACAGTGATGGAACATGCCGTTGTGATTCGCGTGTTTGACATATCGGGCAAGGATCCTCCTCACAGATGACTGAAATATATGCAGAGGATGTAGAACGGACGCTGCTACACGGAGCCACCTAACGGAAGCGAACGCGTCCATAGCTCTCTTCTTGTAGAAGTCGTCAACGTTTCCGTCTTCACGTTACATAGACGTCTCCGTCTCCGCGGAGAGAATGGCGTGAAAGACGATAACTCGTGTAATTATTTTAAGATGCTTGTCGAACTGGATTCTAACTGTAAGAAGAAAACGTCTCTCTCTCTCTCTCTCTCTCTCTCTCTCTCTCTAGCAGGGATTATTAAATTGGAACTTGGCAAAAACTCATAAATATTTTTATTTGGAGAATGCGTAGAATAGGTTGTGAATTACTTGGTCTTTGGGCTTTCGGCAACTAATCTGTGATTATTTAATCGACAAACATAAAGGGTATTGTTCTATTAGTGTATATGATATTTCTCGCATATGATTATTTAATACGACAAGAGATTTGATTCATTTTATGTGTCCAACGACTCGTTCTGAACGAGCTGATTGGTTTTTTTTTTTTTTTTAAATTTGATCACATTAGTTTTTTTAGCTCGCCTACACCGTTGACCAAGAGATGGGTTCGGGGAAGAAGAAGAAGCGAGGGAAAGCCGTGACTGGTTCTGGGATTGGGTAGGATTGTTGGGGTTTGGAAGAGAAAACTGTAAAGTTTACATTTTATTTTTCTAGCATTTTCGTTAAACAAATTAAAATATTGAATAGTAATGAAATATAAATTTCAAATAAAAATTGATGATGCATATGACAAATTTATGTCATGGGTGGGTCGGGTTGGGACTTGGGCTTGAAAACTCCGGCCCAAGCCCTCCCCAAAATCAACTAGGCCCAAAAGTTTCACCCACTAGTCATTGGACACATCATCAAATCTAATGGGTGGGTCGAGTCGGGATAGGAATGGGCACGGCGAGTGGGGCCCCGACTTGCACAGAGTGGATTTTCCCCACAAGAATCGAGAATCAGGTGACAGGGATTCTAGAAGACATGTTAAAAGTAAATTTTAAGCCTATCCACCAATATAGATTCAACGTGCGAAAGTCTATCAATCTAGTTAACTGCTAATGATGTTCTTACACAATTACATTTATGTAAATCTACACTTGTATCCTAATGATATTGCGCCAATTAACATTGTCAAATTAGCAGAATTATTTGCCAAGTCACATATATGCATATGGAACAGTTAACTTAGAAGAACAAAATAAAACCACCTTAGCAAAATAATATGAATTATCATTCAAACGATCTCAGTAAAAAAGATGATCAACTAAATTATTTCAATGATATGTTATTCATTGCTTAAAATTATGTAGAAACTGGGATATATAAAATTTACCCCAAAAAATAAAAATAAAAAACAATTTTTTGAAATTTTCACTTACGGCAAGGCGGGGCCTTGTCCACGAGGTGCCCGCCTCGCACTCCTTCCCCGCCTATCCACTATCCATCCATAAGTTGAGAGAGGATCAACATATATCGTACGAGGGCACTTCTATAATCCGTGGAGACAGATCTCCCTATTGTAATTTGTTGTGACTTATTATATTTTTTTAGTAATTCCTATATAAAATTTCATATTACCCAATAATTTAAAGGGCTTCAAATTAACATGTGAATATTAAACATCTTATTCTTGATTGTGGATTTGCTAGGAAAGGCTTTTTGAGAGTATGTTCTAGGATATTATTCAACTAATCTTACTTTTTTCATTGACAACTGATAGTGCTGCCACCGCTCTCAAAAGTGAGCATACAGGAGTATAGTACCATCCATTAGTTTCGATGGAAACATATATATTTAAAATTCTATGGTGTAATGATGTACTGATAACAAAATAAATAGTGATGCACAGGGTTCGAGATGCTCCATCTTCTTATTTTATCTTAACATGTTGTTTGTGTAGAATCCACGTTCAATGATTCTTTTAGAATCAACGAAGCGTAACGAGTATATATCAAGATCTTACTTATATGATGATTTCATTCATTTTTATATAAGACCATGAACAAAACGGAATGTTAATTTTGTCGCTTTTAGTGACTAGCTCAACATTGTCAAGGTGATGGGTCACCACATTCTCGCATACTAGCAAATTTATAATAGCAATATTAGATTCATCATATAGAGAGAAAACATGAAACACACGTAAGATCGCAAAGAAATAAAATAACAAAAAAAAAAAAAAAAGGAAGGTGGAAAAGAAGATTATTGAAGGGGGATTGATTACCTAACAAGATGGTGATAGAGGCATCTTGAATTTGCTTCTGATCTCACAGCTAATCTTGAACAATGTTCTAGCAACTCAATACTCAAAGTTGAACGATGTGTGTGTATATATAGTGAGAGAGATTGAGCCAAGAGGGAGCCATGGAATATAATCCAGCCAATGAGCTCCTCCAAAGTGGGGTACTACCGAAAGAAGAAGAAAGAAACATTAAAATGACAAATCCATTTGACCTACCACACTCGATACTCACAAGAAAATGCACAAATTATATTATATTATATTATATTATATTTTATTTTATTTTATTTTATTTTATTTTATTTGGTGGGGTGACGTCAGGGAGCAAATATATCATGTCATCCCACCCACATGGTGGATTTGACTCTGGGAAGAGTCCGAAGAGGGGCGGTGGAGCTCCATTGGTGGTGGCCGAGGGAAATTGTTGACACCTCCTTTTCTGCTCTTATAATTATTTCGATCAGTTTTGATTTATTACATCCAATCCTTATTTTGTTCCACCAAAGTGCTCAATGTCTGTATTCTATAGATTGAACCGATTTGCACTCTAAATCGACATTTGAAGATGGGTCGGCGTTTCACAAATGGTTTAAACTTTGTTTAGTCAATCTAGAAATTATTATCTAGAAGTCGAAAAAAACCTCAAATATGTATTGTCTTTCTTTCTTTGAGTTGGTCTCTTACCTCAATTGTGAGTTAATATTTTCTAAAAAATTTAATATTAAACATTACTTTTAACTAACTTCTTAGACTTTTAAAACTGCTGACAGTGTGTCCTATAAGATTTTACATGATATCAGGATGGAAGGTCTTGGAATTGAGGCTCTAAAAATAGGTAAATATAGACTTATCGATATGTAGACATGAGTAGACACTCACAACACTTATGACATCGCGTGCGCAAACTCAATTGAGAGCCCTCAGTTTTCTTTTTTCTTTTTTTTTTTTTTTTTGCGCTAAAGAAATCTCAATTTTCGTTGGTTCATCAAAGGATAAGCTATTGACCACCCTTCCGCTTAAAGAAATCTCAATTTTTGTTGATTCATCAAAGGATAAGCTATATTACAAGCGAAGACAAAACGACTAGATGCTAGAAAATGGCAATTCATTAAATGCAAATCTCCTATTAGATAACTCTTACGAGAGGAAAAAAAACATCTATTAGATTATAAAGATAAATTAGATATCTAATCGGATAATTACTAAAAGTGAAAGTGAGATCGTGTAAGATGTTAGAATACTATCTAAAATTTTTAAGAATCTTAAAAATACATTTTTTTAAAAAAAAAAAAAGAAATTTTAAATAATAAAATGCTGAATATGTCACAAAAAAAATTAATATCAAGATAGAAGTGCCCCGCATCTCGACTTCACATCTTTCGAAGCTTCATTTGCCTCTTCTACTATATCAGAAAATAATTTATTTTGCTTTCAAAGTTGTTAGAGCTTTGCATTATGTCATCATTAAACATAAACGAATACCTTAATATGGATGCACTTGTGTTTGAGGACCTTATATGATAAGTTTTTGGTTTCCAAAACTCAGAATTGAAATTAATAGGGTAGGTTCTAAAGGTTAGGGATGTGCATGGTCCGGGCGGGCGGTTCCCAACCTAGAACCAGGAACCGCCCGCTAAGGACCGGTTCCGAAAAATTGGAACCGGGATCCACCCGTTTGTTGCATGGATCCGCCCGGGAACCGGATCGCCGGTCCGGTCCGGTTCCTGGGTGGATCCATGGAACCGGTCTCACAATAATAATAATAATAATAATAATATAACTGCGGTGATGCATTTGCAACTATGTTCAACTATCTCTTCTTTTTCCCGCCCTTGCCGGATTTCGAAGCTCCAGTACTCGCGGTGGACACAGGTTCTTGCTTCTTGGTCCATCCAGGATGCCTCAAAACCAACTCTGCAACACGAAGCATGAGCTCTTTTCCTGCAGAACATCGTTCAAAATTACTACATCTGCACAATAACCATAGATAAGATTTTCCAAGTCTATAACCAACAACATGATAGGATCTTCTCTTTTTGTAGAATTACAACTTCCTCGAAAAACGAATTATTATGCATGATACTCAGATAACTCCGCAACAATACGCACATTTGGCAGGGGCTAAGATAAACTACTTCCACTCCAGTATATCCATATCAACAGCAAGAGCAACTCGCAAGCACTAGTGATGCAGAGCTCCGTGACGATGTGCAGATTCGGCTTGCTGTGATCTCTTCCATGCAGAGGACAATGATTTCGCTAAATAAGATATATCGCCTCATCGATTGTTTTAAGAATAGTCCAAAAACGGGAGTCGGGTTCGGGCTTACCGTCCCTCTGGCGGTCTCGGAACGTCAGGGGCTGAGCGGCGCCTCAGGAGGATCAGGACTTTCTTCTACGCACAAAGATCGGGACTAATTTTGGTTCGTGCACTATTTGCCTTTTGATGCTGGGTTTGTTAATTAGTAATTTAAAATTTTTTTTTAATATTAAAAATTAATCGGTCTGGTCCGGGTGGGCGGGTGGACGGATCCGCCCATGGAACCGGGAACTGGATCAGTACCCACCAGTTCTCATGAATTGGAACCAGGGAACCGAACCGGTTCCCTCAAGAACCACCGGTTCCAGGCGATTCCGATCCGGTTCCGGGTAGTTCGGACGAATCCCGGTTCTTTTGCACACCCCTACTAAAGGTAAATACTCTCCTCACCCTACAACGTGCACACCCACATTATTATATATTTTCATATTTTCAGTCTTAGGCCCAAAATTTAGCCTTACGTGTAAAAGGATGTGTTTGAATATTTACATATTAAATAACGCATATATCCAATAGTCTTTTTTAGGAACTTTTGTAGTGATTCCATAAAATTTTACATTAATAGTAACATTTGACTTTTTAATAGATGCGGCCCCTTTGCACTCTAAAATTAAAGCAATCATATGATGGATTTTTTTTTATCCACTATCGATGAACGAAAATGATGATTCAGGGGTCTTAACTTTCGAATGTATCACGTTCCACTTAACTACGCACTAGGCAATCCCATGCATGCTTAAAAGGGAAATTCAAATCACCTAATTTATAAGGGATTTAAAAAAAAAATTAGCATGTTTTGATTCTTAATATGAAAATTGTGAATATATATGTGTGTTTTTACAACCAATCATTACGTAGCCAAAACAGTGGGGAGGGAGTCAGCTACCAACAACTCAGACCAAAAGTAATAGGGTGGAGGGATAAAATTTTAGTCCATTCAACGGATGACATGTGTCATATTTGATGACCAACTG
The DNA here is from genome assembly GCA_014182565.1 of Eucalyptus marginata. Lineage (NCBI taxonomy): Eukaryota > Viridiplantae > Streptophyta > Magnoliopsida > Myrtales > Myrtaceae > Eucalyptus > Eucalyptus marginata. Next base: position 10,300,026 of record CM024585.1, read on the forward strand.
TCGCAAATCTCCACGACTTATCTCTCTCTTCAATTAAAGTTTCATATTCTCTCTCTTCAATTGTACAACTCTCCCATTTTCTCTCTTTTGCATTTCAAAGCCCTCCGACGCTCCCAAGACTCCGCCGCCTCCAGCACATCGCCTTTTTGCCGCCATGTTCATCGGCTTTTTCTTTGACTTCTAGCGCCACCACCTCTTGTCCAACTCCTCCCATGCCCTTTGCGTTGGCGCCGAGTCAGCCAAGAGCTTGAGGCCCTCTATCACATCAATAAATCATGCCGTCGCCTCCACCTTCATCTCATCCATTGCCAGCTTGGTTGACCTCGAATCAGATCAGAGGTCGAGCTGAGCTCTAGATTGCAAATCTAGGGCTCCATCTAGAGATCACTCGAGCTCATTTCCAAAATTTGAGACTCAAATTCATCAGCTAAGCTCGAGCGCGATGATGGAGGACTAAGATGGTGGTGAGGTGGTGGCTTCCGATAGATTGAGACGGTGAAGCGTTGTGTCTCCAACGGAGTAAAAGGAGAAAGAAGAAGAAGTAAGAAGGAAAAAGAAAAAGATAAGTGAAAACATTGATTGAAAAGAGAGACAAGTTGCATGATTTCTAACGGTGGGCCTAAACATGACAATTATTGCTTAGTGAATGGACTCCAATTATGTCACGCTAGTCTGAGAGCTCCATCAATATTTTCTCACCAATTGCATGCCTTTCCCTCCAACATTCACACCTTATTGGCTGAGTCAATCCAATCGGTCAAATCATGGCGCCACCTCATCAACTACCACCCCAACGAGGTTGGTGATGGTAAAAAAGTTGAGAAAATGACGTGGCAGTACACATGATCATTTCGGTTTGATAGATGCCAACGTAATAGTTCACGCAAAGAGAAATATAGATATACTTAGAAAGACTACATTTCAATAAATTTTGACAATTCAAAAATCACATTTAACATAAAATAAAAAATAAAATAAAAATAGGTTTGAATAGTGATGTCATTACCCGTCATGTTCTTTGAGTATGATTTGCTAGTAATTGGTCGAGTTAATAAAATGGCTAATAATTTAACCTACATAGAGAAGTAAAAATATAGACCACCTGAAGTTCGAAACATAGGTTAACATGGGTTTTAGGGATAGAAGTTCATAGCAAATGGGTTAGAAAGTGGGTCTGTTTCAACCCATTTGTTTAAGTTAGCCTCCGTTGTCGATTTTTTAACCCTTTGGTCTTCCTCATCTCCCTCCGACCCCGGCCATGGCTCCACCACTCGCCGAAGGTCAAAGTCTCCTCCCAATATCGCGAGCTTCCCACCAAACCAATGAACCTCCGATAACTCCACCGCCCCCATAACAACCGCCGCCCCACCCCTGACCCGCCATGATTGCTTCTCGAGTCTCTCTGTCGGTCGCTCTCCTCCTAGGCCTCCAATCCGTCACCCTCCTCCACTTCATTCCATCTGCCCAGCCTCCCGAAACCCTAAATCTGGCCTCGCATCGGACGAGCACCAACTACGTCAGCCGATTCACCCGCTTCTAGCGCTTCGGGTCGAGAAGCGGAATCCAGTGTCCGAGTAGCCGACCGGCTTCAAGGTGGTGTTGACCGAGGAAGGGGCGGCGAGGGAGGGCTGGTGAAGATATGATATGAGCTAGCTTTGAGCTACGGGAGAGGGTTGGTTGGAGAAAGCAGCGAGAGGTCTTTTATATTTTTTTGTTTTTACATTTTTTTCGTTTTATTTACTTACATCTTTATATTTTGTTATATTACTTTTCTAATTTGATATTTTAAAAAAAAAAACTATCTAAGTAATACATTTACATGAAGAGTTTAAAGTGGATTAAATGGGTGGCTATTTATTTGCATGGGTAAGGTTAAGTATGAACATGTTTTAATAATATAGGTCAAGTTAGGTATGAGCCATTAAATTTATATTTCATAAAAGTAGGTCAATATAGATTAAATGGGTTGGACAATTTTTTATCCAACACAAACTTGACCCAACCCACATATTTGATACTCCTAGTTTAAATGCTACTTGGGACACCAAGTTAGTTCAACAAGGTATGTGTTTCTCCTCATAAATACCATGTTTATATGGTGGCAAGATGTAAGCAATTAACCACTAGAATGAAATGCTTAAGATTTGTGGCTACTCCATGTAAATTTTTCAATCTAATGCAGGTGAAGAAGGGTTTGCGAAAGGGCATCAGGGACCCGCCAATTCCGTGGTACTTCACGAGTAGTCATTCGTCAATCTTTCTGTCTCCCAGAATCTTCCACCTATGCTCGTGCCCCTCAATTGTGCTTTGGCTTGCCATCGGGCCTCGTCGCTTCGTTTCTTGCTCCTCGCTGCAGTCAATCTTTCTGTCTCTCGGAATCTTTCTGGAGGCGTCACTCACAAAAACCTCTGTGCAAATGATTTGGTGGAGTTCGGTACTTCCATGGCCCCGACGGATCTGAGGACCAGAGAGAGAGAGGCACGAAGGGAAAAGGTTTCCCCCGGAACGACACGCAAATCAACGGCAAAGTGCCTGTCATCTTCCACCTCAAACTCTTGGAAATTCGTCGATAGGGGTTGGCCAATCAAGAGATTAGGGTTCCATCGTGGCGTGTCATCAAGGCTTTTAGAAAACTGATATCCATGTGGAGCACACGCAAGATCCATAAAGACGACCATTAGAAAAGGGGGAAGAGAGAGAGAGAGAGAGGAGCGAACGAGGTCGCAAGTCAACAGCACAAGATCGTGGCGAGGGATGCTTGTCTTAGTGGGAAACGTATGTCATACTAGAGAATAGTAAGCAAAAGGAGCCAATGTCTTATGGCCAAAGTAAACACCGTAAAGCTAATGTCATCTCCATCGATTCTGCCGTGTTAGATCAATCGAATCAATCCTGTCTCGAAAAAGCATTCAACTTTTTAAAAGATTCGGCTTGTTCCGCGTGGTCAAACCTTCGAGAGTAGTGGTAGAAATTACCGCACAAAGCGATAAATTTATACCAATGAATCTTGCTTATAAGTAACATCACAAGGTTGACCCATTCAACATGAGACTTGAAATTTCATCAATTCTGATGCTGGAATTTTCGGTGTCCTCAGAAGTGTCGGTCCGTATTTTCCCCTATGAGATGTGTGACTCAATCCAACCTATCCCCTACGCCATCCGGCCCACTTGAGATGGGTTTGATCGTTACACTTACATCAATTTCATTATCCCACTAATAAAAACATATTCATACATATCTTCTTACTTTGGCAATCCAAGGGCATGAGTTTAAAAATAGATTCTATAGATTCTACAGATTCTATATTTGCAACATTTGGGGTATGTTTGAACTCTTGGCTGGACTAAATGCATGAAAACTCATCTAGATCTTCATCTTCAAACCAAGTGAAACGATTTCAACAAAGACGAGCCTCTTCTTTCAAACTCAATGAGTGTGCCACTAGATTTACCTTCCATATTCACGTGCATCACGTAAGACTCTATCACAAGATGGGCGGGCCTAATCTCTCGAGATCATTTTGGGTTATTATTACATTACCATCGGTTTGATCAATCAAATCTACACGCACGCGCAAATTTTCATTTGTAAACAATAGCACCGCCGTAGCTTCTCCAGCCAATAATACTTTTTGTGGGATGTTTGTGGGGAGGGAATGTCAACCCAAAGGATTGGAAGAAGATGGCTTCTTTTTCCCCAATTTTCAACAACGAGCACTTATACGATCAGAAATTCAAATGCTGTCTTTATTTTTTGTGCAAGAGTTGTCCAAATCAATTAGCTTTTTAGTGCTTCTTTCACGCCCACTTTAGGGATGGTGGTCTGTATTAGTCGAACCGACTGGCAGTACTTTGATTACACGAGATATAACCTATGGCCATTCGAAGCAGGTATACAAAAGATTCAGCAAATCTTTGCATATAGAACCATAGTGGATGCCATTTTTCCAACCATTTGCTCCTTCTGATTGTGAGTGAATCATGGCGGATCTTGAATATATATATTTCAGGTTACATCAAGAATTCTCTAAATGAGGTGTACGATTTCATGTCGTTATTTCAAATATGACGGAAGCTTGTAGATATAAATGCATAGTCAAAAGCATGATAAAATTCATTTTGTACCTACCATAATGTATGGTCAATTTTGCGAGCCGATCGGGCACAAACCCAGTGGGCTCACAAACACGGTTGACTCATTAACCACCTCAATGTACGGCAAAAATTCGGCTCTGCAGCCACGATGAAAGTATAACCACAGAAATGGATTACACCCACATGCCACAATTTAAGAGTCGTGTGTTTTCTCGTTGGAACCGGTGGAAACAACATAGAATTTCTCTCACGCCTTCACATGTGCACGAATTTAATGCAAACGTACATAATTATATCTACATTCTCAACAACGAAGATATCAAATCTATATATTTAAGGCCGTGGTTTTTGTTGAAAATTTGTTCTTAATAATTCCACAAAATGCCCTTATCGCAGCTCTAACTAGAATTTCTGCCCACGCTAACATGCAATGCGTATTTTACAACCTAAACTATTATAAGATTAAGGCATACTATTTCATTCATTATCTTAAAATATGTTTAAACCATGTAAAGTAGTAAATATAACGAGATCAAAGGAAAAAAGAAATAAAATAAAATAAAAAACGATGGAATTAATGAAGTATTTGTAATTATGTTATGAGTAAATGTATTAATTAGATTTTCTTCTTTTGAAATTTGGGAATTTAAGATGCCATCCCCAAATAGAATAAACATTTTAGAAGGAACTAAAGTATTTACGAGAAACGAAAATGAAAAAAGTTACCTACAAAATTGCTGCACTTCCCTGATAAATTTGAATTACTAAAGCGATATTTTCCACTAGTTAATTACCTTAACTACTCATTTCTCCATAACCTTACTTCTCCGCATTTAGCACGCTCTTTCCCTCTATCTCCTATCCGTTTGCCTCTATACTAGAAATGAAAGCCAAAGAACGATGCTATCTTATTCTAAATCTATCTCGATAACTCTCTCCTAGGTTTGATTCTCATTCCAATGGCCCGTTTGGTTCGGCTTTGGAGAAATGTCTTTGAGAGAATGCAAATACCTTTGAGGTAAAGGGGTTTTCTAAAATGCTAGACCGTTTGGTAAACTATAACTGAAAAGTGCTTTAAAGAAATGCAAGACTGTTTGGTAAACATATATTTGAAAAGCCCTTTAGTGTGACTAAATTAAGTTTTTTAGTTTTAGTTATTTTAAAATTGCAAAAAAGAAACAATGACTATATAACCTTTTTACATTTTCATGTTGAGAGTAATGTAAAAGATATATATTAATAAATTTATTTAAAAATTATATTAAAAGAATTTGATTATAAATTAAATACAAAGCTCAACTTTTGGCCTAGGGTTCTTTTAGGTTTGTTTTCAACTTTGAATAATTTTTTTTTAATTATTGTAGTATTAATCATCTTCGTTAATTAATGATCATTTTAGTGTATTGATAAAAAGTTGGGCTATTGATTGTCAAAAGATAAAAATGACAAAAAAAAAAAAAAAAAAAGGTGAACCCAACATTTGCAAAGGGTTTTTATTATTTAAAAAAAATAAAAATAAAATCCGATGAAACTCCGTCGCCAATCAACGGTGGTTAAGGTGTGGGGAAGATGATCGGTTAAAAAAAAAAAAAGTCAATGGATGAATAGTAGAGGTGGACTTGCATTTCAAAGGCCAGCATTTGGCCAATGGCACCCCCAAATGCTAAACCAGACACCTAAATTTTTTCCCAATAGACTTCAAATGAAAGCCCCTCTAATACTGAACCAAACGAGGCCCAAGTCCATCACCAGCTTTGACATAATATCCCAAATAGACTCCACAAATGGGTTTACAAATAAGATTTTCCTCATGTCTATTGTCGATGTAGAAAATAAGTTACACTACCACTGTTGAATGATCAACGGATGGAAGATTTCAATTAAGAAACTAACTATAAGCACATATGTCACTCATTCGATGGTAAATGTGTAATAAACTTTCTACACAAACAGCGGACCAATAATAAACCCTAATTTCAATAATACAATCAAACCGATACATGCAAATGAGTAGATTTGACCCATCATTGATCCCATTAAAAGGAGAACCCTTCCAAACTTACTCTCAAATATAACAGTACTATTTTCCTATGAAATTTATTCGTTTTTTTTCTTGATTATTTAGATCTATACAATTCCATATTCTCACTTATTAAAAATTTATGGGGAAAATTATCAAAAAAGTCCTAAACTTATTGTACTTTTTTCCAATTCAATCCTAAATTTTTTTTTTGGTCAATTCGGTCCTAAATCTTTTACAATTATACCAATTCAATTCATTTGACCAAATTTGACAAACCAACATTGACGTGGATGCCGACCGGCGCCAATAAAATAATATTTTAATAATATTTTATTCTTTTTTTTTTTTTCCACCTCCCTCCTTCTTTCTCTTCCTTTGACGACTGGCCAGAGAGGATGGCCGGTCGCTAGCCAATGGCCAACTCGCCTCACCATCGTTGGGTGAGGGCGAGCTAGCCCAACCACTGGTGAGGCAAACCACCACCAGATTTGGTCAGGGCTCACCACGCCCAACAATGGCAAGGCCGACCTCATCCAGATTTGACGAGACAAGGCCTCGCCAGTGGCTAGGCAAGGGGCGAGGGCACATCATCCAGATCCAGGGAGGATGATAGACAACACCCTTAACAGTGAGCAAATAAATAAATAAAAATAGAGAGAGAGATCCATCGATTGGTGCGCGCATCGAAGAGAGGATCACCCACCATTGATCGAAGCAAAAGAAGATGGTCTCTGTGACATCATCATTGGCGCACTCCAATTTGTCTCCTCTATTGTGCAAGGGATTTCTTGGAAATTTCGAGACAGCCAAACCATGCAAGGCCGACCTCGCCGATCCCCTAGTGAGGACTTGCCTTGCCAGATCTAGGCAAGGTCGGCCTCATCATTGTTGGTCGAGGTGAGCCCTCGCCAGATCCGATGGGGGCTCGCCTCACCAGTGGCTAGGCGAGCTCGCCCTCAGCCAACGGTGGCAAGGCGAGCTCACCACTACTAGTCAATGGCTAGCCCTCCCCTTTGGCCAGTCACCGAAGCAAGAGGAAGAAGGAGGGAGGAAGGGGAAAAAAAAAAAGGGAGAAAAATAGGAAAAATAAATAAAAAATAAAAAATTTCAATAATAAAATATTGTTAAAAAAATTATCCTCAGCGTCGCCGATGTCTACTTCAGCACTAATCAGTCAAATTTAGCCGGATGGACTAAATTGGCATAATTGTAAAATTTTAGGACTGAAATGGCAAAAAAAAAGGTCTAAAACTGAATCAAAAAAATTATAATAAGTTTAGGATTTTTTTGGTAATTTTTCCGAAATTTATGTCCAAAGATAGCAAAAGAATATGAATTTCGCATGTCCGCCCACATCGCTAATAAAGGCAAGAAATACATCTCGCTATTATTTTCTTGCGAAATATAAGACCTTTTTTTTAATGATAACAAGGAAAATACTATTTCTTTATCGCCTCCCCCTCCTTTCTCTAGGGGTAAAGAAGGAAATTCGAAGCTAGAGCGGACTTTAAGCAGTACATGGGCCAGAGTAGGGAAGGCCGACTAGCTGTAACTTCCTTTAAGACCCACGAGTCCAATCATCTCATTGAAAGTGAATGCCAAGCTAGAATTTCTGAGCCCAAGTCAGATTACTTTCCTCGAAACTTTAGGACATGGTAAATACCAAATTTAGGAACGTTTTGATTCAACAGAACTTCTTTCGAACCAGGAAAAAAAAAATTGTCTTTGATCGCATCACATTAAAGAGATCATGTCATGACTGATTGACTATGCACATTTTATGCAATTAACTATGCTAATTGTTATTTTCTGTTGGCAATATATCAAATACTATCTTTACATTTTAGGGAAAAGACCACCAAAAACCTCAAATTTTGTCCAAAATGACAAATTTATCCCAAACTTTTTTTTGTGACATGAAAAACCCCAAACTTTACAATCGGTGACACATTTACCCCATTAAGGGCATTTTCGTCTTATTCTTTCTGTTTTTTTCTTTTTCTTTTTTCTTTTTATTTTTTTCTTCTTCTCTCTTCCCTCCGCTAGCCATAGCGGAGCCAGCAGAGGGAAGCCGATGTCCGGCAAGGGCCGCCCTCGCCGACATTAGGTGTCGGGTGAGGGTCGCCCTCACTTGGGCTAGCTAGGGCCGCCCTCGCCAAAGCATCGGGAGAGGGTGGCCCTCGGCTAGGCGGGCGAGGGCGGCCCTAGCCAGCCCAGGCGAGGGTGGCCCTCGCCCTCGCCAGATGCCGGCTTCCCTCCGCCATGGCCGGCAGAGGGAAGAAAGAAGAAGAAGAAAAAAATAAAAAGAAAAAGAAAAAAATAATAAAAATAAAAAGACCAAAATGCCCTTATGATTTAAGGTAAATGTGTCATACAAATGAAAGTTCATGGTTTTTTATGTCACAAAAAAAAAATTTGGGTAAATGTGTCACGATTAGCAAATTTCGAGGTTTTCATAAAAAAAAATTTAGATAAATTTGTCACTTTGAGCAACATTTTGGGTTTTTGGTAGTTTTTTCCCTACATTTTACGTCCTCATATTTCATAATCTACATTTAGCATCTCCAAAAAAATCTTGAATCTCAAGGGATGAATTTGCCCCTCTCTAAAAGAAAGGCTAGGAAAGGATCGTAGTCAGGCCTCTTTGCCTGATGCCAACCATTAAAGTCCCCTGACTGCCACAACCCCCTCCTCCACCCAAAAAAAAAAAAAGTCGGAGTCGCTCTCCTTTTTTGAGCCAGAGCTCTAAACAAAACTCGTGGGCTTGACCAAAGCTGGCCAATGACTCTTAAGAGCTCACGCGTGCAACCAACTCTGATCTCGATCTAGGCATTGATGAAAGTCGCAACCATCTGAGATTCATGACGGCGGTGATGGCCTCCGACTGGTGCATAGAACTTCATCCAATTAGGATGGAATGGTTGGTCCAAATGAGCAATCAAGAGGGGAGGAATTGATTTTTCAAAAAAAACACAAACTAATTTTGTATAACCAACCCCAATAATTATATCGCTTCAAGTGTAAAGTGAACTAACAATATAAATAGTGGAAGTTAACGAACTTTACGGAATGATTAATGGAGATCTGGCTTGGGATACCCACTCTTTTCTTTCGGTCTATCATCTCAAATAAGCCAAACCCCATTAGTCATGCCACCATTACAATTCCCGTCTTATTACAAGCGTGGAACATGCTACCTCGCAGAATTCGGCTTCCTTCTATAGCGAGCCCGGCCAAGACTAAGTAACTTTGGACCCTTTAATAATCGATCTCCCAGCTAGGGTTGCGAGAGACAGTTGTGCATGTGTTCGTCGTAATCTGGTCGCATTCCATCGAATATTCTTCAGACATAATATGGACAGATGTGCATGATTTTTTTAATGTTGCATCCGTAATTATTGGTAGTAATTCCGGTGTCCTTTCAATGGACGGTATCGTCGGTCACACATGATGCGTCCAGAATATTTTAGGATAAAAGTTAGCTGGCCATTTTTAAAATTTAGGGTTCTTAAACAGCATGAAAATCAATTCCTCCGGCAGAGTCCATCTGTCTCCTTGTCCCCAACTTAATGCTGGAATATTGGCCCAATAATAATAAATAAATAATCGATGGAAGTTGAACTGTCTAAGAAACAATGAAAACAAAAAAAAAAAAAAAAAAAAAAAAAAAAGAAGAAGAAGAAGAAGAAGACTAGACAATATTAGATGCCGGGATTAATACACCTCGTTTGTAGAATATGGTCATTATTGTTGTAAAATATTGCATTGCAAATATATAATAAAGAGAATAGAGAGATTGAGTAAAGAAAATTAGATACCAGAGATCGTAGAGAAAGTCAAATGAGAGAATTTTATTTACTATTATGTCTACGATAAAAACTAAACTCTTATTTATAAGAAAACAAGAATGTATTTATCATTAATATCAATGTATCGAATAATACATGTATTGGATAGGGAGATGTACTTATAATGTATGATACAAATGTATCATAATAAGTACATTAGATAAGATGAATATAATGAATATCCATTCATGTATTTTATTCATTCATGTATTTCATAACAATTATTAATTCAATTGCAATCACTAGATCCATGCATCATACGTTTGAAAAAAATAAAAAGAGAAAATGACTCAAATGATCCTAAATTTTGACCCAATGTGCAAGATGATCCCTGGACTTTTAATGTGTTCAATATAGTTTATGAATTTTAGCCAATTGTGCACTGTTGTCTCTAAACTTTCAATTTATTCAATGTAATCCTTGAACTCCTGATACGTGAATCATCAAACTATATAAAGACATTTAATATTCATAGTCGAGGAAATAAAAATCTAGGACCACATTGAATAAATTGAAAGCTCGTAACAACGTTGCACATTTAATTAAAGTTCAATAACCACTTTGAACAAATTAAAAGTTCATAGATCACATTATACATTAAGCTAAAGTTTATGGACCATTTATATCATTATCTCTTAAAAAATTGAGGGAACTTCAACATTTAATTGAATTTAATTAAAGTATCTATGTTGTTGTAAGATGTACACTTTTTACCTAACCATCCAAACGTGTGAAAAAAGGGGTCACATCGGATTCCAATATCATACCTAAAAGAGGGCATCTAATCTTGGAAATAATGAAAATGACTCATTCAGCTTTTAGTCACATACGCATGTGAGCATAAATTTCTACCACGAAGCACGAACAGTATGTATCCTGCTTTTGGCTTGAAGGGACATCCTATATTGTGATCTTATACGATTCATATTTTCAATTTTCATCAAATCAGGTTAAGTCGTGAAGTGACCAGTTTAGATGGGACAAATTCTGTGTTCAAAAAACCGAGTTGGCAAACTCGTCGTGTGGATGAAACCTTACCCAATAAATAATTGAGCCAAATTATTAGGCAAGCAATTTGTGAAAATCAAAACGCTTTAAAGTTAATGGAAGCTTCTTCTTTCACTTTTTGTGTTCTCTTTTTCTTTAAGTATATGACGACTCAAAAAAGGGTTTCCCTAATTGTAAATTAAGAAACCATCAAATCATTTAGAACATCTGAGTTGCCCGGTCAAACACATCTTGAGCATATCGCATACTTTCTAAGTGGTCCCATCCGTGCCAACAAATAGTAAAAGGCCCTGTAATATCTGTGGGTCACCAAAGTTACTTTTTCTCATTGCATGGTAAGACTATGCCAACTAATATTTGGTGGCCACATCACATCATCATCTAAGGATTTATTTCTTTTCTAGTCTAGAAGAAATTAAATGACAGACTGAGAGGCTCAACTAGAAGGAATCGGGAGAAATTTTGTGTTATATATGGTAATCTTTTTGTTCTGATATCCGAATTGGGTCCGGAAATCTCGTCCAACAACTTTATTTATTGATTTATTTTACCGCATAGCATATTGACAGACACTCGATTAGTTACCACAACACATTGAATATTATTTTCCAAACATCGGATGTAGTCAATATTACAATCAGTAAAATAAGATCCACATCACAATAATATCATGCTTATAAAATTAAAGCTAATAGAGATAATCGGGGGTTCTTATGGTGTTAAGGTCCAACAAATGCAATTTTTATCTAGGGCACATTATGATGGACCACAATGGAATTTTCGTCCTACCCACTTCACATTAAAGTCACATCTACTTTTTTCCCCTCTATGAATGCCAACACCCTGGAAATTAGATATTAGGTACAATGATGTCCAAATTTTTGCTATTTCATGCAAATTGGGACCTATAAATTTTAAATGGCTTCACGCGCATCAATTATTACACTAGCGCTCCCCACATGATTTCAGCAATATTTGGCCCTGTTTAAATACATTAAATTACACCAATATCCCTGTGGGGTCCACCAGCTTAGCCAACCTTTAAAAAAAAAAAAATACTAGGAGGACAAAATTAAATAATTTGGTAGGGCTTGGCAAAAAAATTGAATTAGCTAACTTGGGACCCGTGGGACGTCCCTTTCATTAAGAGAGTTATCTCCATCGTCCACGGTGACACAAGAAGAATCATCCATTCTTTTTTCACATCTCTTCATCTTTGAATAGAGCGAGAAATTATTTAAATCCATAAAAGTTTGTTTGTTTCGTGAAAAAAAAAAATATTTTTTTAAAAAAGTTTTTATTATGAACAGTAATTTATATTCAAACACTTTCATGAATGATGGAAATTTTTTTCATTCAATTATTTTTATAAGTAATTCAACTAATAATTTTTATAATTTTCAAATAAATTATTTTTTGCAAAACAAATGCATCTTAAAAAAAATTTCCATATTAATTAGATCTAATTTTAAGTATTAGAGGTGCACATGGATCAATCTGCGTATTGTTTTGCTTTAAGCAGCATATAATTAGTTTCTTGCCACAACATTAATTTCGAGGACAAAATTGAGCTATGGCAAAGCCCAATATTATAAAGGGAATTAATCAGCAAATCAATTGTGAGATGGTTATCTTGGGCATGTTTAATTTGGTTGGTTGTCATTGAGTTTAGGGACTATTTGTATTTGGATCACTGAACAATGGATGGCACCGTCATTACATTTATTTAGACCATTCTGCGATATCGTGCCATTAGGAACATAAAAAAATTGCCACATGGTGCTGCAATGATGTATCATTGGTGCCATATCAAACATCTCTATTTGAATAATCAAAAGAAACAAAAGTAAACGGAGAAGGTCAAAAAAACGAGAGAGAGGCAACATGTTCGGTTGATGGTGCAATCGTGATCCGAGTGTCGCCACATTGTTTTTGCCAACATATTATTAATGCCTTCCTATTATTTTCGCCATATCAAATATTTTTCAAAGTCAAAACATATCGATTTGAAAATGAAAATGCTAATTTCGAGATATCACGTGATCATGATTGACATTTCGATGGCCCATCTTCAATTGATCTCTCAATCCAATGACCATCAACGGAACTTACTCACCAACCCTAGCCTATATAATCCCTACTTTCCACGGTTGCACAAATTTGATGTGCCATTATTAAAATAAAATAGAAATCGAGTCAACTTTTAACTTACCTTGATAGAATCCCATGTTCCAAAAGGAACTAGCGTACTTGTGAACCCGTCTAGATGATTGGAGAAAGAGACGCTGTCGTTTTCTACGGAAAAAAAGTTGTTCCCCATTGACTTTTAAAATAGCAAAAGGAAAAATAAAAAATGAAAAATAAAATTTGATTCTTGTGACTTATCAATTGGCATCCATCTAACTCAACTGTGCTCGCGCTCGTTGAGGAGCAGAAGGAAAAAGTCGGAGAGCCCACTTACTCCTTTAACATCTTGTGTAATCATTTTCATCTTTTATGATTCCTTTATCAAGGACCTTCTTTTCCTTTTTTTTTTTTTTTTATTTACATAATCACACGAAAAGTTACACGAATATTTTTACTTGTAATTCGTATTCTTCTCCCTTAAGAAATCGAAGAGAAAGTTGAAGTGTACCAATATTAGAAATTTACACCCATCGTCCAACTTCAATGCTAAGAAAAAGCTTATTCGGTCGAAATACCTGTCACAATGAGCACCCACCAACCGCATGAGAGCACATCACTGAAATTCTGATGAGAACTCGTCGGGGTCAACTTCTAAAGTTACAGTTGTGCGAATTTGAAAAGAGGAAGACACACAAGACAAAAATCAAATCATTTAAAATCTATCCGTGATAATGTGGAAATTTAAGGGGCAAAAATGTAATCCCTCTCTCAAAATTTCATTTTCAAGAATTAAAAGAGTGGTGGCTTCCATGTGGAAGGACTATGACACTATGGCTGATTAATGTTCTAGTAGGTTTTGGCTCGAAGAAGACGCACTAACTATTTCTCTCATGGTATGGAATGAGAAAAGCATAAATCCTAATTGGATTACATAGATTATACAAATTCACCCAACATCATCTACATCATATTCAAAGGAGAGGTAGAGCACCTAACACTTACCTGTATACGTCACTGCATGCCTATACAATCGAACAAGGCATGAATCAAAACAAAAATATGAAAATAAAATGGAAATATATCATAACATCGATACTCTGAACTCATGTAACGTTGATGATTAGTAATTTCTTCACGATCTAATTGTTTTCCATGTTAACATAACAGCACAAATGATTTAATAATTACAGATGTGAGTGATCATGATTTCCCTCGAATGATTTCCCTCGAATAGTCAAAGGAGCATCCGGAGATGACAGGCTGACAATCGTAGGAGGAAGACAAAAACCTACGAGATCGGCCCACGCTTATAATATCCGGAAAACCTAACGACTTCCGCAGTCTTTTCCGTTCACAAGACCAACTAATCTCATCTGCCTTTCCATCATTTTCTTGCCATTTGTTTTATGTATTTTTTTCTCTTGCAAGTCCAAGGGGCACTGTACACCATCCGGGCCTTTCCCAAATTCAATTCTTTTTCCCGTTAATATAAGCTTCTCCCTCTCTTTTCTCTGAATCTTGCTCTTGGGTTCAGTGAATATGTGTGTGTCTGTGTTGGTGGGTGAGAGAGAGAGAGAGAGGGAGAGGGAGAGAGAGAAAGGGAAGGAGGGTAGTGAGTGGTTGAGCTGAAAGTGTAGCGTGGAGATCTGCGCCTGGGCAGCGACTTGGAGCTTGCTTCAGGGAGAAGCATGTTGAGCCAGAGCTTGGAGTAATGAGTGTTAGCTCGATCCAACGTTGAAAAGCTTTTTCGTGGCTCTCTGCAAGAATCTTTGGAGTTAACAATGAGCTGAACTTTTTGAGCGCCCGCGATGGCTTCCAATCTTCTTCTTGAAGATTGAATCTTCCCGTTTCAGTCGCACCAAGAAAAGGCGAAAAGGAGGATGCCCATTTGGCTCCCTCACTCGCATTCCTTCTTCAGCTCGAGCTTTCGGCAGCTATTGCTGCTGTAGTTCTGGTGCCAGCTTTCCACATTCTTGAAGGGAAAGAAAATTTTGAGGTCCTCTCTCTCTCTCTCTCTCTCTCTCTCTCTCTCTCTCTCTGTGTCCAATTTTGAGAAATTTGTTGGGATTGTGGAAATGGGTGCTGGAGATTCAAGCAAGATTTGGGATTCAAGCTGCATTGGGCTCGCTCATTGAATTGTTTTGGGTCTAATGCAGAGGAGGCTCTTGGGGGAGTGAGGATTGTAAAGACCAAGAATTGGGGGAATGGATCTCTTTTTTGCACTGATTTCAAAGGTAGCTGCTTGCTTTCTTGATTTCATCTCAGCTTCGCTGTTTGAGAATGATTCCCAGTTTTTCTCAGCGTGTTCAAAGTTAGTTTTTGTTAAGCCTGAGCGTAATTTAGAACTGAATTTGTTGTTCTCCTGATAGTTCGTTCATTTGTATGCAGTTTCATTTTTTCTTGAGATTTTCGCATGCAGAGAAATGTACTTCTTGTCCAGAATGCTGGTTTGTTTTTGGAATTACAAAAGCTTAGTATTTGAGGATTTGATGTATCGAAGATGTGTTGTGTTGTGTTATTCCCTATTTTTATGGACCTTGAAAATGGGCACTGAACTGAAATCATTATCCTCCAAATAACTCTTACACTGGCCTCGTAGGTGTTAGTTCAAGTACGACTGAACTGCATCATATGTCACTACAAGCCTGTGAAATCGTGAAATTTTTGTATTTGCTTATCCTTCCATATGCTTATAAATGCTTTTGTTCTCGATAAGTCAGGCCATTGCTTTGTCTGAAACATATTGAAGATTGTGGTTCTTTCGTGTGAAGGTTTAGAGGGCCATTCTCCCCTACTTCGGCAATGCTGCTTTTCTCTATGTATTTTTCAGCGGATCCAAAGTTGAACATGCTTTGAATACTAAAGAGAAAAGCTTCAAGTAGGGATTTTATCCTTAATGTGGTCCTGTATGCTCCAGTGCTTCGGCTTTTCTTTGAAGGAACAGGAATCTTTAAAGTGTCTTCTCTTTTCTTTTGGGTAATGTTGATTGGGTTAGGGACTCTTTAGTCCTATAAGGATATCCCAGAAGACCTTTTTTTCAGGATAAGTCCCATACACGAGATGCCTGTGTGATTTTGAGATGATGAACAAAAGAAAACTAACACATTGCTATTAACTAAAGTTAGCCTGAGGATAACGTAGCTTCATTCCCCTCACCTATTCAATTTTATGCTGCTTGGTAAGTGTTTGCAGGGTATCTTTCTCAACCCTTTGCTAGTTCCTGCTCTGTGGGGATTCTGCTTGAAGTGACTAGGTTCTGGATCTACTGATCCCCCACTGTGGGCATTTCTTACGTTTCCCAGTTGTCCATGGACTACTGTTTAGCTATTGTTCATGTGCTTCACTTATGTGTGATTAGGGCAGTTGCTTAGTTAACATCTACTGATTTTCCTCTGTGAATGATGCCCTTTTTAACTATTAAAAGACAACCCATTGAATTATAAATCTGAACAAGTACATTCCTTTTGCCTTTTGTTGCTTCCATGCGGGACCTGCTTTATTCATAGTTGTACTTTTTCTAGCTTTCATCTTAAGAAGTCTCCATTGTTTACAGAGGTTGTTATGACTGGACATATTCCTTAATTATATTTGAGCATTTCTTTATGTGGGTTTATAATACTCGTCATTTCACTCTTTTCCTAGCAAAAGAAAATTAACCGTCTTCTTTTACTGATGAAGGCTCCATGAAGTTGATTATTCTTAACCTTTACTACTTGACCAGGGAATAGGAGGCAACTGCTGATATTCCAATTATCACATTGCAATATTTTACTATAGAAGATCATGAAGCAACACTTCTTCAGAGCATTACCTTTTCTGTTGCTCTCGTTCATACTTCTCCAAGCAAATGCTGATTTGGATTCGGATAAGCAGGCACTCCTGCAATTTGCAAATGCCATCCCTCATGGAAGGAAACTGAACTGGACTGCTAGTTCTCCTATCTGTACTTCTTGGGTAGGTATCACCTGCTCCAAAAATCCAACTCGTGTAATTGCCCTTCGGCTCCCGGGAACCGGACTTTTTGGTCCTATTCCGGCCAACACTTTGGGGAAGCTTGATGCGCTCATGGCGCTTAGCCTTAGATCCAATCGCCTAAGTGGAAATTTGCCATCTGATGTGCTCATTCTTCCTTCCCTCCACACCATCAACCTACAAAGTAACAATCTTTCAGGTGACCTACCCTCTTCCCTCTCTCCCCAGCTCAGTGTGGTTGATCTCTCCTTCAATGCCTTCACTGGAGAAATCCCACCTGAAATTACAAACTTGACCCATCTTACCATTTTGAACCTCCAAAATAATTCATTTCTGGGGTCGATCCCTGATCTCAGACAAACTAGGCTGAAGCAGTTAAACTTGAGCGATAACCACCTAAACGGTTCAATTCCATCTGGGATCCAAAATTTCTCAGCCTCTTCCTTTTTAGGGAACCCTTTGCTATGTGGCAAGCCTCTGAATGCGTGTTCTTCGATCAGTCCATCACCTTCTCCCTCACCTTCTATCTCACCACCCTCACCACGAGAAAAATCCAAGAAGAAACTAAGTCTTGGAATTATTATTGCCATTGCAGTCGGAGGCACTCTAATGCTATCTGTTCTCTTGCTGGCATTAATATTATGTTGCTTGAAGAAAAAACAGAGTGAAGATGGTGGTCCCTCGGTGAAAGGTAAAGGAGTCCGGACTGATAAGCCTGAAGACTTTAGCAGTGGGGTCCAATCGGCAGAGAAAAACCGGCTTGTGTACTTTGAAGGCTGTTCTCACAGTTTTGACCTCGAAGATCTACTGAAAGCTTCAGCAGAAGTTCTAGGCAAGGGAAGTTGTGGGACCACATATAAAGCCATCATGGAGGATGGGACCACCGTGGTGGTGAAAAGGCTGAAGGAAGTGGTGGCAGAGAAACGAGAGTTTGAGCAGCAGATGGAGAACGTGCAGAGGGTAGGACAGCATCCGAATGTCATTCCACTTCGTGCATATTACTTCTCAAAAGATGAGAAGCTCCTTATTTATGACCATATAACAGGAGGCAACTTCTCCTTGCTGCTGCATGGTATGCTTCACCTAGTCAATTTTGCATATTATTTAGACAATTTTCCTAACCAAGGAATCCTAATTTCGCCAATCATTTATGTAGATGTGTACAGTGTTCATATACAATAGAAAGCAATGACCTAAAATATCATGATTAGGTGATCTCGATTATCTAGTAATTGGTCTTCTGAAAAAGCTCAGTCTTGTGTTGGTAGCCTGTGAGTGGCCTGGAGAGCAGACTATAAAAGTCAATTTTTTTGGCTATGAGGCAGGTGAAAACCAAAGTTATGAAAATTGTAAGAAAGAAGTTTTTCCCCATAACCAGTATCATGCTCCAGTATGGCATTGATCAATTGATGACCAAGTAAAGTCATATATCATTATGCTCCAATTAATGTTAATGTCCAAGCACAATGTAGACAATGTCTTTGTTATGATATGAGAGCAATTAGAATGAAGACCAGGCAATTGGTATGCATTCTGCACTGGTGCATGAGACATAGAACTTGAGATAATTGATATAGACATGTACTATCAGTAGAAAGTGTCCAACTGTTAGGGTCGATGTCTTGTAGGGACAGAACAATGCTAATGTCATTGCATGAATATTGTCATGTTACCTAGAAACACCTTTTGTAGGTTGTCTCCTATTTGCTGCATTGTTGACATTTACCTTCTGATAATGATTTGCAGAAGGTGGGAGACAACCATTGGACTGGGCATCAAGGGTGAAGATTTCTCTAGGAGTGGCTAAAGGCATTGCTCACATCCATTTGGCCGGAGGCGGGAGGTTTATCCATGGCAACATCAAGTCCTCCAACGTCCTCCTCACTCAGGACCTTCAAGGTTGCATCTCGGAGTTTGGCCTGACTCCTCTGATCCGCACTCCTACAGTGGCTCCTAGAAGTGCAGGTTATCGGGCTCCCGAAGTCATGAAAACTCGGAAACCCACACAAAAATCAGACATCTACAGTTTTGGAGTACTGCTCCTTGAGATGTTAACTGGCAAGTCACCCATCCAATCTCCTAGACGTGAGGATGTCTTCGATCTGCCAAGGTGGGTCCAGTCTGTTGTTAGAGAGGAGTGGACAGCCGAGGTGTTCGACGAAGAGCTACTAAGGGACGGAAACATTGAAGAGGAGTTGGTGGAAATGCTAAAAATAGCATTGGCTTGCGTAGACCGTATGCCTGATGGAAGACCTACGATGGACGAAGTCGTTAGGATGATTGAAGAAGTTCGGCCGTCTGACTCAGAAAATACTCCATCTTCATAGAATAAGTCAGAAAGCTTGCTTACACCTTAATCCCATTCATTTGGCTTAGCATTCGTGTCTTGAATATAGATTCAGATTCTGGGGACTGGAATTGTACAAAATCTGAAACACCGGGAAGATTGCAAGAGTGATTTTTCTTGTTTCATTTTGTCTAGGAACTAATTTGAGAGTCATAGTGTTGTTTGGCTTAGCATTCGTGTCATGAACATAGATTCAGATTCTGGGGACCGGAAATGTACAAAATCTGAAACACCAGGAAGATTGCTAGAGTGATTCTTCTTGTTTCATTTTGTCTAGGAGCTAATTTGGGAGTTACAGTGTTGTTTGGTTTAGCATTTGTGTCATGAATAAAGATTCAGATTCTGAGGACTGGAAATGTACAATATCTGAAACGACAGGAAGATTGCAAGAGTGATTTTTCTTGTTTGCTTTTTGCCTAGGAACTAATCTGAGAGTTCCAGAGTCACAGTTCTTACGTTATCTTTCAATGAACTGACCAGGATGAAGTGCTTTCCATCCTATCTAGTCGTGTGCTCCATTCTAAATTTGCCCACTAGTTTCTAAATTTTGTCATTTTATCTAGTGAACTTTGTCAGATTAAACTCCTTATCCATTGGCAATTGAATAACAGTATGTTACTGAAAGGAGTGAGATCAAATCAATTCTTATAAAGAAAAAAAAATGACATCAAGTCAATGTTAGACCAGGTTCAATGACTGTCAACAGTTATCAAAATAGTAGCCTATAACTCTCCTCGCTCATGGAGTAACTACTAATTTAAGGATACAAAATCATGTACTTGAACCATTTCAAGACACTAACGAATCACATATACAAAATTGCTGCTTCCTTGCTTGCTTCGACGCAAAAAAATTCTAAACGACCAAGAATGGTTATAACACTATGCTAATGACTGGATTTCACGTCCTTGTCGACTAGATCGGCTCCGCTCACATAGCTTGCGAAGAATGATATTAATCTGAAAGGAGCACCAATCAGTGGGGCATCTGAGAGTGGTATCGCATTCTTTTCTTCACTCTCAAAAGCTTGCGACTCCAGATCCTGGACTTCATTATCATCAAGAGGAATCTGGACTATTTCTCCAGTATCTTCGGGCTTGGCAGAGCTAGATATTAGAAGACTGTGTTCTCCGTTTATTTTATCCTCACTGGTCATGTCATCATGCATCTGAATATCTTTTGAAGACTCTGGTCTCTCATCTAATACAAGCATATCTGCATTTGATGCGGAGCTGCGATCCACAATGCCGGTGCTTTCAGCAATTTCTACAGTAGAACCACTCTGAAAGGGTGACGTAAGACCAGGCGCTGCCCTTTGTTGATCGAGTTGGAGATACAACTGATTCACCTGATAAAACATGTGATTGACTGAGCATGTAATCCTAATCAAAAGTTAATTGTTTAGGAAATTACAAATGAACAGTCTCTTTTCATTGCTCTTCCAATTTAATTGGCCCAATGGTGCGTAAGGCTAGCGGCTTATACAACAACCTTTGAGAGGTATATTGTTCTTCTTACTTTGTGATTCTTTTTGGCGCACGGGGGGTGAGAGCACGGGGAGTACAGAGAGGCCTCCCCTCAGAACCCATGCAAGGCACTTTCAAATTAGAGTATCGCCTTTGGCCTTCTGGAGCAAGCCTCGCTGATTAAGAAGAGCATAAACAATAGCTGAAAAGAATGGAGCTAGCTTACCTTCTCAATAAGATCTGCATTGTCTGTGATCAATTTCTCTACCAGAGCACATGCTGCTTCCATCTGGGAGTTTAACTCCTCATATTCTGAAAAACGCTACATTATAGAAAAAAGTAGTAAGAATCCCGTAATGCATTCCTTAGGGGTACACTGGCAGAAAAGTTCTTTGTCAGTTTAGCATTGCCAAGGCCTGGCTGATCCCTTAAAATAAAAAAATAAAAAAAAAATCAAAGCACAAACCAAGTAACTTTCCATCGAACATAACAATGCTTTACACAATCAAAATTGCACAACTAAATTGCAACTATTTTGAGGGACATCACTTGAACAAGCAAAAGGCATGATGAAATTGCAGAGGAAGCAAACCTTTCTTTTTTCATCTGAGTGATTAACTGAGGAAGCATTCTCCAGGAGATGAATCTGACCTTGCAGCTCCAAAACATTATCTTTTAGTCTTTGGTTTTCTTGCAAGTAACCAATCTTGGATTCTTCCAACTTTGACACCTGCCAGACTTTGTTTTTACTTTCCATATCAGGACAAATACAGAGTTTGCAGCTCAATGGTGAAACCCAGATTTCATGATATTGTGGTGGTGAATTAACTTCTCTGGTTAGGAAGACTGGAAATCATGAATAGAAATAAGACAGAAGCCAAGTTACTAGATACATGAATGACTGGCATCTAACAGATACTTGATATGGGGAACTCAATTTTAGTCACAGATATGGACTGGTAAACAAGGGAAAAATGGTTTCCCCTTTTGGATCCTAACTATGCTTTCAAGCAATCAATCAGATCATTTATTTAACCAACAGAATGAAAACAGTTGCTTAAATTTAACCATTTGAAGGGAAAAAAATTTTCCTATGTAGCTGCTCCTTAGTGCATACTCACACTGCATTCTTTAGAAGTTATAAACTTAAGAAATCAATTATGGTCCAGCAGTCGCCCCTTTTACAAAGGAACCTAACATAGAACCATGTCGATTGATTCCTCAAATGCAGTCCACTCTCCCTTTCATTTTTTTTTATCCATCCCTTTCTTTCTCTCTTCTTTTAGTTTACCATCTCTAAAGACCTTTGCAGTCCATCCAAAATAATATTTGTCATGAGATCTTATTTTTCAATACATATTTTTTATTTCCTTCATTTCGCTTTTAGAGTATTTTCTTGTTTGTCAGTCCATGTTTTTCTCCTCTCTTTTCTTCAACTTTGTTGACAAACCTTCTCAAATATTTTCAACCTCATTCGGACAATGCCAACATTTTAGACATGTATAATCCTTCTTTAAATCTAGGTTCAAAATCTAGTGATCACATATTCCACCTCTTCCTACTCGACCTCACAAGGCACAAGTCTTAGTCAGATGCACTTATTTTCAGGATTCCAGTGTCTGAACTCGCGTATTCTAGAAGAAGAAACATCCCTACCTTTAGAAAAAAGACAAACATGCTTAGACTACGACAGAAAAACATGCTCCACGAGAAAAAAAGAACAAAATGGCCACGTCATGGTGGTCAGAAGCAGCAATCGGACAGAAGCCAATTAATATTTTTCTCTGGTTAAATTCATCGCTATGCTTGGAATTGGGCTAAAAGCTTGATTGATGAATTATGACATTCAGAACTAGTTTCCTCTCTCCAATTAGTGCGGGACCTTATTTTGCCTATCACTTTGCATGCAAAGATGAATGTTAAACTTGTTCCTTAATTGTATTCTTCATTAATGCCACCAAGTAAAGGCCAATGTTTATGACATTAAAAAAGTGACAACGAGATATTCAAACCTTAATGTATTGAAATGTCAATAAAATGAGCTTTCCATCACACAAATGTAGCATAATTTTTATACACATCTCTACTCATTAATTTCCCATAATTTCAAAAATTCAGGTTCTTTTTCAGATTGTATTACTTTTACTTCTACTTTAGCCTAGATTTATGTTCGTTATGTCTGTCATCTTTTCCCCTGACAATCTTTTGTACAACTTGGAACCAATGGTACCAAGTAGGTGAATAGCTATGGCAATTCAGTCAGTAAAATTAAATATACTTGAGAAGAAAACAGAAATCCCTTGCTTAACAGCCACCCTAGATAGGAGAAGCTGTAGCAATCATCACAACTGCAGTTTTGCAATAATCATGTCCCAGATAAAGGGATGCTCAGCAATCATTGCAACTGTAGTGTTATTAGAATCATGTTGAAAAAGTTGTCCAGGTTCTGTATGGCCTAGCATGAACTTGACATCTAAATTTAGTCCCAAAAGACAACGGTTCATGTCCACCATTTCAATTGAAAAAGTCAGCACAGTATATACCTGTAACTGTAGTCCTGAAATGTCAGTCTCCATTTTGGCAAGGATTTCTTTACTTGAGCTCTGTGAATTAGAGGTATTTATCAGAGTTGAAATTCACAACTTGATTTGAAATGTTTTTAAGATAAAAATACAGAAAAACTAATGGATATCAGGGACGCTACTGGCAACAAACCCACCAGCAAGTCAGACACGGCAGAAAATTCCCTCATACACATTTAAAATAGAATAACACAAATCACATATCACATATCTCAAATCTAATATTAAGAGCCAACCATGAACTTCAAACTTTTCATGAAGAACCAAAAGGCAAAAGGTTTTAATCATTCAAAATTTCAGACTTCCTTTTGTGATGGGCATATGTAGTAGCAGTTTCATTAAATGATAGAATTTTTTCTCATTGAAATTTGACTAACAAGAACAAGGATATCACAGACAGTTTCTCACCTCCTTTAAAAGCCAGGACTCGTGATCTTTCTCTAGTTGTCTTATTTTTTCCTCCAAACTTACCTGTAAATCATTTCCAAAGTCTGTCATCTCTATATGTCATTGGTTGAAAATGCTTCTGACCAAAAGCTCATCGAATGAAAGAACTTTTTCTCAATGAAATTTAAACAAGAACAAGCTATCAAGCGTAGTACATAAAGTACCTCCTTTAAAACCCAGGAATCATGATCCCTTTCTAGTTCTTGTATTTTTTCCATCAAACATTCCTGTCAATCATTTTCAAAGTCTGTCAGCTCCGCCAGTCATGGCTTAGAAAGGTTTGCCCGAAAGAATAAACCAAAATGATAGAACTTTTCCCAGTGAAATTTGACTAGCAAGAACAAGAATGGTACAGAAAATTGCTTACCTCCTTTGAGACCCAGGAATCATGATCTCTTTCTAGTTGTCTTATTTTTTCCTCTAAACTTTCCTGTGAATCATTTTCGGAATTAGTCACAGTCAACTTCATAAATATGGGTTATAACGAAGACTTATAGAAAAATGGATCATGCAGAAAGAATGGTGGATCCTTAACACCAACAAAGAGAATATTTGATTTTTCATAATGTGACTGTGTATAAGGAACTTGAAAGATACCTGTTTCAATTCCAGATTGGCTTTCTCGTCTAAGATCTGGCTAATCTTCTCCTTAAAGCTAGCCTATACATAGGATGGGATTCGATCAACAAAACATGAAGCAAAATTCACAAAGGACTAAAGATTAGGAGATATACCTGCTTCAGTTCCAAAATAGCTTTCTCATCTGATAACTTAGCTTTCTCGTCTGATAACTGGCCAATCTTCTCCTTAAAGCTAACCTAAATGCAGAGCGGTAAATCAACAACCAACGGCATAAGTTTTTTAAATGCAGAAAATTTACAACAGCAGCGTGTTGTTATTCATTCTTATATGGAGGAGAAGATCCACAGTTCTCAAATAAGCAAACTCAACATAAGACTGAAATGGATGTTGCAAGATATCTTAAAGCCTCATAGAAGCATCCTTAATGATAATTACCTCTTTCTGAAGCCAGATTTCCTTCTCACATTCCAACTGTGCAAGGTTTGTGGCTAAACCAGCCTGTAACAAGTCCAACGCATTATGTCAGCCAATAAAAGAGAACGGAAGTAACTCTTTGGAGACTGCCAAGCACATAACAAAGAGAAACAATCTGACAAACTGATCTCTATGCCTATTTATCATGTTGGATTACCTCTTTTTCCTTGTGTAAGTCATTCTCATTCTGTAAATGCTTAACATTTTCTTCCAAACTAGCCTGCAAAATTGCATTCTGTTCTCATGACCATAGGCCAGAAATAGCTGTGAAGAATCAAAGATGAAGCAACAACTTAATTGGCAGAAGCTGGGCACAAGTTTCTAAGCCCATTAGCCACACCTTGATTTCCAACCAGTTTTGTTCCACGGCTCCACGTAAACTGGACTGTATGTCAACATGCTGTACGGTACATTAGCAAAGAAAGAAGATATTAGCCTCATTTCTACACAAAGATTCATAGTTGTGTCTAAAAAAGTCAACAAAATCAATGAAAGTGGCAACAGTGATGGTTATGGGCAACAGGGGAAAAAACCATAGCAGCAGAGCTGCCCCAAAGAAAGCAACTGAGATTATCAGCTATGATTAAAGGTGTATAATAAAGCACATTCACAAATGTTTTTCCAAGAGGGTCGAGGGAAAAGAAATGAACATATATTCTAGTTTTTTCACTTATAGTCCAATTATAGACCACATAGATGGTAAAAAGAGGATAAAGAGTCCATTCATAGGTCTACTCATCTTAAGCTATCAATGTTTCAATTACTGCATATTTCACTTTGGCATAAAATTATCATTAAAAAGTTAAGGTAATCGAGTACATTGCATATATAGAACAATGAAACAAGTTCTTCCCAATAATACATGATGCTCTCTGCATAAAATTGCAGTATTTTCCAAAAATCTGTCTAAAATTTCTAAATCCAAACCCAGCTACTTTTCAGATGCTGCAGATAGGCTAAAACATTGAACGTAATTAAGAGAAAAGAGAGGCAACATATATCTTCATTCGAGATATCAGGTGTCATTTAAATCATTACTCTTCTCAGCAGCAGAGAGTACAAATTCGGATATAAAACATCATCGCCATTTTGCATTTCTGGTGCAACATGGAGGAGGAAAAAGTGAACGGGTTTGACAGATGCATTAGACTGGCAAGTATGTCATTCATTTTTGCGCACCGGATAGCAAAATCACATTGTTCTTTCTTGTTCAAATTATGTCGCTTTTCCCAAGATTACATGTGTTGTGGATCGCTCAGTTATATGGAACAAAAACGGGATCGATAGAGGCCATCCAGAACGAGGTCCTCTTAGGGTTGGCATCCATGGATCTGTAGTTGGAACAAGAACTTTCATTTAGGAAAACATACACCATAGGCTGTTTGATCCAGACCAGAAGGTCTCTCTTAGAAACTTAACCAATGGATCTTTTTCTAAAGATCTTTTCACCACACTAACTAGCAACTACATCGATCCTTTCCAAATTGAAATACCGGGAGTATAATGCTCCTGAATGTAGATGTACCACAACACGTGATTCGAATTGCGGATCGGCCAAATCCTATTGTACTATGATATCCACATCCCATTCTGGGGGATTGATTTGCGGTCAACTCATCGAGTCAAAACAACATCTTATAACATCATTCTCCGGCATTCGAACGCCATTAGAATTTAAAATCTAAAATACTCACATCTTCGACGCCATTCGGCAGAGGTTCCACCCGATCCGCCGCCTCCGCATCGTCCCGCCCAGCACCGGACTCCTCCTCATTCCCATCAGCCCCCCCATTGCTCAGCTGGCTCCTCTCCTCGACCGCAGCAGTCTCCCCATCGCCGGCCGCGGCACCGCCGCCTTCCGCCGCCCTGCCGCTCTGCTTGCTCTTCTTCTTCTTGTTCCTCTTCCTCCTCTTCTCCTCGTCCATTCCCCCAGCTCAAACCAGCAAACCCGAATCGAATCACACCGCGCCCCCCAAATCACCGTTCGCGCCGCCAAAACAAAAGGAGAACAGCTCAATCGAGAACCTCCAGACGAACAGCCCCGATCCGGCGCCGGAAGCCCAATCCTTCCGTCGCTACGAAACCCTAGGCTGCGAATCGAATCGGAATGCGTGAGGGAGAAGCTCGGGAACGAGATTTGACAGATTGAAAGGTAGATGGGAGGATGGAGAGACGTTACCGGGGATCGAATCGGGGGAAATCGCGAGGCGAGAGCGGCGTTGTTCTTCGGGGAGATGTCGATGGAGTTCGAAGCGGAGAAGATCGAAGGAAGGGGAAAGGAAGGGCGTTGAACGTTCGCGGTTTCGCAGCGGCGGATCGAGTCGACGACACGCGTCCGTCGAGGGAATCGGTAACGACGGTGAGGGGGAGAGCCGCTAACGGTTCTTCGGTCGTCGGTTTTTTTTTTTTTGGGGAGGATCGTGTCCGAAACAACATTTTCCGTCTGACAAAAAGAAGTTGAGGGCAAAAGAAAATAAAATAAATAGATTGAAAGTCGTAAAATTTATTGTAAAGTTGTAATTGAATTTTAAAATTTTCAAAAGCATAATCAAATTCTACAACCTCCAAAAAGCATAATGAAGTTTTAAAACTTATCACAATAATACAATCAAGTCATAAAATTTTCAAAAAATACAATTAAGGTTTAGAACGTATCATAAAAATACAATCAAGTCATGAAAACTCCAAAAGTTATAATCAAAGACTTGATTGAATCAATTTAATAAGTTTTAAGACTTGATTGGATATTTCTAAAATCTTAAGATTCAATTGCACTTTTGTACAAAGTTTCAGAACTTTCAATGCACTTATACAAAAATAAAAATACTACTTGATTCTTAAATAGCATGCTCATTTTTCAAAGCTTGAATGCCACAAACATTGTTAACGAAACAATCTCGATCTAATGGCAGCTGTCCACAAGATTTTTTTCCCTCATAGAAGGAATTTGTAATGGAGGAAATCTCGATGGCTAGTCCTAAGGCTACATTTAATTATTTAAATTTCTAATCATGATGGAATTGGATATGATAGATATGAAATTCAGATTATATTTGGTCATCTAGATTTCTAACTAGAATATGACTAGATGTGATAAAATATGACATCTAAAAATTTTGCTATATTCTATTCACCGTCAGATAAATATATGCACATTATATTATGTACATAATTTGGTATAAACAGCGCATCAGTGTAAATGAACTTAAAAATTTACAAATAGAGAGGGTAAAAGTCACTCGAGACACTCTTGCCTACTTTATTTTTATTTGCTTTTAAAATTATTTTCCTCTCTTTTTAAATTTATATTTATATATTGAATTTAGGGAAAATTCTAAAAGGGGGCCCGAATTACCATCATTTTTTCAAATAATGGCTTAAAGTAGATTTTGTTTCAAATAAAAACTTGAAGCATCATCACTTTCTTAAAAAATAGTCTAAAGTGGATTTTGTTCAAAATAAAGACCTAAAATGATTATATCTATTTCAAATAAGGCGTGAAGTATTTATGTCCATTTTAAATAAGAGCCTGACTTTTCGACGGTTAAGGTTATTTTCGTCATTTGCCATTTTCCCTTCTTTCGTTTTTTTCTTTGTTGTTTCCTTTTTTATTTCCCTATTTCTTCTTCTTCCTAGCTACTGGCGATGCCCACATAGGGTTGGGTGACGAGGGCCACCCACGCCGGCCATAAGCAAGGGACGGCTTTACCTAGGCGAGGCAACCCTCGCCCTAGGGAAGGCTACCCCTCGTGGCCATCCACGAGGTTGACCCTTACTAGATCTGGCAAGGGTTGCCTCGCCCGCGGCCAGTGAGGGCTTACAAGCTCTCGTCCACTGTTGACAAGTGCTTGCAAGCCCTTGTCAATGAGGGTCGTCAAGCCTTTGCCAAGCTTAGATAGTGACTACTAGCCAACACTGAAAAAGAAGAAAAGAGAAAAAAGTAAGAAAATTTGGACAAAAACACCCTTGACGGTCGAAAAATTTAGTTGATCGACGATCAGCGAGGTTAGGTTTTTATTTGAAACAACCAACCCACTTCAAACCCTTATTTGAAATAATCAAGGTCATTTTAGATCCTTATTTAAAATAAAGTCCACTTTAGGCCATTATTTAAGAAAATTTTAGAGAAATAAAAAAATTTATATATATATATTTATATATATATTTTATTATAAGATAGAATTAAATTTGATTATATAAATATAAATATAAATAAGATTAAAATGTTGTATTTTTGAATTTCTTATATTATAATTCAAATATTTATTTATATTGAAATATAAAATTGTTAATTTAATAAGTTTGTTATTTGATAAAAATAACTTTCTTATTATAAATATTGAAAATCCTATCTATTTTTATCTTATCTCATGCATGGGATAATTTTATCCTGGTCTACATTTTCTTATCTCCGATTTTATCCTATTTTAAGTAGGCATTAAACCTAAAGTAAGATAAATCTTATTCAATCCTGAATTTTATTTAGACTGCCAAACGCAACATAATACCTCGATGATAGGACACACGACTTGCTAGAGCTAGGAGACCCTACCCTGGCCTCAAGATCCCGACCCTAACCCCTAGACTAGGGATGCCACAACTGCTCAAGTCCCAACACTCCAACTTGTGAAGTGGACCCCCGAGCTCATGATCTAAACAGACATACCAAAAAGATCGGGATAACTCATTTCATAGTACCACCTATAGCGTAAAAACCACGTTGAGCAAAGTATAGGTCGGGTCAAGTATGGCGTGGCCGGACTTTTCAGCCTTTCAAGAACAATTGCTCAGGACACGCCAATTTGTCCTCCGGGCCCTTGTCGAGTACCTGAAAACTAAAAACTGAAAACGTCAATCCGCTTCTCTTTTTTCCTACCCAACAAGAAGAATTCATCGCCTGCCCCAGGCCCGTTAAGAGCTAAAGCGCCAATTTTTACGACCGCAGCGTGACAACCACCTCTTCAAATCCTATTTGACCGGTTCCCGAGATCGTTGGGTTGAGTTTGACTCGATGGAGGATCGATGGGTGATCTTGAGGGTCTTGCGAATCCCCCCATCATTCGAACGTTCGCAGTCTGGAATGTCTTTGGTGTTGATCTGGCATTGTCACCTCGACACCCGGTCATTGTGTCGTTTTCGCGAGGGAGGGAGAGAGAGAGGGGAAGACCAAATTTGGTAATCATCTCGGCCTGCGAAAATTCGAGGCACGCACGCGTACGCGCACGCCCACAAGAGAAACTTTCAACTGTGTCTCTCTCTCTCTCTCTCTCTCTCTCTCTCGAATCGTCTTGATCTCGAGCCATTCTTGGCAAATTTCGCCTCGCGTGGAGGGTCAACCGGAATTCGATCGCGGTACGTGTTGCATGGCGTTCTTGGGTTCCTTTTGAATCGATGGTATTGCAGACGCGTGCATTGGGTTTGATGCATGGCCCTTTGGGTTTCCTCTCGTTGTTCTTGATGTTCTTGATGTTCTTGATGTTCTTGTTTTCTAGTGAGATGATTCGATTAGAAATTTTTATATCCGCGTGCCCTCAATATGGTTGGAGGAATGAGGTGCTAGAATTCTGTCGTCTTTTCTGGGTTAGATTGATCTGGGATATTAATTAAATTGAGAGCACTGGGAAATAACATGGTGGCAGCTTCTGGTTGAGGGATTTGATTAGAGGTTTATTGGGTGGCATGACATGAGAGCTGTTTTAAGCATTGCTATTTTGCAAGCGGAGCTACTCATTGGAAAACCTGGAGAATTCCTTGATGTCGGTTGGATTGTCCTTCCATGGCGGCGACACGGACTGAAAAGCTGTATGCCGAGAATGTTATTTTCTGAATTTTTCTCTGGTGAAACATGTTTGCAGTGGACGCTGCAGAAGATCTAGTTTGTCCGTTGGATTGTTGTGTTGTCGTCAAGGACTAATTATTCTTGAAGTTGCACCAATGTGATGCCGACTTGTACTGAAATGATAGACAAGATACGAGCTTGTTGACTATAGCAGCATATCCTGTTATTCTAGATACAGAAAGAGTTAATGGTGTAGAACCAAGAGTCCTGTATTTTCCAATTTACTCTCTAGACACCCTTGGACACTTTTTGTCCCTCCCTCCACACATCATTTTGTCCTCCATGCAGTTTATGGTTTGCGCATCTGATACCACGCAAGCAAAAAATCATGTTCCAATTTGCAAAGACCTCATGTTCAGCACCAGCATATGAACAAATCCCTTGCTGTTTTTGCAGCCACCTTACGTAGAGGGCATCTATTCACCAAGATTATTCCCCCTTTGCAAATAGCTTGCTGTTATAATGTTTGGCCGGGATGCCTTCTGCATAAATAAGGAAATCTTGGTAGGAAGAGCCAAGTTCTTGTCAATCCTTGAAAGGGTTTTACTTTTCCTTCTCCTTGTTGTCACAAATGTTGCTTGTGGTACATTTGATTTTGAGACATCCATTCTTGCTATTCGGCTATCTTCCTCATCTCTTTTCAGTATTACCTCCTGTGGCACATCATGAAACTTACCACAATGTTCCAATACCCAATCATTAAAGTTTCTGACAATATCTGCTGGGACATGTAAAGTTGAAACATGAAAGATTTTAGCAACACTTGTCCTTTAATGCTTAGCAAGTCTGACTAATTGAGCAAATTGGGCTTTAAGTGGTGTTGAACCACACTTTATCCTGGCAGAAGAAAACAGAATCTCCTCTGCCACCAACGCGATCTATAATAGACTAGGAAGATCCACCTAACTCTTGTTAGTCCATCTCCAAGGGATCACTCTGAAAGTGCACCGACATTGTTAACTTGGTCAACATGGTTTCATTTTTCTTATTGATGAATTCCCTCTAGAGAAAAAAAAATTTGGTCATAATTTTCCAAGCCACTTGGCACACAGAGCTTTGTGGAAATGTAAAATAAAGACTTATACCCAAAGGCAAAGCCACTTTCACATGGGAAGTTTAATGATGCCCCACCTACCAAGGCTGAAACTATAAGCCTTTTCCTTACCTCCTATAGAAACTTTCTCTCAATGTTATCAAGTATTCTAGCTGCCACACTTGAAGAGGGGAAAAGCAGGAAAAGGAAAGCTGGCAGAATCGTATGAGTCTCTACTGAAGTTAATCTGCTGCCATAGGAAGAATAACCTCTTTGAACTAATCAATTTTCTCTCTGTCTTTGAAAAAGCGAGGTCCTTCCAGTTTAATTCCTTGAGGTGGGTCCAAATAAGTGATAAGAAGACTACCTAGCTTGCAGCCTATTACTCAACTGCAATGTCCCAGATTTATCTTCAAACAAGAGAACAAAATGCTGTCATCAGCAAATAATAGATTGGAAAGTTTTAGGTTAAAATTAGTTCTAGATACACAAAAGGATTATATCAAGTGTTTCGTATTGCTGCTCTGCCAATGGATTTCTTCGTGCTTTTCCTGGGCTCCACTTGTTATGTGATCTATGTGCCTATTTTGAATACCCTTTTGACTAAACTTCGATATCATGCAGTAATCCTTCTCTATGTTGACCTTCAGGTTCTTCGTGCTGTCTTCTGCTGAATCTTGGAATTTGCATTCTGACCATCATTATGGGGCAATGCGTAACCAAGGTAATTACATCTAGGCCATATTTTGCTGGAATCTGTTGTGCATATCTTTTACTTACTATCGTGAAGATGTACACATCTTTGTAGTTCTATCATACAATCACTTCTTGACCACTTCTCTCATGATACTTCACTCTGTTTGGATAAGATTTCTGTTGTTTATAAAATATAGGTATTACTCTCTACATATGGTGACTCTACTAAGTATCCTTCTCCTACTCTATTAAACCATGTTTTCCCTACAACAGTTGTTCTCTGACATTTAATGGCTGCCTCCATTTATTTACTGTTCCATGCTGTTCCATGTCTTCTGTGTTTTGGCTTGAAATATTTCAATGAAACACTGTCAGTTCTTTTTGTCAAAAGATTCTATGTTGTTCATGGTGCTTCCAGCAAGAAACAAAAGACGATGAGTCCGACCAACACATTGATTTTGCTAGCGGCAACGTGCATCTCATCACTACTAAAGAGGGCTGGGATGAAAAGTTATCAGAAGCTATTAAGGACGGAAAGATCGTAAGTTCTCAAAATTAGTTATTTGCAGTTTAGATAAATGATATCTCGCTCTTGCTATGATCCATAACAAGATAGCCTTTTTCTTCTCTCGGTAATGAGACTGAGTTTGTGGTTTATGCTTTAACAAGATAGCCTTTTGGTGTATATATATTCAGCATAGGGATGATTCTTAGAGTTCATTTCAGTTTTTGAGAACCCAGAATAGACAGGAGCATGCACTCTGTATCATGTCAGGTTCTGGCAAACTGTAATAATTCTGAGATGTTTATGTGGGGAAGAAGGCTGAGAAAATCCTGTTATGTCAACTCTTAATTTATGTCAATTATAACCTTTTCTTTACATGAAAATTTGGCTGCCCACTGTGACGTATGAATGCTTAACAGGTTATAGCAAACTTTAGCGCGACTTGGTGTGGTCCTTGTAGAGTGATTGCAAATTTCTACTCTGAGTTATCTGAGAAGCACCCTTGTCTCATGTTTCTTCTTGTCGATGTGGATGAACTAACTGTAAGTATGACTTTCATCTCTCGGACCTTGCAACCCGCGACTCGGACAAGAAATTTGCCTAGTTATGTGCCGAATGTACTGACCGTAGCTCTTGTTTATTTCACAGGAGTTCAGCACATCTTGGGACATTAAAGCGACCCCTACCTTCTTCTTCCTTAAAGACGGGAACCAAGTCGACAAGCTCGTGGGCGCCAACAAGCCAGAGCTTCAGAAGAAGGTAACCGCGATTTTAGACTCGATCGATCAAAGTCAGAAATGAATGATGGGCTGCTAGAGGTGGGGAGAACAAAGCTAAAGCCATTTTGAATTTTTGTCAAACCACGTACGTGCAGGTCTCCAGGTTGTAAAATTCTTGCCACGGCACTCGTTCTTGAATGTAAATAGAGATGCTTGAGGATGTCGAATAGTGAAAATATTGGAATGGTAATCTCCGTTCTCTGTCGTGTCCCCGATTCCTATGCTGCATGGAGAATGTCGATCGGTTTTGATTGGATTTCGAAAGTCTTTCTCACTAATCGGATAATTCAAATCGAAGCAATTGGATGTACAACTTGGGTCTATATGACATGACTGATCAATAGAAATACTCCAACACGGAGCAGCAAAGCTTAGTTTGTTGCGGACCTTGTTAAGGTTCGTGTCTTTTGAACAAATTTGACTCCTGTTTTAGCTCTTGGGAGATTCAAGGCTGAGCTATGGTGATCCCCATTGAGATATCTGAGTATGAAGGGAAATGTCATCTAGACAACAGGATGGCTGAGAAAGATTGGTGAATATTAGATGGTCATCTGAAACAATCATTTATTGTCAAAAGGTGACGAGGAACAGTGAACGAACTTACTCTCTATTTGATTCACAGAAAATGAATTAGTTGAAAGATACTTTCTTGAAAATGATCGCTTTTATCATTTGAAATAATTAGTCAATGAAAACTGTAATGGATACGAAAGATCATTTTTAGAAAAAAAAATTCAAATAATTCATTTTTTGCGAAATAAATGGAGTCTTCTAATGCGTTATCTTTATGAACACTTGAAAGGAAAAAACAGAGGGTTAATACCACGAAGTACTTTAAACTGGTATATATATAATAAATTTATCTTGAATTAATTTTTTTTATCATTAAAAATTATAAATTGGTTATTTATGACAAAATTACCCTCCGTTAGTTTCCATTAAACTGAATTAATATCACGGAAAACTACAAACCAGTACACCTGTGGTAAACACAGGATAAAACTCCAAACCAATACGTTCATCAATTGTTATATGTCATCAAACTTGATAATTAATAAAAATTAATATAAAGTAAATTTGTCATAAATATACTTATTTGGAGTTTTTGATAGTCAAAATATTATTTTAAATTAAAATTATCATAAGTGCATTAATTTGAAGCTCTTCGCAGTATTAGCCAAAAGAGAATTGTAATCTACAGCTCCAATTGTGACCAATTTGTCTGTAATGTGTCTAAGGATGGACAACCATCGAGCCCGAAGACCTTGTCAAAGTTCCACCGCCATAAATCTGATGTGACGAAGAAGTGACAGAGTGTTGTTCCTTGTACATTATGACTTCGGGGTCTTTGCCATTTTCACATCATTTTCTGGATCGTCGCTTGTGGGGAACTATTGAGGCGTAATTGAGATCGAGAAACGATCGAGCGAGCGCGCACTTCGAGCAACAGCGTTATCTTTCGCCTTGATAGCAACGGGCATCTCATCAATCTCTTCTCATGTAGTCAACATGCTCGTCTCAATCACATAAATCCGGAAAAATTACCAAATTGTAATTATGTCAGTTTAATCATAAATTTTTTTTTTTTTTTTAATGAGTTTCGAACCTTTTACAATTATTCCCGATCGCTCCATCTCGACCAAAATCGATGGCGCCGACGCTAACGTGCAGTGCCGGGCACCAGCAACTTTTTTTTTAATAATATTTCATTTTTTGAAATATTTTATTAATATTTTATCTTTTCTTTTCTTTTTTTTTTTTTTTTTTTTTTTTTTTTTTTTTTTTTCCTCCTTCCTTTCAATCCGACCTCTTCCTTCTTCCTCCCTCCTCACATGTAGCCTCCAAGGAGGGAGGAGGAAGGAGGAGGAGGAGAGGAGAAGAAGAAGAAAAGAAAAAATAAAAAATAAAAATATTATTGGCTAGGATGGGTGATCGGGAATAATTAAATTTCTCACTCGAACGGTGTGACTAACATTTACATGCCGGCCCGGACTCGAGAAATGCCACGTGGCGACGTCTCCATCGCTCAATAGGCATCAAGACACGAGTGGGTGGGATGGACCATTGGTCTAGAAAAGAAGAAAATTCAGGACAGCGAGATGAGGAGGCTATACATGGGCGAGAAAAGCAGTGTGGGAAAGGGGACCCGGAAGGGGAATCAAATGGGGAGAGAGATCTAGAGACCGAGTCTCTCGCCTGTCGCTGTTGGAAAAGGTCTCCCCACACTTGGTCCCATTTTTTCTACTCTCAGATTTCGAATCTTGAAAGTTGCTTTTCAACCATCAACCTAACTTGCATAGAATACTCGTTTCCGTGTTCATCGGATCTAAATTGATGACCCGATACGAAATGCAGCCAGCCATCTGTAGTATGCAATTCACACGTTGGTTTCACATCATCGGTCATTATGACAGACCTGTCGAAATGGGTCTTCTTAATCCATATTTGACGAATTATTAGGGATTGCTCCACTGACCACCATTCCTCACCTCAGCAGGGATTGAGGTTGGAGACGTTTAATTTCACACACTCTACAAAGAAATAAGGTAAAAGTCTGAGAAATAAATTGAGAATTAAAATAGGATAAACCAAAAAAGAAAAAATCCATATTTAATGAGCCTAATCTATCATACATGATATAGATGCTAAATGGATTTAGACCCAACCCATCTCTCTCTCTAATGGTAGTATTTTCACAAGTGTCGAGTCAGGTATAAGTTATTAAATGAGTCAAAATAAGTTAAGTTGATCGACTTGGGTTGAACTATTTTCGATCCGTCCCAAACCGATCCGATCCGTACATTTAACAGGTCTATATATTCCTGGACGCAAGCAACGATTCCCGACAAGAATGGGAGACCGGATGAACCTCACCGGTCACCATACAGCTGCGAAATATGCCGCCCACACGATATGCCAAGCTGGTCCAGCCCATCTTTCGTCAACTTGGAAGATGGAAACGTCAAAAGTCGCTGTCCTACAGCCAGAAAAGATGGAAAAGAAAGCGAGCAGCAGATTTGTATAATGCGCGAAACGTCGTCCAGGACCCACCCATGTGTCCGGAGAGGCAAGAAATCAATGGGGTTCACGACACCATCCTTACCCACAAAAGTCAACAGGACAGAAACTAAAGAAAGATGGCTGAACTGACACAAAAGAATGTTTAAGAAAACAATAACATGCTCTGTTCCAAGGATGATAGAACTCAAAGGAGATATTTAGCAGAAGGTACATCTTATTATCTTACACTCCTCGTGACCATATATAGAATTTACCAAACAAATTACAACTGCCTTGGAGAATATAGGATTATATCAGAAGCCGGAAAAAAGATGGGAAAAAGATAGAATTTTGACAGCAAGTTAAATGAATAAGAACAGATCGAGGAAAACCCAAAACGTGTCGTGAATGCTCGACATTTTTGCAGTGGCAAGGGTGTCTCCTTAGAGATTTTGCGGAGGCGGATGGGAGGCAGTGTCCGAGTTTTTTCACCGCCCTTTGGGGTTCATGATCTGAGAGAACACGGCGCTCGGGGTCAGCCCATCCGAGTCTTCACTGGCGAGGCTCCGGCCGCCGATGCTCATGCTCATCCCGCTGCTCCTTGAGTCGGACACGTTGCTGTCGAAGCCAGGGGATGCGTCGGAATCCTTCTTCCCTTTGCAGGCCGCAGCATCGAAAGCCCCGTCGTCCATGCCCACTCCCCCGAAGCCCTTGCCGCTCTCCTCTGCGCTCTCTTGCAGCTGCAGGGCGAACTCGAGGTTCCACAGGACGTCGCCCATTGATGGCCTCTCGATGCCCTGATCGTTGACGCACTTCATTGCAGTCTCGGCAAACTTTTTGAAGCACTCCGGCGAGATTTTCCCCTTCAGATGAGGATCCATAATGTGCTCGAGAATGCCTTTCTTGTGGCAATGAGCTGCCCATTCCGCTAGACTGACTTGCTCTTTCGGCAGCGTGGGGTTCAATGCAGGGCGTGCACAGAGGATCTCGAACAGCACGACTCCGAAGGAGTACACATCAGATTTGTCGGTTAATTGCTGGCGTCTGAAGTATTCAGGATCCAGATATCCAAAGCTACCCTTCACAACAGTACTGACATGTGTGTGATCCAACGTTGGACCGGTCTTTGACAAACCAAAATCGGAGACCTTTGCCACCCACTTCTCGTCCAAAAGAATGTTGGTAGTTTTCACATCGCGGTGAATGATTGTGTGCTTAGCCCCAGTGTGGAGATAGTGCAACCCCCGAGCAGCTCCAATGCAAATCTCAAGTCTTTGCTTCCACGGGAGAGGGGGTTTCTGGGTCTTGTACAAGTGCTCACGGAGAGTTCCGTAGGCCATGTAATCATAGACAAGGATCATCTCACAATTATCTTCACAATACCCGATCAACGAAACAAGATGACGATGGCGTAGCTTCGAAAGCATTTCAATCTCAGTTTGGAATTCATGCACACCTTGCTCAGAGAGGGGATTTCCACGCTTGATTGCCACTTTGGTCGCTCCGCCATCGATTTCTCCTTGGTACACTTTGCCAAAGCCTCCCACTCCAAGGACGAGAGCCTCATCGAAGTTCTTGGTGGCAGCTTTGATCTCAGCGAAAGAGAAATGGCGGCAAAGGTTTGACGGCAGGGATGATGCATAACTACCAGTAGTGTTCGTCTTTGCAGAACCCGCAGAGTGCGAGTTTCCATAAAGAGAGAGAGGAAGCCAGCCGGATGGTCCATCACTTGCGCTTGAATCCTTCCCATGCCTACGGCAACGTGAAGCAAAAACAGCTACAAGACCGATGACTATGGCTAAAACAACTCCACCACTAACCCCTCCTGCAATAATTGCCGTTTGATTAGTTGATTTACCAGAGCCTGATGGTGGTCTAGCTCGTGAGGGATCGATTACATCCTGCTTCGGCGCAGGAATAGGGTTAGGCCCTGCAAGATTCCCAGACGCATCACTGAGTTTGAAAATCTCCACCCCATTCAATATTGCATTGTAATACTGAGATTTCGAAGCCGTATTTGGATGAAGGGCAAGCCACAAATCCTGCTGCGAACCTCCATCTGGTACAAGTACCACATAATCCCTATAAATAGGGATTCCATTGCCATTTGTCCATCCAGCTACATCAGCCTGATCGTCAGCAGTTTGATTGCCGATGAAGATCTCAAACGTTCTCTGATTTAGTTTCGTTATGAAATCAGCTATCTCACAGAAATGCAGCCTCATCAGGTAATTGAACCCAGAGTCAACAGAGAAGATCCAAGTGAGGTTGTATTGCAGATTGACGCTTGCATTGGGTCCCATCGATCTTGCAGTGGAGTATACATTACCAGGAGCGACATAAGTAGGCATGGATGAAGGATAAAGAATCGTCACATTCTGGTCAACAGCAGCAGTGACCCCAATAGCAGCACCATATATGTAAGCACTATCATCATACCAGGACCTGAACAGTCCTGTGTCATCAGGTGGAGAGATGTCCTGACCTCCCACATTTAATCGATAAGCAGTCTCAAGAGCAGTGGTGTTACCGATGGGGAAGGGATTATTCCCACCAACGATCATGGTAGATCCATCAGTTGAGCTATAGATGTCAGGCATTGACTGTACCTCAATCCCATTGACAAAAGCAAATGCACCCGCATAGTTTTTAGAGGGACTGAAAGTAATATTCAGTGTCTCCCCATCAACATTGACCGAGTACTCCTTCAAAACATATGCAAAGTTCAAAGCTTCTGTGGTTTGGGCCACGCTGAAGTTCTTCAGAAGAGTATAACCCTCGGCAGATACAGAGAAGATGGCATTGGATGCGTTATATGCATTGTACATAGATGGATAAAAGTACAGCCGGACAAACTTCCGACCAGATGCCACGGGGAAGCTGTAAGTAAAATTAGACTGGAAAATCCTCGCGGTCGTGTACGGGACCTGGGGCACCGAAGGGTCCTGCGTGGCGGCTGCGGCTGTGATGGTGTTGGCAGTAGGACCCGGGATCTTGGAACCGATGTCCGGGGTCCACACCTGGCTATCGTCATCTTTAGTCTGCGAAGCCTCCCCGCAATTCAGCAGGATTCGATCGGCGGGTTTATAGTTATCCCCCAAAACCACCAACAAAAACGACGCAGACAAGCACAAGAACACTAGAGCCCTCCCACCGGAGCTCATCGCCGCCGTATTCCTCATCGACTCGAAAAAGACCAACAGATTCAGCTCAAATTCGGAACGAACTTACTCTCAGCTCCAAGATCCCGCGATCCTCCGGCCGGGAACGCCCTGACAGCAAGACGCAAAGCCCAACTCGATCTCAGCTCATGACAGAACCTGAACAACCATCAACGGAAGGGAAAAAGAACAAGACCCATCAGCCCGAACCTCCGAAATTTCCGAAATTTCACAAGCGGAAAGACTACAAGCAAGCAAGCAAGCAGACAGACCCATCTCAAAAAAAAAAACCCACCAAAAACTCGACGAGCATCGGACCGGTAGAAAGCCAAATGCGACATCCGGAAGCCAAGAAAAAAACCAAGAACAGCTAAAGAAACCAAGGCATCCCGAGCTGAATCTTGAAAATGCGAAAGGATCTACATACCCGAGGCGGAGCAGCCGACAGTGAAGCGAACTCGGTGAGTCGACCCGGACGGGTCGGCGGAGAAATCGCCCGAGCTCCAAGATCGATCAATCGAGAGATCGAAAGAGAGAGAGAGAGAGAGAGAAGGTAGAAGAAGAAGGAGAAGGAGAAGGAGAATAAGCTGAAGAAAATCAGCGAAAGGCTTTTCTTCACTTGCTTGGATTAGTCAAATATCGTCTCTTTCTTTATTTATTTTTTCCCAATTAATATAAAAAAAAAAAAAAACAGGGTTAATTAATTAAACGGAAGCAAAGTACTGCCTTAAAAATTAGTGGGGGGGCAGTTCGGGGAGGCGAAATGACGAATATGCCCTCCGGATGATGATTGATGTGAAGCTGGACGCGTCGAACCGCATTTACGCGTCCGCGTCGGGCTGGCAGGACACGCTAACATACAAACGGCGGATTTTTAATTGTCGTTTTCGGTGCCGGTGCCGAGCTGTTGCCGCGCTGCTCGTCACGAACGGTCACCGACTCCCGCTGTTTTCTTCCTTTTTTTTCTTTAAATTTCCCTGCCAACTTCCTCGAAATGTTGGGTGTCCAGTTCGCACAGCGTTTGATTGATTGATCGATGCGGTTTGATGGGGCTTTCTGGGGTAATTCGTGTGTGGAAAGAATGGTTTCCGCACGTCGAATTGGTGTGGGGGCCTGCGTGGGTGTCGTCACGACCCGAGCCGACTAGGTGCCGTGAGCTTGGCACAGGTCGATCAAGAGCCGACTAAGCGTGGCCCAGTCGAGCTAGACTACAAAGTGCGAGTAAAACCCAAGTGCCTTTATCTTCAAGTATGTGATCGGTTCAGTTTTTCCCAATCGAGTCTTGAATTTATCATACATATGTCAATTGAATACTAAAGTTTTCAATTTTATCAGTTTAATCATAAACTCGAAAATTGATGGTATATCGATTTCATTGTCACCAATCTCAGCAAAAATTGGTTGGAATGATTATATTGATAAAATTGAAAAATTTTAAATCGAACTGGTATTTGTATAATGGGTTTATGACTTTCGGGATAATTTCTCTAAAAATAATCTAATATGTATTCGAGGGAGGTGATGGACCTTGATGAATGTAAGACTTTCGTGTCAAGAAGCATCCGGAGGGGCGGGTACATAGTTCTGACATTGGTGTATTTATTAGGAGTAGGCATTGACATTATATAAATAGGTGCAGTGGAGTCATTGGTAATCATCCTTTGAATTCTTTTTATTATTGGCGTTGGTATATTCCTCTGAAACGCGAGCGAGAGGGTGCGCGACATGACGAGAAGCATAAACACGCCAAAGATATCGTTGACGTGCATATCCGAGCGTTGTGTTCGTAACAAGTGATATCAAAATGTGTTTTTTTACCAAAACAAAAGAAACTTGTATGTCAAGAGA
This sequence comes from Eucalyptus marginata, assembly GCA_014182565.1. Taxonomy (NCBI): domain Eukaryota; kingdom Viridiplantae; phylum Streptophyta; class Magnoliopsida; order Myrtales; family Myrtaceae; genus Eucalyptus; species Eucalyptus marginata. The sequence continues at coordinate 10,341,860 of CM024585.1, forward strand.
GGATGTTGATACAAGAAATGAGGCCGAGCAATCGGTGACTGGACCGTTAAACGAGTGGGTTAAGTCGGGTCATAAATAGTTCGACCCAAATCGATCCATTTAACCCGTTTATGACCCATTTATTGTAGTGCAAAATTTTTTACCCATACCCAACCCGACCCGTACTTGACTCATACCCGACCCATTTTATTAAAAATGGTATTGCTAAACTATACAACACAAATTTAATGGACAATTTATATAATTTTTAAAATAATTATTTTATTTTTGACCCGTACTCAACCCATACTTGAGGCTCGCCCTGGCTGGTCGCCGCCACCTGGAAGAAGGAAGAAAAAAAAAGAAAAGAAAAAATAAAATAAAATTATAATTAAAAATAATTATAATTTCGATTTTTATAAAAATATATTTTTGTAAAGTTAAAGAAGGAAGAGAGAGATTGTGTGGTTTTGGTTGAAAATGAGTTCTAAATCTAACCCATTTAAGATCCACTTAAAACCCATCTATTTTAAGTCTTTAATTGTTAAACCCATTTAACTAGTTTCTTCAAAAAACAAGTGACTTATATATGACTCATTTATAATTTAAATGGGTCATATATGGGTCTAAAACCCATTTTGCCACCTCTATGGTGACAATGAATTGGCTCTTCCTTTTTCTTACGATGCACGTTGTAAGCCTTGGGTTAAAATTAGCATATCTCGAAAGGTCAAATGTGGAGTTGATTAGTTGCGGCACATAGGAGGTGATCAGGGGGCCAAGCTCCGGGCTGAATCGGCTCAATCGACGCGGATGACCTCACGAATTCCACTTGATTAAGGGATCTCGTTAGCAACGGAAGGAATGGCGGGGCTAGGAGTTCGCACCGCGGCAAATGACGGTGTCGCAGCCGGTGTCGGACGAGATCCCCGACAACATAAGGCACGCGAACCTGCACCGTATGAGGGTGCTCGCCCCCGACCAAAGAGGCGGATCCTTTTCATTTGGCCTATGGAGGAGTATTTTTCGAGCAATTGGTGTCACGGAGGAGATGCTCGAAGTCAATTAAATAAACCACTTTTCATAATAAGGGATATTCGAACCATGCGGCTGGATTAATCCATTTAAATACACACAAACCGCTCTGTCCACGTATATCGAATAAGACTTTAGGTGTGACTTCAAAGATTAATATGACCGAGCGGTCCTGTGATTTGAATACAAATTCAAGCTCTCATGACAAGATTGACTCATTTCCTAATGAATGAACTACTCATTCATTCTCTTTAAAAGCAATATATATATCATCAAATACATGAATTAATTGTGATAAAATCTTGTTACACGAGAAAATTCATTTCCTTTTGTGGAAAAATATATATTGACGAAATGAGCCTACTTTTTGTTGTTATTATGATTTACATCAAATAAGCTTTTGAACTCCTGCTTGAAGTATTGCTTGCCTCCTGTATCAAATCAAATGCTAAGGATGGTAAGTCTCATACGAGATAGGGTTTTCTTGGTGCATAAAAATTGTTAAATTAATTTTTAAAATTTTATATCCAATCCGACTTTATTCCACCCTTATGCCAGATGCATGAGTTTATCTAGTGCAAAGAGTGTCATCAAACACCATATAGGAGATATTAGAAGGCCGTTCAGGCTATTTAAAGGCCGTAGGCCTTGGACCGGCCCAACCCGAAAAAAAAAAAAAAGGGATTGAGAGCCCTGTCCGGAATTAACCATGCCCAAAAAGGTATATCCAAACTGGGCGGGCGGAATTGGGCTCTTGAGCTATTTGGTCCACGTGTCTAAACCCTATTTTCTAATCCATTATGCTGTAAGTGACTTTTGCCCATTGGATGCATTATATTTTAGGGGGAAATGACCTAGGAGATCGCCTAACCTTTTTTCAATTCATACATGCGGTCTCCAAACTTTCTTATTTTTATGCATAATTTGGACAACATTAGTCCTTTCGTCAAATGCTTGGATAGATATTGTTGACGTGACATCTATATCAATGCCACATCGATGCGTCGTCTCATATAATTGTCGTCATGGACAAAAAGAACACGAAGGAAAGACCACAAATAAAATTATAAGATAGTTAGAGCACGTCACCATGGTCTTTCTATTACATGGAATTATAGTTATAACTGCATTTATATGAGTACCTACGTAACATGTTTATGGAAAAGATCTACTTATGTAACTGTATTTAGATTATGTGGAGAGAAAATTTGATCTTGTCACTTACAGTAGAATGCATGACAGAGAGTAGAATTACTATGATTCCATCCAATACAACACCAAGTAAAACACCATGGTAGAGTAAATGTTATTGGAAAAGGACAACAATTACTCAAAAAGAGATGATCGAAAGATTGAGTGGGTAAATTCAGATTTTGCAAAATATGACTTTCTGATGTTTTGTAAGTATCAACAGATTTCATACATAAGATAAATGAATGTATCATATTATAATCATTATAATTATGAAAATTATTATGAAAATTATTATTTTCATACATGCACGCAAGTTTAATAAGCACAATTTTTCAAAAATAATTATGTATAAATATAAATATATTAGTCAAGAAGGTAAGAGTGCATGATCAAATTTGTCAAAATAAAAATAAAAATACAACATAAAAAAATTAAAAAATTAAAGAAGAAGAAAAAAAGGAAAAAAGGAAAAAAGAACTCCTAATGCGTCCGTGGTTGGGCAAGCCCAGCCCATTTTTACGACGTCAAAACCCTAGTAACCTCCTCCTTCGCTAACCCTCCTCCTCCGACTTCTCTCTCCAGCCTCCCTCCCTTCCCCTCCTCCGCGCGACGATCCGCAGCCTCCCCTCCCGGCCTCTTCCTTCCTCCTCCGCCGCCGACGGCAACCTCCTCTGCCGGTAAGTCCCGCCTACTCCTCTCCTTCGCGGCATCTCCTCCTTAGTTCCGTCTCGCTGCAGTCGCTGCTCGCTCAGCGCTTGAACCCTGGTGGCTCCGAAACCCTTCGGTCCTGATCCCCGCCGCGTCGCTCGTTATGGAATCAAGAAGTTGAGATGCTCCGACGCGGCACCAGATCGCGTCGTTAGCGTTCGAGCGGCGACGCGATCGAACGTCCGAATCCGGAATCGGCGTTCTCGCGGAGCTGCTCATGCCTTTTAGCGCGTTACGTGATTTGATTACGCGTCGTGTCGGCTTAGTATCTTGTGTTTATCTGGTCTGGTTGGCTAAGGGCGAGACAAAAGATTCGTCTTTCGACGTTGTTAGTTTTTTGAGTTCGTGAATTGAGGTTTAGTGTTTGGGTTAATGAAGTGTACGTGTGTCAAATGACGGCCTTAGCACGTGTTTCGACTCCTAGATACAGAAGCATAGCTCTTTCATTTTCATGCTGCTTCTATGCGATTGAAGAGTCGATGCAATGTGATGGCTGCTGAAAGGCGATATCGCTTTGCGTCGGGCTTTTGCAGTTTGGAATTGGAGTGAAGTCGCTTAACTTTTGCGGTTATGAACGGGGAAAGATATTAGTCGAAAGATTGATGCTTGTGTGGATTTATGTGTGTGTGTTATCGACTGTGATTGATGGGTTTAGTTCAATTGATGTTCCGTCCCTAAGGACACGGTTTTGTACTTCGTGTTCTGTTTTCACTCTGTTCCAGGACGCATAGAGTTGTCAAGGGAACTGTTGTTTGGGATTCATCTTTTTCCTGTAGTGGCAAGATCTGTGTAACTATATTCTGATATGTAATGTCCCTTTTGCATCAGGAAGGCATTCTCTCGCCTAAGCATCAAGTGGAAGAATGTCAGGGTATGTAAATTTGAGCTGTTTTTCTCTTTTTCTTTTCTGTGATTTTTTTTTTTCTTTTTCAAAGTAATGTAATGTTTCATTGCGATCAGTGGGATGGGGAAGAGTTATGTAACTCATAATGTTTCAGATCATCTAACAGGGCCTTATTTAGTAGTTTCTTTTTTCCCTTAAAGAGAGGAATTAATCAAGAATTAGGCTAACCTACTCTCATTTTGCAATTTTTCTTGCTATAATTAAGTACTTAACTCAGTTGTTAAGATTTTTTTTTGGTCCATTGCATGAATCTTTGCTTACTTTTGACTGTATTGCTTTCAGAGAAGAAGATGTTGCTTAATCTATTCTCATTTTGCTTTTTTCTTGCTATAATTAAGTACTTAACTGGATTGTTAAAATATTTTTGGTCCATTGTATGAATCTTTGCTTACTTTTGGTTGTATTGCTTTCAGAGAAGAAGATGTTCCGGCACCTGAGGTTGCGGTTGCGGCTGCGGCTCCAGCTTTGGGTGAGCCCATGGATCTCAATACAGCTTTACAACTTGTGCTGAGGAAGTCCCTGGCCCATGGTGGTCTTGTACGTGGTCTCCATGAAGGTGCCAAGGCCATAGAAAAGCATGCTGGACTGCTTTGCCTACTAGCGGAGGACTGCAACCAGCCCGATTATATCAAGTTGGTGAAGGCGCTATGCAATGAGCATAATGTCAGCCTGATCAATGTCCCTAGCGCTAAGACTCTCGGAGAGTGGGCTGGTGTAAGTTAGCTCCCCTGTTCAATTTTTATTTGTGCAACTTTTTTTATTACCTGTGCGGCAATGACAATCCGTATGTTTATCTCAGTGAAGCCTGGTTTGTTAGTTGAAATTGCAGTATCTTCTTGATGCTTAGTAATATTTTTCCATTTGTTCTGTACAGTTGTGTAAAATTGATTCTGAGGGGAAAGCAAGGAAGGTTGTTGGTTGCTCTTGCGTGGTCGTAAAGGTAATTTGTTGTACAGTAGTCTTATATTATTCAAAATAGCTTACTCCTGCTTTATATGGTTATGGTATTGGTCTTCCTTTTGTGCCTCCCAAAAAGGGGTAGACTGTAGCTGGCAAAACTGGAACTAGCTTTGAAATGTTTTGTTGGGCTTTATTATGATTTGCATTATAAGGAGATTATACAAGCTAGCTAGTTTCAGGCCTTTTAAGATTTTCTTAATGATCATTATCAGTGGCTTAGGTACTATTTTGAAACTCTTAAGTGCAGATTAAAACAGACATAATGTTCTTTTATTATGCTTGCTTGTGATTTTCTATATTGATGCAATCTCTGTTATTATTGCCATTTGTATGCCCTCAAAGAAAGCTGATCAATTTGCAGGATTTTGGGGAGGAGACCGAGGCACGTCATGTTGTTATGGAGTATGTCAAGTCTCACTGAGATTAGAAAGCTTTGAGGCATCTGGAGAGGATTTTCTTAGATAGTGATGAGATTTTTCTGATTATTTTTTAAGGAGACGGTAAACCAGTGGACATTTTTATCTTATGCATCTCTTCATCATCTTCCTGAGCTGAATCGAGCAACTTAGAGCGTTCAACTGTCTTAAGGGCTTGTCATCTTGTTTTCTTCCTATTAATCAATATTTGCAACATTTTGACATGTTCGATTATTAGCATTTCTGGAGTTTCTCTCAGAACTAATGGTTGATTGTTTTTGTGCATGATCCTTAAAATTTGTACACGATCTTCCAACATTCCGACTTTAGACTTTTTGGTCAATTCAATTGTCCAAGAGAATAAGGTCCACTGTGAAACTAATGGAGGTGCTTCTGCTTGTAGTTTGTTTATGTGCCCGCTCCTTCGCAATGGGGCTGTGTTGTTCGCATGTGATGGTCCTTCGCAATAGTCATCCTTTTATAGACGATGATTCAAGTGCTTGTTTGTTGGGCAATATTATTTGAATAGAAATGTGATAAAGTGTATTATAATTCGCAAATTGCTCAGTGTGATAAAGAACAGAGAAAATGATGATTAATGAAAGGAACCTTAAGTAGAAAAAAGAAATGAATAGTGGAATCAACAAAAAAGTATGAAGTTTTACAGTGAACGTGGAGTCACCGACGATTGAATCTCCTTATGCACTGTTTGTTTTTATACCTCGCTACGTAGCAGGTGTTTTGTAGCTACTAAAGGTTCTTGCGCTACTTGTGAGGGTTGATTCCTTGTGGAAGAGCGAAAAAGATCCTGAATCATCGATGGAGATATTTAGAAATTAGAACAACTTGAAATGGCATTGACGAATGCAATGTCGATCAATTGAAAGTACTAATAGGTTCTATTTAGTTGCTGAGATGTGATCTTTTATGTCAAGCTTCAGTATAGGTATCGATGTTTCTCTTCACCGAAAGACGTCCACTTTTTAAGTGGGTGAAAATGATGCAAAAAAGAAAAAAGAAAAAGGAACATTTAAGGCTCTATTGCTAACGTGGGGCGATATCAAAGAACCAAAACCGGAACCTGATTTCCGAGCAGTATGCGTAGATGTACTGCCTGTTCCATTATTCATGCCATCCACTTCATACCCGGCTCGACGGCATGTTAGATTGGTACAATTCATGTGGCAGGGCCTTTTAGTTGATGTCTGCATATACGAAAGCCTAAACAACCAGAGATGGAACTAAACTTTTCAGAAAACAAAGGTCGAGTGAGCTTAACCTCACTGCTGGTAGCCAGCTGAGAGATGATAATTTGAGAGTACCTCGGCAGCCATTCGCAAGGTAAGGATTGCCTTGCACAACCTTGCGAACAATGGCAATCATGTCCACTTCCATTTTCAGCGCGGATACAATGCGAAACTCTTTGCACTTGTAGCTTGTCTTGCTTTTCTCAGCGTTCTCACATGTTTAGTTCCCAGTTGCCCAGTAAAAGAACTAGAGGGACCTCCGTGAATCTGAGTTTCGAGAGATTGTCCACAAAGAAGTTGGAAAAGCCAGTCTGCTAAGAAAGAATAGCTGCAGGGACTGAAAGCCTTCAAAATCCTTCTGGCTGTGATGGCTCCTGAAACTTAAATCTGTAATTGAATGATTCTTTCGGGATGCTTGTCTTGCAGCAGCCGATAGCAGAACATGAGCCATTATTCACGTCCATTAGGTATTTGCAGAGGGCCATGCATCCGAAAACACATTCCCCATCTCGATCGTTGAAGAATGCAGAAGTATCATAAGGATAGCAATGAACCTGCTCTTGGTGTTGGAAGTAGGAATATGGCAAGCTTGAGCCAGGGGCTAAAACTTAAACAGCGGTCCTCACCAGAGGAGTTACGTCCAATCACCACATGTATCTCATGATCCTCGAGAAATGTTGTCTATCTGCTTCTTCTATACCAATGTGGTACTGAAGGATCGGTAGTCTTATTGCAGAAGACGTGAAATGACCCGGAAGGAATAGTCAAGTAACAGCCGTTGCTATCAAGCGGTAATGTGACATGGGATGGTGAGGTTTCCACAACTACTTTGGCATTTTGGCATCTGGGATCCGTTAACAGCGGTGCTTCTGCGATATCAATTCAGTTACCATTACTGCTGCTGTTGCTACAACTCTTGGTAGAGGTTTATGGCGGCCCGTGAGGGTCTTCACCTCTTGAACCGATCGACATTGCCAAAGTTGGTGAAGTCAATTTATAGATATTCGGCTTTCTGAGGTATTATCACATACAGGTTTCGACCAAGCCACACATATGAATGGACAGTCCATCCATCCAGAAGAAGGCCAAGTTGGTGTTGTGATCATATATGCTTATTTGACAACAGAACCAGTCAAGTTTTAGCAATCATATGGTTGGAGAATATGTAACAATCTGTAATCATGGCAAAAAATGGCCAATTCAAAGTATTTCATTAAGTTGCTGATGGCCTTCGATTATTTAGTTATCTATAGAGAGCTTTGCTACTATTTTACAGAAATTCTTAGATCACATCATCCAAGCATTTACTTTTCCACTCAAATCTTTATCAGGCTACAGATCATCGTGGTACAGGAACGCATCCAAGATGTCGTCCTTCTTCTTACAACCCCAGCGGCAATGCCAAGAACACAGAGAGTTGAAGATTGCAAGTCTTGTGGAATGGAGGGACATGATGTTTGATGTGGAAGGAGACTTCGAAAGAACAACAGCGTACCCGTCATCCATATAGTCTGTCCCTTCAGGGAACAGCTGCCACAAAAGGCTTCCAGCCCCGGCTCCACCTTTCTTGGTTGAGTCCAAGAGTGTCTTGTACACCAAGCTGATAAGCATGTCCCGGAATGACGAATTGTAGCCAGGGTCATTAGCAGAGACGCCAAATTCAGCAAACAAAACAGGCATGCCGAGATACATCTCAGCATCTTCAATGTGAGCTTCCATCCATGATTTTGTGAACTGGAGATGTGCATCCGTGATTGACGGTGATATCCTTCATCAAAGAATTAGACCGTTCAATTAGTGGGAGACACCCACTTTAAAGCTCTTTTATGAACATAACGAGCACACGTGTGCAATCCTACATATGCGGAAAGAATGCGCTGCGCATTCTTTTCTAGTTTGTCAAATAATTAAGAAAAACATGGTCTATATCTTCTTAATGCCAAATTGAGTTACTAAAAATACATCAGCAATAGGTTTGTAAGTTTCTAATATCAAGCCAAAGAGGCAACAAATCCAAATTGATTTCTTCCCATGACAGTGGAACGTTTTTCCGCAACCAGTGCCTAGTGCTTACCAAGAGTCTGCATAGATATGAACAGAGGCAAAATCAATCCCCAGAACCAGATGGTTCCTAATGAAGTCAGTACCAACTTGCTGTGCATATGTGTTTGGATTATACTGAACTTTGTTAAGAGTAGAGAGACCATAAAATCCTTCCAATCCAATCTCCACCAAATGCTTTGGGTCGATACTCTTCACAAACATTGCCATTTCTTCTATCCATGCCTGAAAAGTCCACACATGTTAGTACATATGCAACAAAGAAAAGTTTTACTTCCTACAAAAAACTCAAACCTTACAGAAAATGCTATTGCAATCTATCATTCATTTTTCCTTGGGTGAATAATTTTTAATAAAAATGGACCTGCAAGGTATCGCCAGATGGATCCAAGGTGCATCGTGGCTCGTTCATCAGTTCCCACGCAAAGATTGTAGGGTCCTCCTTGTAAGTTATGCTTGTGAACGTATTGACTCTATTAAGCACGGTCTGCATAAACCACCTATCAGTAAGCACAAACATGTCTGGACCGACAAATGATGCCCATCTCATACACTAAATTGAGAGGATAAAAAAAAAAAGTAAAAAAAAAGCAGCAACTGGCTTGCCTTAACATGAGCCTTGTAATAGCTCTTAAGAGTTGGATGAGAGAAGAATTGGTCATCGGATGTCAAGTTCAGGCCAGCTGCTTTGCCCCATTTGACATATTGTGCTTTGCCACCATAAGCTTCCCAATTATTAATTAACGACAAAATGAGCCTGATTTTGTACTTCTTCGCTTCACTCACCACAAAATCCAATGCCTGAAATTCAGAAAAAAAGTGGGATAGACTTTGAAAATCCATTAATTTCCATATTCAACCATGCTGTCCATGTATCTGTTGGAGACTGAGTGATTAGCAGGCAGGCCACAGGATCACACTTTTACCTAGGTAAAAATTAGTATGTCAGTCAGTACCTTGAAAACTACTTCATCATAAACTGATGGAGATTTCTGAAGAGCTCGCCATTGGCCGTCATTGAAAGCCCAAGTCCTACAGACGGTCAGTCCCACAGCAGATGCTTGTTGGAAAACCTCACTGACCTTCCCTCTCGTGGACTCATCCGCAGCAAACACCATCAACCAGTAGGTGTTGAACCCATTAACATAGAAAGGTTGGTCATTAACCACAAACTGGTTGCCCTTCTTCTGGACCATTGGCCACGCGTCGTCTTCCGTGTCACCTGGATAAGCACTGAACATCGTGGAAATACAATAAATCCAAGAAGCTACATGCCCAGAAAAGGGCTGCACGAGTCATCTGCAAATACTTCAAATCAGCATCAATGACAGGACCATATTGTGAATTAACACCTAACAAGTACAACAGTACGGAAGTGGCCTCATATCAAGCAAATAGCGCAATAAAACAACACAATTGACCTCACAACCGTGCACCATTCCATTTAACATGAACAAAGAACAAAGAACAATACCCCCCATTCCCGCTCCCGCTAAAGGAAGGACATTGATTTTCAGCTCCGTCCACCATCATCTCCAATGGCTCCATCGCCTCGCCGCCACAAACAGCCGGGCCGTCATTCACAAGCACCACGAAAACAACAACCACGCAAGAGAACAGGAGCTTCACCCGACATCCATGGCGTCAACTCGCAGCAACACCACACATACCCCTTTCCTCTCGAACCACCGCTTTCTTTATAACCATCATCCATAGGCAAAGTTTCCTCCCTGTAGAGAAAAGGCAAACTGTGAAGTTCAAGAAGAGTGAAGTGGAGGGGATTAGCCTAGCCCCTCCATAGCTTTTAAGCCAAGACAAAAGATTTTTGTTATCATAGCACATCACTGGTAAGACAAGTTTTTTCCCATCAAAGGGTCCTACCAGAACTGCAGTAATCCGACTGCCCACAAGAAGATCATCAAGACAACCCGGGGTCCCTCTCGGCAACGCTTGTTGCTAAAAATTTAAACTGAAGAGATCACATAAAACGACTGATTCTCGAAAGAGCTCGCGTGAACGGGGTTCGAAGCAAACGTACCGGTGGGCAGAGCTTTCCGAGGTGAATGCGAAAGACACCGCGGTAGGGTCACGTGTAAGAACGGGGAAGAGAGAGAGAGAGAGAGAGAGAGAAAGAGAGATGGCATGCAGAAGAAGGCGAAGAGCAATGGCGGACGCATTGATGGGAAGGGTTGGCCAAGGCCTTCCCTGTTGTCGGTCGCCAATTGTCGGCTCTTCATTACCCAAAAAAAAAAAAAAAGCTTCTCTCTTTTTTCATTTTTTTTAAAAGAATTTTTGTATATTTGAAGGTATAATTACCAAAGATTTATTTGATAATTATTGGGGATAAAACATCAACTGGAAAAAAAAAAGAAAGGGCCAAGTAAGGTTTAGAAATTAACTCATGGAACACATATAGTTTTGGAAAAAGTGCTTACTTTTATTCGCTAAATTACATGGAGACCACCCATTTAAAATTATATTAGAGAAGATGGCGAAAAATATAATTATATTAGTTTCAAGGCGACTCAATCTCTAAATCGGATTTGCTTAACAAGGATTGACATCCCCAGCTTGGTTAGAGCCAATCTTTGCCATCGGATTGTGATGAGAATCAATATCCTCCACCGTTAGATCAAGTATATCTCTACCACGGATCAATTAAATAAGAATTGATATCCTCTACTTTTAAATCGTGTAGAAGATTAATGGTTGTAAATAAAATGACTTCTGTATAAATAAGGGAGCCATTCCTCTCATTTGGATCATCCAAATCATTTGAGCAATACAAATAATTTTTAGAGTTAATATCACGAAAAATCCCAAACTGTTACATCCGTGGTAAATTTATTCAAAACTAATTTTGTGATCACTAAAAATCTTAAACTAGTACATCTTTGACAAATTTATTTTATGTTAATTTCCATCAAATTTTATTGTCAAATTATTGAGTTGGATGACACGTGATAATTGATCGGTATACCAATTTAAGATTTTACTTTCCGTTTGTTACAGCTGTACTAATTTTATGATTTTTTTTGTAGCATTAATGCAATTTAATAGAGAGTATATACTAATTTGGATTTTTGGTAGTTAAAAAATTAATTTGAGATAAATTTATCACAAGTATATCAATTTATGTTTTTTTTTATAGTTATTTGGGATAAATTTATCATATGTATACCGATTTAGAGTTTTTGGTAATAAAATAAATTAGTTTTGGATAAATTTATCACGGATGTAACAATTTGGGATTTTTCGTGATATTAATCCTATTTTTTAAAGCTTCTCTCTACTTACTCCCTCTCTAGAAATTTCTTTCTTTTAATGTAAGAGTGTGAGTAAGACTAAAGCTTGCTTAGGCTCGATTCGAGCAATTCAAAGAATGTCCCGTGACATTAAGACATGGATGCCTCCTCCTTTCTTATTCTTGCTCTATCAATGAACAGAATGAGAGAATAAATCTACTGAAAAGACAATCGGCCCTTCATTATTCATCATTGAACAAAATGAGGGAATAAACCTATCGAAATCGAGTCCAAATCAACTGATTACGCAGAGCCAAAAAATCAATGCAGCACATGAATTACACGGTCTAAATGGTCTCTCTTCACCGCCTCAAAAGAAACTTTGTATAACTACGTTGACATCAGCGCAATGTCAGCTAAAAGAAACAATTAATTATGATTAGTGAAAAGAAAACAAATAATCATAGCCGATCCTATAACTCAGTGGGATCAACCTCTTCAAATTTCCAATTTCAAGACTCAACAAGCCTTTCTAAAAAGGCCTCATCATTTTAAAATTTATGATTGACAAGACCCAATCGATAACTCATTATAACCTATCAAAACATATCCAACCTTAAGATTCAAAACCTTAAACCCAATTTCATGTGAAGACAAGACAAGCTATAATTATAGACTTTAAGTTTTGCTGGGCTTTGCAAGGAGAATGACATTTTAGGTTGTGATAGCTGCACCATTAAATCGATGACACATAAGAACATCATGGAAAATAGTTTTTTGAATTGTACCACAAAGTTGACTATGGTACATATCACATGACAACATGATTTACTATAATAGTTTTCAGTCACAACGCGAGAGCCATCGGCCAGCGTCACATAATCAACATAAAATGCTTCATCCGTCAAAGTCGGAGTGGAAGATTGCACTGGCAGTGAGTTCAACTTAAAGCATAGTTATCCAGCAGCCACTCCAAAGGAATAACATACAAATTTCAAGCATGCAAGACGGAGGCATAAATTGAACAACCATACTTTGAAGCAAACTCAATGTGTCCAAGAGTCATAACAAGCCACAAGGCAAGCACTCATGCCTTGAGGTTGATTAACAACTGATCATTGATCATGTCTTCATCAACTTGCCAGCAGGAAAGAACATAGTAAACAATCTAAACAACAGCAGCATCCTTCGATAAACAAGCTTTAAACAGAACAAGAGACTAAACAAGTTCCACATATGAGAACTATTTATTTTGTTGAAGGAAAGAAGCCGGTGGCCTCACATAAGTAAAGCCTGTGAAGGGATTTCCTGCGGCAGTGGGACTGGCAGCAGGGGAATCCGCGATTGGCATGTCGGTCCATTTTTTTTCGAAATTGGCGATGCAATGCTTTCCAGCAACTTCCGGAAGAAAACTGGGCTTGATCTCCCGCGCCTCTAGTTTCTTCCAGTTGATCATCTTGAACCATTTGTGGTTCTTGATGTCCACACTCCCACCATTAGGCCCACTGCCTAGGCGCTTGCTGGGATCTTTCTGTAGCAGCTGCAGCATGTCGGATCATCTTTAGTTCTCTTATGGATTGCAAGATTGAATATGTTGCAGAAAAAGTGATATATTTCCATTATCTGGGTAGCTCACGTCATACTTTTTCAAGCAAAACAGAGGGTACTTGCAGGGGCTAACAAGTCAACGAAAGACCGATTGATTACCATACTCAATAGATAAGAGATGATTCAGAAAAAGAGAGACAAATATCAGATAATGATAAGCTGACTAAGGAAATTTTATGCAGATGTTCCCGATGCAATAACAATTGCATAGATCCATGCTCTCAGGATATGTTGTCAATTATATTGCCAATGCCTTTGTATCAAATCCGACGATCATCAGAGATCGAGGCCATTTGCTGGTTGTGAACTTAGGCATACCCAGAAATTAAGGTATAAATGCCAGGTGAATTTGACTAATCCAGTTAGTTCACACTAACTTATGTTTCTGAATATCCATCCCTAATAAAGCTGTGCCTGAACTTGCCTGCCTGTCCACTAACTTAACAATGTATGATAGCTGTTTGCTAAAACAGGCAGTTCCAACCACATCTAATATTCTGTCTTAACATTGGTGTGATCAAGAAACATTGCATGTGCTTTTAACAATGCATAAGAAGGGGCTATCTCACTATGTAGATGGAGAAGAAACATCGGCACAAATTTAAACAGAAGATAGTTAATAGTCACAAAGACTAAAACAGTGCATGATTGTCCACCAAGTCGACATAATACTGTCGAACGCAGAAATAGAAGGAATGCACATAATATACACATGCAATGCTGATAAGCAGGAAAACATAACAGGAATTCCTGCAGACTTACTCCTTTCAACAGAGAATGAGCTTCACTGGAAAGAAAATTTGGTAGCTTTATTTTGTCCTTGACTATCTTCTCTTGAATCTTATTCCGGTTTCCACCAATAAAAGGAGGCTGCATAAATGAATTGAAACGGAATAGACAAGACATTAGCTTGATAGTTTTTATGTGTATTCTGCATATAACTACATATTCAAGTATTCCATCAAATAAAGAGACTGCTAACCTCATAAATAACACTAGAGCTATATAGTAAGTACATAAATCTTCCATTGCAAGTAACTAATAAGACAATGGCAAAACTTAGGTTGCTGTGACCAAGTAAATAACAGATATCTCATCATAAACACATTTAGCTATTTCCAGTAAGAGATGAAAACTGGATGAATATGAGATAATCGACCGTCATCACTCCTAACATGTAAACAAACTAGTGATGCTTTAGTCTTCACCAACCATATTGCATTCATCATGTAACCAAAATAACAGCTTAGCTATTATGATGGGGAACCATCAAAGCAAATTCATATAGATCAGCATGGGTGAGGTCCAGCAATGGTGTCTCCATCAAAATCAAAAAAAATTTACACAGAAAAACAACTAAGACAAATGGCAGGAATGCCAACCTTTCCAGTAAGCATCTCAAATAACAGCACACCCACACTCCACCAGTCTGCAGCTTTATCATGCCCCTTTCCAAGGACAATTTCGGGTGCCATATATTCCACCGTTCCACACAAGGAATTAGATCTTTCGTTCTCTTCAAATTGCTTTGCAAGGCCAAAATCAGTCAAGACAACCTAATCACAAAAAATCATATATCAAGTCTCATGAAATTCTAAACAAGGACGGGTGGGATGTGCCTGACTATGACCAGAAACAGAAAACAATCTGAAGTCCCCCAGAGAGAGAGAGAAAGAGAGAGTACATGGCCTTCGGCATCCAGTAGGATATTTTCTGGTTTGAGATCCCTATGCATTATGCCATTTGCATGAAGATGAGCCACTGCAGAAACAATTTCAGCAGTGTAGATACGTGCCAAATCCTCTCTGAAACAATTTCAAATATAAAGTCAACCCAATTACACACTATATATCACACAAAAATTTGGAAGGCAAACCTGAAAAGGCCAAAGTCAACCCAATTACACACACTTTATATATCACACAAAACTTTGGAAGGCAAACCTGAAAAGGCCCTGATGATAGAGCTGAAAAAAGAGATGGCCCCCATTTATAAAGTCCAGCACGAGATAGAGCCTGTATTTGGTCTGCAAGTGCACGTGAAGAGCAATTTCAGTTACAAGACTGAGAAGGGTATTACAGACATGGCAAAAACATTTAAAGCATCAGTGGAACTATGACCGATTTTTATCACAAAGGTAGGACAGTGGAAGTACCTGGAAAGAATACCTAAGCTGGACAATGAATGGGTGATCAATTTTGGTTAAAATGTCTCTCTCTGCTTTCATGTACTCAGCATGATTCTTCTCCATGATTTTGTCCTTTCTCATTACCTTCATTGCATATATATCAGAAGTGCCCTTTTTCCTCACTTGCAAGACTTTTGCAAATGCACCACAGCCTACAACCTTTAAAGGCTCAAAATCTTCAAGACATACACTCTCAACTTTCAAGGGATCTCCTTCAACGGTGTCAAGTTTCTTATTGCCTCCGGCATCATTCATGGACTCTTGATTTTCCTTGACGGTATCCTGATTAAAACACTCCACAAAATCCAATGACTCATCACTTTCACTTAGAGTGAGCATACTCAACCTCAATGTTTGATTGACACAAGAGGAGGGACCAACCAGAGAATGCGACCTGCTACATATGACAACTGGATTGTCATAGATGAGTTCATTCGCATCTGCACCAGACACAGAGTTTCCATCGACAGTCACCTCCAAGCAGGGTTGGACTGGTGCAGGACCAAACACATCAGAGAAATCAAATTCGAGGTGATCCGTGACAACAGCATCCTGAGAATTCATAGGAAAAAGTAGCTTGTTCGGGAATGGTATGCATCTCTGGCTGTTGGTCGAACCAGATGACTGAGAAACCATACTGTCACTTGTATACTCCCAACTTTGGAAGGCCAAACCAATAATCAGCCAGAGATGTTTCCAAAGCAGCTACACGTCGGTCTTCCCAATTATCTTAAGGTTATAAAGTGCAGCGGGGCTCCTGTCAATGGCCTTAATCAAAAGGAAATTCACGTATGCAAAAGCAGTTCCGAGAAATTTAGGCAGCAAGCTGAGCAAAATCCACAGGTAGAGGCTGTTCTTGTTTCCCGAATCACAGGAAACCACAGATCCCACAGTAACTCTTGAACTCATGAAGATCTGGAAAGCTAATCTGCAGTTCAATGAAAGACAAAGGGAAATTAGTGAAGCTGAACCAAACAGTGAAATCCATTTATTAATATAAGTCTCCACAAGAGACCATCTGATGAAATGCATGATAGTGTTAGGAATTCAGGTTCTTCCTCCTCTTTAATCGCAAATTGTAAAGATGACCAATCAAATACAATAACAATCTAGTGTTTTTATTTTGCTTTATTCTTTGGTAAGCTGATACAATTATTCAGCAGGAGGAAAAAATTTCTTGGTCATAAGCATATTTAACAAGGAATGTCCTAATCTTTGGAGCACTAACAGCAGTGTATTGAAATTGCAAACTTCATTCGTTCGGTTGCTTAAGTAGTGCCCGCGACTTGCTAACAAAATCTAGAATTAATTGCGCAATCGTATTAGAATTCGCATTCACGATGTCCAATCGCCGCCCTTCGTCAGACAACGATCCGAAATTCGAGACTTGGGACATCCAACCGCAGCAAAATCAACGACAGCAAAACGTCAAGAAAATTCCCAAAAAGGAAAGAGCTTTATACCATGATCTAAACCCAAAATCTAAAACTCAAGCAGGAAAAAAAAAAAAAAAGGGAAAGACCAAAAACCCTCCAAGATAGAGCCCGAAACACAGATCCGGAAAAAAAAAAAACCAGAACCTCAAACCACCCTCAACCGAGCTACAAAATCCTCGCACGACCAGAAACAAACGACGTATCGAACAACGAGAAGTTGCCCACAAATTTTAATCTCCAACCCAGAAAAACTAGAGATACAAGCACATCATTGAACACAACCAGGCGGCGTCGTCGACAACTAACAGCGCCAAGACTCGAAATTTCCCTCCTTTTCCTCGGAATTATCGCCGGACGACGCGAATCGAAGCGGAATTTCAACCCAAAGAAACCGACCCAGAAGAGGAATTCGAACGCAGAGACGCGAGAGAGATCGTACCAGAGATGAATGCAGAGAGAGATTGAGGGAGAGATGGCCAGCGAGATGCAGCGTGCTGTGAAGAACGTCTTTCGAAAAGCTAGTCCGCGAAGGCACGAAGGCTCATCGCGTCGCCACATATATAATAGACGTGCCGGAGCTTCCCGACACGTGGCGCGACGTGAGTGGCGAGCCCTCGCAGAGGAATGGAATAGGAATATTTTATCATGAGGTTTAATTTTTGGAATATGCCTATTCCGATAAGATGTCCTTGGAATCTAACGATATGTGGTATTTTCGAAAAACAAATTTGGCTGGACAGCTACGTGAGTTTAAAAAAGATAAAATTTTGATGCATGCGCAGTTAAATTTAATTTTTTTTCTGGTTAAGTTCTATTTTGATTTTGTTATGATTGATTTATAGAATTATTTTAACCAAATGATGTAACGGATCATTATTGATTTTTTTCTGGTTAAGTTTTATTTTGATTTTGTTATGGTTGATTTATAGAATTATTTTAACTGAATGATGTGACGGATCAGTATTTAAATTCACTCACTTAATTAAATATCCTTTTATACTCAAGAGAGTGCCACAAAAAAAATTAAAATTATGCCCATCATCACACCAAGATCCTAATCTTTTTTTTTTTTTGTGAAAAATTAAGATCCTCGGACATATACGGACCTAACAAAAACACCCTCCTCTATCTACCATAAAAATTGTCGATACCCCAATTTTTTTCTCTCTCATCTCTAATATTCCCGAACTAGTACCAATGCTACAAAAGTTCAAGATACCGATTAGTTCAGCAATGTTAACTATATTCAAAAAAAGGTTTAGGCGTCATCGACATAATTTAAGATTCTTTGTGATGAAAATAAAGAGTTTCTAGTGTTGGCGTCATGGTAAAAATAGTTTAATTTTTTCTTTTAAAATCTAGTAAATGATTTTTTCTAAAAGTGGTCTTAAACTATACCTGGATTGCAAATAATGGCATCGATCGGTCACGCTATCTCGATCGGTCACGCAACATCACAAAAAATATGCAACTTTTATTCGATGTGGAGTGGACGGCGTGCTGAGCTGGCGAACGGGTGGAGTCCACCACGGCGTGCGCGGCCACGCCACGCTCCCTCGACCACTTGCACGATCGAAGAAGGACGCCTCCTTTGGAGCCGCCGATGGAACGGTGGTGGCCCAAGGAAGGAATTCTTTTTTGTCTTTTTGACTCCTTGGGATATGATTCTTTTTGAATGTTTATCTTGGACGGCAGGCCAATGAGGGATTTTTGTTTTCATGGACGGTAGCTTAGCCTCTAAGCACTTACATTCGATACTCTAATTATTTGGGTTGGTTAATTTTTTTTTTGTATTCCAAAAATATGTGGTCTGTGTCAGATCGATTTGACCGTTCGGGGAAAAAGAATGTAGGAAAGCAAACGATAATCTTGCTTTCTGGTTATGACTCCGTCGCAAAGGGATTGGACTTTCTGTAAGACGGGTTTTCAAAATGATGGATTTTATGGCATAAATTCACTCATGTTAGATTGATTTGATTGTTCGGGGCTTGCTTTCGAGTTATAACTCCATCACAAAAGGATTCGACTTTTTGTAAAATAGGTTTTTGAAAAGGTGGTTTTGATGGTATCAATTTGCTCGTGTTAGATCGATTTGACTGTTTGGGAAAAGAATGTGGGAAACAAACATAAGCTTGATCTCGCGTTATAACTCCATCACAAAGGGGTTGGACTTTTTGTGAGATGGGTTTTCGAAAAGATGGGTTTGATGGTATGCACATGTGCGAAAGCACGCCAGCTCTTGCATGAATGGGTTTGATGGAGATGAATCCAAATGACCCCCTAAATAAAAAGAAAATCGCATTGACTTTTAGATTACGATATATTCCTCTTTTCTATGTACATGTATGTGTGGTGTTTATGGGGTTCAAACCTTGAAATTTAAAGGAAAACACTAAGGGTCCGTTGTTTCGCGAAAAATAATTTAGGAAAATATTTTCGGAATTTTCGCGTTCGTTTAACGGAAAATGAATTCCTCGGAGGAAAATATTTTCCATCAAAGGAAAAAAGTCTTTAAAGTAGAGGAAAATGTTTTCCACAGGTTTTGAAAAGTGGAAAACATTTTCCTTACTCTTCTCTCTTATCTCACACCTCTACAAATTCCCGACTTTCTCCTCCCCTTTATTTTTCTTCTTTTCTTTGTTCATTTGAATTATTTTTTAATTTTATTTTTCTTTTTTTAATTTGAATTATTTTTAATTTCCTTTTTTTTTTTTTTTGTTTCATCTTCTTCTTTCTTTGCCAGTCGTCGAGGCCAAAGTGAACCTCAAGCTCGTCGATCTTTAACTCACGCTCGTTGATCCGGGTGAGCCTCGAGCTTGACGCTCGCGCTTTCGCTAATCTCTGGGGAGCGAGAAAATATTTTCCTTACCGAACACCTGGAAAATATTTTCCAAAACATTTTCGAGTTTTAGCCGAACACTAGAAAATATTGTCATTTTCCTGGAAAATGACTTCTGGGAAAATATTTTCCGAAAATTGTTCATTTTCCGTGAAACGAATGGACCCTAAATAAGATTACTAGAAGATAAATGTTGTTGAAATTAAAATTGAAGATGGTTTGTACAAACTTTGCTTGGAGGGAAACATTGATGCGAACTTTGCATCAATACCGACAAGTTTGAGTTGAAAAGGGAAGTTAAGATTGTACTTGTTTGAATGCAAGAATTTTCCATGAATTAGTTTCCTAAACTTTCACGTGTTGGGTTTGCCAAGAATGATCAATCAACAGAAGACTTAAAACAAATATGCATATCTTAAATTAGGAAAATGGGTCCACCAACTTGAAAATGGGAAAATATTATCTTCAAAAATTGATCTCTCGGAAAACATTATTTTTAAAAATCATAAAGTACCCTAAAATTGAAAGTAAATGCGTTGAACACCAGGAATATTCAGACACAAGTTTGGCAAAGTTTTGATATAGGCAACGCATGCCTTCTTTCTCTATGTTTCCTCTATTTATAGATCTCGAGTTCTCTTTCTTTAATTGCCATCACGCCTTCATGATTTCCTCCATCTTAAGCATTTCTCATTAACTGTTCTTTCCATCTTTGGATCTTACTCCGGCTCATAACTGTCCCCGCTTAAACTAGGGTAAAGTGCACAATTATGTCGAGTGATAAGTGCACAAATATACAATAAAACCACCCATACAAGTGTGCCGCCCAGCGAGTAGCTACTAATTATTGTCCAATGCCAAATTAATGGGAGATTGTCTTTCTCAATATGAGCATTAGATCGGGATAAACTCGATTTAACTTCACTTGTCTTTACTTTGACCAAATGGCAATAAATATAATTCTATTTATCATTTTACTTTGATTAATATCACGAAAAATCTCAAATTATGTCAACTGTTACACAAATATCTCAAACTTTGTTTTTTTATGTCACTAAAAACTCTAAACTCACTCATACGACACAAATATCCCAAACTTTTTTTTCGTAAAATAGAGAGTATGATTTAGGGGTATTAGAACCGAATGGGAAAATCGAATTAAATTGAACCAAAATTTCGTTCCTTTTTTGTTCAATTCAAGTTTCGATTCAAATAATAAAAAAGAAAAGAAAAAAAAATTATTCATGGTCGGACCAAACTAAACTAAAAATTGTCTCTTTTCTCAATATTATAATTTATGCAATCTCTCTCATTTGTCACTAAACATAACGAAAATCAAAAAGTGGGCCCCACATTGGCGACATGAATAGAGTATAGCATGGATGACGTGGCATCAAAGTTGTCCATAATATTTTCACAGTTAGTATTGTAAGGGTGCGTATGACAAAATTTTGAAATAGAAATTGATTTATGGCCAGAAATTGATAATAAAAATTGAGAAATTAAAAATTTTAGTTTTGATTTCTTCTTCAAATTTATTTCGGAATACAAATCTATTCCAAAATTAAAAAAATCAAATCGCTTATCAAACAGTTTACATTCCAAACTATTATAACAAACAAACAGAGAAATAGAAAATGAGAAATTTTATCATATGCGCCCTAAATCCTCCTGTCTTTTCTGCATGTCTTTGGGTTTGAAGGCCATAAGAGGGCCGAACGAATCGGCAAGCCCAGTGAAATCAGAATCGGTCCATCACCCTTCTTATCATCGCAATCACAGGCCGCGGACGACCAAATTCTGACCTCGGAGCCCGTCCCACGAGCGACACGGCACCAGAGTCGTTCCTCTGGTCTCGAAGGCGCCTGGAGTTTCGTCCCTTGCAGATGAAGTGTTCGACGAAATGCCGGTGAAGACTGTGCCTGGTTTGCAAGATGCTTTTCTCCAGAGCTGCTCGCCGCCTCCTTCGCAATTCCAATGACCAACTCCCAGTCTCTCTGTTTCGTCGCCTGAAGACCCTCCCTTCGGCTTCCTCCTTCGACGAATCTCCTCTCCAAACCCGCAAGAAAGATGACTACTTTGCAGTCGTCCAGCACGTCTCCAACATCGTTCGCCACGACTACTACCTGGAGCGGACCCTCAACAAGATGCGCGTTTCCCTGACCTCCGACCTCGTCTACCGCGTCCTTCGCGCCTGCTCCCGCTCCGGCACCGAGTCGTTGCGGTTCTTCAACTGGGCTTGCACCTGCCAGCCGGCTTCCTACGTCCCGACTTCAGTGGAATATGAAGAGATTGTCAAGATCCTGGCTCAAACCAAGAAGTACGAGTCCATGTGGAAGATCATCCACCAGATGAAAAGCCAGCATCTGGGTCTTTCTCCGAACACCGCGTGTTTCGTCATCGAGGAGTTCGGTAAGCACGGGCTTATTGATCAGGCGGTCGAGATCTTCAATAAGTTGAAGCACTTTGATTGTAAGCAGAATGTGGACACCCACAATTCTTTGCTGTTCGCTCTTTGCGAAGTCAAGATGTTTCACGGGGCTTATGCCCTGATCAGGCGGATGATCAGAAAAGGAGAGGCTCCGGATAAGAGAACCTTCACGATCCTTGTTAATGGCTGGTGCTCTGCTGGCAAAATGAGGGAGGCACAGGACTTTTTAGAGGAGATGAGTAAAAAAGGGTTTAATCCTCCGGTGAGGGGTCGTGATCTTTTGATTGAAGGGTTGTTGAACGCGGGTTATTTGGAGTCTGCTAAGGGAATGGTGAGGAAGATGACTAAGGAAGGGTTTGTGCCTGATGTTGGGACCTTTAATTCTTTGATGGAAGCCATTGTGAAATCTGGGGAGCTTGATTTTGGTCTTAGTCTTTATCATAGCGTATGCAAACTAGGACTATGTCCCGACATTGTTACTTACAAACTTTTGATACCAGCTGTTTCTAAGGCGGGAATGATTGATGAGGCTTTCAGGCTTCTGCATAGATCGATTGAGGATGGACATAAGCCTTTTCCTAGTCTATATGCGCCTATAATAAAAGGGATGTTTAGGATGGGACAGTTTGATGATGCATTTAGTTTCTTCAGTGAAATGAAACTTAAGGGTCATCCACCTAATCGGCCAGTTTATACAATGTTGATAACCATGTGTGGACGTGGAGGTAGGTATGTAGAGGCTGCTAACTATCTGGCTGAGATGACTGAGTTTGGCTTTACGCCCATTTCCCGGTGCTTTGACATGGTTACTGATGGCTTGAGGAGTTGCGGGAAGCATGATCTAGCTGAAAAGATGATGCAGTTGGAGGTCTCCCTGCAGTGATTGATGATGGCTATTTGAATACTGCAAGGTATCATCTTTGTCATTTAAGACGTGGTGTTGGCCATAACTATCATATATTCATTTGGATTGAAGCTTCGACCTGACAGAATTTGCAGATTCTTATCCTGATGTTATATCCATTAATGTTTCTCCTTAAGTTTTCTTTTCCACACGTTTGCTGGCTTGACGATCTGGGTGCCCTCGAATGAAGCAGGGACTGCTCAAGGAGGATCTTTGAGGCTTTGTCCCACTTTAAGACATCTGGTTTGTTGTGCAGTGACTCTCACTTGGGAATAATTTATGAACAAGTTCGAGAACAGAAAGCCATTGGAGAAGCTTGAATTGGATATGCTTAAACAAGCAAAATTGGATGAACATAGTTTGGCAAGCGCAGTATGACTTGCTTCTTTGGAGTTTCATTCTAGTTGTTGTTGGACACCTGGTAACTATTTTATTTTTGCCTCAGTGGATTTGATCATTAAGTCTTTCTGCTTTGTCTCAGTGGAGTCACTGTTGACAGAGCCTGGATTTTGGTGATAAGACCTCGGAATAGCCATCATGAATCTATGATGCTAGGGTTTCTATTTTTTGTGTTGAAGCTGCAAAGGAAAACGAAAGTGCTATAAAAGATTTGTTGAAGGATCTGTTGCTTTGGGTTGAACTTTTAAGGAAGATAGCCCTCATGGTCGTTTCATGTGGTGATCAATGGAAGGTGACCATCGTCGATGATTACGTAACTGAGAAGAGTAATCTCGGCAGACAGTTCCTGTTTCAAATGGGATATTAAACAGGCTAATTCTACCCTGTTTCCTGCTTGTTCTGCACTAACGTTATTGAATATTCATCTCAATGTGGAAGCTCTGCAAAATCCCGTTGGGATCACAAATGGGAAACGTTTTGTGTACAGTTGCCAGGAATATCTCAGTTTTGTAGTTAATGCACTGCAAAATGTCAATGCTCGGCTATATGCTTGCTTTTCAAAGGTCTTGTATTTTCAGAAACTATTGTCGAGTCAGAAACACTGCCTGAGAGACATGGCCTACTATCAAAACAAAACAGGGAAGAAAATCTTCGAGGTTTCTGTTCAGATTTGAAAATAGGAAAGAACAAATGCATAGGACGAACTTCCACCTACATCACGATATTAAGAAGCGGGAGACAGTATTATACATTCAGAAAGAAGCATTCCAGCATGGGGACCGGATTTATACGACGTAACTGATATTGCAAACAAGAAGACCAGAGACTTCATCTGAAGAATCCAGACACATAGTAAACTCAAATCTCAGATAGACCTAACTAGATTGCCAAAGATCGAGGTTGCCCTAAATGATGCCCCTCGGCATTGTGCGTCACCCTGCCTTCTCATCATGGCCATCATCACAAGTGCGGCATCCTTGCCTTCTGATCATCTCCTGACCCATCGGGACCTGGAGTCGCAAGCCCCTGATGAATCAAAGTTCTGATCCAAAAGCTGACCAAGAGAAGTTTCTCTTGGTCTGCTTAGAAAGTGAAGGAATTGAAGGGCTTATGAGTGCCTTTTTGTAGGTGTCTGCAGTGGCAGGATCTTCTCAGCATATGCTTTAAAGGAACAACCTTTTGTCCTCCACTTTGTATAAGTCACCAAACATCCTAGAAATCCCAAGGAATCTTCTGTGACTTCAGCTTCACTCACTCTCTCTCTCTCCCTACTCCTAGACGATAAAGCGTTGGGTTCTTCACTATATCTGATCTACGCAAAAGGAGCATAAGGGCATATTCCGAATTAGAGGATACTAATTTAGGCTTCATTCCTCGTAGTGAATGGTCAAAAATTTGGTGCATCTACACGCACAGAGCATGGGAAGTCTTCTCTAGGCAAGCAAGCTATATCCACAAATGAGGAGTCTTTTCAGCTGAAACCAAACCAGAAACTGCTCAGTTTCCCACCAGTCCTCCATCGCATGATGATCAGAAACCAAACCAGAAACTGCTCGAAGGAAGCCAATAACTTTTTGATAAAGTGATTGCGGGACACGATTGTCTCACTTCTCATGTGACGCGTGGTGCGCCAGATGTATGATAGTTTTTCTCATGGTCGCCACAACAAAGAATGGAATGTGACTACCCGGTGAAGAGATTCCGAGCAAATTTGAGATGAAATGGAAATTAACCACATGATTTGGTCCAAATGGTCGATAAAATTAGATACTACCATGATGGTTCCTCCTCTTCGATTCTTCACAAATGATTTCCTTTGAGCCAAATATTATTTTACCATCGACCATACTTACTGAAACTTCCGCATATTTTAATAATTTCATTTCGTGAAATTATTATGACATAACATTCACATTCAGTCATATCGAACAACTAGGCTTTAACGAGGTTATCTTGATTCCTCAATTTCCATTGTTATTTATCATGACATTTCAATCGCTTCGTTCCACTTGATGAAATGATGCCCTAGCCCGTTTCAAGGTCAAAACCATATTACCTTTTGGGCCAAAAAAAAAGAGAGAGGAAGAACTGACAACCTGGTGGCCTAACAATTATGAGAGATCTTCATGTGTTCTGAAAGGACCTTTTCATCTGTCCATCTCAGGAACAGAGCTCCAAATATACTTCTCACTCTGTCATTTTCCAAAATGAAATAATTACATATTCGGAAGATACAATTATCGATAACTTGCTATGTACTTGACAAATAAGAAATTTCTTATTCATATTTGAGTGCATCTGAACCGTTGATAATGTAGATCCCATGATGCATTTGGGTGACGATTCTTGTTATCAATGGTAGTGATGAAGTCGTATGGCAGGATTGGCTTGCTTCTCACATGTTGGAAACGCACAGTACACCCATTGTATGATTGTTTTTCTCATGGTCACAACAAGAAAGGTGGAACTTGACTATCCAGTAAAGAGATTTCGAGCAAATTTGAGATAAGACGGAAAATTAATCGGATGATTTAGTACATTAAAGAATATGGTTAATAAAATTAGATGGACTACCATGATGGTTCCTCATATCCGAGCCCCACAAGAAATGATTTCCCTTGAGCCAAACATTATTGACTACCAACCAAACTTTCTGAAACTTCCACATATTTTAACCATTTCATTCATGAAATTATTATGACATAACATTCGCATTCAATTTTATTGAACAACTAATATACACATAAAGAGGCTTATGAGACTATTTTGATTCCTCAATTTTCATTATTATTTATAATTCGACATTTCAGTCGCTTCATTTTACTTGATGAAATGACCCCACACATAGCCCCGTTTCAAAATCAAAACTGTATCATCTTTTGGGCCCAAAAAAAAAAAAGAAGAAGAGGGAAATGGGATATGACAACTTTGTGACATAGCAATTATGAGAGGTTTTTAGGTGCTTTGGAAGGATCATTTCAATCCCATCGAATGAACAAAGCTCCAAAATTCTTTACATTCCATCATTTTCAAAAAGAAATAATTACATTATCAGGAAACACAATTATCGATAATAATTTTTCGAGAGGACCCACATGATGTTATTTGATAAATAGGAAATTTCATTTCCGTATCCGTGTCCATCTAAACCGACGATAATGTAGATCTCATCATCGTTATCAATGGCGGTGATGGATCCGTTGTGATGAATCGCGCGTTTTTTGTAAGTCGCCGGACGGTTCGGTCGCTTGCTAGCAGTATGCGCCGGCTGACAGCCACGGTGCCGGATGAGTCCCTGTGTCTGTTGCCTGGTAAACGAGACGAAAGAAAACGACGATCGAGTGGCTCTGGACTTGGAAAGCGTTGTCCCCGTGTGTTTGATTTTGGTAGGAGCGCGGCGTTCGCTTCGACGTTGTTGGTTGGAGAAACGCCTGAAACGATGATCCGTGATGGATTGCGCTCGTGTGACTTGGATTCCATTTCGATCTTTTGATGGTTGTGTGCGTTCATACATCTGGTTTGAGTACTCTACTTGCGAGGGTTTATAGGAGTGTGATATTGAAACGGAGACACGTCTGGCTTTATGGCGTTAGTTGTCTGGCACACATCTGGTTGAGTACTCTATTTTTTACTCTGAAGCTCATAGCAACATAGTGATTATGGCTTGTTTACTTTGACTTAATGATTTCCAAGGGAGGCCTAAATGGCTTTCTATCGTCCTCTACTCATCAGTTGAAATCGGGTGCTGGTGATAATCTATCCCGTTGTTTTGATGTGAGTTCTGTTTCAGAAGTTATGTTTGTTTACCTGTTATTGGACTTGTTGCAAAGAATATTGCTGAGAAACCCAGGTAGATGGCTAGTCATTCGGGGACTCAAAAGGCGCTGTGAGGCAATCGGTGCCGATTGCTGCTCTGAGGAAACACAGATTCTGGTTGCTGCTTGTGGATGTGTGGGAAGCTGCAAAATTTGGGCAAATCTGCTGCTCTTTTACTGTACGGGAAAAGGTGAAAGCAGTTGCCACAAGGACTGGTCTGTTTTTCATCGATAGAACAATAATTCCACAGTTCTACACTGACCAAGATGAATTGTCTCCGTTGATGGGCTGACAGACAGCTTATTGCTCCACTGTCAGCAAATACTTTGGCCAGGTATCGTCTGTTAGAAGATTGAAGTATTCTGATGGTGGAACCGATGAAATTTTATGAGGAGAGTAATTGGTTTTGTTCAATATAGTGCTTGCTGCCTTTTCATTCTCCCCTTTGGTTTTGGATTAGACAATTTGGAGTTGATAGTTTTGTCTAATCTAGGCCTAGTTAGACAGAATGAAGAGTTTATTCTAAACTTTGCACCTGAGAAGCGAGGGCAAAACTCAGTCCTTAATAGTTGATTTTAGTACATCTTCGTTTGGCCCAGTGGAGTCTCAGGAGCATGTACATCTGGTGTGCTGCATTTCAGGTCTCAATATGAATCTTATTGCGGAGAACTTTATGATGGAAACTCATCTTCATCTTGCTGTTGAAGCTTTCAAAAGAATCATATTCCGAACTTATGAAATTTTAGAAATATCATCATAGTCATCTTTGTGATGCTCCACGAGCTCATGGTGGAGGACTCTCGTAAAATGTCCTTTAGAACCAAAATATTCTGTATGCTCTTTATGTGTTTCTGTTCTGTTCCCTGTAAATTTTTTATCTAGAAAAAGGCCACTCTTTTCGCGATGGCAAAACAGAACACACAGTGTATGTCCATAACAAGATTTTGCTTTAATATATGATAAGAATGAGTTCGTATTTACCAGGTAGTGTTTGATTCATGTTCCTGTATATTTATTTTCGGTAGGCACTCTGGTTTTGCAGATCCGTAATGTGCACCGTTCTTTCATCTACAATTGGTCTGAAGCTAACGAAAGGCTGTTCTAACTTCACTTTGCTTTTGCTTTCCTAATTTATTTCTGATATCCACTTCGTTGTAGATTGCTGGGGGTTTGTGCGACAATTTGCCGACCTGCATAATGCCTTCCTGTGGAGAAATCCTTTCACAGAACGTCATCTAATGTCACTCGACGAGCTTGGGATTGCTCTTATTCCACCGATCTCAAAGAGTCATGCGCGAGATCATCAAGACAGGCGCCATGGCTCTACTCTTTACAATCGAGTCAGCTATCAAAGTTTACTACGAGACTCGGTTGCTGCTCGGCGGCGGTAATGCCAAGCAGGAAGTCTGAATATCCCAGAAACATTTGGAGACTTGACCACTGTGGCCATTATGCTCATCGTTGCCTCTGTTCTTTCTGGGAACCAGGTTGCTCTTTCCCTCTTCACGGCAAACGAATACTTGAATGTGTACTTCCAGATCAATGTCAATGACCCTAGAATCTCAGTCAAATGGCGATTCCTTTACCGCGATGCCGGAGGAAGTCGACAGTACAGTTCCTCTACTGCTTCTGTAATTCCATCTGGCTGTTCGATGGTGAGCAATTTGAGGGTTCCGCTCGTATCGATGAAGAACTCGAGAAGCCTCGCAACTAGACCTGGCTAGAAAACTCGTTGCTCGACTCCATCGATGTGTTTGTCAGAATGCTGATCTTTGATCCCTGACTTCTCCGAAACGCCGATAATGCTTCGAATTCATGTCGCGTTTGAGTTTGAACTCGAGCGCTTCGACCTGTGCTGGACCCGATCAAACCCAAGAGTGTCTCGCAGCAGGGACGGCACGGGACACATGGCTGCACCGTCGACGCCGTCAATGTGCTTCCGCGCGCCGCCGCTCAATGTCCACTTCTCTTTTCTTTCCTCCATCGAGGGAAACATGGGCTTTGGCGGCGCGGAGATGGCGGAGGTGGTCGAGGTTACTGCTAAAATATCTTCCTCGGCTTTCTTCACGGAGCGGGGCCGGAAGATCTGGGAAGTGAGGCTGAGAAAGGGCGGGACGGCGAAGAGGACGAAGGCGATGGAGGCCGCGAGGAAGAGCAGGAGGAGGAGCGCGGACAAGTCGAGGCGGCTCTGCCGCGGGCCGCCGGAGGGCTGGAGCCAGAAGACGTCGTGGGCAGCTGCTCGGACAAACGAGACAGCGACCTGGTCATCGTTGGCATCGTCGGTGGCAGAACAACAGCAGCGTCGTCGATGGTGGAACGACCGAAGAAGAAGACTTCCTCCCTCGCTTTCTTTTCTTCTTTCCCACCTCTCTCTCTCTCTCTCTCTCTCTGCTTTTCTTGTCGTTTCCCTTGCGTGTGTCAGAGAGGTGTGGGCAGAAACTAGGGGTGTGCAAAAGAACCGGGACCCGCTCGGACCGCCCGAACCGGACCGAACCGCCCGAACCGGGGTTCTGAACCGGTCCGGTTCCCGGTGCCCATTTTTGGGAGCCGGTGGGTCTGGTCCGGATTCCCTGTTCCATGGGCGGATCCGCCCGCCCGCCCACCCGGGACCGGACCGATTAATTTTTAATATAAAAAAAATATTACTAAAACAAACCCTAGATAGCGTTAGCACTTAGCCGTGTCTCTCCGGTTTACTGGTTGAAGTCTTCTTTCAGTCCGTAGCTTTCGCAAACCAACCACCCTTGACAAACGTCTTCTTCTTTCAATTCTTATGGAAGTTTTAGAGTTGCCGAAGTGTTTGCGAACAAAATTCTCTTCTGGTGAGTCTTTGAACTCTAATATGGTCTTTCCTAGTTCTTTTGTTTATTTTTTCTCTAGGTTTGTTTGTCGAGGTTATAGCAGAATGTTGGCCTTTTATATAAGAACATCCTTTCTCGGATTATATTTGAAACTAATTAAGATTTTCATCTCGTGGTCGGTGAGACCGGTTCCATGGATCCACCCGGAACCGGACCGGGACCAGCGGTCCGGTTCCCGGGTGGATCCATGCAAACGGGTGGATCCCTGGTTGATTTTCTAACCTGGGCCCCAGCGGCGGTTCCGGTTCTAGGTCGGGAACCGCCCGCCCGGACTTTGCACACCCCTAGCAGAAACGGAGGGAGGAGAGAGAGTAAAGGGGAGAGAGACGGAGTCTTAACGGAGAAATTAAGACTGACAGGTGGGCCCAAATTTGCCACGTGTCGTTTTTTGTATGGTGGTACATTTCGCCTACGTGGAGTGTATAACCCACCTAATATTTTCTCAGGAGGAGAAGGGCAGAAACGGAGAGGAGGAGAGAGAGTAAATGGGAGAGAGACGGAATTAACCGAGAGAGTGGGCGCTGACAGGTGGGCCCGAATTTGCCACGTGTCAACTTTTGTATGGTGGTACATTTCGCCTACGTGGAGTGTATAATCCACTCAATATTTTCTCTTTGAACCTATGGCAAGAATCGAATTTGCCTCCTCAAGGGGTACTGGTTCCCCAAAATTCAGGATGAAATTCGTGATCCATGGCTGACGTCACTTTCTCCATTTGTTTATAATGGTCTAGATTCCAATCCTACACTCAAACAAAAACAAAAAAACACAAAAAAAAAAAAAAGGAGATTCTCTCAAAAAATGTGGTTCGAAGAAAAGAAAAAAGTCGTGCCTCAGTAAGTCGCGTATAATCATCCAATAGCCGCTCCACGGAGAATTAAATTAAAGCACTGAAATTTCTGCGGAACTTTTCTAGCCGTTGGCGGCCTCAGGCTGTTCAAATTCAAAAACCAGCACGCCCCTCTTCTCCAATCTCCATCGTCACGCTTCGAGCTCTCTCTCTCTCTCTCTCTCTCTCTCAAATTCCTCTCCGGCGTCGGTGCTCCATTCGCGGCGAGACTCCATGGGGGTGAAGATGCAAGAAGCGCTCCAAACTCCGCCGGCCGGAGCCGGAGCCGGAGCCGGAGACGGCAACGACACAAGCTCCGGCACAAGCCCGGCCGGAAGCCTCTCCATCCGCGGAACTCCCCCGCCGCTCTTCCCTCCGCCGACCGGCCGAAGCCGAAGCCTGAGAGGATCGGGATCTCGCCGGTGCTCACCGAGTCGGACAAGGAGAACCGCCCCTACCTGCCGGCGTCGCCCCTCGCCGCCGCGGCTCCTCCTACTCCGCCGCCGCCGCCGGCGAAGGTGGAGCAGCTGGACGCGTCGCTCGCGGAGGAGCTGGTGGCGGTGAGGAAGAAGCTGGAGAGGCTGAGGGCGGACAGGGAGAGGACGGAGGCGATGCTGAAGGAGAGGGACGGGGTCCTGGCGGCCGGGATGCGGGAGGTCGAGGAGAGGGGGGAGGCTCAGAAGCTGCTCGAGATCGAGGTGGATCGGCTGTACCGGCTGAAGCAGCTCAAGCTTTCGCTCGAGGTAAGCCGCGCTCGGCACCGATGGCGTCGTCGGCGACCGATTCCGAGCTCGATTTTTTTTTTTTTTGGAGATTCGCCGGCTGAGAAAGTCTAGGGTTTTTCTGTGTTCTTCTTTTGTGTTGAATCAGAGGGTGTCGCCGATCCGATCGCTGAGAGAGAGGTCTCACATCAATCAGGTACGCATGGAACCGCCATTTTCTTCCGATCGCAGTCGCGGTCCCGGCAAAATAAGAACCGTGACCGGGGGGCGAGCGACGGACCGAATCAAATCCAAAGTTTTGTCCGAATCGAATCGAATCGAACCGATCTGAATCTTGTTCAGCGGCTCGGTTGATTGAACCGTTTCGGACTCGTGCCTAATTGCATTATCTCTTCTATTGATCAGATTGATGCCTTTTCTTCAGTACGATTACTGATTCTTTTTTTCGACGATTTCTTTTCAGGAATCGAAATCGGAGAACAGGGAGGAATCGGTGGGGAATGTGAAGCGCCGAGTCCGAGTCCGAGTCCCAGCTCCGTTTCTTCGAAATTGAGTGCAGATGTGGATTGATTCGACACGGGTTTTCTTGTATTGTGTTTTGATTCGGAATTTGTTTGTAACTTCACTTTGCTCGTTGAAGTACATAGGAAAAGAGATTTGGCAAAAGCATCGCGTGATAAGTGAGTACCATGGGAATCCGGCGTGTCCACGGTGTCCGCGTGTGGGGTCCGGCGAACTTGGAGTAGGGCATTCCAGGAGGACACGGTCCGGTGTCGTCGAGACGCCGGATGGCGTGCTCCTAGAGCCTGCTTCTCATATGGAGGGGATCCGTTCGACTCTATCGTTTCGTTTAAGTTCTGTTTCGCCACCATGGCTCGTGAATTCGATCCATCCTTTTGAAAGAATTATTTTACATTGAATCCTTAAAGATGGCTGTGTACAAGTTGAGAGTTCCTTCAAGTGATTTTGATTTGCCTCTCTTGTCTCAGTGAGCCATGTTCAATTGGTTTTCCTCCAATGAGAAACAGGAAAACTCAAGACGACAGTCCATCCTAATTGGTGCTAAAATCATGGCTAAGTTTAGAGCTTTGAACATGTTCTTTCACTTTGTTCTTCAGATGATCCCAGGCAGGGCGGGTTTCATGTAGCAAATCTGAGTTAAGGTCTTGATGCTGCGAGCGTCGAGCAAGTTTGTCGTGCTCCTTTCCTGGCTTTCATCGTTTGCACCATGTTCCGATTAACCCAAAGATTTTTTACCATGAATCGCGACAATTTGCGAAGCAGGTACTGGAATCGGATACTGGAATTGCTTTATAGGTGCAATATGTGGTAAGCATCATCTTCACTGCAATAGGTTGGAAGTTGGATGGTGTCGCACTGCTTGGGCTATTGCTCGCCCTTTTGCTGGCAATGCAGCAAGCAGGGTGCACAAACAGTTCATGGTAACGCTTGGGATAAGCAGAGTACCCAGATGGAATCAAGGAGTGAAATAACGCGGTACCAAGAGGCAAATACCATGAAACAACAGAATTCATTTAAACACCAGCCAGAGAAGAAAAACAAGCCCCAACTCCAGGTAATTCAATTCAACTCTTCAAGGAACCAGCCACTGAATTCGAAACACTGCCCTTATCTCCGACTTGTACAGCGTAAACAGCGGAGGATTAGCTTAGCATTAACAAGACAAACTCTGATTAATGACAACAATTTTACCATTCCAAATAACAAACACAGGTACAAAACAGACCACATTCTTTAAAATCCGCACATTACCTCTTTGAAGCAGTCTGACTTATTTTAAAAATCTAACATGCAAAAGAGCAATTTCCACGACGGCCATAACCATACATACGTGGTGATTGTGACAGAGAAAGAGAAGTAATGCACCGCAAGCAAGCTTGCTGATTGATTTTACCCCAGAGAGCATGTTTAACAACAACCAGATCCAAGGTATTCATATCAAAAGACTTCCAAGAGAAACTGATGAACAGAGTTATTTAAGATACAAACCAAGAAAAGCAGTTCGATGAAATATAGATTGAAAGTCATTTAGAGAGTCTGAGGAGAATTAGTTCTGGCCACTGCTTCTAATTAAAACAGAAAACTCTTATCACCCAAGGTAGGCCATATCACCCTCACAACTCTCAGCCAATGTGATTGAGATCCTGAACAAGAATTAAGGCCTCTTAAGGAGCACACTGCACCTATTGTTGAGCTATGAAAGCCTATATTAAACATGATCTATGAATTCTGCAAAGCCTGCATCCGCAGACAGCTATATTCTACAGAAGACATGTGTTGGTGGTCGTCCTCAGGACCTCAGCCACAGCTGTGGATAATGCCCATGACTAATCTTCCAGCAACAAACGAGCAAGCGAGGACAGTCTCCTGAAATTTAAGATGATTTCATTGAACAACTGATGACAACCCATACAACAAATAATCAGCAGCTGTTCCATCTGAATGGCTGGATTGCGCAGATCAGCAGAACTTCCAGTGGTTATTACAATTTACACACGTCACAAAAGTCGTCATAGGCTCATCTGCACTCCTAGTTTGCAACTGATAATAAGTAGTCTTCCGCTGGCCACAGCGACCACACTTGAACTGGTCAGTTGTGGCTTTTGGTGGGCCACCACGTTGACAGTCGAACAAAGCTCTCTCTTTAATTTGGTGATTCTCACGCTGCCTTTCATCACTGGCCAATTCATCTGGGGTCATTGTGAGGAGCCTCTCTGGTTCAACCTCCCCAAGAAGAACTTTCCTTCTTAGGTCCGGATTGTTTGGGTCCTTGATGTTGAACATGATGGATCGATATTTGAATTTTTGGGTTCCATTGGACCGACCCAACTTCTCAAACATGACGGATTCAACGGTGACAGCAACTCGGATTGGATCACATGCATTTACTTCATCCTTCATATCATCGTCAGCCTCGCTAGCAACCTTAGACAGTGCCTCAAGAAGTAGTTCCCTAACTTTGTCACGAAGGGAATCATTGCACTTGACCAGTGCTGTCAACTTCAGAGGACCATTAGACCCCGCTGATGGTTTCTTAATATTCAGTGGCTGTTTCTCCTCTTTGAATATACGCTCAACTTTAATACCTTCTTCTCTGCCATTATTCTCAGACATTAGAGCATTTGTGTCAACAACATTTTTCTCAACTTTGGTGGTCTGAGAACTTGAAACCCTACCCAACTTGGTCGAATCACCTCTGTAAGTTTTCTCAACTTTTACCGTTTCTACATGTGAAAATTTATCGACCTTTACTGCATCTGCCTTCTGCCCCTTCTCAACTTTGATACCATCTGGTTTCTCATTTTTCTGCAACAATTTATCATCATTGCCGGACTTCTTTTTATTTTTGGCTGTCTCGTCAATGATTATCTTCTTCCAAATCTCGAGCACATCTGCAGCCATTGTTTTGATTGTTTCCATAGGATGTTTTGTTAGGTGCCTAAGCCGTTTCCCAACCTGAAAGGTATTGCCATCAAAGAAATCATGTGAGGATGACAAGAGAATATATGCAAGTTTCTCAAATAAGTGAAAACAAACTAGGAATCAAGTTCGCCAGTGGATTCCTCCACCACGAATGCATAAAACAACTAAGTAATAGGTTTTGGAATCATTATAAAGCAGGAAAGAACAGGTACGTGGGACAAGGACAACAAACTGAAAGCAAGTCCAGCACTAAGATTAGAAACCTGTGATACCAATTTCTCACGATCTTGTCAAAGGTATTTTACATGTGAAATTATCACATTCAATAGTCTCTTCAAGCCTATTATTCCACTCCAAGGCAGAAGTAAATTTTGCTTCTTCTGTATAATGAATATGCCACAATTCATCCTCTATAGAGCCTATGTATTCCCAAAAGAACAGTGTAAAACCACCAAAAACCTGAAATTTCATTGCAGAGAACTATCATCACTAAAACCCCCCAAAGAAAACAATTAATACAAAGGATATGCGAATCGTATCAAGGAGGATTACCACATCCTAGAAAGCACAGCTATAACTAGCTTTTCCTCTAAACCAACACAAGATTTATAAATATGTGCACTGTGGCGGCATCAGCCATCACGTGACAGCTTCATGCCTTGGCTGTAAAGGCTTTAATTATGGTCTAGAAAGCTGTTACAGCTCATTCACCATCCCCCACCCCCCAAAAGGAAAAAAAAAGAAAAAGAAAAATATGCAGTCATTGCACACCCTATCAAATGACCTCACATGCCTTTAAAATTTTACACTCATGGTACCAAGCCAAGGTTTCTATGGATTCAGTCCTGTGGAAAAATACATATATTAGGTCAATTGAGATAGTAATGTCAGTTGAGGTCCATCCCACACAACCATCTCTTGTTTGGCACTCCCATAAGCAGATACAAAAGGAATTCAAGTACAAACTGCAGTGGCTAAAGTTCCAACAATCAAGACGAAATAATATTACTCCCTATAGTATTGAATCCTTGACCTCGGCATAGTATCTTAATTACTGCAAGAATATTTCCCGTGTTTGACAACAACAAAGTTCTATCCACCTATCTGGACTCTGGACAGATGGCTATACCACATACTAGAGCATGTACTCCAATACGTTTGGTGGGGAAAGACTTCTCTACTTTTAGGTGCCTCATGCACGCATCCAATTTTCAGAGGTTGTTTCTTTCTCTTGACAACCATGACCATCCGCATGTAAAAGCACCAAAAAAGTCCAGCATTCTAGTAAAAAGTACCATCAACCAGGTAGTAGCTACTGGATATGGAAGAAATAGTCAACTGCCCACAATTGCTACGGCATTGCTAGAATTACTTAACCAACAACAAATACCCGCACTGAATACACACATAATAAAAAGCAATGTCTTTAGAACAAGCTAAATAGAGAGGCCAATAGAAGGAGCAAAAAAGGGTTTTTCTTGCTCTGCCTTTTCCATAAGAACAGCAAAATTAGCAAAGAACTCAATTCTGAAATCGATAGATCAACGACAGCACTCAACTGCATCA
The DNA here is from genome assembly GCA_014182565.1 of Eucalyptus marginata. Taxonomy (NCBI): domain Eukaryota; kingdom Viridiplantae; phylum Streptophyta; class Magnoliopsida; order Myrtales; family Myrtaceae; genus Eucalyptus; species Eucalyptus marginata. Next base: position 10,378,652 of record CM024585.1, read on the forward strand.
CTCAAATTAAGCAGGTCGTCCCCTACTAATTCTACTGTTCACCAAGTAAAAAACACAACTCTCTAATTCCTCAAAATTGCATTCCCAAAGACTCAAAATCCTACATTTCTCCACTCTACTCTCCCACCGTAGTCCTGCCCTTCAAAGAAAAATTTACCTGGGTGGCGACGAGAGCGTCATACGACACCGGGAAGCTCTTGAGCCGCTTCAGCGAGTCCACGCACCGCGAAACCTCGGGGCCACTCGACGACACCCCGTCGCCGGCCGCTGCATCGGCCGCCTTCTTGGCCCGCTCGAAGAGCTCCACCAGCTCCTTGTCCATCGGGTTACGGACTCCGGCGACTTCCCCTAGAAACCCATCACGACCCAGAAATCGACCAGACAAAAAGACGAACGGGCGCACGTCAATTACCAACCGCAAACTCAAACAAGCGAGCAAGAAAACCAAGAAAATCGGACCACGGAAGGGCGAGAAATGAAGGGTTCGAGAGAGATCTGGCGAAATTACCTGAGGTGGGTCGGACGAGGGCGGAGCACGGCGGGGAGCGGCGGCGTCGGAGGAGGTTTAGTCGCGCTTCGAAATTCCCTTCAAGATTTGCTGTGCCTTGTCCGCCGAGCAAGATTGCCCGTATAAGAGGAGAGAGAGAGAAAGGTGAGGGTAATTGACCTGGGGGCGACCTGACGGGGATCGACGGTGGATATCGCGTTCCTAAGATCCTGTTCCGAGAACGGACGGCTGGTGATCTGTCCACGGCAAATAGTCGACTTTCCTGTTTTGGGGGAGGATTTTTCGCTGCGGATGAAGTACCCAATTGTGGAATCACGATCTTTCGGATTCTAGCTTCCAATAGGATTGTAATCTTGATTAATTTATTTTTATTTTAGTGACCGTCGGAGAATCTTTTGTGGATGGTGGGCGTGGGACGGCCGGCCGGACGTGCCGCTCGGGTCCGGTTTGAGATGGGTATAAGGTCGAGGTCCGAGCTGAAGTCCGTGGGTGAACTCTCCGGCGCTCGACCCATGTATGGGCCGGGTGAGAATTCACGTACCTTTTCGACATGTGGAGCTCGCCATTTCTAGAAACCGCCGGTGCCGGATGCCTGAGGCCGATTCTCGGGACCACGGTCCCATCGGTTTGTACGAGATTGGGGAAATGGAAGACTGCGTCGGGAGAAAATATTGGGTACGTGAGACGTTACAGCCTGGCAAACAAGAAGGCGCTCGGAGGACGACACGTGTCCTCGTGTCAGGCGCCATTTTGAAAAATTTTCGGACGGGAGACTGAGGGTTTTTCTTTCTTCGCGCCTCTCTCTCACCTCTGCAGATCGTCTCTCTCCCCGTTCTCCTCTCTCTCCTGTCTCTCTCCCCTCCGCCTCCGCTGGTTGCTTCCATCGCCCCCACCCTGACGCCGACGCCGACTCCGACGCCGACGCCCCTCCGCCGGTTGCCTCCGTCGGCGTCGGAGTCCGTTGCCCCCGACTCCTCCGCCTCCGCCTCCGCCTACGCGCCCGACGCCAACGCGTCCAACCAGGCGAAAATGGAGGAGAGAGAAACGACGACCTCGACGGTGCCGGCGACGGCGACGAAGCAGAAGACGGAGACGAAGAAGCAGAAGCGCGCGCGCTCGGGGTTCCGGACATGGCTCGTCGCGTCGGTCGCGTTCCGGCTCGCCCTCGTCTACCTCCCCAGGAACCTCCGCCTGTCCACCCGCCCCGAGGTCGCCACCCCTCTCGCCGCCGTAACACCGCCTCTCTTCGCTCCGTCGATCGATTTCCCCGATCCCCCGCCCCCTCCTCCCTTGAAATCTTGGAGGTTCATTTTCTGATACGATTTCTGGTTTTTCTTGTTTGTGCCGCCTGCAGTTGGCAAAGGCTACTGGTTGAAGCAGTAGGCGATGTCTCCCTACGCAGGTTCGGCTCCGTTCGATCTCTGTAGGAAGGAAGCTGCTTGTTTGCTTACTGGTGTGTCGCTGTTCCATGCTTTGATCCCTCCCACAGGTTCCATGTATCACGAAATCTCGTTAACCTAAAGGAATTACTGTACTCACATGTATTTCTTTTTGTAAAGGATGCTGATTATCTTCCTAAAGGAAATTCTTCATTGAATTTTGTTAACCTTTGGCAGCCTAGATGGCTCGACTAGATCTCGCATATGCATATTTGGTTTTCCTTTTTCATGTTTGTCGGGACATGATTTAGATTGATATCATATATTGATTATTACATTCCTCGATTCTGTCAATAGTTCTCTTATTGATCTTTAATCCTATGATAATGACCTAGATAACTGTATGTACTTTGCAACTTTTGAAATTGTCAGGTGAAAGGACCTTCTGGTGAACAGATTCAAGATTTTCACGACAAGATCAGTGAGAAATTTGAGTTTGTGGCTCACCATAAGGGTGTTCATCGGTTCTGCTTTACTAACAAGTCTCCTTATCATGAAACCATCGACTTTGATGTACACGTTGGCCATTTTACATTCTATGATCAGCATGCAAAGGACGGTAGGACTCTGCCTTTTTTCTGTTTTCTTGTCTCTTGAACTGACGAACTTTACAGAATATACTGCGTCTCTTTTTTATCTGCTGTGAATGTATCTGCAGAGCATTTCAACCCCTTGTTGGAACAGATAGGGAAGCTGGAGGAGGCTCTCTACAACATTCAGTTTGAGCAGCATTGGCTGGAGGCTGAGACTGAACGTCAAGCAATTGGTAAGATATTTTATGTCAAGTCCTCTTGCTAATTATTGCAGTGGATTCCAACCCTGTTTCATCTCTGATGGTGATGGAAATAACTTTCCTATTTAATGCTGAGTGGACCACTATAGCTTGCTTTGACTCCTGTTATCTCCTAAATCTCAAAGGTTCTCACAACCTCTGCTCTTAAAAGACCTTCAGAAGTAGATGTCTCACAAGACAAGTTAAAAGCTATTTCTAGAGCCTTTGACAAGCTCCTTTTATCCATCTGATTGACGTAACTAATCGGTTATATTGTTTATGATCCTGAAAATAGTAAAACCTTCCTAACTTGGCAGCAGCTGAAAATGCGGACTTAGAAAACAAAGCAGGCAACAAAAAAGAAGATGCGTGCTTGGTGTACTGGGTTTCAAATGGTCATGGGTTTTGTTTACTTGTGTTATCTGCTAGATGTTTTGAAGTGTCTGATCGCCACACGAAATGGAATGGGGATGACCTTGCTAATTAAATATTGTGTTCACTAACAGACGATACATAGATATTGTGTTCAATGAATACTCATTCTATGATGATTTGTGATCGCAGTGAACGACGCAATGAGCAGAAGGGCAGTCCATAAGGCTTTCTTCGAGTCAGCAGCACTTATTGGGGCGAGTGTTCTCCAAGTTTACCTGCTCCGCCGCCTTTTTTAGAGGAAGCTTGGTTTCTCTCGAGTTTAACATTGATACTGTCAGATGACGCTAAAGTAATCAGAGATTTTTGTTACCAACGCCAGTCTTCGGTTCTTTCTTTAAATATCCATAGAGACATGTATAGACAAGGAAACTGTTTACTTTGTGAAAAGGTGATATGATAGGTGACCTTGAGGTGAAAAAACAGAATGCGTCAGGCCATGAAGAAAAATTGGGCATTCTACTAGGTTCCATCGTTAAGTTCATGGCAATTACAACTTCTTCCTAACTAGAGTGAAGCTCAAATCAAATTGAAGCAAAGAGAAGGAAAAGATGTGAGGAAGAGAGCTTTGTTTTATTTTGTTGTTTGGTAAGTAGGACAGCCATAGCTCCACAGTTTTGGAATTGCATTTACTGGGATTGGAACCTTGGTCTCATTCTTGAGGTCTTTGGCGGTGATTGTGTAACAGAAGTAGCTTCCGCACCATTAGTAGGGGGCATATTAGAGCCATGTCATTCACATCAGTCGCAGGAAAAAGGAAGAGGAAAAAGCGGAACGTTGATTGATCCTACCAATTTGTGGAATTTTATAGACTACATGTGTGGAGTTAATCGACTACATCAATGATGTATGGAAAAAGAGGCCATAGATAAAGCTGGTTCATGACCGCAATCGTCGTTTCACATGCACGAAATTTTGCAAACTCATGTTCTTTGAGGAACGCACGACATCAGAGATATTTTTGTTACTTCCATTGTCGATATAAGACTCTAACCTTTCCTAAAACAAAGAAGAAGGGCAAGATTGTGCCTTTCTCCTTATGAGATCAGGATTACCAATATTCAAAATTGCCATTTGAACAATCCCTACGCAGAAGATTCGTGGAGATGACCTTTCCCATGTCTAAGGGAGTTGACACCTTAATTCCTATAAAAGAGAAATGACAAACGCATATGGCTATGACTCACGCTGTTCCCCCAACCAGAAACATCCGTTAGCGTGATTGATGACAGAGGAAAGGGTCACAAGCTCGTATCTATAATGCCTTCAACAACGATGGATAACAATAAATTAAACCAGATTGAAAGTAGGCGTAGACATTTCACAGACAGATCCAATTCACAAATACAGAAAGCAGACAATTAATAAATTAACAATAGAACTAAGCAGAGGAAGAGGAGAGAGAGAGAGAGAGAGACATAGGCAGAGACAGAGAGAGAAGCATACTGCTGATAGATTATAGTAAGCATAACGCGTCATTATTTTACTCATCTCCACAAACCCCACATTTACACCACGAGGAGCTATTCCTGCAAGAATAACAATGGCTCTAAACTGTTTGTATCTTCTTCAAGTGAACATTCTGGGGCTGCTTTAGCCTAACAACACGCGTCTCTTTTGGAAGCTCCTCGCCAGAGAACCTAGTCAAGATTCTGCTGGGCTCTGAATGCAGCAAAACCATTTCTTCTGCGTGCAACAAAGAATTCACGGTAAGAGAGCGAAGCAGCAAAGGTTGGGAGAATGAAAACAAAATAAATAAATAAATAAAATCTACAGCAGCAGACTTGTTCACAGACAATTGCGTCCAACTCAAATTCAATTCCTGCTGGCACTATAAAGGAAAATAGCATCTTTCGGATGGTCATTTTGAATGATTCAAATACTAACGAGCAAGTAGTGCCCAACCTGCTTAGTTTTTATGACACTGTCAAATCAATTTCTTTTACCCTATCTGCAAGTTTGAGAGTTCTATTTTCCATTTCTACATTTTCATCAAGACTAGCATAGCATATAAGAAAGTTTAAATTTAATTATTAGACAGGTTAACTACTACATAACTGCAACCTTAATAGATTATCATAGAACAAATGACTGCAATAATTAATGCATCCTACATAAATAAAACAGTTTGTTCCCAGGCTCCTAAGAAACAACTTACTGTTGGAGGTTTGCTCGGATCAACAGAGTGTTTGACTTGAGGGTTGGCCTTTGCCGGAGATTCGGGCTTGCCAACCGTCTTTTTTTCATCCCTTGCCTTGTTAAAGATGACAGTAAACCCCTCCGCTGAAGCTGGGTCATTCACATCCCATTCACCAAACTTTGGCAATGGCTGACCCTTTTCCTGTTGGAACAAGAAACAGATTGTTGAATGCACAAAATCTCCACCTCACTTCAGTCTCCACACGAAACATAAATATGGGACTATGGACTAAATAAGGTGCACAATGAAACTTGCCAAGATAACAATTATAAGCAGAACAACTTCTTATTTTCTTAGACCACACGGTGTATATGTTAAAACATCATCTAGAATACAGAGGAGCTCTTTCTTGAATTAGACAAATGAAGAAATAGCTATATTGAATAAGCTGCACAGTGCGACGATAAGAACGTTCACAATCAACGATGAACCAACAGCACCATAACCTGGATCTGAAAGAAGTTAAGATGCCCTTAAGCAGTAGCAATTCTGATTCCAAGAAAAAGCAATATGAGAACCTCTCTATAATTAAGAAAAACAATAATGATCATTCGATCGAATAATCTCCAGGGTCCATTCACTGCTTCAACGATTCACATACATGGCAGGTTGCTTTAATCCCTTAGAGAAACTGGATAGCATGCAAGTATAAAGTTTCCTTTTTTAGAAAGCTATAATCAGATATGATCCTCAGTCCTATCACATAAATAGGTAGAGGAGTTCGTTTCACCATTCAGGCTTGCCGTGAATGGCGACCCAGATTCAGAATAGACCAGATCATCCTAATTTCTCGGAGGAAAAAAGGTTGAAGCAGTCAAAAAACCATAACTCAAGTGCTTCCTCCGTTCAAAGTAACCGCGCCACCAGACCCCATCACGCATGATAATCTTCTCCCAAACAGGCTCACCTCAGTCAAAAAAATTTCAAAACCCGGAAAACATGCCAAACTAATCAATCATCTCCCAAAAAATCTACTTCCTCACCCAGATTTTTCCAAAGTGAAAATGCTGAAAAAACGAGATTTCGAGGGAGGGGGGAAGAAAGTTGAAGATGGGAGGGATCAAAGCATGGAACAGCGACACACCAGTAAGCAAACAAGCAGCTTCCTTCCTACAGAGATCGAACGGAGCCGAACCTGCGTAGGGAGACATCACCTACTGCTTCAACCAGTAGCCTTTGCCAACTGCAGGCGGCACAAACAAGAAAAACCAGAAATCGTATCAGAAAATGAACCTTCAAGATTTCAAGGGAGGAGGGGGCGGGGATCGGGGATCGGGAATCGATCGACGGAGCGAAGAGAGGCGGCGTTACGGCGGCGAATGCTGGTGAGAGGGGTGGCGACCTCGGGGCGGGTGGACAGGCGGAGGTTCCTGGGGAGGTAGACGAGGGCGAGACGGAACGCGACCGACGCGACGAGCCATGTCCGGAACCCCGAGCGCGCGCGCTTCTGCTTCTTCGTCTCCGTCTTCTGCTTCGTCGCCTTCGCCGGCGCCGTCGAGGTTGTCGTTTCTCTCTCCTCCATTTTCGCCTGGTTCGACGCGTTGGCGTCGGGCGCGTAGGCGGAGGCGGAGGCGGAGGAGTCGGGGGCAATGGACTCCGACGCCGACGGAGGCAACCGGCGGAGGGGCGTCGGCGTCGGCGTCGGCGTCGGCGTCGGCGTCAGGGTGGGGGCGATGGAAGCAACCAGCGGAGGCGGAGGGGAGAGAGACAGAGAGGAGAGAGAGGAGAACGGGGAGAGAGACGATCTGCAGAGGTGAGAGAGGCGCGAAGAAAGAGAAAACCCTCAGTCTCCCGTCCGAAAATTTTTCAAAATGGCGCCTGACACGAGGACACGTGTCGTCCTCCGAGCGCCTTCTTGTTTGCCAGGCTGGAACGTCTCACGTACCCAATATTTTCTCCTGCGTCGGAGGCGACTGGTCGGAGTCGGGTCACACTCATCAATGTGATGGATCACTCATGGTCCTTCTTGTGGGCCGAGCTTGTGGTGACTTGGGCTTGTGTGAGTTCAGTCTGGTTAGTGAATGCACTTACTCCCGTGGGCCCTCCTCATCAATTTTGGGCCCAGGTCATGGGCCGACGAAATCGGGTCAAGATTTTTTTCCCATCTCGACGCGGCATTAAAGACTCGTCAGGACCAGTTTCAGTACTTCTCCGAATGATGTGCATGTTTCACACGGTTTCCATCAAGAAAAGTCTCTACCCCGCCGGATTCCGACACGTGTCCGACTCGTAATGGTCTTCTCGGATAGGCAATTTCACTGCCAATTTCAATGCGCCGCTGTCTCTCTTCCCTATTTTCCACCTCCGGCGCAACCTCAACGGTGGCAACCACCGCGAGCACCGCCCCGGCATCGATGCCGTCTGTCTCTCCAGTCGATTTTGATGAACATATGAGTTCTAGAGCACATCAAGGAACAGAGTAAATAACCGAAAGAGGCAGGTCAGAGAAGTACCTTTTCTTCCAGAGGTCTTCTTTTGAGCCAACCACTAATTAGGTGTGTCTGTTTGGATAAGAAGTTCATCTTGACCGTATAGCAATCTGAATGAATCTGCAACCATTCATTTAAGACACATTGCTGGTCTCCTCGTTCACACTCTCTCCATCACAAGTCAAAGTCAACAGTTTCAACCCCGAGCTCGACGATCACGGCAGAGCTCGGCATGAGGTGTTGGGTCCCACTCGTCTCGATCTATGAGCCTCCGGATTTGGAGGGCCCGAGCTATCCTCTATATTGATGGCTTGATGCCACTCCTGTGACCTTCAAGAGCGTCGAGGTGACGCCACGCTCTCTCGCATGACATCAAAGTTTATGCTAGCATCTCTCTCTAATTATTTCTATAAGAGTTCTACACTCGCTATGGAACGTTCGATTTAAATCATAATTACTCTGTATCACCCGCGACCCAAAGGTTCAAGATTGACAAGTCCATCACCGCAACCCCATCAAGAAATCAGCGATTGTAAAATCTCTCTCGTAGAATGTGCGACACATCGACCGTCTATAATTATGCTCACCATGTGAACAGAATCGCGACCTCATAAAGACAAGTGATCCTTTGCCACTCGGTCAATCCCCGTGGTGATACTACGAACTTGCGTGGAATTTACTCCAATGCCCAATCCCCATCAAGAGTATTAAATAGTCAAGTCTTCTCGACAAGATAATATTGTAAAACGTACAAGAATAACAACAACCTTATTTGACTATTCGATGCCCCGATCGCCAGTCGCTATTGAAGTCATCTAGAAATCCGACGTGAGGATGACCATAAGCACGATGACTCCAAAATTTTGCTCCTCAGTGGAAATTATTGCTAACCTTAAAAAAAAGTCTGCCATTGATGTCGACACTAAGGTTTAAGATATTAATTTTCGTGTTATAAAATGCTTTATGCATATGGTCATTAGGTCACTCCACCTTTTGACTAGTCAAACTACATTCAAAACCCTAATTATTTCTTGGATCTTTCATGTTTTGGCAGTGTCAAGGTTGGAAGTTTGTATCTTCCAAAGAGATGAGTCTCACGTCTCCATCGAGCCTGTGTCTGATGGGAACACAATAGCAAAAAATAATATTGTACAAGATACGTAGCACTGGATATCACAATTTCTCCTAAAATATAGGAAATATGCCGTATATTCGAATAAGATTCGAAAATGAGGTTTTCATTAGCTTGCTTCGAGCATGTCGTAATTTTGAATTACTTGTATAGATTTAACTTATCTAGTGAGAATAAAAAAGTTATGAGGCACGTTGGTATCTAGCAATTGAGTATTGTTCCGACATTTTATTATTGGAAAAAGAAATCAAGAGAAATCTAAAGAATAAATATGAAATGGAATTAAGTTGAAGTACTATTGTGCGAGTATAATTCAACGCATATTATATGCATGAACATTCTCGTACTCAAAATAAAAGAGTATTCTTTTCATAACCTTAAAGAAACATGAAAAATAAAAGTTTTATATTAAAAGAATTATTATAAGACTTAGCTCATGGCAAGTAAATATCAAACCATTTAATGAACCACACTTAAAATATAGGGTTAATATTATGAAAAACCCAAACTGATACACTTATAATAAATTTACTCAAAATTAACTTTTTGACCAAAAAAAACTTGAAACTAGTATAACTATAATAAATCTATCCTAAACTAATTTTTTGGCTACTACATTTATGGTAGATTTATCCTATGTTAGTTTCCATTAAATTGAATTAATACTATGAAAACCACAAATTAATATACCTGTGACAAACAGTAGGTAAAACCCCAAACATGTACACTTGCCAATTGTTATGCACATTCACCTCAACAATTTGACGATACAATTTACAAAAATTAAAGGAGGATAAATTTAATTTGGGATTTTTAGTTGGTCAAAAAATTAATTTATAATAAAATTATCACAAGCATGTCAATTTTAAATTTTTCATGGTATTGATTCTAAAATACAAAATCAACCTCCATCATTAACATCTTCTTCAATTTCTCTCTCTTTCCACTTAAAGTAAAGCCCAGTTCTACGAAACATCCCACAATTTCACGCATCAGATAAACACAAGAATCCAAATTCAGACACATGACTCTAATGTAGAATCGCTCCCATTTGGTCACTAGTAGAATATAACAGCAACCTCTGTCGATTTGACGCCATTCACTAAAGCTCTTTTCGTCGTCCTTCGCAATTGCCCAGGTGCATCAATCCATCTCCACACCACCGTCATCTTCGACCGACGTTTGAACTTTCACGAAAGCCGAAGGGTTAGTTTATCGTGGGTGTCTACATCCAATCATATTATAATCATATATATTCCGAGCGCGGTCGAGCTGTCTCCTCGTAAAAACAAAAGGACAAGCACAAGCGGTGGGGACGGGGCCCCGACCTAATTTTTCCAGGTCGCAATAAATATCTGTCTGGGGACCGATGGGATTGGCGACTCCAAAGGGCTGGCTACAACGTAGGAAAGCAGATGCATGGTGAGATTCGGAATGATTGGAACACCGCAATGATCACACGACCTCGTGGACGTCGAGGACAGCATCGCACCGAGCTGCAACTCCTTCCCCAATGGAAGGAGAGATTCGTGTTGGGAAAGGCATCCCGAAATATCTTTGTTTATGTGTAAAGAATTGGAGACTGCTTTTGATGAAGATTTGGTTGGCAATCGAGATCCACATTCATGGAGGGATGAAGGGGTTATGAGTTCTGGAAAATGTGTTAGCTTAATGTGGAAGTAAGTTTAGAGCAACGGGACGACACATCATATTGACTCGGAACTTTTTTCGTCTATATAATTTGTGATCATTGGATCGTCGGATCAAAAGATTTGGCTCATGGACATAAACTATGTACATCTTGGTCCACTGATGCGGATTAATTGCATCGATGACTATTGGAGGATCCAATAATTACCTAAGTAACACCGATACTGACACGCGACATATGACATGACACGCCGACACGTCGTTTTTCAAAAAATAGAGAATTTCAACACGTTGGGATACGTTGTATATTAAATATATATTTTTATATATACATAATAAATTACATTTTTATGATTATTTCAATCAAATTAATTTTATTGAAATTCACAAATAAATAAATAATTAAAAAAAGCCTATAATGAATTTACACTAAAAACATTAATCCACAATTTATTAATGTCATTTATTGTTTCAATTTGACAAATTCAACTCTATTACAATAATTCATTAAACTTGGAGAAAAAATAATCAATTGATATTCCCGACTCGCATATTAGATTTGTCGGAAGAGGAAAAAAAATTTAAGGGGTGAATTGTGTATCACAAAAAGTGAGAGTTAAAAAAGAAGAGAATATTAGGTTTTTCTTCTTTTTTCATTTTTTTTTTTATTATTGTGTTTCATTTTTTCACATATATACATTTTGACATCTCATTTATTGAAAATTTTTAAAATTGATCTCAATATCGGAATCACGTGTTAGAAACTCGTATGTTAGAATTCCAACTCGAGTGATCGAAAAGTTGGATTTTTGACACACGTGTGACCAAGTGTTGGAAAGTGTCACAAAGTGTCGGACACGTGTCGAAGTGTCCGACACGACACAAAGACTCTTAGAGAGTGTCGGTGCTTCATAGATAATTACTTAATCTATAGCAAGGTTGTAGTGGAATAAGTTAAGTTATTGCGATGCAACGGTTAATACATTTACAATGAGGCGGTGTTTGCACTTCTTCGCTAAGCTAGTGGATTTCGACCTAATTGGACTGTTATAGCTGAAAAAGAAGAGTCGGCATATTCAAATTGGAAACTTTACATATCTCGCTTACAGTTTCTCTTTTTCCGAACCCTTTAAAATCCGTTGTTAATATTGCTAGTTCATTTGCGCATAGAGGCAAGGTTTTCAAAAAAAAGGTTGGTTCTACGTGTTTCATTTTATTTGTTCAAAGAACCAAATCACCCCTCTCTCTTGGTTGCTTATTCAAACCTAACAATTGGTGTAAAAGTTATTTTTAATTGAAATTGATTATATGATGAAAGATCATACCATGATGTTCAAATTGGTACCCATTAATACATTGTTTATGTAAACCCAATTCCTCCCTAAAGCTTGACCATGAAATTTCAAGCAAACTAAATTTCTAAATCGCTTCATACTCTATCAGTAATTTGATGCTTTATCCTGGTAACGCCCTCAGACGTGCACCTCATAGCACGCTTTTGCTATCTATACCTTTAAAAGTGATTTGATAATCAATTTGGGCATTACTACAACTCTTCATTTTACCCTTTTACGAGCTAACTTTCTATCGCGTTGGTTTGTCGCTTTTCCATTTTGGTCCCTCAGCTTCACATTTTCCCACTAAGTAGAGGATTAAATTGGCCTGAGTTTGATGGGAAAATGGTTCGTGGGGCACAGGAATGAAAAAAGGCATATACTGTAGGGACGAATCCGAAGGCAACCCACATATCTTTAGCAGGACTGAAAACGTACTTTACCATTAAAATATTTACCTTCTTTTAAATTATCACTGACAAGAATATAATACCAGACGTGTTAGACGAACTTACATAATTTAAATGGATGCGCAGACAAGTGGACTCGAAATAAAAGGTCATTGATTTGTTTATCTATTTAATAAGTAAAGCAAATCAAGTAGCACATCAATCCTGGTAAACTATCTAAACCTAGCCAGCGCCATTTTTGGTACCACTTTTCAATCCTGACAAGTTTGCTCTCCGGCCATGTGGGCCCGTATAGATTAGCTTCCACTTTTCGATCCCGGCACCACTTTGGCCTATTTAAAATTCGAAATCTTCCAAAACTTTCACAGAAATTGGATAATTTGACATGTAAATAACTATCTAAATTTTTTTAACAATTTTCTGAAATTCGCGATCCAGAAAATTCGCGACCAATCATCGAGCGAGGACGCATGTGGGAAATTAGCCAATCCGGGCATAATTAAAGTTAAAAGTATTATTCGATTGGTCCAATAAAAAAATAGAATAATTGTGGTGTGAACGGGGCAGGGTTTTCTCAACACGCACAACTACTCTGATCTTGTCCTTTAGCTTAGACGCGGGAGGGGCTATTATCGTCAAATCACGAGCATTAATTATCATCGCTAGATGTGAAAATTTTATTTTTTTTGGAAGGATTAAGAATATAGTAAACCCACGCGCGTCTCGGTGAACGCGGCGCAGACGGATGATGACGTCACGGACGTGACGTACGGGCCGTGAGATCACTCGCTGTTCGTAATGGGCGTGACGGGGCGCCTCCCCCTCAAACAATCGCTTCCCCACGCGCGTGGGCGGCACCCTCCACCTAACAGTCTCCAGGGTCTAACACCTCGCGATGTCCCTTATTTTCTTTCGGGATAATTACATATCTAATGCTTAAATTTTGGCCCAATATTTAATATCGTCCTTGATTTTTTTAATTTATTCAGTATGATTCTTAAAGTGTCAATTAGACTTATTTTAATTGAAAATTGATGACGTGAATGACAATCATCCTACCTAACATGACCGACGTTAATATCCGAGCGTTAATATTGATATTTTCTTTTTCTTTTTTTTTGAATTTTTCTCTCTCTCTCTCTCTCTTTTCATTTTCTTTCTTTAACTGTTAAGGGTGGCCTAGGTCTCTGGCCACTGGCCAAGGATCAGCAGTCCTCATGATCCTTGTTAGCCACTGGGCGAGGGCGTGCAGGGTCTCAGTTGGAGGCTAGTAGCTCTTTGCTAAGCCTTAACAAAGAAAAAAGAAAAACATAATGAAAAATTAAAAAAATAAATAAAATTTGAAAAAACTTTCGTGTTAGCGTTGGTTATGTCAAATAGGATAGTCGATGTCTATGTCATCAATTTTTGGTCAAAATTGACCAGATGGATAACAATGGCAAATTATTAAAAGTTTTAGGATTAAATTGACCAAATTAAAATATTTAGTACTAAATTGGAATAATTATAATAAGTTTACGACTTTTTTTTTGGTAATTTTCCTTGCAAAAGCTTTATCATGCAAAGGTGACACTTAATGAAGCATGTCGATAAGAGAGGAACTTTTTCGAAATTAAACACGAGTGGTAATTAATTTCACATTGATATTGTCATAGGAGACGGCACCCTCACTCAAAGGATATCTAGGACCCACGATAATAGATGAAGAGGTTTTCTTTTCGAGTTAGTCCATCTCTACATTTGCCATTCTATCGACATGATAGTTATCTACGTTGTTATAAGATATGACAACAGGTGAATAATAAGTTCGTTGCCCAGTTTTGATTATAATTACATGTAAGAAAATCAATTTTACAATACAAGGGCGTCACATTTTCAAATAAAAAATCTTCGTCGAAACAACAATCAATATACCAAACAAACATGTATAACCACGGGTGCACGCTTGAGAGCACATAATTCATTCACATGAAAGATATGTCCAACCCATTAATATATTTCACTTATATTTATCAATTCCTTGGCTCAATGCTCTTTTTGTAATAAAATTGTCAAAAAAGTCTCAATATATTATAATTTTACCAATTCGGTTCCAAACCTTATAATAATGCCAATTGAGTCCTAAATTTTTTCACGTTTTGTCAATTTTGGTTGGAAATCACTAAGATAAATGCTGCGTATCCTACATGGTACTATCGACATTGATGTGAATGATTTTTAATAATATTTTAATTTTGTATTAATTTTTTTCCTTCTCTTTTTCATAGTTTCTTTCTTCTTTCTATGCTAGTGAGGATTGTTGGCCCTTGCCAGCCACTAGGCGAGGGACACGGTGCCTCACTAGTTGTAAGGCCGCCTCGCCTAGATCCGGGCAAGGCAGCCTTGCCCCCGACCACCACAATGGTGTGGGCGAGTGCTAATAGCGCCCTTGCCAACTATGGGTTGAACATCAAATGAATTCCACAACTGAGGTCCAGTTTAGTGTCCTTAGAACTAAACTTGTTGCTCGTAGGGGAAGCCTCAATGTGGCCTTGCTCGCTCCACTTGGTTTGCTTAACTGGAGGCAAATAAAGGACCTCTTTGGTCTAGATCGGCTTCAATGGTGTTTCAGTTGCTTTGCTTCACCACCCCATAATGCCTATGCTCGCCTAAGTTCTCCCACACAACCACTTGGTTTGCTTCTAACCATATAGATGATTGCAACGTCACAAAGAGAGTGCGACCTTGAGCCTAAGTTCAGGCACCAATGCTGGTGTTCCTCCAGCTGCTTTGACAATTCTAACCACTTCCTTCGCAAATCATAGATCTATAAATCAAGTGTCAATCAACCTAGGACTTTGATCTAGATCTAGCTCGCCTAAGTTCACGAGCCCACGCAACTATTATGTTGGTGTTCCTCCAGCTGCTTTGACAGTTCCAACCACTTTCTTCACAAATTACATATTTGTAAGTCAAGCATTAACCAACCTAGGCAAGTGTCGCTAATTTTGCTCAACCCTTGGTGAGCGTTGTTGAAGCAATGAGAACTATCTTAGGCTTTGGAGGAAGGGGCCGATGAATTAGGGATAGGGATTGTTCCAGGATAGAACCTATAACCTAAGAACCGGGGGAAATCTATCTAGTTCCAAGTTAGAAGATATGCGTGATAAGTTCTAGGTTCCAAAAATTAGGTAACTTGTTTCGATGGGTAGATTTTAGATTCTAAGTTGGTGGAACTTGGAATCTAAAATCTAGAATAAGTTTTTATGTTTTTTTTGTTTATATCTTTGTGCAATCCTACGGATTCCATGGTGTTCAATGATGAGTATATAATCTGAAACCACTAGTTTGAGCTTCTATCTTAGACTGAGACTTTTACTCTGTTAATGTTTCCTAAGTGAATTGTAGCAACAAGTGATGGTCATTAAACATGATAATTTACTATAATCGTTCAATTAACAATATAGACAAAACCTAAGTAAATTCTGGATTGGCTTTAGAATTTCTAACATGGTAGGTTTCAAGTTTTAAGGTATACATGGTAGGTTTTAAGTTCTAGATTATGTATGGTAGGTTTCCAATTTCAGAGTATACATGGTTGATTCCAAGCTCAAAAAAATGAACAACTTATTCCAATGGATAGGTTTCGAGTTCCAAGTGGAATTTGTACGAAACTCGGAACTACTCACTTTTTATGATGAATAGTGCTGAGGGGTAAAAGAGAAATACAAAAACTTTAAAAAGGGTTGCAATGCCCTTGCTTGAAGTAAGTGAAGCTAGCCTCGCCTAGACCATCGTAGTTGCGAGCAAGGTCTTGACGACTCTTGTTGGCCACAGTAAAGAAAATAAGAGAAGATGGAAAAGAGAAGAAAAGAACAAATAATAAAATAATAAAACTTGAAAAAGTATTCAAATATTATTAAAATTTATCTACGTTAGCGATTAGTGGCTAGCCATACAACATGTAAGATGGTCATTGGTTACGTTAGTGATTTGTTGTCAAAATTGACCAAATAGACTTGGTTGACAAAATGTGAAAGTTTTTAGTATTCAAATGATACAATTTAAAAGTTTGTGAGTGAATTGGTAAATGCATAATAAATTTATGATTTTTTAGACAATTTTCTTCTTTTTTTAATTGTGGAATTTTCCTCATCATTTGTATTATTACATTCAATTTAATATTGATAAAAAGAAATAACAAATATGAAAAAAAACAACAATGTTGATGAAAAGATATACCGATCTTCCTTGGGCTTCACGAAAATAGTTTTGAGTCACATGCATAATGTGGCATTTCGAGACAATCAAATCATCGCTCCCATCCACGCAGGAAAACAGCAACAGCAATAATGCCAACCAGATAAGATTATTCCCTTTCGAGAAAAAAGAAGTAAATTGGCTAATGGCATCACGACACCGCACGCGCGTGACGACGCGCGCGTGGGGGGAGGTCCAGATCCCACACGAGTCGTGGAATTTTCGCACCGAGCTTCCTCTTTCTTATCTTTCCTTCCTTCCCCCCTGGCGCATGACGTCTCTCTCTCTCTCTCTCTCTCTCTCTCTCTCTTCTTTCTCTCTCTGGCCCTTCTTCCATTTAAGGCTCTCTCTCTTGCTTTGCTCACTTCCACTCCTTCCTCGCCAAGCAAAGCACAGGACCCTCTCTCCTCCCGTCTCGTCAATGGAGCGCTCCTCTCGGCCCGAGAACCTCCCCTCCGCCCGCAAGCACGCCGTCGAGGAGCTCCTCCGCGGCCAGGAGTCGGCGAAGAAGCTCCGGGATCTCTTCATGAACGTCCTCTCTCAAGCCGCCGCCGCCGGCGGGGACGGCGGCGACGGCGGCGACGGAGAGGGCGGCGCGCGGCACCCGGCTTCGGCCGAGGATCTGG
Organism: Eucalyptus marginata; assembly: GCA_014182565.1. Lineage (NCBI taxonomy): Eukaryota > Viridiplantae > Streptophyta > Magnoliopsida > Myrtales > Myrtaceae > Eucalyptus > Eucalyptus marginata. Next base: position 10,395,823 of record CM024585.1, read on the forward strand.
TCGGCAAGGTCCTCCGGTCGTTCGACAACACCCTGTCGCTGCTGAGCCGCGCCGAGCCCGACGAGGTGTCGCAGTTGCCGGTCAGGGCCTGCGCCGTCAAGTCCGAGGACTCCGAGGAGAGCAGCAAGACCTCGGTCCCCAGAGACCGCCGCGGATGCTACAAGAGACGGTAATCGAGGGCCGGAATTCGTTTTTTTTTTTTCCTCGTGAAAGTGAACAGAGATCTCTTGCAGCTTAGCAAAGCAGAAAAGACATGAGAAGATGATTTTGCTGTTCATAAATTGGACACATCTTGACAGATCGTGATTGAAATATGACAAGTTTCTCTAACTTGCAAAGATTAAAAAAAGCTTTCTTTTGTCATTTCATCTGTTTTTCGTTAAATTATGTACATCGATCTGTATATAGTTCTAACATGAATCGCGAATTATTCATTTTTCTGCAGAAAGACTTCGGATACATTGACAAGGCTGGATCAAAATTTGATCGACGACGGGCACCAGTGGAGGAAATATGGCCAGAAAGCGATTCTTAACTCGGAGTTCCCAAGGTACTTTGCAAATGATATATTCAGTTTGGTTGATCTCTCTTATATAGGAGAAAAATTATTGTGTCAATTAGAGTGGAATCAATTATTGCTTGATGTCTAAAACAAATATTATGTGGGAATCTTTTACAAGGTACAGAAACTCACCCATTTCATCAACTTGGCTAATCTGTATTTATGCTCTTCTCATCATGAACAATTAAACAAATGATTAGATGGTCTGTCGGCCCACCACGTGCTAATAAATTTGGGCCAACTTAATTTTCTCTTAATTTTGCTAAATTCTAACTTGGCTCTCTACCATGACATGACATGACATGATATGGTTTGGAATCTAATTGAGATGAGCGCACTACATCACTTTTCATCATCTGTCATCACATGTGAATTTTTCGGAATTATTCTTTGGATTCAAAGCATCTGAACCCCCGAATCTCCAATTGAGGGTGTAAATTTGTTAGCAAATTGATTAAAGCTGTGTTTGGGGGGAATTTGCAGGAACTACTTCAGGTGTACTCACAAGATCGACCAAGGTTGTCTAGCGACCAAGCAGGTCCAAAAGATACAGGAGGTTCCGCCCCTCTACAGGACCATATACCAGGGCCACACACCTGCAAGAACCTCATCCTGAAATCCCCCTCCCTCATCCTGGACTCGCCAAGCCCTGGGGACTCCTCCATCCTCGTCAGCTTCAAAACCGGCCTCCCTCCCAAGCAAGACGACAACAACAACAGCAGCAGCAACCCCTTCTCCTCTTCGACTTTCCCGTCGGTGAAGCACGAGCCCAAGCTGCCTGGCGAGGATGATCTGAACCCCCGGGGCGGGGGCGGTGGCTGCCACGACGACGAGAGCTACTACAACAACAACAATAACAACAACAACAACAACAACAACAACCAATCTGAGTCATCGGACTACTACGCGGTGTTTGAATCGGCTGGGGAGATCTCGGCCCTCTCGTCGGATCAAGGGGATGTGATGTCCAGCTCTCATAGCTTCGACATGATTGTGGGGCCTGAATTTGATAGTCTGCTGGAATTTGTTCAATGTTAATCTTGGTTTAGCTTTTTCTTTTTCCAAAATTTGAGGGGTGCTTGCTTAGTTTAGTTTCTTGTACAGTACATGTCCCATGTAGCAGTTTGTTTAGGAAAGGCACAAGAAGCCAAATAATTGCTAGTGTAATGATATCTATGTTGTGGAACATATTTTGTGACTACATGCATGAGGTTTTTGTCTATTCTTGATGCCAAAGATTCTCTCACTTTGAGGAACGCAGAAAAGACACAGTCCCACTCACCATCACATTCCTTGTCCTGGCGCAGAAACTGACCTCTCTTCGGAGACAGAGATAGTGGAAAACTTTCTCCTGACTTTGGCAATTTTAGCGAAACATCCATTGAATTCATGGTGTCCATCCGACATCAGGGTCGGGCTTTAGTACATATACTTAGGTACGTACCCCTGTACAAGCGCAGCATTTACAGCGATCGACTCATGAATGGTTGCAGATGATCGCCGATCCAAGAAAATACCAACTCGTCTGATTCCAAGAACATCTGATCCCAAATGGGCAAATCCAAAATTCTCGTTTGAAAAGTGACCGTGTATGCTGCAGCCAAAATGGAAGAAGACTCGATTCCTCCAACAGTCAGGTCCCCGCGGAGGATGCATGAACGGGGCTGGTCAAGTCGTGCTGACTGAAGGAATATTTGTTTTTAGACCTTATCAGATGCAGACTACATGATGTCTGCTTGGACGATTGTTGAATTTGACGACAGATGCCCACGGTGACGATGGAGTACACTATGAGGATAGCCCTCCATCAGAGGAAAACAGCTGTGCAGATGTAAAAAGCCGTCTTAGAGAAAGAGCGACCCCACTTCTCTCTGCTCTTGAAGGGAACAATTCGCCTTTCTATCTCGCGGTGGGAAACGTTTTGTGGCTCAAAAATCTCAAACAATGCGAGTCATTTTGCGTCAAGCTGATTCGGATCGTCTCATGCATTGACCCAAGATTCTATCTTTGATTGAACCGCGTTAGCAGATGGACTCGGTTCGAGAGGATCTGGTTTTCTGAAGAAAGTGGGACGGAGAGAATCAAGAAAAGGGTTTTCTTCTAAGTATCGCACTCGGTCCAAGTGAAGCTTGAATCGTATAAAACCTATCTTTGGCAAAATTAATTTTGAGAGGGAAATTACGTTGAAAGTTCTAAAGGTTTGGCCAATGTCCAATCAGGTTGTAAAGGTTTGGCCAATGTCCAATCGGGTTGTAACGCTTGTCAATTTTTATAATCAAGTTTTAAATGTTTTGAACATGATGTAATCGAGTCTTTCCGATGATCGTTTAGGCAAATTTGCTGATGTGGTGCGCCGAAATACAATATGGTATTTTCTGAAAAACTTTGAGCATATATGGCGTTAACATGGCGTTGAAGGCTAGGGGTGATTGACCTTCAAGGTGGGTAGGTCAAGGCTTGCAAGCCCTCGCATTGTGATGACCCCATAGCTAGCTACCACTGCGCAAGTGCTGATTGACCCTTGTTGATGACATGGGGGAGGCAATATCAGCTCAAACCCACCCTCACTTTGATTTTTTTTAAACGGCTTAATTGGTTTTTCTTTAATTTATTATTGCTTTATTCTATGTTGCATCACATTAGCGACACATATGCAAGAATAAATCAAATAACGTCATACTAGAGTTTAATGTGCCCCATTGGCAAATTTGGCCGACAGCTCACCCGAAATACTAAATTGTACTTGATAAAAAAAACGTTTTTGAAGACTCGATTACACAGCAAGCCGAACTGTGTGTCATTTTTCTATAGATGTACTAGTTATATGTATCACGTGTACACCAGATATCAATGCTTACAAAACTTTTTTTCAAACAAAATGCATCACACACGAATTAGATTTGAATTTTTATTGTGTCCGTTGTCAGTTTAAAAGAATTTAAACATCAATCGATGGATAACGACATGTGTTATGTTTACACATGAAAATTTTACAAAGAAGTGCTCCAAACCAATCGCTCTCTATCAGCCCTAATTTTATTAGGTAGCCAGTCGAGCTAATCATGTCCTGACGTGCAAGTGGGAACGGGGATGCGTTTCCATGCTCGGAAAGAGCCTTTTCAAAGCCTCGTGGGCGACAAGAAACGAGTCATAAAAGAGACACTGAAACCCTAATTTTATCAACTTCCCCCTTTCATTTTTTTATTTAATTGACCACTGTGGTTCTCTGCTTTAACAACGTGGTCCTCTCGTACGAGGACACGAGGACCAATCGAATCGAAAAGCGGAATGATTTTTCGGATCTAGGGCTTTGAACTTTTCCCATTCGTTCCCACTTCTGTGCATAGACGTGTATCACGAGTTGTCATAGTTTAAAATTCAAGATAAGCAAATAATGTAGCGAACCCAATTTATATATATATTTTTCACTCTTTGTCTTTTTCGAAAGAATATACCCACTTTATCTAGGAAAAAAAATTTAGAATGAGGGATAAGGAAAAGCTTGGTCATCGAAATTACCTGGAAAAAGGGGTAATGAATGATGCAAGCACGTGCCTGTCAAGAGCCAAGATGGTGATCTTTGTAGACCTTAACCGCGTAGGACAAGAGATGGACCTACCAATTAGATGGTCAGATTCTATTCTAGAGCCATCTCTAACCAGTGAAACTCCCTTCAGAAAAGCTCAAATTGTGGACTATCATTGCTCTTTAGATAGGTACAATGAATCAGAAAATTATGCCGCGTGAAAAGAATAGTCACACACGTCACGTTAGGAAAAAAACTACTAAATCTTGTTACCCTGAATGATATTGTGTTAAGGTGCACTGGGAGGCCCCAATTCTTGACTAGAGGGGACACCAAATGTCTCTGCCCTCCAATCCCTTAGGTGAGAGTACTGGACAAAAAAAGTCCCGTATTGACGGTACGATATAACGTAGATCAATAAATATATCTTATTTAGTCAATAATTTATCAATTTTAGTTTTTGAATGAATATGAGTTCTATTGGATATTTTAAAAGTTTCGAATTTGGAATTCGAACTCTCTCTCTGATCTCCACGAATGAAATTATCATGGTTCTATTGCGTGTTTCGACACACATAAAAAAGAAAAAAGAATCATAACATTTGTAATAACTTGGTCAACTTTGAAAAGACATATTCTCGCGTGTCACCAAACCTTGGCTCCTTCCTGATATGGTAAATTGATGCATTCTTTATTAGCTTTAAAAGTTTGGTCTTTAAACTCTCGAATCTTCATAGCCAGAAAAAAACTCTCCCCCACATTCGCCTGTAGACCTTTCTTACTTATAAAGGGAAAGATTTCATAGAATGGTCTAAAAAGAACAATTGAGTCCTAATCAAACCTTTTCCACTCTTATCTACTTATCTTTTAAGCTTTTTTTCAAAAAGTATAATCAAGTCCTTTCTATCCTTATCGCTGTTGCAAATTGCCTTTGTGATAAGGAGGAACTATTTACATTGCGATTTTTGGAAAATTGCCCAAAAAATGCATGATCTATTGCATCATTTAACTTAAATCTTTTAATTTTACCGAGTTATAAACCTTTTTACGTTTTCCCAATCAAGCCCATTTGATCAATTTTAGCTAGAAATGATTAGCATGGATGCTGATTGTCTTATGTAGCATGACCGGCGTTGATGTGGAAGTTTTTGAAATGATTTTATTCTTCTTTTTTCTTTTCTTTTTCTTTTTTTTCCCTAACTTGGCAAGGGCTGGTGCTAACCATTGCCGATTACAGGTGGGGGCTGACCTCGCCAATTGTGGGCTAAGGCTTCCTGACCCTCATCAGACTTGGTAGGGGAAAAAAAATAAAAGAAAGAAAGAAAAACAAAAAAGAAAAACAAAATAAAAAATTGTTAAAAAAAAAAAAATTATTTAAAAAAAAGTTATAAATTTGTTTTTTCACATTAGTTGGCCATTCTATGTGGCATTATTGGCATCCACATCAACGATTTCTAGTTAAAATTGGCTGAATGAGCTTGATTGCCAAAATATGAAAATATTTAGGATTCAATTGACCAATTTTTTTTGAAAACTTTAGAATTAAGTTGTTCAAAGTACAATAAATTTAAGACTTTTTGGATACTTTTCTTTGCGATTTTAAGTTGTACTTTTTGATAAAATATTGGGACGCAATTAAAATTTCTTGCCGCGATTTCTGTATTTATTCAATCATACCGAAAGATTTGATGCTCGCTTGATCCATCTCTTGAAACCTAAGGACTAATACATGCCATCTCTTATTATTGGTGTTATCTGCCTAGACTTCTGTGTTTAGGTATTAATTTCATTTTTTTTTGTGATATGATAAAAAGATTCGTTGGTTTTTTTCTAGTACCGACTAGTATTTCCTTAGAAGGGTCATGTTCTTCCTTTATTTCTGATTTCTTCCAACCACATTTTTTATTGATGAATGTTAAAGATTAACATCATTGGTTTTTAAATTTAGTTAAACTTGCAGATTTGAATCTTCATAACTTATAATCCACCAATTAAAAATATAGTAGGGAGAAATCTGATCCAACCAAGAAAGGGGAAAATACTGCCCTCCTTCCAAAACTATGACACTCAGACAAGAGAATCATAAATGACAAAAACCAGTCTCAACAATAGAGAAGCGAAAAGTATGATTAAAAAAAAAAAAAAAACCTTTGAAATGATTAAGACATCCATATGAGAGAGAATTTAGCTCCTTTCTCTCGCAACTAGGTTGAGTTTATGTTCACAAATAAATGTGGACAATTTCGCCAACCTCATGCAATTTATAGGTGAATGTCACCAAGTTAGATTCGATTAAACTAAACTCTGTAGAATCATGTTGTTTCACCTTTTTTATGCTTACAAGTTACAATAATGTGTTCGGAGTTCTTTGAACATCTAACTTATTCAAATTAAGATGCTAATTCCGGTCCCATGAACATTAAATTGAAGGAATGGGCAAGTTAGTGATATATAAGTTGTTTTTTTTTTTTTTTTGGAGACGGGGAGGAACAGCTTGCGGTGATAGCCGCGCCAGTAAACCCCGGTGACGCTAGTGCGGGACCCACCACCACGGCGTCGCACGCTTAATACCACCTAGCGACCACGCAGGGATGAACTCTCCCCTCTCGTGAAGGATGGAAAGCCTTAACGGCGGAGCCACCACGTGGGATGGTGTGATATCTACGTTGTTGTTGACTTGTTATGACAAAAATATCAGAATTAGAAGTTAAAATACAACACGGGCTAAGCTGTGTTTGCTTGTCATACGGGGACCTATTGTAGAAAGCCCATCGTTGAGTCGGTTCGAGGGCTTCCATTCAAAGGCAAGTAGAGAACATGATCACAAGAGCGTACATGTACCAAAGTCCCAGTTAGGCAATCATCAAAACCAATAAAAGTATTTCACAACCTATCTAGTTTAATAACAAGTTTCGACATAATTAATACCTTGATTAACTAGGCTTATAATGTACTTTCAAGAGTTAAATTGAGATTGTAAACCCGTGTCAATTCATATTCATCATCGTAATCATTACGTTTTTTTGTTAAGCTAAAAAATGATGTGTTTTGAATCCATATATTTTCTTACCGAAATTGGGATTTGTCGGAAATCTACTTTCATAAACTTGCCAGAAAAGACCACTATCATTCGGGGAAAGACTTTTGTGACCTTCAATACAAAACTCTCAATTCCAACGTGGCATTATATACATATCTATTTAAGGTGCCTTCTATGCGGCCCCGTAAGAGAAACATGACACCAAATCCTGCGAAATTAATTGTAATCTTCATTTGAAATTCGTAGTTTTTCTCATCACTAGTAATTTCATTGCTACATGTCCTTAGTGTCCTGTAGATCTGAGTTAAGGGCTTGTAGCGATTGCCTAGCGGTGCTTCGAGGGCTAGGCGAGGACGTCATGACCCTTGCATAGATCCAACAAGGGTGGGAGAGCAATAATAAAAAAGATAAAAAGGAAAGTAAAGGAAAAAAAAAAAAAAAAATTAAGATAAAATTGCAAAAATAGTCAACTTAGTGATTTCCGGTTGAAATTGTTGAACAAATTATATTGAAATTTTTTCAAAAGGTCTATGATTAAATTAGCAAAATAAGAAAGTTTAGAACTGAATTAACCATTATACCATAGGTTTAAGACTTTTTTATTTTATTTTTATAATTATCCCAAAATTAAAAACAAAAACCATTCACACAAATAATTCAATCTTTCATTGTCACGAATGAAGGTATTGGCACACAAGCATTAAAGAAGAATATAACTTTTAATTTAATCATCAAACCACAAACAAGAAACTTCAACATCCAATAAGAGCAATCTCTAAAATAAATGTCTTATCAAGGATAAAGAAAAAGGAAAATTCCAAATAAAAATTTAAAGTGTCATCGTTTTTCTCAAATAAAGGTTTGAAGTGAACATTATTTTAAATAAGGACCCAAAATGCCCTCATTTTCTCAAATAAAGGCTTGAAGTAGATATTGTTTCAAATAAAGGTCTGAAATGGCCATATTAGTCTCAAATAAGGGCTGAAACTCACTATTTGTGAAATGTAATTTCGTCTTTTTAATTTTTTTCCTTTTTTTCTATTTTTTTTTTTTGTAAAAAAACTAAATACAACTAATTTTTTTTATTAAAAAAAAAAAGAAAAAGGAAATCACAAGCGGGAGCCACCCCATCACTAGTGGGGTAGCGACGACGACTTGCGAGGTCGCCGGCGCTTGGGCAAGGGCCGGTGACCCTTGCCGACTAAAGGCGAGGGCCTATTGCCCTAGTGGCAACCCTCTCCCAAATCTAGGCGAGGGTCGCTGGCCCTCACGTTGGCTTGGCGGTCCTCGCTGGGAGAGGGTCGCCGTCCTCTCTTGTCCCTGACGAGGGCCAGCACGCCCTTGTCTCTTGTCGGCAGGGGTTGCTGGCCTTCGCTAAGATGCCGGTGACCTCGCCAGCCATAGCCGCAGCCCCATTAGCAATGGGGTGGCAGCGCCCTCCCCCCCTATGTGTTTGAATTATGTTTGAACAAAAATATCTCTAATCGCTTGGAATTTTTTGCCAATGGCGAGCTGGCGAGGTTAGGCCCTTATTGGAAACAATCATAACCATTTCAGGTCATTTTTTGAGATTAATATAACTACTTCAGGCCCTTATTTGAAATTAAATCCACTTTAAGCTCTTATTTAAGAAAATGATGGCACTTTAAGTCTTTATTTGAAATTTTCCCTAAAGGAAATCAACTCCAAAAGAAGATTTAGAGTTCATTAGGACAGAATAAACCTCCTTGAACCAAAAAGCAAAAATAAAATAACCCTCTCAAATCACACATTGACAAAAAAACATTTGATCCTCCTTACACAATGCATTTTGGAAAAGAAAAAAGCACATTGTTGAATAACATTATGAATAAGATTTTCCTAGAAGACAAAGTCCTACTAAAGCTAGGCCAACACAAATGGATCAAGAAGTTTTACAATTTTTTGCCAGGAAGAGATTGAAGATCTCTTAGATAATAAACTTACCAAAAAAAGAAAAATAAAAAACCAATCACCTTGGAGATGTTCTACTCTCACTTTCAAGCATGCGGTTGTTGCACTCTTTCAGGGATCCTTAGAACCCTTATATCGTGTTGTGATGCAAATGATTCTCCTTGATCTTTCGTTGGCAACAATTTGGCAAATTTATTTTCATGCAACCTTGGGGAAAATTCTCCAAATTGTCCTAAACCTATTATATGTTTACTAATTCATTTATAAACCTTTTAATTGTGTTAATTAAGTCATAAGCCTTTTCATGTTTTACTAATTGAGTCATTCGGCAATTTTTCGCTAGAAACAACTAATGTGGACGCTGACCATCCTACATGGCATGATTGTCATTTACGTGGACAATTTTTAATAATAGTTTAATATATTTTCCATTTTAATTATTATTTTTTTTCTTTTCGTCTCTTTCCTCTTTACTTTTTCCTTTTCTCTTTTTCCATTTTTCTCTCCACTGGCCTCAGGCGAGGGCTGCCCTTGTTGGCCTCTAGTACTACAAGTTTAGTCCTAAACTTTTAAAATTGTCTAATTTAATCATAAACTTTTTGACAATTTTTCGATATAGTCATTTCGATTAATTTTGGATGGAAATTGCTAACATGATTGTTCATTCAGTACTAATGATTTACATAACATGATCGATACTGACATAGATGGTTTTTACATTTAAAAAAAAAAATTCCCTAAACTTTTTCCTCCTTTTTTCTTTTTTTTTTCTTCCTATTTCCTTTTGCTCCACTTGTTTTTTTATAATTTGGTTTGACCTTTATTTGTTTGAATATCCATGCATGATAACTTAGATTTTCATGTTTTAAGGGAAAAAAAGGGAAAGATTGTATGCAAACTGCTTCCTAAAAGAGAAAAAGTTACTGACAATAGGCATTGGACAATTTTAGCGTAATTAAGTTTCAGGGCTCATGAATCTTTGGTCTATGGAAGTAAGGCGCGCTCCCGTGTTTTAGTTGATCTCTAATCGGCCCATACGAAGTTTGTGACAACTCCTAAGTAAAACCAAATAGCATACTTAATGAGGAAATCAAATTATGATTGATAGGATTTAGAAGGGTTTGTGCTCAATAAAAGTGTCACTTCTCACAAGAGAGTAATTCACACCTACTTGGTATTTGTCAAATTTCCTTGGAATTCGCCTGAGAATCGCGTCAAATATACAATAGCTTCTTGACAAGATCTACAATTAATGGGTGTCGGAATCCCTTGACAATTATTGTATTGGATTGTGGCGAAAGTGCGTTCACGAAAAGATGTGTCAAAAATGCCATAAATAATAGCTTGTTTTCTGAAAATCTCAGCTAATTTTTTTTTTCCTAAGCTTTCCCTCCTCTCTTCTCCATATATGCTTATGGATTTGGAAGGTATTCTCTAGTATCATTTGTTTCATATTTTGAGCTCGTCTTTTCTCCTTGTGTTTGTCAAGTATTTAAGCATTGATAGGGCAAATACTTCTAGACTAAATTACGACTTCAAACTTTTAGTGGCGATTGGTTTCCAAATGGGTGATAATATTGACAGACTAAAATGTTAATTCAGTAAGTGATAATCTTGACTAAAACTTTAATTTGAATAAGTGATGATCTTGACTAAAAGCTAAGGGGAAAAATCAACATATGTCCGAATAAATTATTGGATTATATAGAACTTGTTGGTCGGGAATTTATAGATGTGACACTATAAAAGTGATGGAAAAGGTTAAAAATTAATAATGTAAAGAGAGATTTAAGTGATTAGGATGAAAGCGGTGATGACTAAGGCAATCTTTAGGCTGAGGTGACATGAAAAAGTCTAGTTTGGGAAATTGTCTTGAGGGAAATCTATTTCGGGAACTATTTTCTAGAAAATTATGTTTTGAAAGATAAGGTCGATTGTGGATCGAGAGTATTAAATTATCCTTGAATATCTTAATAAAGTGTCTTGACTCATGTAAATTAGGAGCATCGATATTGATCGTTGGTCTTTCTTCCTCTTTGGTCTAAAAAATGGTCCACTTTCACTTATAGTTTGAGCACAAGGCAATTAGGAATTGCAAACATAGGGAAAATACAAAAAAATTCTAAATCTATTACATTTTTACTAATTTAGTCTTAAATATTTTAATTTTGTTAATTGAGTTAAACTAATTTTGGCAATCTTTTTCGCCAATATGGAGTTGATTGTCTTATATGGCTTTCGGCCAGCCAACATAAACATTTTCAATAACATTTTGAATTTTTTTTTTGTTTTGTTTTCCTTTTTTTGTTTTTTGTTTTTTGTTTCAGTTTTAGAGTTAAGGTTGCTGAGGGTGGCCAGCCATCGTCGTCCAAAGCAAGGGTGCGTGAGCTCTCGCCCAAAATCGGTGAGGGACCAAGACCTTGTTAGATTTGTCCAGGCGAGGGCTTGGTGCCCCTCGTTGACCTCGAGCGAGGTCGCAAGCCTCACCTAGAGCTAACGAGGGTCGATTGGCCCTCACTTGTGGCTAGCGAGGGTCGCCGGCACTAATCCAAAAATTGAAAAAAAGCAAAGGGAAAAAAAGAATAATAACCTTAAAAATTTCAAAAAATTATTAAAATATTATTAAAAATATACGCATTGTCAACATTGGCCATCCATATCTATAATTTCCGACTAAAATTAGTCGAATGGACCCAATTGACAAAAAGGTTTAAGATTGATTGGAAAAATAAAAAAGTTTATAATTCAATTGGTAAAAGCACAATAGGCCTAGGATTTTTCAGATAATTTTCCTTGAACATAAGAGATACCATAAAAAGGCGATTTGCATGTTGAGAAAGCTGCTTCTCAATGCTGCTTTCCATTTGCCTTGAGCTAAAAGCCCTCGGAGATTACTTGAAAATTCGAGCATTTCCCAAATGGGCTCCAAAAATATTTTTACACTAGCCTTGAGTTGATGGCTTTTACGAACTAATCTGCTGATTAGTTGGCCTCTATTAGAGAGTGGATTACCTGAAATTTCTTGACATTGGGCCAGATGAAGAGAGTCCCCACATCCCGTCCTGGCTTTATCATGATCTGCGACAAACTTATCAAAAGACAAGCTATCGGATTCCAAAGTGAAGCTTTCCCTCGGTTCGTGCGCTGAGGTAAATTTGACCGTCTCCTAGTCTCCCAGGAACGTTCGCCGGCTAATCCGTCGATGATTTTCCGCGGAAAAATTACGGCGCACGCGACGCTGTAGCGCCGGCGCTGTACCCTTGTGGACGGTGAGTTTTCTGGCTTCAAATCCTGGGTGTTTTGTCCATTTTGTTCCGTCTGATATGGCTTCCATGCATCGCCATCTCCGCTTCCACGACCGACCTCCGGCCTCGGGTCGGGGCTCTGTTTCCTCGGGACGAAATTATCGCGAGCTTTCTGCAAATTCCAGAGTGATCTTAAAGGAAGCTCTGGTGGGTTTCTTTTCTGTTTTCTTTTTAATGGGAAAAGCAAAGTCAAGTCAAAGTCGTGCTCGCTTTCGATCAGAGCCCCTTGCGTAGGTTCTGCGCTTCTTCTGACTAGTGCCGCGGAAATTATTCGTGCAGTAATTGCCGTCCCTCGAGCATGCGTTGCAGCGGTTTGCTTAGCATGAAGGGTCTTGGACCGTTTGGCGGCAAGAACTCAGCATCGTTCGAGCACGCACGGTAGAGAGTGTTGTGTGTTGGTAATCCATCGTTGAAGAAGGCTGAGAATCGGTGGAGATCACTGCAGTGGGCGGATTTTCTTGTTTGAGCACTCCTCCGGTAATCAACGACTCCTTGCTCTTCTCGTCCCTTCTCTCTTTCTTGCTTTGATTGCTCCATTTTCTTCTCATGAGTTGTGTAAGAGTTTTTATTTTGTTCAAATGTAGCTCCCAATTGAGTTTTGAGAGACATTTCTGCAGTTCCCAGATTTGGGATTTCATATTCCTCTTCTTTTGAGGCTCTGCTCCATCAATCTCTTTTACTGCCTGTGTATTAGTACAATCCTCTCGAGATGAAAAGAAGGTATCCCAATGATCCAGAAGAGCCGATGGATGGGGCGCCTTCCTCATCGACCGCTCCACATGGAGGTGATCATGAATGCAGAACCAAAAAGCCAAAAGGAAATGACTATGAAGTATTCTTGAGCTTTAGTGGGCAAGACACTCGCAAAGGCTTCACCGATCATCTCTATATTGGCCTTGTCAATGCAGGAATTCATGTGTTCAAAGATGACAATGAGCTCCCCATGTTGGTGAGGAGTTTGGTCAGGAGATTCTCTGCAGTATTATGCAGTCTAAGATCTCCATCCCGATTATCTCAGAGAATTATGCTTCCAGCAAATGGTGCCTTCGTGAGCTGGTTCAGATGTTGAAGTGCAAGAAAACAGAGGGCAATTGGTGTTACCCATATTTTACAAAGTTAAGCCCTCGCAATTACGAGATCTTACAGGGAGTTTTGGAGCTGCTATCAATGAACATAAAGATGATTTGGATGAAATGGTTGTGAAGGAATGGGAAGAAGCACTCAAAGAAGTTAGTTTCTTGACAGGATGGGAATCGGACAAAATTTATGATGGGTACATTATTCTCCACCAAAACTTTGTTTTGTTTCTCATAACTAGATCTTACTTGAAAAAGAATATTAATATTGCCATTCTATACTAAAACTCATTGTTTTTGACAGGCGTGAAGGAGAATTGGTTAAAATTGTTGTGAGGAAATGTTATGAGTGAGTTGAAAAGACATTTTGAGCTAAATACTCCCAAACAAGTTGGTGGGAATTGATGATCGTGTGGAACAGGTAATGAGCTTGATAGATGCTAAATTCAATGGTACAAGGATTATTGGAATTTATGGACTCGGTGGCATTGGTAAGACAACTCTTGCAAAGGTGTTATACAACAAACTTTCCCGTCATTTTCAGTTTCTGAGCTTTGTGGCTAATATTCGAGAAACATCTCGTCACAAGGGTATTAAATGCCTACAAGAGCAGCTCATTTTTGATATATTAAGAAGTCCACATCATGTGTCTAATGTTGATGAGGGAATTGAGGTCATCAAATCTAGATTTACAAGTGACAAAGTCCTTATTCTTCTTGATGATATTGATGACAAGAATCACTTGAATGCTTTGGCTGGAGATGGTAGTTGGTTTAAAGCAGGAAGTATAGTCATCATTACAACTAGAAACAAGAGCATTCTCGATGAGATCGGTGTAGGCTACATGTACCGACTCAATGAGTTGTCTTCGAATCAATCATTGATTTTACTTAGTAGACATGCATTTCAGGAGGATTCTCCTCAGAGTGGTTATTGTGTTCTCTCTCGTAATGTTGTATCTACTACTGGCGGGCATCCATTAGCTCTTCAAGTTATTGGTTCATTCTTATGTGGAAAGCCAAAAAAGTATGGAAAGATACATTGAAGAAATTAAAGAAAGTGCCTAATAAGAAAGTCCAAGAGACTTTGAGGATAAGTTACAAAGCTTTAGATCATGAGGTGCAACAGATATTTTTGGACATTGCATGTTTTTTTATTGGATCATCTAAACAAAAACCAACTTACATGTGGGATGCGTGTGATTTTTTCCCAGAGAATGGGGTTGAAGTGTTATATCTTATGTCCCTAGTTGAATTTGATAAAGATGGCAACCTAATGATGCATGATCAATTGAGAGATTTTGGAAGGGAAATTGTTTGTCAAGAAAATCAAAAGGAGCCTCAAGGCCGAAGCAGATTATGGGATTATGACGAAGCCATCAACGTGCTTGACAGCAACAAGGTAGGCATTTTCTCTACCTGTCTTAGTCATTGAATGTCAGTCCATATTCTCATTCTTGTTTGAGATAAAAATTATCGTTCAGTCCCAAAACTCCAAAACTTGCCGCTTTAACCAACAAAAAGCTCCTTCATTTAATTGCTATTCTTGCCTGATTCTGGGACATCGTCAGAGGAGCAATTTCTTGGTTATTAATGATTGTGCTGATTGGTATCTTCAATGCAACAACAAAACTACAAAAATGTAATGATTGACAGAGCACTTTCAGGAAAACATGACATCTATAAATTGTTGGGGGCCATGTTCCACGTATCTGTATGATGCAGATGTTTGGCGTTTGGATTCTTCTTTTGATTTCTCATGAGGTCTTTTTTTCTTTTTTCTTTAACGGAGTATTAACTTCTCTTGTGAGTTGTTTTCTATGATCAATGAGATCTCTGTTCATTTGTGACCATTAGCTATCATGGTTCTGGATTTTTCAAGTTGCACCCCTTATATTTTTAGCTTAATGTAGCCCTTTATCTTTCACAGTTTGTGCAATCAAGTCCTCTGTCGTCAAGCCTTAGTTAATAATGTCCATTTGTTGATGGCTTTTGTATTTGTTTATGATATATGCGCAACTGTGTAATATAACCCTCTAAATGTATATCATGTCATTCTATAGGCTTTTCACAATCAGGGATAAATTTCTTTCTATGAATTTGCTAACTTTTATTTTTTTCTTTTTTTGTGACAATGGAAAATTTTGCTATTAATCCCTTGATAACATTTATATGTCAAATATAGGCTATCATGTCAACCGTAAAAGGGTATCCATGAAGTCATTGACCAAAATACAATAATTATACAAGATGCATTTGACGGAAAAATTTGAACCACCAATCAAATCCATATTATGATTCTTATGATTTGTGCTCAATGGACAATTTACCACCTAAAACAAACAATCAATTTGAGTTCCTAAAATATTTTATTGCAATGAAAGAAAAATGTAAAAGGCTTGATTTCCTTAAAATCCAATTTGATCACTCTTCATGTCCAATCTGTGCGTAAACAAGATCTCATTAATTTATCAGCAAATTGATTAAAAAAAAAAATTTTAGATTTGACTGTGACAAAATCAACACAACAATGAAAGGTAGCATCAAATGTCTGCAAATAAGAGGAGTAAAAATCATTGATATCACATTTGATATATGACCAAATTTTCTTCCATAAAGAATGAAAAAAATTTATTCAAGATACACATGATAAGAAATGAATGTAAAACACGTATGTACATTTATGGATTACGTTCTCGTTTTCATTTTACTATTGAGAATTGCAGACTAGATACACAAAAAAAAAGGGGGAATTCTACAATTGGGATTTTTTTTTTTTCATTTTTTACATGTTTTGATGGGAAGTTTGATGGTTGTATTTGGACTGTAAGAGTGATGTTGTTTCACATATAGAGGATATGAGTTAGGGGTGGGCTGTTTCACATATAAAGGGCATGAATTTTGTGAGATATATTTGATATGGTGTGTGCACAAAGAGAGGCCTCTATTGTAATCTTGAAAGGATGTAATTTCTGGGAATTCAAAGGTGCAAATTGTGATGGGCATCGTTGGAAGAGAAGTTCAGAAATTCCCTTGTGAGCTTTTACCTTTTTACATAAATTAGATATATATTTTTCAAGCACAACGTGCATTTCAGGAGGTTGAAAGTGAGAAGCCTACACTATTATAGTATCTCAACAAATTGAAATTAGTCTGACTTTTCTTAAATGCAGTTTGTTTCATCTCATCATTCAAAACTTGCATTACACAATGTTTTCTAATTGCAGGGCACTAGTAAGATTGAGGGCCTTTGTCTAAACAAATGTGGTTGTACCAGAAGCTACAGTGGTGAACAATTTAAAGAATTGACCAATTTGAGGTTCCTTCAATTGAATAGTGCGAATCTCATTGGAGATTTCCTCAACTTGCTTCCTCAATTAAGATGGCTTCAATGGAAGGATTGTCCCTTGGATTTCACAGTGGCCAACTTTTATCCGAAGAAATTAGTCGTGCTTGATCTGTCGTGGAGTGAGATTTCGGAGGACTGGAGAGGATGGGATTTACTCAAGGTAAGATGTAGAGAAGGTATATTTCTTGTGGATAATCACGTGTCGTAGAAGGTCCGATCTCACCAGGTTCTCCTTTTCTCCTTTCTTTTTTTTCGAGAGGTATAATATCCTTCCTCATATTAGGAATTTTTCCTAAATGTAACAGGAATTTGTAGGCATTTAAATATACAATAAGCTTGTGTCCTTAATATCTTGAATTAATAATATCTGAACAAACAGTCATGCTTAACGCAAGACATACTGGAAAAAAAAAAAAAAAATTCACTTGTTTTAACTGTATTAATCAAAGTCTATTAAAAAAAATTACAATATTTGTGCTTATCTTTAGGTTTTTTTAATTTGAATGGTTTATGGCTTCTGAGTGAATCTCTCCTGATGTATGTCTTTTTAGCAATTCTTGTTTCGTATCTATGTCAATCTTCTTTGACAAAAAATGAAAAGTTACAATTATTTAGGTATTGTTTGGTATGTTCAAAGAAACACTAATGGTCATATACAGAATCGATTGTTTTAGAAACAAAAGTGAACACTAATACTTGAAAATTGAAAATAAGTGCATTGCTTCATAATGGTTTTTGTGAGGGTGAATTATATGTTAGTTTTGTGAGTGCTAGCCAGTGGATATTTATTTTAGTCAAATTGGAAGATATGCCTACTGCAGTAAGAAAATATAGTTGACACTGGTATATCCGTAACATTCTTTTTGCAATAGATACGCTCAAAAATTATTTCTATGTTGGTGATGTAGCCAAACGCTACTAAGGAATGTTTAAATAAAACAGAAGTGATGTAGTTGAGTATTATAGCAATGATAGCATTGGAATTGAGCTATGAAACATTTATATAGTGTTTTAAAACAGTTTAAATTAAAGGAGTAGTGATACATTGGCTTTTTTTTTTTTTTTTTGCAATTTTAAAATGTTCAAAAAAGAATGAGGAGTATTGGAAAAGCAGTCCAATTTCATTGAAATTTCCTCTCTCTCTCTCTCTCTCTCTCTCTCTCTATATATATATATATATATATATAAATTTTTTTTTTTTTTTTTCAGATGGCAACCGAGCTCAAAGTTCTCAACCTTCTGAATTGTCGATCTATGAGAAGAACTCCTGATTTGTCTGCTTTCAAAAGCTTAGAGATTTTTTTGCTAGAAGGATGTTGGCATCTACAAGAGATTCATCCTTCTATTGGTGACATCAAGACCCTCGTCTCCTTGAATGTCAAGAGTTGTAAGAGATTGGAGGAGCTACCGGTTGGAGTAGGTAGAATGGAAGAATTGAGTGAACTTATCTTAGATCATACTAAAATAAAAGAGATTCCTATTTCAAGAGGTTGTTTGATGAAGCTGGAGAAACTAAGTGCCTCGTCTTGTAGACGACTAGCTCAACTTCCCGAATCCATGGGCTCTCTTGTGTCGTTAACTCTGTTGGACATATCTGGGACACGGATTAAAGGCTTACCCATATCCATTGGTTCTTTGAAGGAGCTCAAGACTCTTGATGCCTCTAATTGTGCATCCTTAGCCTGCATACCCAGCTCCATAGGCCATCTAGCATCTTTGCATTGCTTGTTATTATGGGGATGCTCCTCACTGAGAGAAATTCCTGATTCGATCGGAAAGTTGGAATCATTGGCCGAACTACATTTAGCAAGGACAGCAATTGCGGAATTACCTAAAAGCATTGGGAATCTGCAGGAGTTAAGGATCTTGGACATTTGTCGAAGTCACATAACAGAATTGCCTGGTGCCATCGGAATGTTGGCAAACCTCCAAGAGTTGAGGGCTTCGGGATGCAAAAATCTGGA
This sequence comes from Eucalyptus marginata, assembly GCA_014182565.1. Classification (NCBI taxonomy): domain Eukaryota; kingdom Viridiplantae; phylum Streptophyta; class Magnoliopsida; order Myrtales; family Myrtaceae; genus Eucalyptus; species Eucalyptus marginata. Next base: position 10,414,576 of record CM024585.1, read on the forward strand.
AAGACTACCAAGCAATATGGGAGAACTGGTTTCGCTAAACAAGCTTAAATTACGCAAGTCGGGCATTATAGGCTTGCCAGAAAGCATTTCTAAGCTGTCTTCTGTCCAAAACCTGAGTGTTCAATATTGCCAAAAGCTTCGAGAATTACCAGAGCTGCCCTCTAACATAAAAGTTCTACGTATTACTTGCCAGAGTCCGTCGTTGCCCCATCTTTCCCAACTAACTCTTCTCAAGAAACTCACTCTTTCTGATTGCCCTGGGCTTGAATATCTTCCAAAGCTTCCCATTGGGCTATCAATGCTTTCTATTAGACGTTGTGGAAAATTGAAAGCGGTGACGGATTTGTCGAACTTGAATCAATTATCTGAATTGTATCTTGAAGAGTGCTACGAGTTAACAGCAGTCACCGGTATAGAAGATTTACAATCTCTCTATAACATACGTGTATGGGGATGCCCTAAATTGTCTTCGCCTGATGATGTCGAATCTTGTGGTTCTTCATCTTGAACATGATATCGAGAACTAGACTTTTAGATTGATTATCATTTTGCAAGTTCTGTGTTTGAAGGTTGTGGTTGCTCGCAGGTCATCTACTACCGTGTTTGTTTTATTACATGGCGTGTTAAACTTTTATCTTCTGTTTGATTCTTATAATACCAGGGATTCTGGTTTATACTAGATGTTGATAAGGTAGAAATTACAAGACGTTGTAAGAACAAGCAGCTCTTTAAGAAAATTCCTTCGATCCTAGTCATCTCAGTTTCTTAAGGTGGACGGTTGAGGTCCTACACATTCATCAATGACATTAATTTGCTTGCTTGAATTTCTTCTTCTTCTTCTTCTTCTTTTTATTTATTTTTATTTTTATTTATATATGTTTTCTTTTTCGGTACTGGGATTGATTAAACAGTATATCTCTCCTTTTTATGTTTCTCATATGACTGCTCAAGGTAATTTAATGATTCACATGTGGAATATTAAAGCTTCTGGAGGCAAATTTGTTCAACGGCTCTTTAATAATCCCCGGAATTCCTCGGGTTCTTCAAGCTACTTTCAGAGGGTGTGAATTTGATAGGATGCTAGTCTGTGAGAGAGTGAGTTCATAGTTTCTTTGCCACTTTAAATTCTTTATGAATTGTCAATCTGTTGAGTTTGATACTAACAAGATTCACAGCGTTAATGCTGTCACCACGCGATTTATTTGCTGCTCGTTGGTCATTCTAATGTTTGCTGTGCAAATGAGGATTTTGTTCTAGTGCTGCTCTGTTTTGACATTACCAGCATGCTAGTCTGTCTCCTGCTCTCTAATTTTCTAATGATCTTGGTCTTCATGATGTTGGAACTGCAAATAGAGCCGAATTTTAGAATTTCGGATGAGAACCTTATATTTATTTTAAAGAAACTTATGAACCATTACGAGTTTGAGCAATGTTATCTACTAGAGTCATGCTGGAATTTTGAGAATCCTTTTGGTGAGTTTATTCAATTTACGACGGGTGGTAACATTTGACAATCTATCAATACTCCGCTTATATCTTAGTAGAAATAATGATCCTTGTGTATTATGAACCAAATGACATATGTCATGTGGGAAGATCTTCATATTAAAATTAGATATTAGAAGAAAAAAGTTTTAAATTTCGCATAGATGGGACTAATAAAGCCATAAGTATTTTATTTAGATTTTTAACGCTTAAATTACTTTTAGCTCTGCTGTGTAGGCCAGTCTCAAGATCTCGATCTTCCCTATTCTTCTCTATTTTTCTCATATTTGACCATTTTATAAGAACTAGAGAGGTTTGAGAAATGAATTGGACACGTGTCAGATGGTTATTGTAATAATTGGTGACTAAAGAGAGATGCCCCACGACATGCTCATGCAACCCACCATTTCACATTCTTCTTATGATCCGTGCATTCTTTTCTTTTTCCTTATTTCTGTTAAAGCTTCTCTACAAAAGATAGTCTGATCAGATTTAGTAAATCGTATATCTACATTCTAAGGGTCTATTCGTTTCGCGGAAAATTGGTCATTTCCGGAAAATATTTTCCAAAAAGTCATTTTTCAGGAAAATGATAATATTTTCTGGTGTTCGGCTAAAACCTGAAAATGTTTCAGAAAATATTTAGGAAATATTTTCTAAGACTTCACCACTTAGGCATGCATCACTTACCGACTTATAAATCCATCAAATATGAACTTGCCTTTAAATCCGGGTAAACTTGCTTCATATCTTTGTTCCCTCATTATTACCATACGTTAATCTACTCTAAAAAATGTTCGTATGGATTTTAAAAAGAAGCAAAGGAGAAAAGAAGCAAAGCATGTACAATCCTAATGAGAATCTTTCAGTTGGGTGGCCCGTTCTCCGCCCGCATTTTTTTTTTTTGGTAAGGGTAAATGGTATTATAGCTTTGAACAAATTTACAGGGAAACAAGACTGGCTCCTAATCCTCCCCCCGCATTTTTTGTGTTCCAATAAACAAAAGAAAAAAGAAGTAAAGCATGTGGAGCCCTTTGCTTGAGCAATGTACAACTGCAGGGTAGAGTAAATAAAGAAAAGGATAAGCAATACTGCAGAGCGAGAGCTTGAGATCGACGAGCTCGAGGTTTGCCCAAGAAGAACGGCCGATGACTAGCCAAGAAAGAAGAAGATGGAAAACAAAGAAAAGAAAAAGAAAAAAAAAAAGAAAAAGAAAAAGAAAAGAAAAAGAAAAGAAAAAAGGAAATTAAAAATAATTTGAATTAAAAAATAAAAAAGAATTAAAAATAATTCGAATAAAAAAAGAAAAGAAGAAGAAGAAAGGGGAGAAGGAAATGAGGATTTGTAGAGGTGTGAGATAAGAGAGATCAAGAGAGGAAAATGTTTTCCACTTTTCAAAAGTTGAATAATTATCAAATCTAGAATTGTTAATATGATACTTATTCAAATTGGAATTAAAATATTTAAACAATGTAGACCTTTTATTATTATTAGAGAATCATCAAAGTTTAGAGTTTAGTGACGAAATAACCTTACATATACAATTTTTTAAATAATTAGTAATAAAATAAAAAACAGATTCCCAACTATATGCATACATAGAAGTAATATTATCATAATATATTTCCATTTTATTATTTGATTCAATCATCAATTTAAGATAAAAAATAATGTTGATTCTATTTTTTTTTATTAAAGAAATGATCATGGCATTAGTTTTAGGACCATATATTCACATAATAACAATAAATAACATCCTTACTAGAATGCGTATTAGAGATAGCTCTTATCACTTAGCAATTGTTATATTTAGGTCAAAATAACTTTTTTTATAATTAGATCTAAATGTGAAGGTTATCCACCATTGCATTAATTATGCAAGGATTGCACTTCATCTTCCTCAAAGTGCTGTGAGCTTGGGCAAAAGGAGAGGGGGAAAAAAGAAACCCGAGAGCACGTTCTGAGATATTAGAGTGAAAAAAAGAGAGACCCGTGAGTTGAGGTGAGTGCATCGCGAGTGTGAGATCAAGAAGAGCAGAGGAGGTCATTTGCCTTCACTCTTCATTCAAGGTAGGAGTTGCGCTTCATTTATCAATTTATTTTGGCTCCTTTATTGAGCAACCGAGCATGGAGCCCGAGTTTGAAGTCGGAGTTCACAAGTTTGTCTTACCCTTCCGGGCCTTACAAACTTGAAAGTCCAGTTCGCCGGTTCATTCAAGCCGGTTGTGATGATTGGTGCATCTTTGATGCTACACATATATACTCAATGAGGCCGGCCTCTTGTTTTGAATTCGAACTTTTCCTTACTAGGCGGAGAGCTTCTTAATGTTATGTCAAGATATTTATCTTGCTATCGCACTTGTGTCCATGTATATGTTCATCATCCCATGGGTACTAAATTAGGCTCACTTGTGTTGCTTGCTCATGCCTATGCTCGCTTCGGTGTTTTTATGAGCTCAGCAAGGTCTCATTAGACTCATTTTGTTCTCTCGCTTACTCTTGTTGTTGCCAATAGAATTTTGAACGAATCTGAAACCTGAGTGAGGGCTAGAAAGCCGATGATAAGGGAGGGACTTTAGTCGATGGGCTTTTACGACATAAATCTGCCACTTTATTGGCCTCTATTAAAGAGTGGATTATTCGAAATTTCTTGATATTGGGCCTGGTAAAGAGGGTCCACATCCCTTATCTGCGCTCAAGCTCATCGAAGACGGGGCATCAGATTCCCGAGAGAAGCCTCTTCCTCAGTTCGTGCGCTGAAGCAAGTTGGCCGTCTCGGCGAAGCCGAGGTAACAAGCCTCGCTGATCTCGCGAATCCGTCGACGATTTTCCCCAGCAAAAATCACGGCGCACGCAACGCTGTAGCGCCGCCGGTGAACCCATTTGGGCGGTGAGTTTTCTGGCTTCAATCCTTTTTTTTTTTCCATTTCGTTCCATCTGATATGGCTTCCACGCATCGGCATCTCCGCTTTCCTTGACCGGCCTCGGGCCTCGGGTCGGGGCTCTGTCTCCTCAAGACGAAATTATCGCGAGCTTTCTGCAAATCCCAGAGTACTCCTGAAGGACACTCTTGTTGGTTTTCTTTTCTGTTTTCTTGTTAATAGGAAAAGGAAAGTCAAGTCAAAGTCGTGCTCGCTTTCGATCTAAACCCCTGCGCAGGTTAGGTTCTGCGCATCTTCTGACCAATGCCGTGGAAATTACATGTGTAGTAATTGCCGTCCGTGCAGCATGTGTTGCAGCTGTTTGATTAGCATGAAGGGTCTTGCATCGTTTCCTGTTTTGATTGCTCCATTTTCTTCTGATTAGTTGTATGAGAGTTTTTATTTTCGTTCGAATGTAGCTCCGAGTTGAGTTTTGAGAGACATTTCTGCAGTTGCCGAATCTGGGATTTCTTATTCCTCTTCTTTTGAGGCTCTGCTCCGTAAATCTCTTTTACTGCCTGGGTATTAGTACAATCCTCTTGAGATGAAAAGAAGAGAACCCACTGATCCAGAAGATCCGGTGTATGGGGCGTCTTCCTCATCGACCTCTCCACATGTAGGTGATCATGAATGCATAACCAAAAAGCCAAAAGGAAATGACTACGAAGTATTCTTGAGCTTTAGGGGGGAAGACACTCGCAAGGGCTTCACCAATCATCTCTATATTGGCCTTGTCAATGCAGGAATTCATGTATTTAAAGATGACAATGATCTCTATGGTGGTGAGGAGATTGGTCCTGAGCTTCTCTGCAGTATTAAGCAGTGTAAGATCTCGATCCCGATTATCTCAGAGAACTACGCTTCCAGCAGATGGTGCCTTTGCGAGCTGGCTCAAATGTTGAAGTGCAAGAGAAGTAGAGGGCAAATGGTGTTGCCCATATTTTACAAAGTGGATCCCTCGCAATTGCGACATCTTATAGGAAGTTTGGGAGATGCTATCAATGCACATAAAGAGAATTTGGATGTAAAGGTTGTGAAGGAATGGGAAGAAGCGCTCGAAGAAGTTAGTTCCTTGAAGGGATGGGAATCAGACAAAGTTAATAAAGGGTACATTATTCTCCACCAAAACTTTGTTTAGTTTCTCATAACTAGATCTTACTCGAAAAGAATATTAATATTGCCACCTTGTGCTGAAACTTATTATTATTTGACAGGCATGAAGGAGAATTGGTTAAAATTGTTGTCAGAAAAGTTATGAGTGAGTTAAAAATTCAGCTAACTATTCCCGAACAGTTGGTGGGAATTGATGATCGTGTGCAACAGGTAATGAGCTTAATAGATGCTAAATTCTCTGATACAAGGATTATCGGAATTTATGGATTCGGTGGCATTGGTAAGACAACTCTTGCAAAGGTGTTATACAACAAACTCTCCGGTCATTTTGAGTATCTTAGCTTTGTGGCGGATATTCGAGAAACATCTCGGCACAAGGGTATTGAATGCCTACAAAAGCATCTCATTTACGATATACTGAGATATCCACATGATGTGTCTAATGTTGACGACGGAATTGGTGTCATCAAATCTCGATTTACAAGTAAGAAAGTCCTTATTCTTCTTGATGATATTGATGACAAGAGTCAGTTGAATGCTTTGGCTGGAGATGGTAGTTGGTTTGAAGCAGGAAGTATAGTCTTTGTCACAACTAGAAACAAGAGCATTCTTGATGAGACTGGTGTAGGCTACATGTACCAACTCAACGAGTTGTCTCTAGATCAATCATTGATTTTATTTAGTAGACATGCATTTCGGAAGGATTTTCCCCAAAGTGATTATTGGATTCTCTCTCGTGATGTCATATCTACTGCTGGGGGCATCCATTAGCTCTTGAAGTGATTGGTTCATTCTTATGTGGAAAGCCAAAAAAAGTATGGAAAGATACATTGAAGAAATTAAAGAAAGTGCCTGATAAGAAAGTCCTAGAGACTTTGAGTATAAGTTATGAAGCATTAGATCATCAGGTGCAACAAATATTTTTGGATATTGCATGTTTTTTTATTGGATCATCTAAACAAAGTCCAACTTACATGTGGGATGCTTGTGATTATTTCCCAGAGAATGGGATTGAAGTATTGTGTCTTATGTCCCTAATTAAAATTGATAAAGACGGCAAGCTACTGATGCATAATCAACTGAGAGATTTTGGAAGGGAAATTGTTCGTCTGGAAAATCAAAAGGAGCCTCAAGGCCGTAGCAGATTATGGATTTATGAGGAAGCCATCAAGGTGCTTGACAACAACAAGGTAAGCATTGTCTCTACTTGGCTTAGTCATTGAATGTGAGTCTATCTTCTCTTTTTTGTTTGAGATAAAAATTATTGTCAATCCTGAATCTCTGAAACTTGCTGCTTTTACCAACAACAGAGCTCCTTCATTTAATTGCTGTTCTTGCCTGATTCTGGGACATAATCAGAGGAGCAGTTTCTTGGTTATTTATGATATATACCTCATGATAATATTGTGATGAGAACACTCTTTTGTAACTTCAATGCCACAACAAAACTACGAAAATGTAAGGATTGACAGAGTACTTTCAGAGAAAACATGACATCTGTAAATTGTTGGGGCCCATGTTCCATGTATCTGTATGATGCACGTGTTTGATGTTTGGATTCTTCTTTTGATTTCTTGTGAGGTCTTTTCTTTCTTTTTTCTTTTACTGAGTATTAACTTCTCTCCTGAGTTGTTTTCTATAATTGATGAGATCTCTGTTCATTTGTGACCATTAGCTATCGTGGTTCTGTATTTTTCAAGTTGCGCCCCTTATATTTTTAGCTCAATGTAGCCCTTTATCTTTCACAGTTTATGCAATCAAGTCCTTTGTCGTCAAGCGTTAGTTAACAATGTCAATTTGTTGGTGGCTTTCATATTTGTTTATGATATATGCGCAACTAGGTAATATAACCCTCTAAATGTATATTATATCACTCTATAGGCTTTTTATAATTGGGGATAAATTTCTTTCTATGAATTTGCTAGCTTTTTATTTTTTATTTTTTATTTTTGTGATGATGGACAATTTTGCTATTAATCCCTGATAACATGTATATGTCAAATATAGGCTATCATTTCAACTTCAAAGGGTATCTATGAAGTCATTGACCAAAATACAATAAGTTTACAAGATGCATTTGAAGAAAAAATTTGAACCACCAAACAAATCCATATTATGACTCTTATGATTTGTGCTCACTTATGATTTCTGCTCAATGAGCAATTTTCCACCTAAAACAAAAAATGAACTTGGGTTGCTAAAATATTTTATTGCAACAAAAGAAAATGTAAAAGGCTTGATATCCTTCAATATCCAATTTGATCACTCTTCATGTCCAGTCTGTTTGTAAACAAGATCTCATTAATTTATCAGCAAATTGATAAAAAAATTTAGATTTGACTGTGAGAAAATCAACACAACAATGAAAGATAGCATCAAACGGCTGTAGACAAGAGGAGTAAGAATCATAGATATAACATTTGATATATGACCAAATTTTCTTCCATAAAGAATGAAAAACAGTTATTCAAAATTCACATGATAGGAAATGAAAGTAAAACACGTATGTACATCTATGGATTACATTCTCGTTTTCATTTTGCTATTGAGAATTGCAAACTAGGTACACCAAAAAAAAGAGGGGGATTCTACAATTGGGATTTTTTTCATTTTGATATTTGCTTTGATGGCAAGTTTGATGGTTGTATTTGTACTGTAAGAGTGATGTTGTTGCACATATAAAAGACATGAGTCAAGGGTGTGTTGTTTCACATATAAAGGGCATGAATTTTTCTAGATATATTTAAAATGGCGTGTACATAAAGAGAACCTCTATTGTATATTTGAAAGGTGCAATTTCTGGGAATTCATATGGTGCATATTGCAAAGGGCATAGTTGGAAAGTAGAAGTTTGGAAACACCCTTGTGAGCTTCACGTTTTCACATAAATTAGATGAATTTTTTTCAAGCAAAACCTGCATTTCAGGAAGTTGAAAGTCAGAAGGCTACACTGTTATAGTTTGACAATTATTGAAATTAGTCCAGCTTTTCTTAAATACAATTGGTTTCTTTTCATCATATCAAACTTACAATCCACAATGTTTTCTAATTGCAGGGCACTGGTAAGATTGAAGCCCTTCGTCTGGACAAATTTGGTTGTAGAAGAGGCTACGCAGGTGAACTATTTAAAGAACTGACCCATTTGAGGTTCCTTCAAGTGAACACTGCGAATCTTGTTGGAGATTTCCTGAACTTGCTTCCTCAATTAAGATGGCTTCAATGGGAGGATTGTCCCTTGAATTTCACAGCAGCCAACTTTCATCTGAAGAAATTAGTTGTGCTGGATCTGTCGTGGAGTGGGATTTCGGAGGACTGGGGAGGATGGGGTCCACTCAAGGTAAGATGTGTAGCATATCTCTAGTGGACAATCACATGTTGAAGATCCAATCTCACCAAGTTTCCCTTTGCTCCTTTCTTTATTTTTTTTTGGGGAGAGGTTTAATATCCTTCCTCAGAATAAGGATTTTTCTCTTAATATAAGAGGAATTTGTAGGCACCTAAATATATGATAAGCTTCTGTCCTATATATCTTTAATTACTATTATCTTAACAAACAATCATGGTTAACACTAGACATACTGAAAAAGGAAAACTTGTTTTAACTGCATTAATTAAGATCTATTAGAAACATAATTACAATATATGTGCCTATCTTGAGTTTTTCTAATCTAAATGGTTTGTGGCTTCTAAGTGATTCTCTCCTGATGCATCTCTTTTAGCAATTCTTGTTACATATCTATGTCAATCTTCTTTCATGAAAAATGAAAAGTTACGTTTGGTATAGTTTGGTATGTTCAAAGAAACACTCTTTACTGTTTTTGACCTGAAATACTATATGAATGGTCATATACAGAATCAATTATTTTAGAAACAAAAGGAAACACTAATGCTTAAAAATAAGTGCATTGCTTCATAATGGTTTTTGTGAGGGTGAATTATATGTTAGTTTTGTGAGTGCTAGGTAGTTGATATTTATTTTTGCCAAATTGGAAGATATGCCTTCTGCAGTAAGAAAATAAAGTTAAACACTGGCATGTCCCTACCATTCTTTTTGCAATAGATATGCTCAAAAATTATTTCTATGTTGCTGACATAGCCAAACACTACTACTTAAGGAATGTTTCAATATAAAAAACGTGATGCAGTGGAGTATTATAGCAATGAAAGCATGGGAACTGAGCTATGAAACATTTATATGGTGTTTTAAATAGTCTAAATTAAAGGAGTATGGTGCATTGCTACTCTTTTTTTTGGGATTTTAAAATGTCCAAACAAGAATGAGGAGTATTGGAAGAGCAGTCCAAACTCATTGAGGTATCCTCTCTCTTTTTTTGTTTTTTGTTTTTTTCAGATGGCAGCCCAGCTCAAAGTTCTCAACCTTCCAAATTGTCGATCTATGAGAAGAACCCCTGATTTGTCTTCTTTCAAAAGCTTAGAGATTTTTTCGCTGGAAGGATGTTGGCATCTACAAGAGATTCATCCTTCTATTGGTGACATCAAGACCCTTGTCTCCTTGAATGTCAAGAGTTGTAAGAGATTGGAGGAGCTACCGGTTGGAGTAGGTAGAATGGAAGAATTGAGTGAGCTTATCTTAGATCATACTAAAATAAAAGTGATTCCTATTTCGAGAGGTTGTTTGATGAAGCTGGAGAAACTAAGTGCCTCGTCTTGTAGACGACTAGCTCAACTTCCAGAATCCATGGGCTCTCTTGTGTCGTTAACTCTGTTGGACATATCTGGGACACGGATTGAAGGCTTACCCAAATCCATTGGTTCTTTGAAGGAGCTCAAGACTCTTGATGCCTCTAATTGTGCATCCTTAGCCAGCATACCCAGCTCCATAGGCCATCTAGCATCTTTGCAGTGCTTGTTATTATGGGGATGCTCCTTGCTGAGAGAAATTCCCGATTCGATTGGAAAGTTGGAATCATTAGCCGAACTACATTTAGCAAGGACAGCAATTGCTGAATTACCTAAAAGCATTGGGAATCTGCATAACTTAAGGATCTTGGACATTCGTCGAAGTCACATGACAAAATTGCCTGGTGCCATCGGAATGTTGGCGAAACTCCGAGAGTTGAGAGCTTCAGGATGCAAAAATCTGGAAGGACTACCTAGTAATATGGGCGAACTGGTTTCGCTAAACAAGCTTAATTTAGAGAAGTCGGGCATTACAAGCTTGCCAGAAAGCATTTCTAAGCTCTCTTCTGTCCAAAACCTGAGTGTTCGATATTGCCAAAAGCTTCGAGGACTGCCAGAACTGCCCTTTGGCATAATTGCTCTACGTATCACCTGCCAGAGTCTAGCGTTGCCACAACTTTCCCAACTAACGCTTCTCAAGAAACTCACTCTTTCTGATTGCCCTTGGCTTGAATATCTTCAAAGCTTCCCACTGGGCTATCAATGCTTTCTATTACACGTTGTGGAAAATTGAAAGCGGTGATGGATTTGTCAAACTTGAAGCACTTATCTGAATTGTATCTTGAGGAGTGCTACGAGCTAATGGAAGTCACCGGTCTAGAACGTTTACAATCTCTCCGTAACTTACGTGTGCGAGAATGCCCTAATATATCTTGGCTTGATGGTGTCAAATCCTGTGATTCTTCATCCTCAACATGATATCGAGAATTATACTTTTAGATTAATAATTGTTTTGCAAGTTCTGTATTTGAAGGTTGTGGTTGCTCGCAGGTCGTCTACTAACGTGTTTGTTCTGTTTACGTAGCGTGTTAAATTTTTTATCTTTTGTTTGATTCTTATAATACCAGGCATTCTGGTTTATACTCAATGTCTGGTTTATACTCGATGTTGATAAGGTGGAAATTACAAGACGTTGAAAGAACAAGCAGCTTTTTGAGAAAAATTCTTTGACCCTAGTCATTTCACACAATTTAACTAGTGGCCTAGGACAATAATTTATAAGCAACTACTCTACATGACATGTGCCTTTAATTAACTCTGCATGACATGCAACCTGATTTAACAAGCCTATCATGCAATTACTAAATGAGACTCGCCTAGGACATGCATTAATTACATGACTTAAACTATATGACATGGCAAATGACATGGATGTGATGCAATCAATCTATATGACATGAACATGACATTTTTTGTGTTTTTCATCAAAATTCATGATTAAAAAGTGAGATATTATCTACTTTAAGTTAGGAAATAGACTAACTTAAATATGATCTTAACTTAAAAACTTATCTCAGCAAGCAATTCAATTCAAAGGCAGCTTCAAAGGGAGCTGAAAAGTCTTTTTTTTTTCCTCTTTTCTTTCTATTCTCATTGTCTTCTTCAACCTTCAACCATGGGAGAGGGTTTGAGCTAGTCTCACCTCCCCTCTTTTGTTGATTTTGTTTGCATTTATTGTTCTTTTCTTACCTTTTTTTTTTCCTCGATTTGGATTTGGGAGGTCTCTTCTCCTGATCTAGTTATCAATTTGAGAGTTTGAACTCTCTCGATCTAGTTCTAGATTTAGATGCTATCCTCTTTCGATCTAGATTTGGGAGTTTGATAAATATGCTTTTGGGGATTCCATTCCCATTTGCTTTGTTTGTGTACAAGTTCTCTACTTCTAGTCTCAATGATTATTGTAGGAGTCTTGGCTTCTCGTTGAATTATGAAGATTTGCTCCTCCACATGTTAGATTTGTATTTATTTAACATATTATGGTTGTTTTTGTAAAGGAAGCCAAACCTAGGCGCCCACTATCAACTGGCAACAGCGTAATTATTAAAGAAGGAATTTTCGGCTTGTGCTCATTACCGACGAAGACACGAGATCAATGATCGGCCGCTAATTTTGTTTGATAGATTTGTTGATGTAGAACGAGTTTGTGCTATTGTTTCATCAATCCTCCTTGTGTTCTGCATTTGACTTTGTATTTTAGTATTCATACTCTATTTCGATTTGTTTTATCATGAAGACTATGTACTTCTGCATCCTTTTGAGTAATAAATATAATTTTGTTTTGACCAAAAAAAAAAATTGAAAGATGGTACCTAACTTAGATATTATCTAACATGCATTCTATTTTTAAAGTATCTAAACTATTCTATCATGCAATTATATTTAGGAAATCAATTCTAATCTACATGATTTGCAATGCAATCTTTTTATATTTTGAGAATAAAGAAAGCAATCAAAGTAAGATAAGCATCAAATCATTTAAGATAATCAAAGATATCATCCAATCAATTCAAATAATGAAACAATATTCAATCAACTTGAAATTTTGTGAATAAAATTGATAAATTGATCTTAAGCCTTAAAGATCAAAATATCAATTTTAAAGATACCTCTAAAATCAATAATTCCATCCAAAACTTCATAAATAGAATTAAAGATGTGGCAAATTAGGAAATATTAGGGGTGTGCAAAAAAATCGGGACTCGCCGGACCGTTTGGAATCGGACCGGATCGGCCTAGAATTGGTGGTTCTTAAGGGAATTGGTCTTGTTCCCAATTCCAATTTGTTGGAACCCATGGGTGCTGGTTCGTTTCCCAGTTCCGTGGGTAGACCCACTCACCTGTTCACCCAGACTAGGACCGATATTATAATAATATATTAATTTTTAATATAAAAATAAAAATTTTAAAAACCTAGATCTGAAATTTAAAACCTGTTCGCCTCAGGCCCTCAGATACTTTCTAACTTGATGGCCATTGTGGCTTCTTTTTGATTTGTTGTATTGGTTTTTTTTTTCTTTTTCTTTTGTTCTTATTAAGAACGTTTGCTTGTGGTTTCTAATTTTGGCTTATAGTGAGATCGGTTCCACATACTTATTTTTGTTTTACTTTCTAATTTTGCCACAAAATAGATAAAGTTTCTGTTTTTCTTGTTAAATGTTGTAATGATAAATGGATAGGGCTATTATTATGTATACTCAATGCTTGATGGGTTGTTTATGGTATGGCCTTTATGGTTAAAAGAATGGAGATATTTGGTTGATATTTGGGGAGATTGGTTCCATGGATCCACACAAGAGTTGGACCGGACCGTGGTTTGTTTCTTGGATGGATCCACGAAATCAACTATTGGTTCTTGGTTTCGATTTTTTGGAACCGGTCCTTAGTGGGTGGTTCCCGGTTCTAAGTCGGGAATCATCCATTCGGACCATACTCACCCCTAAGAAATATATCCTAATTTGGGGATGTGCCTATCACTCAATGATATTGATTAGACGAAATAATCAAATCAGGCAATATGACATTCAGTGGAATCGGATAATGATTATTACCTAATTTGGGGGATTTGTTCCCAAATTTGAGCCAGATGGGCGACCGTGGATCACGGGTTGCAATCAGCGTAGTGTCCGGCAAGCTTGCGGCAAGACTAGCTGTGACAGTGTCTCAAAAATGTTGCGTGGTACAGCTCGTGGTGTGGCGAACCGATATGGCTTCACAGATCGCCAATGTCGTTGCCTCTCCATCTATTGCCTCTCGGGTAAAAGTGGATGGATTGATGACGTTAGATGTACCATCCAAAGAACACATTTGCGCATGGGATGACTTTTTGCATGAATCCTCGGAAAGTGAGAATGTATTAGTGGAGTATAAAGAGAGAATTTTCTGAAGAATTACTCTCCTCCTTTTCTTGAACGTGTCTTCTTGTTCGTTAATGATCCAAGTGCATTATTCCAGAACTTTTCACCACTTCACGAATCACACCTGCGCACATAAAAATAATTCTTTCCTTTTCTATTTTAGCAACAACCTCCGGTGGACACAACATCCGGGGATCTCTGGTGACGAGCAATTAGAATTTGTCGAGTGATTGGTTGGATGAAGACAAGCTCGTGGAGGGTCTCGGTGATGACTCGGTCAAGGAGGGGCCACCGATGGTTTCTTGGCTCGGCGACACTGGGAGATTGGTGAAAACCTGTGAAATAAAAAAAAAAAGACTCTTGAGTGGTGGAGGAGCTTGGTAGACGTTCAGCGTAGGCCTGGCAACGACTGTAAGAGTTTTCCTGATGTGAACTATATTAATTGAGATTGTAATTTATCGTTTTACGGGTTGGTCTAATAAGATAAGACATAAGGTTTCTTAATAGTCGAATATGGACTTGGCTTATGTGGGCCGAGTTGGCCTAGCTCGTGATGAGAGGAGCCTGGTTGAAAACTCTATAAATAGCTAGGTTTCTCTTCTAATCCTCATTCTTCCACGAACAATTTCTCACCTCACATAAAGAAGCCGTGAGGGACGGTCTCATCGTACTAGATCCGAGAGTCATAAATAAGAAGAACCTGAGTGTTGAATCGTCGTCATTTTGCATAAAGAATGATGTATTTCAAATCAGGTAGGCAAATCTTCGTCTTCTCCTCCAATAAGTTCAAGTTTCTAGCTATGTTGATTATGGAATATTGCTTTGATGGCTAACATTTGGTATTAGAGCCTCATAGCTTGAATTGTTGCATTTGGCCTATTTTTAGAAATTTTGTTAGTTGAAATTTGATTTTGACACATATTTGGACTTGTTTTGTCGAACCGAGCATTTCGATGGGTGGCACGCCTTTGGTGGAGGCCAAACACACCGCCCATGAGCATTTCGGATTTGAGCATGCTTTGGACAGTTTTGCCATTTTCGTCATTTTTGGTTTGGTGAAAGTGAATTTGATCACATATTTGGCTTCTTCTCATTGAGATGAACATTTTGATGGGTGGCGGACCTCTAGGCGAGGTCGGACGCGTCGTCACGCGTCTGCATGCGTCGCGCCAGCTCTAACGAGTGGCGCCACGCGCCGGCGAGTGCACTTATGCTCTCACAGGCACGACCACGTGACCCCTGAAGGCGGTGGGTGACGCCACTGATGACGTCACTCGTCGACTCATCCCATCACTTTATCGCGCTGACGTCATGGTTGACATCATTCATGGTGATGACGTCATTCCTGAAGGGTGACTTGACCCGGGCTGACCGGGTTGACCTGACTAGGGCGGGCCGAGTTGATCGACTCGGTTTGATTGTTGATCGGTTGGGCTGGTTAATCCTGGTCGAATCGAAGTTCTAGGCTGATTTAGTATGCCCGCGTTTGCAGCTCATGCGCCGTGCGTTCTAGCAGTGCGTGAGGGTGTGTGGATCATGCTTATATGGAGATTTTCTACATTGTGATGTATTTATTTTACATGTTTGATACTTTTAAGGATATGACAATGCATGTGGAACCTTAAATATGTGGATTTTTGGGGTATTTTTCATATATTTTTCTATGGTTTTGAAAATACGTTGCAAGCTCACTTGTATATCATCACAAAGATTGTGTAGAGTATTGGGTCATCAATAACATATATAAGGTTCATCATATATTAATGAATGGAGTAATGTGATTGGCATGACATGTGATTTTAGTGACAAATTGTCCTTGTCATTAGGTTTAAAATCAAATGTATAAGGTAAATGTGAGTCATAAAGTTTATATTCTTGGTATGAGAGAGTTTCAATTCATTTGGGGTTGTGACCGTCAAAGTAGTACATTTGATTGGATTTGAGAAATATCGGTCTCATATTGTGATGAGATGTTTCCTGTTCTAATTAGTGGTCATGCTCCCAAAGGAGGTGATTGTGTGCTAATTTATACACCAAAAGGTGGTGAACTCACAAAAGGTTTCATGGCCATTGTCATGTGGAGAGTGTACAATTGCATGTCATATATTCTGCCTAAAGATATTTATATGATGATGCGTGTAACTCTTGGGATATGTACTTATAAGGTTTTCAAGTTACATAGTATTCATATAATGCCAATTGCATACATTGCTTGTTATTCAATCACCTTTTCTATAATGCGACTCTATTATGATTGAGATTTTTAATTAGTCAAATTTTAAGTAGTGAAAAGAGGATTTTTCTATTTGGAATGAAGCAAGTAGATGTTCATATTGATCTTACTAAGAATAAGTTGGCAATCTCACTGTTAATGATATATAACTAAAAAGCTTTTTTTGGGCTGCTTGGGAAAAGAGTATCCATGAGCGTTTCATTTAGGAACACTTGAAAATGGTTTACCAACTGACTACACTGCTAAAAGGATGATGGAAACCTTGGTAATTTGAAATCATATATTGTCTAATGCCGAGATTCGGATAAATATAAGGATTTTCTAACATGAGATGTGATGATTCTAATGAAGTTAAGGATTACGTCATAAGAATGGTAGATTTGAACTCCAAAAATATACTCATAAAGGAACTTATGAAACCACTAGTCATTCTAATAATCTGGTCTCAGGATAGCACCCTTTAAGAGAAATTGTGTCATTTACTACTTTTGTGGAAAGAAATGACACATAAGGAACACTGTAATGAATAAAAGCTTAGTTGTCCAAGCGTGAGCTTGCAGTTAATCATTTCTTAGCATTCATTTATGAATCCAATTCTTATTGAAAGCCTCATCCGGTTCTTGGTGGCTAGATAGTAGTGCAACAAATTATGTTGTTTATCACAAGGGGATTCATAAATCTAAGGAAGCCAAATCAAGATGAATCATAACTCATCATGTGAAACAACATTTAACGTTGAGTTAGTGGGAGATGTTGTTTTGATTCTGGATTTTGGATTCTGGTTTGCATTTGATGTTGAGAATTACTTTTATATACATTTATTTGGACGGAACTTAGTTTCCGTATCATGTCTAAAAGTGTGTGGCTATTCTTTTGAAGTAAAGAATAATGTTATTTTTATGTTTTCCAATTCAAATAAAGTTGGATACTGTAATATGTCAAATGGATTATACTAATTGTGTTGATCTCCTAATGATATACACGTCATTTTTATATTTGAAAAGATTCTTTCCAATAAACCTTTACCTAACAAACGGTTTAATGCATTGTGACATAAAGGTCTTGATCATATATCTAGAAAAGAATAGAAAACTGCAGTCTAGATATCGTAGTACAAAGCCTTTAAAAAAAAGGAAAATTGCATTCAAAAGTCTTGATTTATTGGAAGTCATTCACACTGATATTAGTTGACCATATATGATAACGTTATATAGATATTTTCATTTCAACACAGTCATTGATGACTATTTCTATTATAATTGATTAAAGAAAAGTTTGAATCTTTGGATAGATTCAAGTTCTTTCGAACTAAGTCAAGAAACAGTTAAGACAAGTCTTAAAGATTGTCCGATATGACCGCAGATGTGACATCCTGATTTTCGACCTTGTCCTGATAATATGAGTTGGGTTTTTCATCGACGCGCCTATAATCTTTTTCTCTGAGCTGATTACTCACGAGACAACTAATCTATTAGGTGAAGTCATTAAGGGATCTAAATGCGACAGACTTGATAATTCGATCAGAAACCGATTACTCGACCGTGCTAATCTGCAAGGGTCAATACGGCATCGCTAAAATCGATTAGAGATCGGAGATGGGTCGATTCGACAGAGGCATGTAATTAAGTTGTGGGTGATTCCACCTGATTGTAAGATTCATGTTGAATGGCACTAAATCGATTTTTCTGTCGATTCTATACCTTGTGTTCGTAATTGAAATTTTGAAATTTTTACGACAACCAAGAGTCGTCTATGAGTTGAAGATGCACAATGTGGATCGAAAATAATCGACCACGGGTCAAATGCGTTAAAAATTCCTAAAAGCTACCTAGTAGGTTAGGTCACGCTAAAATCGCGTTCGATTGAAATTAACCATGAAATTGAACCCGGTTTCAGAAATCGAAAGTTCTAGAGTGTCACGATTTATTTTAGGAATGTCGACTCATCCCTTGAAGAAATTTCGGCAAGTCTAGGATTTCGGCGAAAAATCAAAATTCGGTGAAATTGGTTCAAGAAATTCAGAGGGTCATTTTTTAGTGCACTTTTGGCCTTCTAGTTGGATCATTTGGTGAGGAAAATTATGGAATTTGGTGTGGGCTTCCTCCTCCGCATTTTGGCCTTGAATTGGAAGCCATTTGGTGTGAACTTAAGTTGATTTGGTGAGGAAATTACTTGAATTTCGTAGGGCCATGGGGGCTGCAACATTTGAACCTCAAGTGTGGCTTGTTGGAGAAGATTGAGTAGGAAAATGGCTGCTAGGATAGAGCTGAAGACTTTGGGGCCACCACTCAAGTGTTTGAGATATTTTTGGTGGACTTTGGAGGCCCTTTGTCCCCTCCTTCCCCTGTAGCAGCTTCTTCTTCATTTTCTCTAGCTTAAACTTCCATTTCCAGAGCAGCAACTAGCCAAACCATTGAACCGAAGCCTCCAACCCGTCAACAGCCCTTTGCCGTCCGTTTCGCCGTCTTGGTCGATCGCTGCACCCGAGCCTGCCGTCCCCGCGAGCCCGCCTCTGAGCTGCTCGCATCCCGTCCAGCTGCGGCCAGGGCCGCTCGTCGCAACCACCTCCGCCCACTGATCTGCCGTTCGAGTCCCCAAGTTGCCGTCCACTGTGTCCATCTCCCTCCGCGGGACCAGCCAGCCCAAGCCCGGTCGTTCTAGCCCCTCGGTTCCCTTTGGTCTAGCCCAAAACAAAACCAAACTCACAGCTTGGGCTGTGAGCTTCGTGGGCCATTTTCGGGCCCTTTTGGACCTCCCTTGGCGTCGTCGTACGCCCGAGTCTTACTTGCCTTCGCGTCGCTGTCGCCGTGAACTCACTAGTTTGCTAATTCGGTGAGTTTATGTTCTAAACTCTAATTAGGGTGCTAATTATGCTTAAAGGTGGATTAGTAGCTTAATTAGAGATTATGGGGTTAGTTAGTTTAATTAGAGATTAGTGGTAATTAGTGGTAATTAGTTTTATGCCTAAGTTAGTAGGATTGGTTAGTTAGTCTAATTAGTTATTAGGTGGTTAGATTAGATTAGTTAACTTAGGAGATTAGTTAATTAAGTCCAATTAGGTGGTTAGTTTAGTGCAAGTAGATTAATTAGTGCTTTAATTTAATTATTTTGTAATTTATTTAATTAAATGTAATTTGTTTAATTATTTATTATTTTATGTAAATTATACCGGGATAGTGGTTGTTAGAATTTTGTGTTGATCGTCGTGGTGTGGTTAAGTTGTGCAATTGAATGATGATTGATGATTTTTAAGCTATTATTTCAAAAATAGGAAATTTTGGTATTTAATTAGAAAAATACCGGGTGTCAGTTTTTTACGCCAAAAATGTTTTTAGGTACTATATAAAATCGTGTGATTTTTAAAAGAGAGGATATCACGCTTTATGGTTCGATTTGACCGTGTGTCCACACACACCTATTTTATTGCGTGTTTTTAATATGAAGAAAATATGCCAAGTATATTATTTAAATTGAGATATTTGAGTGCAAAGCACGATGTCCTTGATCGAGATTAGATGTGCGTGTGATCGTTATGAGAACCAGTCATGAGCTTATGCCGGACGATGCTCCTTCGGAAATGCCCCACGTCAACGGATGCCGGTTGCAGTGGAGGCTGGACCGATGCTCTTTCGGGAATGCCGTCTAGAGGTAGACGTTGCCGTGCTTGATGGGACGAGACGATGCTCGGCTATGCTGGATGATCGCTGACTGTTGAGTCGGCCGTGGCCGTTGGGTTGTAACTAATTGGAACGCTTGATTGAGTGATTTGACCGCGCCTGATTATAGGACAAAATTGTGTGGCATGGAATGGGACATGTCATAACGATTTGGCCTTATAATCGGGACCCTTGTGATTGATTGATATGTGTAAAGTGAAGCGTTTCAATTATCGAATACATTGACTGTATGCTTATGTTATATGAACTGTACTGATGTGCAGAGAGGTGCTGAGGCGAGGTAAGTCTCATTTAATGGTGTTTAGGCTGCCTCTAGGTGTATTACCTTCCTAATCGGAGTTTAGGGCGTGAACTTGCTGAGATATTGTCTCACCCCGTCGTGGTTTAACAATTTTTCAAGTCCTTAGATGGAGGCACATCACGTGCGATATGGGGTCCTGCAGACGATGGAGTTTGAGTTTACCTACTTCCCTATTCTCAGGACCATCCTGAGCTAGGAGTTGGTTGAGACCACGGTTTGGGTCAATAAGGGTTTACCTCAGTTGGTACCTCATAGATTCATAGCGTGGTACATTAGCTTTCCTCAAGGAGGTCAGGAGGGTCCCCTTCTGGGTTTCGACAGGCCTACCGTTAGGACCGGGGAGTGGGAAGCAGGTCATCCTATGGATTTCGACACTCCTAATGGTGTCATGGTGAACCCGGAGCCCATGGATGAGGAGTCTAGTACCTAGACGGCTCAGTAGCTCTTCTTTTTGGAGTTAGGCCCTTGTTTATAGACTAGCTTTGTATATAAACATGGCTTGTTTATAAAAGTGTGTTTGTGAAATTTGGTTGTCCTACTTTTCTATCCCATGTTGATTATTGTCTGGAGATTGTTATTTCGCTTCCGCATGTGCATGAATCGTTTGGGTCGACGACGCGTCCTGGGAATGTCGCAATTTAGTCGACCACCGAGGGATGTACGCGCGCTCGAGGTTCAGGGTATGACAACAGAGGAGTATTTTGACAAGTATGGTAACGCTGGATAGCTAAAAATGTCATTTGTCATATACTTGGAAGATTCTGGGTTAATAACTTAGTTTACTATACCCGAAAATCTTGAATAAATTGGTGTGGCCGAAAGGTGTAATTGCACCATAATTAACATGATAATGAGTATGATTATTAGGACTAATTTGTCAGGTTTTGTGTGGGGTGAAACAACTTAATATGTATTAAACCATATTTCTACCAAGTATTTGTCAGATATGATCGCAGTGGTGAGTATTTTGACAAGTATGATAATACTGGATAGCTAAAAATGCCATTTGTCAAATACTTGGAAGATTCTAGGATGGTAACTTAGTTTTCTATGCCCAAAAATCTTGAATAAATTGGTGTGGCCGAAAGGTGTAATTGCATCATAATTAACATGATAATGAGTACGATTATTAGGACTAATTTGTCAGGTTTCGTGTGGGGCGAAACGGCTCAATATGTATTAAACCATATTTCTACCAAATATGTTACTTTGACTCGATTTTGAGTTGTGGGCTGGACGTAAACCTAACTTGAACCATCTTAAGGTTTGGAGTGTCCTACAAAAGTGAGGTTATATAATCTAACATTAAGTAAGTTAGATTGTAGAACCACTCCGTGTTATTTTGTATCTTACCTAGGTCGTGCGAAGGGATATCGATTTTATGATCCCAATGGAGGTACAAGAATTATGGATCATATACAATGAAGTTTTTGTAATTCGACGTATCTGTAGAGGATAGATGATTTTAGACTATTAAAGATAATAGTATAGTGGGGACCACTGTATCTTTGTCTTTGCCTATATAGACAACTGTGGACTCTTCTACACTACAGACTAAGCTTGTTGAGGTTCAGGATACTGTTATCGATACAATTCTTGATAAGTTTGTCAAGCCTTTCAAGTGTAGGATGAAGTGGTTGCAGTAGCTCCACTTAAGAGATCTATTAGGGAAGGATGTTCTTTTATACCACCAGACCATATAGCCTATATGTGAGAGCATGACTAGATATCTACTATGTGATCGATCTAGTGACTTAAATGAATACTGTTTCTTGTCCTTAATTAGATTTGAGGTTAGATGCGTTAAAAAACGAGATTCAATCTATTAAATGTGATAGTATCTAGAAGCCTGTTGAATTGGCTAAAGGTCACAAGCCCATCCTTGCAAATGGGTGTACAAGATGAAAAGGAATTCCAAAGGAATATTGAGAAGTTTAAAGTTTAAACTCAGACTAGTAGTGAAAGGTTTTACTCAGAGAGAAGCCTAATCTTTTCTAAAGATTCTTTCAAAATGAATATGATATTAATAGCTCATTTTTGATATAGAGTTACGTTAGATGAATGTTAAAACTGCGTTTCTGAATGGATACTTTGATAAAAAAAAGTCTATATGGTTTAACCCGAAGGTTTCGCAGCAGATGATTCAGGTAAATTTGTGTGTAAATTTAAAAGCCTTATTTATGGCCTTAAGTAAGTCTATAGATAATGGTGCTTAAGGTTTCATAGTGTTGTCACTCCATTCAGTTTTGTTGAGAATAAAGTAGATCAATGTATATACTGCAAGGTTAGTGGGAGAAAATTTAGTTTCCTCACATTCTATGTAAATGACAATTTTGCTTGTGAGTAGTGACATTGGATTACTGCATGAAACAAAGCGGATGTTGTCAAGAAATTTTGACTTGAAAGAGTTTGGTTAGGTATCTTTTGTCCTCGGTATTGAGATCCATAGGAATCGTTCTCGTCATATGTTAGATTTATCTCATCATATGTTGATTGTATTTTGAAAAGATTCAACAAGCTGAAGTTGTTCCTGTCATTAAGGCTAATAGGTTGAGTCTCTGATATTGTCCTCATTTAGCTTTTGAGAAAACCCAAATGTAGGATATATTTTATCCTAGTGCACTTAGAAATGTCATGTATGCTCAATTTTACAATAGGCTGGATATTGCTTTTGCGATAAGACTTCTAGGCAAATATCAGTTAAGTCTAGGACATGATCACTGGATTGCTGCCAATAAGGTTTTGAGATACTTAAAAAGACAAGAAAACTGTATGCTAACAAATATGTTCAGGATTTGGAGCTTGTAAGGTATTCAAATCCAGACTTTGCTAATTGTTAGGATGACAAGAAGTTGACAACATAATATATTTTTACATTAGCAAAAGGTGCAGTATTATGACAAAATAATAAACAAGAATCTATGTCATCCTCTATCATATAAACGAAGTTTATAGCATGCTTTTCAGTAACATATTTGGTTCCAAAACCTCATTGAGGAGTTGACCATATTTGATCTTGTGGATAGACCCATACGGTTGTATCAAGACAATAATTTTCAGTGTTGTTTATTAATAACAATAAAGGTCTCGAGGGGTCAGATATATGGTGGTCAAGTTTTTGACCATAAAGAAACGACACAGAATGATGACATTACAATAGAGCATGCTTTCACAGATAATATGGTTACAGATCTACTATCTAAAGACCTTCGCCCTTGTGTACTTGAATGACATGTCATAAAAATGGGTTGAGAAGCATCATTGGATGCTGCTACTTAGTAGGAGTTGTTTTGATTTTGTTCTAATAAAGCTTACATCTATGTTTTGTTACATTCAGTAACATTTTGACATGTATAAACTCTTTCACATTCAATAAAGTGGCCATGAACGTGTTGTCACCATATTGAATTGATTGCATGTAATAGAATTCTCAAGGTATTGTGTGAACCTTGAATGAATGCTAGGGGCATCCAGTTATTAGCCTTGTACATGTCTCAATTACACATGAAGAAAGGTTAACTATAAAAATAAGATATATGTGGGTTTATTAGAATAATGAATATACTCTCTAATGGCACATCCAGTTTTCTGTGGCACTTAAGGCAAGAGAGTAGTGACCAACAAAGGGAATAACACATCATGTATTATTCTTTATGATGTGTTATTCATTTGCCACACAACCATATTGAATCCATGTTAGTAAAGTTGAAAGTACTTGCGACCATGGAAGGCTCTGTGTGAGTACATGCAGTTACTATCATGATTCGGTATTTAAAACTTTATGGGATAGGATTGACTATTAAGAATTGTCTCTAGACCAATATAAATGTGCATACATACAGTACGGTTTCAATTAATATAGTCCAAATGGGAAAATGTAAGTCCTAATATGAGCTACATTAATTGAGATTGTAATTTACTGTTTTACGGGATTACTCTAATAAGGTAAGAAATAAGGTTTTTTAATAGTCGAATATGGGTCGGGTTTGTGTGGGCTGAGTTGGCAGGGCCCATGATGAGAGGGCTCGGCTGAAAAATCTATAAATAGCACTAAGATTCCTCTTTTAACCCTTATTCTTCCACAAACAATCTCTCACCTTACATAAGGAAGCTGTGAGGGGCGGTCTCATTGTGCCAAGATTTGAGGGTCATAAAAGGAGAAGAACCTGAGCGTTGAATCGTCATCATTCCGTATGAAAAACGATGGATTTCAAATCAGGTATGCAACATCGACAACTTTAGGATCTCAGCTAGTCATCGGTTTGGCTCTATGGAATAGTAGAGACTCGATCGATAGCCATGGCAAGTGCAGCAGCGATCCTCGTGGCTGGCCACGGACAGGTCACGACAAAAACAGCAGCTTCGTGGGTAGTCCGGACACGACAGGGTAGTAAGTCGTCATGGTTAAGGGTCATGGCAGGCCAATAGTAGCAGCGTCAAGTTCTTTGTTGAAGCACAGGTTGTCACGCCCTGATCCTCGAACACGTGCCCATCCCTCACCTGGTCGATTAATGGCGACGTCCTAGGACGCATCGCCGACCCTATTCATTTAAAATGCATAAGCGGAAGTATAAAGAAAATCCCCAGACAATAAAACAATGTGATAGAAAAGTAAGGCCATATTTTCATATTGAAACTCATAATCAAACTTTTATACAAACACAAACCAGTATATCTCACAACCCTTCACAACCTCCTATTTCACTCTATTCACACTCAAAACAGGCTTCACAAAAGAGGATGGGATCTCAATCCTTATCC
This sequence comes from Eucalyptus marginata, assembly GCA_014182565.1. NCBI lineage: Eukaryota > Viridiplantae > Streptophyta > Magnoliopsida > Myrtales > Myrtaceae > Eucalyptus > Eucalyptus marginata. The sequence goes on from CM024585.1 coordinate 10,439,622, forward strand.
GGGTCGTACTCAGGATCATCCGGATCCTCCTCCTCAGCTCCTTCTTCGCTAAGCTCTTCCTCTTCCGGTTCTTCGTCCTCCTCTTCAGCTTTGTCCTCAGCTTCAGATGCCGGCTCATCTTCAGGCATCTCCCCAGCTACTCCCCAATCTTCATCCTCCTACGGTCCTTCCACCTCCTGCTGCGCCATCTCATTGTTACCTTCATGCCCATTGTCTTCCTCAGTTGAATATACAGGAGTGTGAGCTTCGGCCTCCTGCTGCGGGTCCTTCGCATCCACTACCGATCCATCCACTCGATCGGCTGTTCCCTTTCCGAACGCCTTTTCCATCACGTCAAAAGGGACGTCCTCTTTCGGAATAGGACATTCTCTGCGACCATCAAAATAATCACGGTACCAAGACCGATATCTGTGGGGCCTCTAGTCTTCCTCTCCCACGTTGACCCATATGGTCGACTAAACTAAAACGTATACCAACCCTTCTGGATGAGGGTGGACATGAAAGTGGGTCTCAAATTCTGAAATCTGTTCTGGGACATTGTAATGCATACGAGGACGAGGAGGTGGAGGTGTTGCCATTCTAGGGGCCTGAAATGTTGTCCCACAACCGGGATGAGACTACGTCTCAGCAAGTTCTACCCCACTAAGACTCAATTAGGAAACCAATATACTACTCGGTTGCCTAAGCACATCACGAGTTAGAGGACTTACCTTGGCCTCAGATCCAACCTGCAATTCAAGTTATATACAGATACTTCATGATAGTCAATTAAATCACAGCAATCGGATCAAATCATTGATCAATCGAACTAGTCGATTACATGTCAGTCGGACCATCCTAGGTCATTCATTCCACATTATATAACCTCCCATAGTGCACTCGGTCACAGAGCCACATCAATGCTCTCGGGCGTCAAGTTCGCCAAGGTGACATAAGTAACAGGCGGTCTACGTGCGTTCTTTAAGGCGTCGTTTTTGCACAGTGATGTTCCTCATCACCGAACCACGCCTGTCACGATTCATAGGCAGTCTACGTGCGTTCTTTAAGGCGCTGTTTTTGCACAGTGATATCCTTAATCGCCAAACCACGCCTGCCACAAGTCATAGACAGTCTACGTGCGTTCTTTAAGGCGTCGTTTTTGCACAGTGATATCCCTAATCACCGAACCACGTTTGTCTATACTTCGTGCTTGATCGGTCTTAGCCAATAAAATTCTTAGTTAGCTCTCACCACTCTCTCCACTTACCGACCAATAAGGCATTAAAAAATGCTGAATGGCCATACTCGGTCATCTACCAATCAATCATTCCATCCCACTCAATTTCAATAAATTTAGGGTAAATCCCTAAAATATCACAATTAAATTAATTCCATGCAATGTAAAGCTCAAATAAATAAATGGACTGCGCCACGACAATCAGCATGAGATTTCGGTCGTCGGCCATCTCAGCCTTAATTTCCGAAAAACAAATAAATAAATAATTAATTTCGAAAATTAAATAATAAATATTAAAAATTCAATTTAGCTCAAAATAAAGCCCAATTAAATAAACAAACTTCACCACGGTCATTCAAAGATAAAATTAGGTCCTTTTTATCCAGGTTGAATTTTCGGAAAATAAATAAATAATTAATTTAATTTCGAAAAATAATATTTAAATACCAAAAATTCCACTTAGGCCCGAATTGTCAAATTGAAGCCTAATAAAGGGTCGGAAAAATCCCGAGCTACCCTCAATAAATAGTAGACCACGTCTACTTGCTAAATGCACATTCAATTTGTCTAATTTGCATCACAATTGACTAATAAACACTAATCCATACTAATCTAACCACCTAAACCTATTTAATTAAAACTAAACGACCTTTAAATTTCATTAGCCCACTAAGCAAGGATTAGTGAGATTACTCACCAGAATCGCGCGCAACTTGGATCAATCCGATGGGGATGGCACGAGGGTCGATTCTTCTCAAAGCACGGCTAGGGTTCGGAGCCGGAAACGGCCCAAAAGCGAGCCTGAAGTTGCTGGAAACCCACACGGCGGGGTGGCTGTCCGGGCTGAAAAAAAACACACAAAATAGCCACAAATCACTTCAACAAGGGCGGCAAGGTGCTGGGGAGGGTCGGTGGAGGTCTGGCGGCGTCGAACGGTGGCCGGAGGTGGCCGGACAGGGGCGGAATAGGGCTGGGCAGAGGCTGAACGGCCTGGACGGCGCACGGCAGGGACGGCGAGGCGCAAAGGGGCGGTGGCGGAGCGCGCGGCGTGCGCGGGCGGGCGTCGCGCGGGCGAAGTTCCAGCTCCGGTGCGGCGGCGACAGCTTCGGCGAGCTGCTGTCTTCTTCTTCCGCTTCTGTCTTCAGTCCACTAGTTGCACGAAGAAGAAAGGAAGGAGGGGAGTTTCGGTCACGTGGGGTGGGAGAGAAGAGAGAGAAGAAGAGATAAGTGAGAAAGAAGAAATAAGAGTTCTTTTGACTAGTCAAAAGTAAAAAGGAGAGAGAAGCCAATTTGAAATTGATAAGGGCATTTGGTCGGTGGGGGCTGCGCACGGTAAGGAAGAGAGAGAGAGAGAGAGAGAGAGAAGAGAGAAAAAGAAATAGAAAGTAATAAAATAGTAAAAAAAACCCTATTCATATTACTTCTATTATTTCTCCTTTCTCATTCCATTTTTATTTTCTTCCGGTCTTCGATTTTTCCTCTGATAATTTATTTCTTGAAATTTCGGACTCATCAATAATTTGACGAACGATGAGACGAGATCCTAAAAATGAATTATGACACGCTCGAATATTCGATTCCCGAAATCGAGTTCAATTTCGTGGTTAAAATCGATCAGACGCAATTTTAGTCCAATCCAACCAATTAAGTAGCTTTTAGGGATTTTTACCGCGGATACATCCCTTAACGGCTTCACTCAATAGGTTAGTTAACTCGTGAGTGATTAGCTCAGAGAAAAAGGACCATAGGCATGTCGACGAAAGGCCCATTTCACTTTATCGAAACGGGGTCAAATTTCAGGATGTCACACGGGTGGCGTAGCAGTGGTCAGTGCAATGATAGGTTTGCGGCATGAGCGGTGTTGGTCATCGCACACGTTGGGCTCGGTAGTCGGCAGCACAGGGGCGAATGGAGGCTACATCTCCTCGTTGTGGTTCGGCTCGGGCAAAACAGCATTGACGGACAGTGAGCAGGCATCGTCGGGTGCCGCGGTGGAACAAGACAACAGCGCTCGGCTCACATCGGTAGAGGGCATGGTTATGATAGTGCAGAAGGAGAGGCGTCTCAGCCAAGGCTTAGCCAAGAGCTTCTTTTCCCTCTCCCATTGTCTTTTCTTCTCCTCTTTCTTTGACTCTGTCTCTCTCTATATGGCTACGGCTCCTTTTTCTCTCAATTGTGGCCGTGTGTTCAATGCAGTATGGCCTCCTTTCTTGACTTTTATTCATATGTCAGAGGGAGAGTGAGGACAAGCTCTCCATTTTTTCTCTTAGAATAGTTCTTCTCACTTTATGCGTGGTTAATCTAACTTGCTAAATTAAAGTTTAGAACTATCAATTTAAACTCATCTGTTGGTCTGATGCAAATGTACTATATAAAATATAATTTTACTATTTTTGTTTAGAAGTTAAAAATCAATCGCTGATTTTCTATGTAATAGTCAAAATTTAGGTGTCAATAATGAATTATCAGTGTGTTGAGTTTGATACTAACAAGGTTCACACCGTTTATGCTGTCATCACATGATTTATCTTCTCCTCATCGGTCATTCTAATGTTCGCTACACCAATGAGGATTTTGTTCTAGTGATGCTCTGTTTCAACTTTCCAGTATGCAAGTATGTCTCTAGCTTCTCTCTAAATTTCTAATGATCTTGTTCTTCATGATGTAGGAATTGCGAATAGAACTGAACTTCAGAATTTCGAAGGATAACCATATATGTATTCCAAAGAAACTTATGAACTATTACATGTCTGAGCAATGTTGTCTACAAGAGTCATGCTGGAATTGTGAGAAGAAGCCTTTTGACGAGTTTATTCACTTTATGACGAGTAGCAACATCTCACAATCTATCAATACTCCACCTATATCTTAGTGGAAATATTGATCCTTATGTATTATGAACCAAATGACATATGTTATGTGGGAAGATCTTTGGATTAAAATAAGATATTAGAAGAAAAAGTTTCAAATTTTACTATAGACAGGACTAATAAAGCCATATGTATTTTACTTATATTTTTAACGCTTAAAATACTTTCCCAGACTAAACAACTTTTTGGGAACCCTACAAAATATGAATTGATGCTCTGTCACTCTGATCCATATTTCTATGACTCTTCCCATTTTGTCTGCAGATTGGTTTGAGGAATGAACTGGACACAAGCCAAATGGTTGATGTAATAATTGGTGACTAAAGCAGAAATACTTTTTCGAAAACAGACACCTTCTATGTCACTAAAAATTACAAAGAAATGTGTCTATTCGAATGTTTTTATTTTCAAAATGAAGTGTCTATTTAGTAAACATAGCAGAAGTAGATAATATTGATTGATATCACTAAGAGTGAAGAAAGAAAGGAAAACATAATATATGTATTGTCAAAAAGAGTCATCTAGACCAACGTTTGTTGGCCTAGGTGGTAAGGAGCCTGGGTTCCCTTAAGCAAGGTCTCGAGTTCGAGCCTTGTGTATGGAGCAAATGGCTCTAGGAGAGCCACCCCTTGTGGGTCTGACAGTGGTCGATTCCGGATTTTATAGGGGATACCCCGGATACTGGAAGGTCATAGACCAACAAAATAAAATAAAATAAAGAGTCATCTAGAAAATATGCCACTCAAAATGAGAGGAGGAGTGTCTCTTTATGCATACTATTGGTTGAATGTACGTCTTTTCGTGCAATAGCAAAGTAAATGACACTAATTGATGGGGTATTTTTTGCTTTGAATTCGAGAAAGAAGAAAATCGTTAGTAGTGTAACGAACATGTATATAAAATCAATAGTCTGACTTTTCAATAAAAATGTGAAAAGTGATGCATATTTAACTGCCACTATTTTGAATAATATGGATAGAAGCTCTGTTTATCTATGTTATTTATGTGAAAAGCGATGCACATATAAATGTCATTATTTTGAATAATATGGGTAGAAGCTAAACATACTATTTTGATTAAGGAAATAACATTGACAAGATATTATAGTGAAGATGCTATTTTAACATTGAACAAACAGTGTTTGCTCAATAAGGTAGACGACAAAACTAAATAACTTCCTTTTTAGAAGAATAATGCAAATTTCCCCAAAGATATTCAGAACCACAAAAGAATTTATAGAAGAATTGTTATTACAATATCCATGCATATATAGATATATCTGAAAATTAATTGAGCTCACGATTTTCGTAGAAAGTGTACACAAGAAAGTTTTAGAGTTGAAATTATAGATCAATTTACATTGCCATACTATACTTTAATAAGATTGTACAATTAAAGTATTTTGTTTTCAAAAATAATTTATGATTTAATTTCAGAATGATGTGATTTAAATAGAACATTTATTTACAAACATACATCATCAATCACATATTTACTAACTTTTTAACGTCAAATAATTATCAAAACTAATATCTTTTAATGGTTAATATCACAAAAAAATCCTAAATTAGTAAACTTAAGATAAATTAATTTCAAATTAATTTTTGGGTCGACAAAAACCCCATATTGGTACACACGTGACACAATTACCCTTCATTAGTTTCCATCAAATTAAGAAAGGGAAAGAAAAACAAATCCAATAAAGAAAAAGGCTTTTGGATGAAAATGTCCTTGGCTATATTAAGATTTTATTAGTAAGTTTGGGGTCTTATTTGAGATTAAGTTTGTTATTTCAAACTATTATTTGAGATAATATTCACTTCAGACTATTTTTGAGAAAACACTTTCACTTCAGATCTTTATTTTAAATTTTCCTTAATGATAATAATACTAATAAGACAAGATATTCATTTTTTCTATAAAAAAAATTACTATGCATCATAATATCTTTTGCGATCGACCTAACTGTAACTTGGCTAGATCCCACAAGAGGATGAACTTTCGCCCCACCTCCCTCTTATATTCCTTGCCTTCTTCTGCACATGACCCTGAGCTCTCTTGTCCCTTCTCTTTCTCTCTCTCTCTCTTCGCTTTCCCTCCCTCATCACAAAGCAAAGCACAAGACCTATCTCATCGATGGAGCGTTCCGCTTACCCGAAGAACCTCTCCTCAAGCTGCAAGAGCGCGATCCAGGATCTCCTCCATGGCCAGAATCCCACGAAGAAGCTCAGACATCTCTTCGACACTCACTCTCAAGCTGGCGATAACACAGGGCAGCACTTGTTTGCGGAAGATCTGATCGTCAGCGTCCTCAGGTCCCGAGCAATACCCTATCCGAATCGATGAGCGCCGAGTCCGATGAGTTCTTGCAGTTTCCGACCAACGTCTGTGTCTGGTCCAAGGACTCCGATGAGGAGAGCGTCAACACCCCGGTCGGGAGGTAATTAAGGACGAACATTCATGTTTTTGTTTTTGTATTTTTTTTTTTTTTGGGTTTTTCTGAATATGTCCGAAAAGTAATTTATTTATTAAAGTGGAGTTTCGCATAATTTAAAAAACAAAAAAAGTTCTTTCTGGCAAGAACAAATACATATAAAGTGAGCATCAAATGTTCGAAAATGACAATGTGAAGATCTATTAGAATCTAAGAAAAAGAAGAGACATGAAAAGATGGTTTCGCTATTTATATAATTTTGGAACACAACTTGACAAATCATGATTGGATGATAATGAGTTTGTCCAACTTTGCAAGACAAATAAACTTTTTTTTTCTTGTTATTTTATTTATTTTGTTATTGCGTAAAGGATGAAGGAGGTTTTTGACAGAAATTGAAAGGAAATGGAAAAGAAGAACCGGAGCTTTGTATATTCAGTATGTTTCTTGTACACATTCATTACACTATTTGTAATACAAGACTAAAGTGTAAAGTAGGAAATAAATATACATTGATTCTAATTCCTATTTTACCAAGTCAATCACTAATCAATGATACTCAGGATCGATGTTTCCCAAGTTATCAAACCATATTTCCAACACTCCCCCCTCAAGCTGGTGGCCTATATATATCGAGGACACCAAGCTTGCTCAATAAGTATGTATGTTGTCTGTGGCATAATGGCTTGGTAAAAATATCTGCAAGTTGCTCCGTAGTTCCTATTCCTCTTGTTGTGATGATTCCTTCTCGAATCTTGTCTCGAGTGAAATGACAATCGACCTCTATATGTTTAGTTCTCTCATGAAACACTGGATTGGCTGCTAACTTGAGTGCAGCGTCATTGTAACAGAATAAATTACTGGGTCCATCAACTTGTACTCCAAGATCTGCAAGCAATCCTCGTATCCAGATTATTTCACAAACAGTCTTTGCCATAGCCCGATATTCGGATTCCGCTGATGATAATGATACGGTTGACTGTTTCTTTGTTTTCCATGAGATAAGAGATTTTCCAATTTTGATGCAAAAACCAGTGATGGATCTTCTCATCATCGGACAAGTGGCATAATCCGTATCACAATACGCCATCATTTTCATGTCGCAATCTCGAGATAGAAAAATGCCAAGTCCTGGACATCCCTTCAAGTATTTCACCACATTCAAGGCTGCATTCAGGTGAGACTGCTTTGGCTTGTGCATGAATTGACTGAGTATTTGCACAGCATAACATATATCTGGTCTTGTCATCGTGAGATAAATCAGTTTTCCAACAAGTCGCTGGTATACTGATGGATCTTCAAGTAGTGAATCATCGATGGAAGGAGATGAGCTTGAATCATATTCATATGTTGTTAACTTTGTATTATGCTCAATTGGAATAATTGCCGGTTTGCATCCTGACAATCCTGCTTCAGAGACTATTTCCAGAATAAACTTTCTTTGACTAAGAGATATTCCTTTTTCAGACCGAGCTATCTCAATTCCGAGAAAGTACTTAGGAGATCCCAAGTCTTTTATATGAAAAGTGGAATGCAGATAGTTTTTGAATTTTGCAATGGCCAGTTCATTATTCCCCATGATAAGAATGTCATCAACATATATTAAAAGGTAAATTGATGAAGTACCTTTAGTCCATATGAATAATGCATAATCATGTTTGGAATGACGAAAACCTGTGTTGGTTAAAGTAAAAGTGAACTTGGCATACCATTGCCGAGAGGCTGTTTGAGTCCATACGGGGATTTCGAAGACGACACACACGAGACTCCCCATGCTGCGTAATCCCCCGTGGAACGTCCATATAAATCTCTTCATCCAGATCTCCATGCAAGAAAGCATTATTGACATCCATTTGATGCGGTGGCCAATTGCGAAGCAAAGCAATGGATAAGAATGAGCGAACGGTGACTTCTTTTGCTACGGGAGAGAATGTTTCATGATAATCAAATCCTTCCCGTTGCGTGAATCCCTTCGCAACTAAACGAGCCTTGTATCGCTCAACAGATCCATCTCGCCTTAAATTTGATTTTATAAACCCATTTGCAGCCAATAGGTTTCCGTCCCGCCGGTAATGGAACAATGTCCCAAGTGTGGTTCTCATTGAGAGCCTTGAGTTTAGCTTCCATAGCATCTTGCCATTTAGGATCATGCGCTGCTTCAGAGTACGATGACGGTTCTTGTTCTTCGGAAATTCTACTGATGCAACACATGTGTTCTGATGACAATCTACTAAAAGAAACATAAGATGATATTGGATACTGTGTACCTGGACAATCCAACGTAGGACATATATAATCTGTTGTCCACGTAGGAGGTCGCACATGACGTCCAGAACGTCGAGGCTGCTCAATTCTGGTTTCTTCTGATAATACGGGAGAAGGACTCTGTTGGGTCATCGGCGAGGAGTCTGCTGATGAAGGATCTATCTCAGGTAAAGAGACTGGTGAGTCGTTATCTTGATTAGAATCATGTGTCATCATCGGCATATGCTGTTCTGGTGCAATGAAGGCATATTGATGCGAAGCAATGAGATCTTCTTCTAACAAAAAAGGTCGATGAGCTGACTCTGAAGTAGAAGACATCGACGTAGTCTCTTGAAAAGGAAAAATATCTTCGTGGAAGATAACATCCCTACTAACAAAGAATTTTCCTGTAGAAATCTCCATGACACGATAGCCTTTATGCAGTGGAGGATATCCCATAAAAATACACCGAATGGCACGGGGATCCATTTTACTTCGGTGACCCAGATTTACCGCATAACACAAACATCCGAAAACTCGAAGATGATCAATTTCTGGTTGTTTTCCATAAAGCAATTCAAAAGGAGTTCGCCCATTGATAATTCTAGTAGGCATGCGATTGATCAAATAGGCTGCTGTAACTACACAATCACCCCAAAAAGCTTCAGGTATGGAAGCTTGATATTTTAAAGCTCGGGCTACCTCTAAAAGGTGGCGATGTTTTCTTTCAACAATTCCATTTTGTTGGGGTGTGTAATTACATGAAATCTCATGTAGGATTCCTCGGGAAGACAAGAAAGAGTTACATTCCGCAGAAAAAAACTCACGTCCGTTATCAGTGCGGATCTTCTGGACAGGTTTGTCGAATTGATTTTTGATGAGAGATAGAAAATTCGACAGTGTTGAAAAAGTTTGACTCTTGGATTGCATAAGGAAAACCCAAGTAACTCGAGTACATTCATCAACAATGGTTAAGAAGAAACGAGATCCATCACGATGTGGAGTGTGATAAGGTCCCCAAATATCCATATGGAGTAAGGAAAAAGCACTTGGTGGATCTGGATGTGCTAATAGGAAAATGTGTCCGAGACTGTTTTGGCAATGGGCAAATTGGACATTTAGGGTAAGGGAATTTTGCGGTATGACCCAAACGTTGATGAAAAACAAGATTTTTATTACTAGCAATGGCATCACAAGAAATGCTCTTATTGAATAATTCAAAATTCCTTTGAGGATCAACCCAAAAATATAGCCCTTACGCAACACTACCCAAGCCCATCGGCCCCGCGGTCAAAAGATCCGAAAGAAACAATCATTGCGATTGAATATGGCACGACAAGAATTATCCTCACAAGCTCTTGAGACTGATAGGAGATTGAACTCAAAATCAGGAATGAATAGAACATTTTTGAGAATAATATCTTGACTAAGTTGGACAATACCAATTTGGGTAATGTGAGTGGTATTTCCATTTGGGAGGCGAACAAATACTGAAGAATATGGCCTCTTTTGAATACTAGAAAATAACCGCTCATTGCAAACTATATGATCGCTGGCACCTGAATCAACTATCCATGCATCAACTGATATTAAATTTCCCTTGTATGTAGAAGTACCTGAGAAATTTGCAGCCTTATCATTGGTTGCCAGCTGATTTAATGCCTTCATTATATTCGATCTTGGTCTTGGGTAATTATCTGATTTGCCCCATCAGTCCTTCGTGCCGAAACCTGGTAAGCAGCAATTTCTTTTTCCTTCTTATCACCTGGCTTTCCATGTAATTTCCAGCATGTATCAATAGTATGATGAGGACGTTTACAATATTCACAAAATTTACCCTTAATTTTTGAATTTTGCCCAGTATTTTTGATGGGTGTCGTGGCATTTCGTGGGCCTCCGGATGCCCTATACGCAGGCGCTATCGTGGCCGAATAAGGGCCGTTTGATTCGGTCGGACCGGGCGAGCCAATAAGAGCCGTCCGATCTCTTCGATATGGACCGTTAGATCCTAAATCTCGGATCAAACCACGGCCGTCCATCTTGGCTCCATCCCGGCCCGTCCATCTTAGGGTTTTCACCTAACCCAAGTCCAGCCCCAATTCGTCCACCCCCTCCTTGCCCGAAGCCCTCGGTTCCTCCCCCTACTCCGCGCGACATCTCCCAAAGAAACCGCGACCGCCATGGACTCCGCGCGACACTTCTCCAGATCGAAGCTTGTCCGGAGGGCAGCAAGAGCGACTCCTTCGCCGGTTACGCCATGCTCGGCCGCGGCTTGCCGCCGGCTCTCCTCTTGGACCACCGGTTGGTAGATCCGGCCGAGCGAAGGTAACGGATCCATCGCCAAAATCTGTGACCGAAAGGGTGAGTATGTGTCGTTCAAGATAAGTAGAAATCTAGTCACCTTTTCCCACTGCTTAATTTTTCGGTACTGTTGTAGCGTCACTTCGGGTCCCTCGAGGCGTTCTTCGGCTGCCTCGAGCTCATTCCAGAGAGCCGAGAGCCGATTGAAGCAGGTAGTGACCGATTGATTCCCTTGTTTCAGATCTGAAATGGCCTGGGTGATAGTGAAGATCTTTGCCGGATCGAGACGCCCATACATCTCGGATGTTCGCCCAAAAGGTTTTCGAGTCCTCGGTCGGTGGTAGCCCCGCTGCAACGTTTGGAGCAAGGCAATTTCCAATCTAGGTACGCACTAATTGGTTGCATTTTTTCCAGAAACGTTGCAGTCGTTCGTCGGTCGGATAGGGGATGGTGCCATCGAGGAAACCATCCTTGTCCTTCGTTACATGTGCTCGCCGGAGGTCTCGAGCCCAGGCGTTGTAGTTGTCCTGTCCGGTGAGCTGCATGTTGATGATTCGAGCTCCGGTCCGTCGGCCGTCGTCGTGTGAAGTGGATCTCCGGGCTCGGGACGGCCGCCGTTGACTGGAAAAGCGTAGGGCAGAAAACCGGTTTGAAAACCGGGTTGTGTAATTGAGTGAGGATCCGTAGGGATGGATCCAGGCCCTGTTCTCATCCAGCCCGACCTGTCGTTTGGATAATTCTCCCCAGAGGGTCCGCCTTGGAGAGGGTACCAGCCGAGGTAAGGCCACTGGATTGGTCCCTGCGGTATCGATGAAGCAGTGGCTGATGATCGAGTAGGTATCACTCCTTCTGTTGGATCGACAAGTGCTGGATCTGTTGGAACATGGGTCTGCTGGATCTGTTGAGGTGAATCGGAGGTTTCTTCCATTTGTTGGTTTTGTCAAGGTTTTTTTTAGCAGAGTAAAGAAATTCAATTCAGTGGCTGATTTGTTTTGCAGGTTGAAGTCGCAACAGCAAACCAGAAAAGAACCGAAAAGCAATTTTGAAGATGCGGAAGCTTAGGTCAGAAAAGAACGCTCTGATACCATGACAGAAATTGAAAAGAAATGGAAAAGAAGAACCGGAGCTTTGTATTTCAGTATGTTTCTTGTACACATTCATTACACTATTTGTAATACAAGACTAAAGTGTAAAGTAGGAAATAAATATACATTGATTCTAATTCCTATTTTACCAAGTCAATCACTAATCAATGATACTCAGGATCGATGTTTCCCAAGTTATCAAACTATATTTCCAACAGTTTTATATGGAGGTAAAATTATATATATGGGTCCAAGTAATTCTAACATGCTCCCTTTTTTCGCAGAATAACTTCACCTACATGGACAGAAGTGAGCTCTCAATTAAATGACGGGTACTCATGGAGGAAATATGGCTCGAAAGAGATTCCCGACGCCAAATCCCCAGGTGCTTCACAAATGATACACATCTTCATATAAGTAGAGAGAAATCCATTCTTGCTTGATGTCTAAAACAAATATTATGGGGATCTTAACAATAAGGCATGGTTTCAAATTAATAAGAAACCCATCAACTCTTATCAACTTGGCTAGTATATTTATATTTATGCTTCTCTCGTGATGAATGGTCGTGTCCTCACCACGTGTTATAAATTTAAGGGAACGAGTTCTTTCTTCAATTCTCTAAAATTTAGCTTCATCTCATCACAATTTTCTAAAATTTAGCTTCATCTCATCACAACAAGATACAATCCAGTCGAAACAAGCTCAATATTGCTTTTTTTATCGACTATCATCATCATTCGAAAAAATTTCGGGTTATATTTTGGATTGGAAGCATCCAAACCCCAATCTCCAATCAGGTGCTCATTAATTTACGATTTAATCGAAACAGATGATTCAAGCCGTGTTTCGGGATGCGGAACTACAAATGTCTTTCAGGGTCCCTCTGTACAGTGACATTACAGAAAAAAAGGAGAACGGAATTTGGCTAATTAATAGTAATCTTCCTTTAAATATCCCAATTTTTGTCGATAATAGCAACTTATCCATCACATATCATTTTGTAACCTTCTTTACGGAACATAATTTCGCTTTAAGTCATTGCAAGTAATATAGATTGCATGATTTGTAATTGTCCACAAATCAACCTTGCAGCAGGAGGCAATTATTATACATGTGTGTGTGAGAAAATTGTTCAAAATTTCTAAACCTATTGCAATTTTGTCAATTTAGATCTAAATTTTTTAATTTTACTAATTGAGTCCTAAATCTTTTCACGTTTTACCAATTGAGTTTATCCAGTTAATTTTAGTTAGAAATCACTGACGTACATGATGGCCATACGGCCGTCCATTGGATTCAGTCACGAACGTGCAGTTTAAATCTTTATCATATAGTCCCATATAAGATTTCAGCTGCACGCATGACCGGATATTGGAGCATCAGTTACGTGAACAGATTTTTGTAGTCATGCCGGATATAAGAAAGCCACGAATCGTGTGAAGCTTGTTAGCGTTGCTTAAGTTACGTGCATTAGTACATTACCGTGAGAGTTTTTTCGCGGATTGAGAGTATGTTTCCGTTCCGAAGCTCGAAAGGGAATCATACCTTTACCTTCTTCCCTTCGGGTCAAAAGCGAAGCTTTCGAGAAGCGCCGAGGTCGACGCACGCAAGGCATGACCAGCAAAGTGCGCGGAAGCTGCCCTAACGGAAGCCCCGAGACGGCGTTCCCAAGTCAACAGGACCACCTACCACCGTGTACCGCCCCGTGCCCACCGCCGTCCCCCAATTCCACGAGATTCTCCTCCCTCCGAAGACCTACTCGCAAAAACACGGAGAACATGATTTATTTTTTCATAAATCCTCAATTATTTTGTAACGGCCATATAATGCTCATCAATTAATTATCAACAAATTAATTACAGTTTTTTAACGGCTTTTTCTTGGTTTGAATATAAATTGCAAGCTACAATCCTTGGAGCTACTTGGAATTAGAAAGAGAATATTTTTCCCTTCTTTCATTTTCTTCTTGGTTAGGTTATACACATAGTGTTGTTTCTTTCTAAAATTCAGTGCAGAGTTTAAAAAAAGTCCATTGTATCCTATGAGGATAGCCACTAGAGACTTGTGTATTGAGTTTTGCACATTGAGAGGCAGAATTATGAATGTAGTATAGGTTCAAACTCAAGACGAGGTAAAAGATCTGTTATTTATTTTTTTATGATCCCACATTTTGGACCCACACTTTCTCTAAAGGTTGCGACTATTCAACATGAAGTGTTTCCACGTTTGCACCCTTTCGTGACAACCGCCCATTTGGTAATCGTCTTGATGGGAGACGGTGTATAAATAGGAACGTACGTTCATTTCGACGGGTGATGACAAGGTCTAACACAAACTCTCTCATTCGAGAATACACCATCGACGAGAGTGAATTGGGTTAGTAGTGTATGCCCAATTTTCTTTGATTTCAGGTTTTTCTGACGAACGTGAACAAGAACAATGGCTGGAGGTTTGTCTTTAATTGATCCTAGCTTCCGCATCATGATTTTTATGTCTAACAGTTGGTATCAGAGCAAGTTTGCCTCTGCCTTGTTTTTCTCGGATTTTTGGTGTATTTTCGGGCACTTTTGAACATGAACAGTAACTTCAAATTTTGAGGCCAAGAGAGAAACTCGCAAATTCGGGGTAAAATCCAGCGACCCACCTCTTGATTTCGGACCCATACGGTCGCACCGCCATGAGTTTTTCCGGTATGTGGGTGTTCACCGGAGGCTAATCAGGCGGCGGAAGTCATGGTGGTTGAAGATTTGCGTTTTTGGAATTTTTTGTTTGGTTTGAGGCCAATTTCTTGGTCATTTTCGCCGAAATTTGAACCCATGTGGTCGTGCCGGCATGCTCTTCAAAACCCATTATTTTATTGCATCTCAGGATGGGCTGCCGGAGAAGAAACGGCGGCAAATCGTGGCTGAAAACGGCGAAAACCGGCGAAAATGACGAAGAAATGGCTTCGGTCGCGCGGGGAAGAAGGCGCGTGGGGTCCACGCGCGCGCTGCAGTTGCAGGTGCGTGGAACCCACGCGCCACGCGCCTTCACGCGTGCGCAATTATTGTGCGCGTGGGATCCACGTGCGCGCCAACCGCTGGCGCGTGGGGCCCACGCGCGCGGAACTGCACGGCAGTTGCAGGCGTTGCACGCGCCTGGGCGTTGGTCCGCGCGCGTGCGGACCATGCGCTTGACGCGGAAATGGGCGCGTGCTTGGCATGCGCCTGTCGATTTTCCCCCGCGGCTCCTTTTACGCTTTTGCCCCAAATTTTTCATGTTTTTGCAATCTTGCCCTTGGCCGAGTTATTTATTTACTTGTTCTGCCCTTGATGTATTTATTTATTATGTCATTTCATGCATTTTTTATGAGTATTTTATGCATGAAATTAAATGTCCAATGATTCATATATTTAATTAATTAGAGAGTAGCCACAGCATCTTTAATTAATTAAATTATATATTAAGAGTTTCCGGATCATATTTAGAAATGGACATTAATTGTAATTAATTATATTAATATGATGAATTTTATCCCACATGAATTTTCATTGTATTAATATGATTAATTAGGATGAAATATCATATTATTTTTCTTAATTTACCCACAGGGATTAAGAAAAGGTATATAATATGGTAGTTTTTTTCATGAAGTAATTATGAATCTATTTAAATTAAAAACTTAGCCCACATGTAGTTTTTATGTTATGTGATTCATATTGTGACATGTTTACATGGGTAAAACATGATTTATGTATATTTGCCTCAAATTTTGTGACATAAGCATGATTATTTGATATGCGGTTCGCAACCCGTGAATTTCTCTGAATTTAAGTTTGACGTTCCCATACCGAATGGTGATAACTATAAAGTTTGGAAGGAGTTAGTTCTTCTTCAATTGGGGTGGATGGACATTGACTATGCTATAAGAAAAGACGAACCACCTGCTCCTACTGATTCGAGCACTTCAGTTGAGATAGCTCTTTATAACCAATGGGAGCGGTCCAACCGCATTTGTGCGATGTTTATAAGAGCTAAAATATCTCCTAGTATTCGTGGTTCGGTTGCTCAGCATAGCAATGCTAAGGCTTTATTGGAGGCCATAGATGCGCAGTTTGAGAGTTCTGAGAAGGCGCATGCCATGACCCTGATTATGAAGTTTTCATCATTGAAGCTCACTAGTGTTAAAGGTGTGCGTGAGCACATCATGCACATGAGGGCCATTGCAGCTCAGCTTAAGAAACTTGAGGTTGAGATATCTGAATCCTTTCTTGTGTATTATATTCTGAACACTCTCCCACAATAGTATGCACCTTTCAAGATCTCTTACAACACACATAAGAATAAATGGTCAATTAGTGAACTCATGACCATGTGTGTTCAAGAGGAAGAAAGACTGATTATGGAATTGGGAGAAAGTGCTCATTTGGCAACACAAGGAAAGCATAAGGGCCATGGCAAGCATAAGGGAAAAGGTAAAATACCTCCCCAAGCTGACATTAAGAAAGAATCCAAATGTTTCTTCTGTAAAACAGAAAGGGCATATAAAGAAGGATTGTGTCAAATTTAAGGCCTGGCTCGAGAAGAAAGGTAATCCAATCTCTTGTGTTTGTTATGAATCTAATATGACTGATGTAAGTCACAACACTTGGTAGATTGATTCTGGATCTACAATCCACATTTCGAATTCCTTACAAGGTTTTCAAAACCACATGAAGCCAATGGGAAGTGAACAAAGCATCTATTCAGGAAACAAGATGCGTTCGCATGTGGAAGCTATTGGGACATGCAGACTAGTTCTCAATAGTGGCTTTGTTTTGAATTTGGAAAAGACCTTTTATGTTCCTAGTTTTTCTAGAAACTTAATTTCAGTTTCAAGACTTGTACCTTTGGGATATTCTTTTAACTTTTTAGATTCAAACTTCTGTTTATCATTTAAATCTGAAATTGTTAGGAGTGGTACTTTGTCTGATGGTCTTTTTCGAATTAATTTACAAGACAATGCCTATTATGATGCGATGCATGTTCATGATAAAGCTGGTATGAAACGATGTGTTGTGAAAGAACATTCCTCTATGTTGTGGTACCGGAGATTGGGACATATCTCCATAGAAAGAATTAAGCGATTAGTAAATGATGGAGTACTCGGTACTTTAGATTTTACTGATTGTGATACTTGTGTGGATTGCATAAAGGGAAAGCAGACCAACAAATCGAAGAAAGGTGCCAAGAGGAGTACAGAAATATTAGAAATCATACATACGGATATTTGTAGTCCGGATATGGACTCATGTGGTCAGAAATACTTCATCTCTTTCATAGATGATTACTCACGTTACATGTATCTCTATTTGATTCATAATAAGTATGAAGCATTAGATGCCTTTAAGGTATTTAAGGCAAAAGTAGAGAAACAATGCGGTAAGCAAATTAAGATCGTGAGATCGTATAAAGGTGGAGAATTCTATGGTAGATACACTGAAGATGGACAAGCACCTGGTCCATTTGCTAGGTTTCTTCTAGAGCATGGGATAGTTGCCCAATATACTATGCCTGGTTCTCCGGACCAAAATGGCGTAGCGGAAAGAAGAAATCGGACCTTATTGGACATGGTGCGTAGTATGCTTAGCAGCTCCAAACTTCCTAAATCCTTGTGGACTGAAGCACTTAAGACGGCGGTGTACATATTAAACCGAGTTCCGACCAAGGCCGTCTCAAAGACGCCTTTTGAGTTATTTAAGGGTTGGAAACTGAGTTTGCATCATGTGCGCGTTTGGGGATGCCCGTCTGAAGTGAGAGTTTACAATCCACAAGAAAAGAAGTTGGACCCAAGGACCATAAGTGGGTATTTCATTGGATATGCCGAAAGGTCTAAGGGATACATGTTTTATTGTCCATCTCACACCACTAGGATTGTGGAATCAAGAAACGGTAAATTTCTAGAAAATGACTTGATTAGTGGGAGCGATCAATCGAAGGACCTTGATCCTAAGAAAGATCATACAGATACTCAACCTTCCACCTCAAGTTTAAGGTTGGTTGTTGCTCATAATGCCCCTTCAGTTCAACCGGCTATTGAACAACCAATCGTTGAAGTTCCACAACTTGTCGATACTGATCTAGTAGATCCAGTTGTTCAGCAATTACCAGAAACTGTTGAACAACCAGTTGAGCAACACGCTTCTCAAGAGAATGTTGATGCAACATTGAGAAGATCTGTTAGAATAAAGAAATCGGCTATTCCTAGTGATTATATTGTGTATTTACAAGAGTCTGACTATAATATTGGAGCTGAGAATGATCCTGAAACATTTTCACAAGCCATGGATAGTGATAAATCCAATTTGTGGTACAATGCCATGAAGGAAGAGATGAGTTCTATGGCATCTAATGAAGTCTGGGATTTGGTTGAGTTACCTGATGGTGTGAAGGCCATTGGTTGTAAATGGGTCTTCAAAACTAAGAAGGATTCATTAGGTAACATTGAAAGATATAAAGCTAGACTTATTGCCAAAGGATTCACTCAAAAGGAAGGAATCGATTACACAGAGACCTTTTCTCCTGTATCTAAAAAAGATTCTCTTCGTATTGTTTTGGCATTGGTTGCCCATTTTGATATGGAATTACATTAGATGGATGTGAAAACGGCGTTCCTCAATGGAGAACTAGAGGAGGAGGTTTATATGAAACAACCTGAAGGATTCCCCTCTAGTAAAGGTGAGCATTTGGTGTGCAAGCTTAAGAAATCTATATATGGCTTGAAACAAGCCTCCCACCAATGGTACTTAAGGTTCCATGATGTCATTTCTTCATTCGGTTTTGTAGAGAATGTCATGGATCAATGTATATACCAGAAGGTCAGTGGGAGTAAAATTTGTTTCCTTGTGCTGTATGTGGATGATATACTACTTGCAACCAATGATAAGGGGTTGCTACATGAGGTGAAACAATTTTTCTCTAAGAGTTTTGACATGAAGGATATGGGTGAGGCATCTTATGTCATTGGCATTAAGATCCATAGAGATAGACCTCGAGGCATTTTAGGACTATCTCAAGAAACCTATATCAATAAGGTCCTGGAGAGATTTCGGATGAAAGATTGTTCACCAAGTATAGCACCCATTGTGAAGGGTGACAGGTTCAATTTGAACCAATGCCCGAAGAACGATTTAGAAAGGGAACAAATGTACAACATCCCATATGCTTCTGCTATCGGAAGTTTGATGTATGCTCAGGTTTGCACTCGACCTGACATCGCTTTTGCTGTGGGAATGTTGGGAAGATATCAGAGTAATCCAGGTTTAGACCACTGGAGAACTGCAAAGAAAGTCATAAGATACCTTCAAGGTACCAAAGACTACATGCTTATGTATAGATGGACTGACAAATTGGAAGTGGTCGGTTATTCGGATGCGGACTTCGCGGGCTGCGTTGATTCACGAAAATCAACATCTAGATACATTTTTATGTTAGCTGGCAGAGCCGTGTCATGGAGAAGTGCCAAGCGACTTTGACCGCTACTTCCACTATGGAGGCTGAGTTCGTTTCATGTTTTGAGGCTACCTCACATGGTGTGTGGTTGAAGAGTTTCATTGCTGGGCTTAGAATTGTTGATTTTATTTCTAGGCCATTAAGAATATATTGTGACAATTCAGCTGCGGTTTTTATGACTAAAAATGCCAAAAGTGGCAGTCGAAGTAAGCATATCAACATTAAGTATTTAGCCATAAGGGAACGTGTTAAGGAGAATAAAGTGGTCATTGAACACGTTAGCACTGAATTGATGATAGCCAATCCTTTAACTAAAGGCATGCCACCAATGAAGTATAAGGATCATGTAATTAGTATGGGAATAGGTCCCATCATGTGATTTGTCGTCATATGAACGATTTCTGTTGTATGAAACTCTTATTCAGTTGTAATGTTGATTCTCAATTTTGGTGTACACATTTTGTTGTTTATGAGAATAACATTTATCCTTGGTTTTGGAATAAACATGGGGTTTATTCATTAAGATATGTTGTCACATATAGGCTGACATTAAAGAAATGAGATGCATTGTGATACATGGAAGATATTACTCACTCTTAGAGGACATGTCGCCATGATCCATGTGTTTTGTTTCTTTTCTTTAAGCATAAAGTTTTTGTGGAATTAGTTGGATAATCCGTATGATGAAAATGATGGGATCAAGTGGGAGAATGTTATTTATTTTTTTATGATCCCACATTTTGGACCCACACTTTCTCTAAAGGTTGCGACTATTCAACATGAAGTGTTTCCACGCTTCGTACCCTTTCGTGACAACCGCCCATTTGGTAATCGTCTTGATGGGAGACGGTGTATAAATAGGAACGTACGTTCATTTCTGACGAGTGATGACAAGGTCTAACACAAACTCTCTCATTCAGAATACACCATCAGTACGAGAGTGAATTGGGTTAGTAGTGTATGCCCAATATTTCTTTGATTTTAGGTTTTTCTGACGAACGTGAACAAGAACAATGGCTGGAGGTTTGTCTTTAATTGATCCTAGCTTCCGCATCATGATTTTTATGTCTAACAAGATCTCAATATATAATTGAAGCTGTCATAGATTTAAAGTCATCATTAAGAGCCATGCAAAATTGCATAATACACACATGATTGCAATGTTCATCAAATTTGCGAGCATTAGAATCCTTTTATACCATGGCTCAGATATGCCTAGCTGATCCCAAATAGCATAATGCATGGAGGACAAAAAAATCATTAGCTGAATTACTTGTCTCCTTATGTATGAAATGCAAATTACCTAACAATTAATACTACTGGGCAATGTCAACGGTGGAATATCGGCTAGCAAGTAGATCTTGGACTTCCCTTACTTTATTGAGGTGAGCAAATTAAAATTTGGTAGAAGGGATCGAAGTACTTCAAAATCATGTAGGATGTGATGTTTCTTACTCTCCCACTTCTCCAAGTATTTAACAGATTTGTCATCAGTTTCACCAATAGTCTATGTAAGCGCACAAATATCACCAATGCCAAAGCCTACCTACATCCTCTAAGAAAAATTGATATTTCTTAAGATCACAGAATATAATTTGAACCATTCAAAATCGTCTGAATGGATAATGAGATTTCTAATTTATCCATTATATGCACATTACCAGCAAAAACAATAGAATGGATAAAGGAAATGAAAAAAGCAACACCTTAGGACAGGTATGGAGAAAAATAAGGCTAAAAACAGACTTAGAACTTTGAAATACCTTAAACCTTAAGAATCATTTCGAAATTTGTTGAAAGATACGCAGAAGATTGAGAAGATTTGATTAGATCAAATCAAGGATTTTATTGAATCAATTAAAATCAGATCTAACCTATACATTGTATCCTTTCCTTTTATTCTGCACATACTTTGTAATATAATGTAACTCTGTACATTGAATGAAACACAGAGAGAAATACATAGAAATTCCTACACTTCTTTCTCTTAATCTATTTTTCCCTTCGTATTTTGACATGGTATCAGAGCACCAAAGACTATGACCTTGCTTCCGCTTCATATCTCGTTGATTGCCGACAGAACCCTATCCCGCAAAAGGGTTGCCGAGAGGAATCAAAAATTCTTTTGAAGGGAAATTCTGTCAAATATGAACCAACCAGAGAACCTCACCTCAAATCCAGATGAACCAACAGCAACATTGACGACCCCACAGACTTCCAATGCTATTTCTGTTGCCGAACAACAATTCGGCCAGATCCATAATCAACAAGCGTATTGGCGTAATGCTCGGCTCGCCTTAACTGGTTAGCCATTCTCGGCGTATCCCTACCAATGGATGCCATATCCATGGATCCCAGGGATGAATCCAGTCACATCATCGCCGGGTTTTTAGAGTAATGTGATGAGCGACAGAGGTCTATCAACCAACATTGGGGCAGACTCGACCATCGGCCCGGAGCAGACGGGTGGATCAAATCATTCTGGAACAGGATCTCAAGGGCAATATGGTGCGGGACTTCAGGGACAATCTAGTAACCCTTACTAGGGAATACCACCTGGATATCTTCATTTTCCTTTCGTGGCCGCCATGGGTCGACCAGAGCCCGGCGACGCGCTTTATGTCTCCAATTCCGACGGACCGAGTTGCGGCTGATCAGCCACCCTCTCACGGGTCCAGAAAATTATTCAACCTGGGCGAGGGAATTTTGGCGAGCCCTAATCACAAAAGACAAAGAGGGGTTCATCGACAGGACCGTTCCGATCCCGACCGACGAAAAAATGGGAAAACAAGTGGAGAAAATACAACCAATTGGTCGAACATGGATCGGTAACTGCATCAACCGTAATCGCGGGCCGGGTTACCACCCACAGAAGACTCAAAATTAATTTGGGAGAGCATTCGAGAAATGTATGGCAAATTAGATCGGGCCAAAAATTTTTCACTCCACCAATCACTCAGTGAACTAAAGCAAGGAAACACATCGATAACGACATGCTTCAATAGGCTCTCAGCCCTTTGGAACGAGTTGGAAAGCGTTGAAGAAAAATTGGAAGGGGCCGAATCGACCCTCCAATAGTATAAGGCTATAAAAGATAGGGAGAAAGCGACTCGGTTCTTACTCATTTTGAACGATTCATATATCACCTTCCGATCACAGATCCTGGCGATGGAGCCAGCACCAACCCTCGGCCGCATCTTCCAGCTTGCGGTGCAAGAGGAGACACAACGGCTTGCTTCATCGGACAGCAAGAAATCCGAAACCCTAGTGCTGGCGGCAAGGGTGGAGAAGGAGAAAACCCTAGATCGAAAAGGGCAAGAGTTGCTAGGGTTCGCGGAGAACCGAAGGGAATTAGGGTTCGCGGCGGATCCAAAACCCTATAAATGGGGCAGCATGGACGGCTCAGATCGGATACCGCGATCCGACGGCTCCAGAGGCGCGCGAGGCTCGGTTGATCTGGACGGTGGAGATGCGTTCGCCTTAAGAGGATCCTACGGTCCTCAAAATCCGAAAGGATATGGGCCGAATTTTAAAAATAAAGGCAAATTATTTTGCGATTTTTGCAAGCGGCCCCACCACACAATCGACACTCGGAAATTACATGGCAGGCCCGGAGAAAAAGAAAAAAAGGAAAAGAAATTTCTGCAGCAGCTATCAAATTTCCGGATCGATGAATTCTGCAAATCAGCCTATTACACATGGGGAATATCAGCAACTTATGCAGGCTCTACAAAAATTGGATGTCCAGAAAAAGGGTAGCAGCTTTACAGGTATTTCTTATTGCTTAGCCAGTACTATTTCTAGAAATACCTGGATTATAGACTCAGGAGCCAGTGATCATATAGCATGTGATAGAAGATTATTTTATGCTATTAATGATGAATTAGAAGATCCTGTCACTGTGCAATTACCCAATGGAAATGCTACCTATGTCACTACAACAGGAATAGTCGAACTCAATTCCCATATTGTGCTTACCAATGTCCTTTATATTCCGGACTTCCAATTTAATCTCATTTCAGTGTCTAGAGCCTGTAAGGAAAACTCTTGTCGAGTTCTTTTCAACATTGATACCTGTTTGTTTTAGGCCTTTTCGACTGGGACACTGATGGGCTGGGGTAGTCTCTCTGAAGGATTGTTTTTCTGGAAAAGCTTGCCTGCAAATTTTCATTTTTCTTGTAATAAGAAATCATTGTGTAACTCGACTTCCAATGATAGAAATTTCCTTTTGCACTCCAGATTGGGTCATAGCTCTTTTTTTTTTTCTTATCCTCAAGGTCGAATTTGCCCACTTGCAAAGCAATCGCGTAATCCATTCCCTTTAAGTCAAAGTCGTTCGAGAAATATTCTTTCCTTACTTCATATTGATGTCTGGGGACCTTACCATACAGAAATCACGATGGATCGCGATTTTTCCTTACCATTGTGGATGATCACTCCAGAGCTACATGGATCTTTCTCATGCAGTCTAAAAGTCAAGTTGTGTCCAATTTAAAAACCTTTCTTTCCTTATCCAAAACCCAGTTTGGGAAACCTGTGCAAAAAATAAGGACAGACAATGGGAAGGAATTTTTAATCATGAATTGTGCGGATCTCCTTTCATCACAAGGGATTTTACATGAGAGTTCCTGTATTTATACACCACAACAAAATGGAGTGGTGGAAAGGAAGCATCGTCATCTCTTGGAGGTTGCCAGAGCTTTAAAATTTCAAGCTTCTATTCCAGACATTTTTTGGGGGGGATTGCATATTGACTGCTGCTTATTTAATAAATCGAATGCCGACCAAGGTTCTAGATGGACAATCTCCATTCCAGATACTCTTTGGAAAGCAGCCTGATTTGAGCCACTTGAGAGTTTTTGGCTGTCTGTGCTATGCTGCAATTGTCAGGCCCAAAGATAAGATGGGTCCACGTGCTCGTCACTGTATCTTTATGGGCTATTCTACCTTACAAAAGGGATATTGGGCGACGCAGACTATGCAACCTGTCCTATGAGCAGAAGATTGATAACCGGATTTTGTATCAAATTGGGAGATTCTTTACTTTCCTGGAGGATGAAGAAACAACCAACCGTCTCGTTGTCTTCGGCAGAGGCAGAATATCGAGCCATGGCTAAAACCACATGTGAGATAGTATGGTTGAGAGGGTTACTTCAGGATCTTGGAGTGCGGGTTAAGGGACCAACAAAGCTGTTTTATGACAACGATGCAGCCCTCAAACTTGCATCTAATCCTATAGTGCATGAGAGAACAAAGCACATTGAAGTAGATTGTCATTTCACCCGGGAAAAAATCCAGGAAGGGATAATTGAGACACAAGGGATTGGAACACAAGAACAACCGGCGGATGTCTTCACCAAACCTCTGTGTCAAAAATAGCATGCGTATCTCTTAAGCAAGCTAGGCGTCTTGGACATCTACAAGCCACCAGCTTGAGGGGGAGTGTTGAAAGATACGCAGAAGATTGAGAAGATTTGATTAGATCAAATCAGGGATTTTATTGAATCAATTAAAATCAGATCTAATCTATACATTGTATCCTTTCCTTTTATTCTACACATACTCTGTAATATAATGTAACTCTGTACATTGAATGAAACACGAGAGAAATACATAGAAATTCCTACACTTCTTTCTCTTAATCTATTTTTCCTTCGTATTTTGACAAAATTTCCAAGAACAGGTTGGAAGCTAGGGGTGCGTTTGTTTGTGTTTTCTCTTTTTTGTTCCAGGGAACGAAATAAAAAAACTATTTTGTTCCGGAACAGTTTTTGAACAAAAATGCGCGTTTGGTAAACTTGTTCCTAAAATAAAAAAAGAACAGAAATATGTTTGGTAAATTTATGTTCTTTTTTTATTTCTTTTAATTTTTTAATGTTTTTTTTATTTTTCATTATTTTTCTTTCTTTTTATTTTTTCTTTTTTTCTTGCTTTGGCCGGTCGCCGGCCTCACCTTGGGCGAGCTCGGGCTCGCCCAGCATCCGGCGAGGCCGAGCTCGCCCGGCCACCGGCGAGGCCGAGCTCGCCGGATCGGGCGAGCCCGAGCTCGCGAGCCTCGCAGGCCGACCGGGCGAGCTTGGGCTCGCCCAGCCAAGGCGAGGCCGAGCCTCGCCCAACCACAGCAAGGCTCAGCCTCGCTAGGGGCTGGCGAGCCTTGCCGTGGCTGGGCGAGGCCGCCGGCCCTCATCAGCTGGTCGCCGGCCATGGCCGAGGCCGGTGACCGGCCAAAGCAAGAAGAAGAAGAGAAGAAGAAGAAGAAGAAGAAGAAAAAAGAAAAAAAAAAAGAAAAGAAAAGAGAAGAGAAGAGAAGAGAGAAAAATTGTTTCTTTGTTTTTGTTCTAAACAAACAAACAACTTTTTTTTGTTTTTGTTTGCTCTTTTTTGTCCCGAGAACAAAAGAACAGATTTGGAACAAAAACGCATACAAACGTTTGTTGCTCTTTTTTGTTCTAACAAAAAAACGTAAAACTGTTTATGAACAAAAAAAAAAGAATATAAACAAACACGCCCTAGTTGAATGGGATAGAAAAGGGAGAGAACCGATTTGGTGAGACAACTAAACCAGTTCGGTCTGGGAGGATGGTTTGGGATGAATCGGCTTAGTCTGCAGAGGAAGAACTAGCCGATCGTGTAGGCTATGCATCAGAGGCTGACGTAACTTGGCGACAATGTGGCAGCTACTTGCGTTGAAGAGGTGGCTGACATGTCCATTGACCGGATGGCTCGACTTCCTGCGCATGGATCCGAGAGGCAGGGCTACGTGGTAGGCTGGTAGCCTGTGAGAGTGTGTGACAATAGGTCGCGATGAAATTTCAATGACTTATCTGGTGGCGGTGAGTTTGATGATGGTTTTTTTTTTTTCACCATTGACATAGTCAAGGGCGGCATGCTTGGTGGAGAATGGATACTAGCGTTGTTGACGTTGCTACAACCCGTGTAAAAAGAATCGATGAACCATTCCTTAGACAATGTGAGCTCTTATACCAAGATAAGAATATGTGGACTAGAGAATTGGGTAATCTATGCATATTTAATAATGAAGAGCAAACTAGCCTATTTATAACCATTACCATATGACTATTTAAGATCACATAATATTATAATATTAATTATAATCATTTAAGACTAAAAAAAGGAATATGCACAATCAAATAAAAAAGATGCGCAATTCTGTGAATATTGAGAATCACAAAAGATACGGAAAATTGCTTAATTATTTTTCAATTATTTCTAATAATATTTAAAAGTAGAATGACAAATATTAAATAATGATCTCCCTAGGGTTCACAAATATCGTTTTGAGTCTCATGCATAATTTGAGAGAATTAAATTATTGCTTCCATCGACATGGAACTTTCACACCACCTCCCACTAGGTGTGTGCACTGCATATGGCTAGATCCCACAAGACGCAGAATCTTCACACCACCTCCCACTTATCTTCCTTGCCTCTCTTGCACATGACCCTGAGCTCTTTCGTCCTCGTCAAAAAGCTACTCAATAACACACGAATCTCAACATGCATTTAAGGTTGAACCTGGCAATTTTGATTCATGGACTAGCGAATTCTTCAATTTTAGTGTATTTTTAAGTTTTCCCCGTAAAAAAATAACTGTATCGATGCCTTTTATCGATGCCTTTTTCCATTAAATGGGGGTCATTTCTCAGCCAATGATTTTTGTGGTATTCTTTAAATCTTGGTTTTGAATGTCTATATAACTTGAAGTGTCTACTTGTTATGATGGTCATGTTTGGAATTATTATATTCATCTGATGTTTGAGTGCATGTTCGTCTCTCCTCCTCTACTGGGATCACCTCACACAAGAGGAAGATCAAGGGATATTTCTATGCATTCTCCTTGCCGGGGGGACAATTCCCCAAGTATTTCGTGAGCATGCAGTATCCTTATTTTACCGGCTGTTCCTTAAAAACCTCCATCTTTGAAAGAGAATGACCCGACTGCCCTTTGTTAAAGATGTGGTCTCTCTCTCCCAAAGTCACAATTTGGTCCAAAGATACTAATACTCACGTAATATGGTTATGAAAATTTTATTTAAAATTAATTTTTGGACATTGCCAAAAATCCCATATTGATACTGTAATGCGGTTATTCTTGAGAAAAAAAAGAAATCAAAAAAAAAGAAAAGGATTTTGAACAAAAATGTCATTAATTACATTAAGATTTTACTAGTAAGTTTGGTATGTTATTTGAGATTAAATTTGTCACTTCCAAATTATTGTTTGAGATAAGGTCAACTTCAAATCTTTCCTTCTTTTTTTTTTTTTGAGAAAAAGCTTTCACTTTAAATCATTCTCTAAAATTTGCCCCAATAACAATACTAATAAGACAAGATGTTCGTTTTTTCTAAAAGGGAACTTACCATGTATCATTATATCATTTGCGATTGACCCCAACTACTCGTAACTTGGCTAGATCCCGCAAGACGTCGAGCCTTCGCACCACCTCCCACTTAGCGCGTGGAGATGGCTAGATCCCCCATGACAAGGAACTTTCGCCCCACCTCCACGCGCTTCTTCCTTGCCTCTTTCGCACATGACCCTGAGCTCTTTTGTCTTTGTCAAAAAGCCACTCTCTCTCTCTCTGTCTCTCTTTCTTCACTCTCCTCCCTCATCACAAAAGCAAAGCACAAGACGTCTCTCATCAATGGAGCGTTCCGCTTGGCCTAAGAGCCTCTCTTCCAGCCGCAAGCGCGCGATCCAGGAGCTCTGTGGCCAAAATCCCAAGAAGCTCAGAGATGCCTTCGACGCTCACTCTCAAACTGGCGAGGACCCACGGCAGCCCTTTTTGGCGGGAGATCTGATCTTCAGCGTCCGTCGGTCGTTCAGCAGCAACACCCAATCCCTATCGAGCGGCTCTGAGTCCTATGAGGTCTTCCAGGTCCCAAGCAACGCCTTTGTCAGTTCCGAGGTCTCCGAGGGAAGTGAGAGCATCATGTCTCCGTTAGAGAGCGTCAAGAGCCCCGTCGAGAGTTTTCCGGTAGAGAGCTTCAAGACCCTCGTCCGGAGACTCCAGAGGTCTCCGGTATCCATCTCATGGGAGAAGTCGGAAGTGGAGGCTGCGACGGCGATATACGAGGGCAGAGTAGGCGTGGCTTCGGAGATCGTGACGCGCTTGGCTGCCGAGGAGTCGCTAGTGGAGGCTGCAATGGCGATATACGAGGGCAGAGTAGACGTGGCTTCGGAGATCCTGACGCGCTTGTCTGCCGTGCCGAACCCCATGGGTTATTCAGACTGGAAATTGAAGGGATACATGATTTCTGCGCTTAAATCGCGCATGAGCCCCGTCGATTACCCCCCTCCCGTGGCGGAGTTGTTCACCGTGGAACATGTGTCGTCGGTTCGGTCACTTTACGATCTGTCTCCTTGTTTTCAGCTCAGTTTCATGGCTGCCAATCTCGCGATTTTGGAAGCTGCATCGGAGCAACCCTCCACTAACAAGCTCCATGTAATTGATTTCGATATTGGTTGGGAAGGACAGTACAACAACCTCCTTCGCGCGCTGTCTATACGTCAGGCGGGCAATCAATCCACACTCAAGATCACGACGCTCGCAGATAGCATCGACGGTGTGGGGAGGCTCAGGATGATTGGGGACCGACTGAGCCAAATCGCGGCCTATTATAGAGTTAGGTTAGTATTCAACATCGTGAGCCAGAAGCTGAGCGAGTTGAGCCGCGACTCGCTGGGCTGCGAGCCAGATGAGGTGCTGGCGGTGAACTTGGCGTTCAAGCTGTACAGAATGCCGGACGAGAGCGTGTCCGCGGAGAACACGCGCGACGAGCTCCTCCGGCGCGTGAAGGGGCTGGCGCCGCAGGTGGTGACGCTGGTGGAGCAGGAGATGAACGGGAACACGGCGCCATTCACGACGCGCGTGGGGGAGGCGCTGGCGTACTACGGGGCGCTGCTCGAGTCGATCGAGTCTGGAGTGGTGGGTCGTCCGCTGGAGCGAGTGTGGGCGGAGGAGGGGCTGAGGCGGAAATTGGGGAACTCGGTTGCTTGCGAAGGTAGGGACCGGGTCGAAAGATGCGAGGTGTTCGGGAAGTGGAGGGCCCGCATGGGGATGGCTGGGTTCCAGTTGAAACCACTGGGTCGACACGTGGCCAAATCATTGGAAAAGGCCCTCCGCAGTTGCAGCTCGAACTCGGGACTCACGACGAAAGAAGAGAATGGCGGGTTTTGCTTCGGCTGGCGCGGCCGAACTCTCACCGTCGCATCTGCTTGGCGTTAACCGAATTGATATACGTATGCATATGTTGTGGGACTCCACCTGCTACATCGTTTCCGGAGGTTCGTATTAGTTTGTAGCTTAGCTCAAACTCCAATTCCACTCGGTCTTTCGCCCGGGGGGCATCATTGTGCACCTCCGGTTTTAACCCCTCCCAAGTGATTCACGCTAGGGATAAGGAGAGAATTGTTTTAACTGCTATTAGTACCTCCATTTCTTTAAGGATTAAGCCTTGGTTTTCAATAGCTCATATAACATTTTAAGTTCATTCCTACATTTTCTTTCCATTTTGAGATCGAGTAGTTTTATGAGTGATTTGTCTTTTTTATGAAACTGAAAGGCGAAATTATTTTTCAACATGAGTGACACTTAATGTGGTAAGATGCTCATATTTGTGCTTTAATTTCTGTCCATGATGGTGATATCTCCTTTCCTGATTTAATAGAGGAGCAATATTATTTGTCCGCCAGTGCTTTGCCTTTGAATGTCCTTCCTCAAGTTGGCACTTAAACCAAAGAAGCCCTGCGCAAGCTCCAAAAAAACACGAGGACCCTTGCTTCATCGAGCAGCTCTCGCTATGTTGCGGGATCGAAGTCCAAGGCCGACCCTAAACCCGAATTCTTCATTGTTATGAAGGTTCTCGTGAAATGCAATGCCACTGTCGAACACACATTGAGGCAAGTGGACAAATTGAGCTCTAATAAGGAAGAGGGTGAAAGGGGAAAGGCGTTTGAGGAGAAAAGGGAAGGTTTGTATAGAGATGATGCAAAGAGACGGTTGGATGCGATTGGAATTACGAATGGGCAGGATTCATGGTCATTGTTTCCTGATCAGGCATCGATAAATGCGATAAGGGCAGAGAGAGAACAGTTGAGGCAATTGCGGGCAGCTACACCAGACTATATTTCGCTAGATGGAGGGTGTAATCATGGCACGGTTGAGGGCTTGAGCGATGAGGAGCCAGAGTTTCAGGGGCGAATCGCCATGTTCAAAGGTAAGATTGAGGGTGGAAAGAAAGGTGTTTTCGAGAGTTTTGACAATAGGGCAGTGGATGTGCCATTGAGAAAAGAGACTGAGCTTGAGGACGATGAAGACGAGATAGGGGAGGAAGAGCAGTTTAGGAAGGGATTAGGGAAGAGAATGGATGATGGAACTACGAGGGAAGTATCTATTACCGGTAACAGCAGTACTGTTCCTGCAGTGCTTAATGTGCAGCAGCCACAAAAGTTTGCATATACACTTCCTCGGTTATGGTCTTGCACCAAGCATTGGGGTAGTTGCCCCTCCTCCTCCAAGCATAGGAGGGGTGATGGTTGCTGGGCAGGGGTTGGATTTTATGTTGTTTCTACAGCGAGCTGAGCTTGCTATGAAGGCTTTGTGTGATTATGCTAGAAGGCTGGAGGTAATGTGTTTTGTTTTGTTCCCTTTTCTTCCAATAATGTTAAATCAGATCCCCCTTTCTTCTCAATAGAGGCAATCCATTTTTTGGCCTGATGTAGAAAGAAAACAGTTTTCTCCTTGAAGTTGGAGGACCTAATTATGTATATGATTCTTTTGCTTTCTGTCAGTAATTACATAGTAAAACCATGTCATCTTTGGCAAAGACCAATGACAATTTGTCTTCCTCATTGTTGAATATCATTGCACTTGAGAAGTCTATGTCTGCTGCTGGTGGGCGTGCATCTTTAGGCAAAAGCTTCGTGACTATATTTTTGTTTTATGTAAGTTGTTGCAGGTGTGGCTTTATTCTGTTCATCTTTTACCCACATCCTTTAAACCATCTTTGTTAATTTTTTTTATCCATATAGGAAAGGTTAAAGCTCTATGGTGCTGATGGTTTATGTGCCCACCAGCAAGCAATCAACACGGCAACTCAGTGCGAGAATACGAGTCACCTGATCTTCCTTGCATGTGTTTGACCTTTGCAAGTTTCGTTAGAAGTCTCTGCCGATGAATGTATTCAATTTCACTTTGGCTTCACCGAATGCTTTGCAAATGTCAATCGGGGTGGCAGGAGGTGGAATTAATTAGGCTTGAGCTCGACATGTTTAAACTTCATAGACAAGCAAATGAAGATCATAGCCATATGGGGATGAGAGTTGTTCTTAACTACACTATGTGCTCGGATGATAGCCAGGCCTAAATCCAGGTTGTGGATATTTGTTTGCCCCCAGGAAATCAGTCAACTTTCTGTGCAGGAAACAAGTGAGGAGTTGCATAAGATACTCTCTTAATTCTTAAATCATAGTATGTCACACATCAATTACCAAAGAGCAATGACTTTTTGGTTGTCGTAGATTTTTGTTGGAATGTGGCCGGATAGAATCAAACCTTCCAAATCTTGTGAGGTTTGAATTCACATAAGATTTCAATGTGCAGCAATCTGGGTAGTAAAACCATATTGCTATTAAGCATTTCCTTAGTTCTGCGACCAAAAGACGCCATGCTTTGCCTGTCAAAAGGAAGACAATGCGGTGGGCTTACACAATACTCTCCTAGTCATGTGGACAAGGACATAATTCCACAAAGATCACCATAATGATGAGTACATGATTTACTCAGGCAAAAACTCCAAAATTAGAGACCTCTCCAATTAACAAAAGAGCAAGAGGATGAATCTACAGTACAGCCAAAAAAAAAAAAAAAAAAAAAAAAAAACACGAAATGACGAAATGATATTGTCACTAAGTACACCCCATCAAGGGCCAAGAAACAAAAAGCCTCAAATACTATGATCAAGATATACCAAAACCATTACATATTAAACATATACACCACACCCTTTTAAAATCTAAACCATCGATGATAGCTGCTACATAATGGATGCAACCGCTCTAAAGGTCCATAATATGAGGGAGCTCTCCTTCATAGCACATAATCTCAAATGCAGCTCAGAGGTGATTGTAACCTCGAGAGTCCCTATATATATCAAAGCTGTGTTTGACTGTGAATCTCAATAGTTTGAATCACAACATCAACAAGAGGTAGAGGAAAAGATTGAATGCAGCTTGGAATTGCTAGCTTTCCATTGATGAATGCAACAAATACTTGCGAAATTTACTTCTTTTAGTGGGTCTTGCTTCAAACAAGATAGTCCAACATTCCAATTGCCAATGCTTAAATGAAATAAACACGTCTGCAAAATGTGAACCCAAATCTGATGAGAACAATTGCACTCGAAGAATAGGTGAGGTTTGGATTCACTATGATCATCATGAAAAAGCAAGCCTTGAAATGAACAACCTACTCCTAAGCAATTTATCCTTCCTTCTGCTTCTAACAATGTTAGCTCCAACCCTTTTTATTTGACGAAAAATACCTAGAACTACAGTGCCTGACCCATCACATGTTTGACTTGTCTCCAATATTTTACGCTAGCTAGGTTGACTTTGTATTCACCAAATAAATGTAAATATTTTCACCGACCTCATGCAAATATAGATGCTAATGGATCTTGTTGATTCAAATTCAACTAAACCGAACATGATAGAATCATACAATTTTTCATTTTTTATGCCGACAAGTCAAAATAATGTATTCGGAGCTCTTTGAGCATCCAATTGATTCATAAGGAAAATTACTAAAAATGTCCTAAATCTATTACAATTTTTCCTATTCCGTCCTAAAGCTTTTTTTTTTTTTTTTTTTATTAATTCAGTTTTAAACTTTTGCATTTGTACTAATTTAGTCGGCAAAGAAAAAAAAAAAAGAGAAAGAAAAAAAAGGAAAAATAAATAAAATAAAATATTATTTAAAAATTTACGTCGTGTCGCCCAAATGGCTGACATTGGCTGGCCTTCACGTTAGTGCTCTCCTCTCACAATTGGTCGGATGAATTGAATTAACATAATTGTAAAAATTTTAGGATGGAATTGGCAAAAAAAAAAAAAAAAATTGGACTATTTCGGTAATTTTCCTCTTGATTTATATTGGTGTGCTAGTTCCAACCTTGCAAAAACATTAAATTGAAAGAATGTGCAAGTTTACTTATAGCTGAGTAGTTGTTGGCTTGTTATGACTAAAATATCAAAATTAGAAGTCAAAAATCCAACAAGGGCTAAGTTATCTCTAGTCAACTAGATCTGCAACCAGTTGCGAGACCTTGAGGGTCCCGACCTCTGCGGCGATCGCATCTGGTCGCGACCAGATGGGTTGCATGGCCCCAGCGACCTCTGCGCGGAGGTCATGGTGCGGTGAGCGCGACGGTCGCAACCACTGGGTCACGCCACCCTGAGGGTCGTGACCTCCATGGCGACTGCATTTGGTCGCGACCAAATCTGAGACCAAATGGGTTGCGCGGCCCCGGTGACCTCCGCGCGGAGGTCACGGTGCGGCGGGCGCGATGGTCACCGACGACTACCCGCCCTTCGCCAGTAATAGCTCATGGAGAATGGAGAAGAAGAAGATGAATAGTAAGGGCAAAATCGAAAAATTGAAAAATCAACGAGGATAATTTAGGAAGAAAATTCTTTTATTTACCCTCAGCTCAGCATGCCAAGAATGCTAGAAGCCCAAGGCAGCCCCCAACTTGCCTTGGGCTTTCAGCCTCTGGAAGGCCAGCATTCCTTCAAGATGGGTTTCAAAAATGTTCCCAAACACTCAATATTTGAGCAAATGGGCTTTAGACCCCCAAAGATACTTGGGAAAGCTGGTCCCAAACGCGACCAAAGTCCATCGTAGCTCAACTTGTGGAGTTCCATCCAAGCAAAGTAGAGAACAAGATTAGAAGAGTGTCAATGTCAATGTGCAGAAGTCCAGGTTATGCAATTATCAAACTAATAAGAAAAAGTATTTTATATTCCATGTATTCCCCACTAGTTTGATAACAAATTTCGACATATCATGAATATTAAAATCTCTAAATGCATCATATTAACAAGGGTTAGAATCGACTCTATGTGTCTAATTAAGATTGTAAACCCATATCAAATTATCATCTCCAAAAATTACAATTACCATTAAATCAAGCCGGGCAAAAAGGAGTTTTTTAGATTCATATTGTATTGAAATTAGGATTTTTGTTTATATCTACTTTCATAAATATACCAAAAAGACCGGTATCATTTGAAAAACAACTTAATTATTTTCAATTTTGATGTGAAATTACAAAGAAATCTTTTCAAGATCCTCCTATACAATGATGTACAAAAATAAAAAATATAAATGAGAAGGGATATTGGCTAATCAATAGTAGTCTTCCTTTGAAATTCACAATTTTTGTTGATAATAGCAACTTACATATCACATATCATTTTGTAACATTCTTTACATAACATAACTTCCGTTTTTGTTGTCACAAGTAATATAGATCCCATGATTTCTACTTGTCCACAAAAAAATAGCAAGCTGCCTAAGTTAATGGTACATCTCTTTTTCTATTATTAATAAATTACATAATGAGTCAAAACTTTTATTTAATATGGGCATAATTTTCTTTTTGATGGTCATAAGTTCTTTCGATCATATAACTCGTAATTTTCCACGAAAATTAAGAATCTACCCAAGTTGATAACAAATTTTTTATGCTATCAGTAATAAAATATTCTTTACTCATCCTAACTTTAGTTAAAATAAGAAAATGGAAATTGGAAGTTTGATAATTTTTCATCCAAATAATCCAAATTTACTTATTGGGAAAGTAGGGAAAATTCCCCTTGTTTTCTCAGAAATTAAAATAAAATAAGGAAGATGGAAAGCATCTCAGTTCAGCTCCGAGGTTGGTTCCCTTGTCAAAGCTCATTCTGCTCAGGAAGAGAGAGAAACAGAGAGAGAGAGAGAGAGAGAGGGTGAAGGAGGAAGGAGATGGAAGTGAGAGAATCGTGCAGAGCTCAGCGTCGGTTAGGGTTCTTCTTCCTCGTCGCGGCTCTGGTTTCGATCGCCGCCGTCAACGCTTCCGTCCACGACTACTTCAACGAGGCCTTCACCTCCCGCTCCAACGCCTTCTTCTTCCACGGCGGCAGCGAGGGCCTCTGCGCCCCCCGCTCTGCGATCCCGCCTTCTTCCTCGACGTCTCCCAACATCACGACTGGCCCCAAGGGGAAGTCCTTCATCAGGTGCGGATTCCTTCATTTTGGTGGTTCGCTGGCATCCCGAATGGATGCTCCGTCTTTGTTTTGGTTTCCAGAACGTCGTGCTGCAGCCGCGCGATCGTTTGAACTTGCTTAGATTCTATGCAGTTTGTACGTATATCCGCGGAAGAACGCAATCAAAGTCCTTTGGATGAAACGTCTGGAGTCGGCCGTGGGTTCGCTAGAGGATTTCCTACGTTTTGATTTGAGTTTTAGGGTTTAATTGGGAATTTTAGGATTCGATTATGCGTTGTAGTCGAAGTGCGGGGCTAGATTGCGTTCGTTACATAAGGTTTAGGACTTCAGGTGGGGGTTACTCGTTCTCTTTTTATCGTAGATGGGGTGCTGGAATTTCTTTGTTTTACTCTGCGTCATTGACCGAGTAGAGCTTCTGCTAGAGGTCCGAGAAGTCGATGATTCGTTACGAGGTTATAATGGAAATGGCAGTTGTAGTCCCCCCGGATTGTTGCTTGCTGTGGAAGAACTGTTTTATAGGTCGATTGTATGTCGGGTTGTCTAAGGAAAAAAGCTTTTTTCTATTGAAATCTGAGTAACGAGTGATTTTTTAATGCTTTGCTGCCTCTAAATTATGCTGATGTTCTTTCTATTTGATGGTTCATGTAATGTAAGCATCATATTTGTACCTCTTGGTGTGCCTGCTTTCCCTTTTTTTTTTTTTTTTTTTAAATGTGCCAGCTACCTGCTCTATAGACACGAACACATGCGTTCGCACAAAATATATTGCCTGAACTTTGTGCATATTGTTACTGGATTGGAGACAGACGGTGTTGTAGTCTCTGATTATACATCTCTTTGGTGCAAACCCTCATCAATCTCTGTTTGAAGGTTTTCCCTACGATTATTGATATTGATTCAATTTCTTTATCTTGATTCCCCAACTTAGGTTTGATGATGTCACCTTCATAAGGACAAAGGAGTCTGCTGATGCACAAAATGAAATGCAAGAGAATAGTGGCTCAGTGGAGGCTATCATACTTGATATAAAAGATCGGAAAAGGATTGGAGGTGCTTATTTGAAATCTGATATGATATGTTGCACTCTGCAGTTGGCTGAAGAGAAAGCCTACAAATTAAGTCAAGTTATTATTAAGAGAAACCCGGATAACCCCAAATGGCCTAGACGCATAACAACTTCCTTTGCTGGGAGAAATCAAGAAGCAAAGGTGGAGAGTGTGACGGTCGAGATCGATAAGACAGGGATGTACTACTTATATTTTATGTTTTGTGATCCACATCTCATGGGTACCATAATTAAAGGGAGGACAGTATGGAGAAATCCAAGTGGTTATTTGCCTGGAAAAATGGCTCCTTTGATGGTAGTGTTTGGTTTAATGTCATTGGCTTACCTTGTACTTGGACTTATATGGTTTTTGAAGTTCGTTCAACACTGGAAGGATGTCATACAGTTGCATTACCACATAACTGCAGTTATTGCTCTTGGAATGTGTGAATCGGCTCTCTGGTACTTTGAATATTCCAACTTAAACTCCACTGGAAGAAGACCGATGGGCATCACGATGTGGGCTGTCACTTTTACTGCAGTTGTTGCGAAAAGGCGAGCGATCGAACAATAATATACACAAAAGAAGAAAATATATCGGACACCGGATTTACGTGGTTCGGTTGTAAAGACTTACGTCCACGGGGAGAGCAGCAACAAATTTCACTATAGATCAAGCGATACAAGGAGATTACACACTCAAGTCACTCAAACACTCTTTCAGTGTTTCCCAAGCCCCAATTACACCCAATAATGCACGCAGTGTTTAGCCCCGAAATTCCTCAAGAAATAATCTCTCAATCTTACGAAGGAATTACACACAAATCTTACCACAAGATTTAAATCGGCTACAAACACTAATCTTTCTTGGATGTAATTCACGGACAAGAACGACAAAGAAAATCCCTACCAAG
Source organism: Eucalyptus marginata (assembly GCA_014182565.1). Taxonomy (NCBI): domain Eukaryota; kingdom Viridiplantae; phylum Streptophyta; class Magnoliopsida; order Myrtales; family Myrtaceae; genus Eucalyptus; species Eucalyptus marginata. The sequence continues at coordinate 10,477,494 of CM024585.1, forward strand.
CACTCGACGACGAGACGACGCTTCAAGACCAATTCTTCATGATCAACCATTTTCCATCCATGGCCACAAGTCTATATATATAAGTGAGACCCTTATTCTTTTGCCAACTTCTCATAGGATTCTATTTCCTATCTAAAACGATTTAATCCAAAACATATCTCTGTATGTTTTAAACAAAATCTAAATCCAAGTGAAAGTTGGACTTTCCTATTTTAGCGGCCAAATTCTCCAACGCGGATTCAAACTTTGGGAAGTTGATCTTCGGATATTCTTTGCTCAATTTCGAACGTTCGCAACATATCCAATTCGGAATATTCGAAATTTTACATTGGGTTCAAACTCAAGACATATTTTAACAATCTCCACCTTGGCTCGACGTTTGAGCCAAGTTGCAATCACTTTGCAAATCAAACTCTACCACTACTTTCCCATAGCCCCGATGAGCTCAATCGCCACAGATATTATCCAAGTCCAAGTTTCGCTTGAACTTCACCATAACCGAGGACCTCATCAGAATACCAACTCCACATGCACCTTTAACTGCTTCGCAAGGATTTTCCGACTCAACCTCATCAACTGCAGATAAAACAAAACCATTGTACATCCATATCTATCAGGAGATCGAATACGTACCTTGTCAATATCAGCAGTTACAACAACTGTTGGCTTTATAGGCTCCACCTTGCTACAAGCACCATCCGTGTCGATTATTTTGCTAGTACTCATACTTACTACCTTAGGAGTTTCTGGTCGCAACTTCACCTCAAGCTGAACCATATCCGTATTAACACTGCCACAAACACTCCTAGCCAGAAGTACCGGAGAGTCATCAAGGGTAACTTCTTTGTTGTTAACAGGTGAATTTATATCTGTGCACCACAACTAATCGCCCCGCTCACCTTGTGCATAGCCATGGAATATGCACCTAACCCTCCAATCGAGCTTACCATCACTGTGACATCCCGATTTTTCCAATTTTATTTTTAGTAAATTGAGACGGGCATTTCATCTACACGCATATAGTTCTTTTCCTTGAGTTGGCCACTCATGTGAAAACCGAGCCTATCGTGAAGCGGTAAGAAATTCTAATGCATCAGACTCGAGAATTTGACTAGGAAACGACCTTTCGACCGGACTAATCTGCAAGGGTCATTATGGCACAGTTAAAAATCGATTAGAAGCCAGAGATAGGTTGGCTCGACAGAGGCATGTGATCGGGTGTGGGTGATTCCACCAGATCACACTATTCTTGTCAGGCGGCACTAGACCGACTTTTTTGTCGATTGGGTCTCCTGTGTCCGTATTTGAAACCTTGAGATTTCCACGAGAACCGAGGGTCGCCAATGTGTCAAAGATGTACATTGTGGCTTGAGATTGATCAACCACAGGTCGAATGCATAAAAATTTCTAAAAGCTACCCGATAGGTCAGGATGCGCTAATATCGTGCCAGAGTGAAATTAACCGTGAAATTTTGACCGGAATTAAGAAATTGGAAGTCCTGGGGTGTCACATACCTTATGAGGAACATGTACTAATTTTATGGATTTTAATTGGGCTCAATTGGAAGAGAATTGAATGGAATTGAAGAAATCAATTTACGAGATTTCGTACCCCGGCGGAAATGAAATTGGACCTATTGAAGATGGTTGTGGAGGATTTGAACTTAGTGGAATGTGACATCACAAGTGATGTCATGGGTGGGGGCAAGAATGGCCAAGATTTGGACACTTGGAGGGTGGGGATTGAAGCTCATGGGGACCAATCACACTTCTTCTTCAACCTTTGGAAGAGAGAGAGAGAAAGCTATGCCCCCCCCCTTCGTGCGATCGAACTGGCCAGCCGCCGCCCCTCGCCGTCCGCTTGTCGCCGTCGCCGGAGGAGGTCGCCGCTTGCCGTCCACGCTGGACCCAGCCGCCCGCCGTCCGTCGCCGCGCCGCGGGCTCGCGCGCTCCGCCCGGCCTGCGTGCCGCTCCGCCCCGGCTCGTCGCGCCGCCCTTCGCCACCCATTCGCCGTCGCCGCCGCGGCCGGAGCTCGCCGCCCGCACGCCGTCGCCCTCCTCCGCCGTTCCGCGCCCAAGCCGCCCTCCTTTCCTCCTCCGGTCGGCCATGGATGAGGGCTGAACTTCCAGCTCAAATCTAGAAGTTCGGGGCCCTTTTTGGCCGGCTTCCCGACCCCGGTTGCTTGGCTCGCCTTGATCCTCGCGTCGGCCCCGTCGTTTTGGCTCGCTCGGCTCGTTAATCCGGTGAGTTTGGCTCACTAAATCTTGATTAGAGGGTTAATGATGCCCTGAGTGTGCTTAGCCTAAGTTAATTGTGTTTAGGTGGTTAGTTTAGTTTATTTAAGTGTGATTTGGATTAAGAGATTTAATTAGTATTAAGTGTGTTTAGTTTAAGGTTAAGTAGGTTTATTTAATATAAGCCTTGATGTGACTTAAATGGTTTTATTTTTGATTTATTTTTATGTTTCGAAATTCTGGAAAATGGAATAATATATTATATTATGAAAATCATTAAAATATTATTATTTAAAAAAAAAACTCGAAAAATTATTTTTGACCCCGATTGCTTAGAATTCGTGCCGATCGTCGCTGTGCTCTTAGAATTTGAATTTGATGAATTGATGTGGCAAATTGAGTGTTGATTATTATTATTAGAAAAAAAAACTCGAAAAATTATTTTTGACCTCAATTTCTTAGAATTTCGTGTTGATTGTCTCTGTGCATTGAGAATTTGAATTTGATGAATGGGTGTGGCAAATTGAGTGTTGATTGTGATAAATAGGGTTTTTAGCCATAAAAACCCAAGTGTTGGATTTTGATGCAGAAATTTGATTGTTAAGGTTTACTATTGAAATTGGAGTATGTGAATGAAATGTGGAATGTCCGGAAGTCAATAATGAATTGTCGTGTGTTGGTTGATAGGCCCAGTCGCAGTAGTGGCTAGGCCAACTGGACCTGTTCTCTCTTCAATTGCCGTCAGTGAGTGACGTGGCCCGGTTGCAGTAGTGGCTAGGCCAACTGGACCTGTTCTCTTGTGAATTGCCGTCAGTGAGTGACGTGGCTCGGGTCGCAGTAGAGGCTAGGCCAACTGGACCCATGCTCTTTCGGGAATGCCGTCGATGTAGTGACGAAGCCGCGCTCCATGGGGGGGAGGCGATGCCTGACATGAGTGTCAGTAGATAGTTGAATTGCGAGTAGGCTATGCCCTTGTGTGGCAGTGGATAATTGGAATGTGTGCTGAGTGCGATTGTGATTTATATGAAAGTGATGCCGTTCCAATTATTTAAATTCTTATTATTATCTGAGATTGTGTGATATAAATTGTGCTAACCTGCAGGAAAGGAATTAAGACGGGGTAAGTCTTCTGTGTGAGGTGGCTAGGCCACCCTGGGTGTATTTTCTTTCTAATAGGAGTTTTGGGGGTTGAACTTGCTGAGACGATGTCTCACCCCGTTGTGGGCCAAAATTTTTCAGGACCGTAGATGGAGGAATCACCGTCTCTGGAGACTGTCCAGTTTGAAGTGGGATCGAAGAGCGTGTCCGACTAGTAATCCTAGGACCGTTTATTTTTTTTGGTGGACAGATCCCTTTTTTGTGAATTGGCCCATTTTTGGTATATATGTAAACCTTGGGAGGTTATTTGTTTATGGAAGTATGCTTGTTTATGATTGTAATTATTTCCTGCTTTCCTATCTCGTGAGTTTTTGTTAGGGGTTAGATAACACGTTCTGCATGCGCATAATGAATTAATTGGGTCGGCGACACTACCTGGGAATGTCGCATTTGTATGACCATGGTGGGATGTTCACGTGTCTCGGGGTTCGGGGTGTGACAATCACTCACTCGAAAATAACACAGGCAACTAGACATTCTAATAATAGAATAACCAGCGACTTTACCTTATCACACTTCTTCAGGAGTCCGCCATTCAATAACAGTTGATGGGGATCTATTCACCAGGCAGCTTATCGTACTAAGCACATCAACTAGGATTCTCCTAGCAATACCAGCATTAGAGATCATTTTTTGGGCCATCTCTAGTAATGTTCTGCTTATCAATTATGCAAGTTGTTGTGATTTACTGGCACAAATGCGATGTTTCACTATGCCATCTTTCATGCAAAATTTATTTGCCATCTTTGAGAAGAACTCCATGCTATTATCAGTCCGCACATGCTTGATCAACTTACCGGTCTCCGTCTCGATCAAAGCTCTCAACTGCGTGATCCTGACACTAGTATCAAACTTGTGCATTGGCACAAACACCCAGGTCTTCCTCGTGCAGTTAATCGACTCTCGAACAGATGCATCCAACGTCTCTGGGTTGAAACCTATCGCTGTCTCACCTTGAAGTTTATGCAAGACTCCATGCTTGATTCCTTTCATTATCACCAGGGCACCTCGAACAACCTTCAGAACTCCACATTCTGAAGAATACTTGCAACCAACTGAATCTAGGGCACCCAAGGAAATTAAGTTCTTTTTCAATTTTGGAACATGTCTTACTCCAGTCAATGTCCTCACAATAACATCATGCATTCTGATTTTAATATCATCAACACCCACAACATTACACTCAATGTTGTTCCCTAAGTGGACATTACCACTACCCGTGCACTGATAAGTGATAAACTAGTTTCTATTTGGTGTAACATGAAAAGAACAACCAGAATCCATAATCCATCCATCAAACGATGAATCATTAGTGATAGACAAGACATAATCGGCATTATCAGCTACAGCTGCAACATTATCTGCAGAATCAACTACAATTCCCTTACCCTTCTCATTCTTCAGCTTAAAGCAATTCCTTCTAAAATGTCCCCTCCTGCCACAGCTCCAACAGACAACATCACCCGTTCTAGACTGGCTACGCTTGTTCATATTAATACTACTATTACCTACACAGGTTCTAGATCTTCCTCTATTTTCACCTACTAAAGCAGCGAGATATAGTGTTGACACCTAATTTTTACCTTTCAAAAGTATATATCAAAATCAAATCAAAAATAAAAAATCAAAATCAAAATAAAAAATTTTAATTATTAATTTTCCTTTTAAAAAAAAAAAAAATGTCGTGTGGGTTCGGGTCGAGTCGGATCCGGCCTTGGCCCGACCCGGCCCTTTTCCCCTTATTTCTCCCCGCGTGGGCCTGGGCCCAACCCCTCTCCTCTCCTTTTCTTTTTTTCTTTTCCCTCGCGCGGCCCAGCCTTTTCTTCCCCCCATTGTCTTCTCCCTCAGCCGTGGGTTGCATGGGGAACTTGCGAAGAAAAAGCAGAAAGTGAAGCCGAAAGTAAGGGATAAGGGGATCTCACGGTGGTAGGCGTAGCGCGATCGGCGGTGTCGAGCCGACCGGCGCAGGCCGCGGTTGGTGGGCTGAGGTCGCGCGTGCGAGTGGAACAATCGAAAAAGCAAAAAAGGCAGCAAAGGGGGAGGGGAGAAAAACATGGGGAGCTCGGTGAAGAAGGGGGACCAAGAAACGAACCAAAAAAAAAAAAAACACGAGAGAGAAGGGAGGAGGAGGAGACCCTGGAGGTCAGCCAAGGAGCCCAAGAGCTTCCCGGAGTGCCCTACCGCCGCCTGTGGACCACAAATCGCCCCCAAACTCACCGGAATCTAGGTTGGTCTTTTACCAAACACCTGGTGTGCATTTTCGAATTCGAGCTCGCCGGAGCTCGTCCCGTCCATTTCGGACGAGCTCCGGCCTCCGTAGGTTTCCCCTTAGGTCTCTGTTCATTGCTGGCTGTTTGTTGGTCATCGCCGCCGCCGCCTCGAGCCTTGTTTAGGTCGAAAGCTCCCTGTTTTGCTCGCGCCCTCCACCTGTTCGACGTAATGCCCGAGTGGGCTCGCCCTTTCTGAAGCCCTTCCGCGCGAAAGCCCAGAGACCTGGGTTGCCGGAGGGACGCCGTCGCGGATGGGGAGATCGCGTCGTCCCCTCGGCCTGGCCACCGTGGTGTCGTCGCCAGCGTATGCCGCCTCAGTCCCCCTAGTTGCGGTTGGGCAGCCGCGACCAAAGGGGTGCTAGCCGAGTGGGCCAGATTACAAATCTAGCCCCCTCGGCATTCATTTCCACTTGGCCCCAGCTCGCGGGCCCAAGTCGAGCTTAACTCGGTCGAATCGGACCCGGTTAGGCCGGACCCGGTCGAACCGAACCCGGTCCCCAAAATATTATTATTATTTAAAAAATTAATTTTTTAAATTTTTTTATTAAAAATTAAAAATTTAAAAAATATGTTTTTCTTTTAATATATATTTAAAAAAATTTCAAAAATCAAAAATTGTAGGTTTGGTTAGGAATTGCTATGTCTTGCCTTTTTAGTGTAATTATGCCTTTATTTGCTTATATGTTAACTATATTGCATGTTTAATTTGCATATCTATCTAAGATTAATTGCAAGTGTTTAATTTTTAATGCAATTAAGATCTTGCTAGTTATGATTGTTACTTTAATGATTGCGCACCTGCATGATCACTTCATATGTTAGTGGATAAGTATAAAATTAATTCAAGCGCCGCCAAAAATCATTTTGTTAAAATGAACAAGATTAGGTACCGAAATTGCACTAATTGGTCAATTAGGTGCTGCATGGTAACCTTCCCCAGCCCAAGAATTTCTATTATTTTGTTCCCCGGAACAAAAAAAAAGAATAGAAACCTATTTGATAACGGTAAGTTGATTTCTATTCCCCGGAATAGAAAAGTTAGCCGGGAATAAACGAGAAACAAAAAAAGTTGCTTCTTGTCCGGGGAACAATTTCTAGAAATAAGCAAATTTTCTTTTTATTTTTGTTTTATTTCTCTCTTGCCATGGCCACCTCCAACCGCCCGGAGCCACCGCCGACCGCCGCCCGCCGCCGTCGACCGTGAGCAAGAATAAAAAAAATAAAAATAAAAAAAACAAATAAATACAAAAAAACAAATAAATACAAAAAAACAAATAAATACAAATAAAAAACAAACGCAAGAAAATAAAAAAACAAAAAAATAAAAAACAAATAAATACAAAAAAAACAAATAAAAAACAAAAATAAGAAAAATAAATACAAAAACAAATAAAAAACAAATAAATACAAAAAAAATAAATACAAATAAAAAACAAACGCAAGAAAATAAAAAAACAAATAAAAAAATAAAAAACAAATAAATACAAAAACAAATAAAAAACAAATAAATACAAAAAAAAAAAGCAAATAAATACAAATAAAAAACAAACGCGAGAAAATAAAAAAACACATAAAAAACAAATAAATACAAAAAAGTATAAAAACAAATAAATACAAATAAATACAAAAAGAATAAAAAAAAAAAAAAAAGAATAAAATACAAATAAATACAAATAAATATAAAAAACAAATAAATACAAAAAAGAATAAAAAACAAATAAAAAAGAACAAATAAAAATAAATAAATACAAAAAAGAATCGTTGTGTTACCAAACGCATTTATATTCTTTTTCTATTCTAAGAGTAGAAATTTTGTGTAGTTACCAAACGGGTTCTTTTACTCAGAAACTATTCCCCATAATAGAAATAGAAAAGAACTATTTATGGAAAAAAACTCTTCCCCAGCCAAGAAATTTTACCATGCGCACCCTTAGTGTAATCAAGTCCCCGAACCTAGATTCTCTAGTTGCGTAGGAAGTGAGGCACGCTCTCATGCCTCACTTGGTTTCTAGCCGACCCCAATAGGCTAGTGGCGACTCCTTTTATGCAAAATTCCTAGAAAATATCCAAATGTCACGTGGGGGTATGGGCTTGGGAGAGCCCGCGCCTAATCATGGGCTTTAGGCCTGTCCTTTAGGCAATATCCCTAAACCTGTTCCATCCCCCCGAGGGAAGGTTGCGATAGCTTGGCGACTTCGCTGGGGACTTGGTTTTAGACTTTAGAGGACTTAGGTCGAAATTAAGCTTGTTCAAAAATATTTTTGTTTGGCAGTGAGGATATCAGGTATGTCCCTAACGTGTTAGATGTTAAATGTTTTTGCAATTGGGAGTTATAAGGGGAGGAGTGATTGTTAACCCCTTGTCTTGCAGGTGTGGAGTTGGGAATGAATGTTTATGCTTTGAATTTATGAAGTGCTGTTTGCCTATAAATTGTCATGCTTGCATTTCCTTTGCATTGCACTGCACCCTAGCACACACAACCCGCCGCTAGACCTGAGCAGCATAGGATCACTTAGGATGGTGTTGAGGTGGATACCACTCTGACTACAACCATGTAGTACGAGTCGCCCATCTCAACCCTGAAATTTCTTTCTTGATGTCAAAGATCCCCACCCTGGTTTGCGACCATGCGACACGGGTCGGTTCTTTGACGAAGTCGGAGTCATGGGATAACCTGACCTAACTGCAATCTTGTTGGTTTAGTCCGGTAATCCTATGGCTCCATTTTGAGCCGTCTAGAGTAGAAATCAAACCACCGTCCATGCGCATGCCTGTGTCATTAGCATTGTTACCCCAATGAATAGAGTAAGTTTCTCGAATTCTTTCCTGCGCAATTTATTTATTTGCTTTCTTTTTGGTTGGTCCATGACAAATTAGGTTTGTCGTCATTTGGGTTGGCATACGATGGGGGTACCTGAGTTTCACATCATTTCTGTCCCAAGAGTCGAGCTGCACACGTGGTGGGATAAGTTGGATCTGATTGGCTGTGACTAGGTGCGATCTTATGTCGGGCGATTACTCCCCCTATTGGAGATAGAGACTCATTGTGGTGTCGTGTGAGCGTTAACGCATGTCTGGTGCCTCGCAACTTGCACGTTCGTATTTAGTGATCACGAACTCACTCCAACCTTGGAAGAATACAATATTGCCATTGGGAAGCCCTTAGTGTCTGAGTTGGTTAGCCCTCCTATAGGAACTGAGCATGCATCGACCTTATCTGAATTCATTCAAGTTAAAAGAAAGGACGTGAGAAAAGTTTTGAGAGCCAATCACAAAACCTGCCCGTTTTCATTTTTAGATGAGCTTTTTTAAAATGCCCCATCTTTCCAAAAGAATAGGATCTTCCTGCTAGCTTTCTTCGGGTTTGTGGTATTCCTACATTGTAAGAACGCTATTAATCCTTCTATAGCGTGGGTAGTTCGTGAAGTATGTATGGGAAAAGGCTTTGTTAATGATATCTTGACTGAAACTTTTCTCTCCCTTACTCATTTTAAAGAGAATAAAGACAAAGCTTTCCATGCTCCTCCTGCACTTTTGCAAATTTGGTTCTTTTCTCACATTAAGGGGTTCGGCGGCTTGATGAACATAAGCGACATTTCCGATTCTAGACATCCTATCCTAAAGTTTAAAGATAGGAAAACATTTGCCCCTGATTATCATTATTCCGAGTGGCTAGTTTTCATGACCAACCCTGGACCTGAGGATTTCCAATGGCATGCCAAATGGCTTCGTGTTCCAGAAGCATGGTTCGTGTGTGGGCTTACTGGACCTGTTTCTCTGTTGGGAATCACTGGAGTCACCGAATATTACCCGACATGAGTCACCCGTCAGTTTCAAGAGGTTCAACAGCTTCCGCCGGCGATTCAGGAGGACCCGCTCAGGATAGACTTCCCTGACGGATGCCAAGGTTACGAGGACTCCGTCACGTTGGTCAAGTCGATGTGGGATATGTGCCACCCCCGAAAGCTGATCTGGCTCGAAGAAGAATTGGAGGGGCAAGAGAAGACCTACTATGCCTCGAAGGAATACATCCATAGGCACAAGATCCCGGAGAGCCTCCGCCCGAAGATTCCTGAAGTGCCATTGAAGATCATCCACCGAGCCGAGATCAAGCGCCTCAAAAGGGAGCTCGAGGAAGCCGAGGAGTGTGCTTTGAAGTTAAGCCGAGTTAGTGGAGCTGCCACGAGCGGAAGCCATCCTCATTAGTTAGATTGAGTCAAGCGCAATATGTAGCGAGACCATATTCGCATGCATTACAATATTAAGGAGTTTGTCCCGAATCTTTATGTGGAAAACTAGGAGTTATGAGAATGTCTTTTCGTCTTTGAAGTAGCTTCGCTGTTTAAGGGTTTTCTCTTTCTTTCTTATATTATGTGGCAACCTGTCTTTCAATGAAATGAACAAATTGGGGCGATTAGATCATTGTCGTGGGCCAACCGTCTGATTATTACTTATACTTATGTATGCTTATCTACCCTTGCACCAGGTACTAGCTGATCGACTGTCTGTTGCTGATCGTCGACACGGCCAAACGGAGATCTCCAATTCGCACGTGCACAAAAATCAGAATGGAGAACGAGGACACCAACGTGTGCATGGCCAAGATGGAGGACCAGTTGGCCTAACTCACCGCAATGATGCTTGAAATAAGCCAAAAGCTTAAAGAGCCCCCTATAGCTGTCGCTGGAACATCCACTCCTACGTCATCGGGACAAGCTCCCTCGTCGATGGGGGGCGCGCACGTTGCTGATCTCCCTGGGAAAGAAATTGCCGGAGAGGCTCCTTTTGTCATGCCAATCACCATCAATTTGGACCCTTCTCCAAAAGAAGACCCAACACCTTGCCTAAGTGAAGAAAGTGAAAAACGTTTGGCAAAGATGGAGGAGTGGCTGTGTGCCTTGTAGGGTTACGAGTTGAAAGGAGCTGACAGGCTATCTCCATACACCAAGACAAACTTCCCAGAGAATTTCCAAGAGCCAGAATTCACAAGAAAGTACAACGGAACGGGATGCCCCAATACCCACCTTAGATATTACTTGAGGAAAATGGCTCGTTACGCTGACAACGTGCTGTTCCTCATACACACATTCCAAGATAGTTTGGAAGGCATTGCCTTAACATGGTTCATCGCACTGGACATTGAAGAATTCACCAGTTGGGATGATTTAACCAATGAGTTCTTGCAGCAATACCGGTTTAATACCGAGCTCGCCCCCACGAGGGAGGAGTTGACTCACAATGAGAAGAAGAGGAAAAAGTCATTCAAGGCCTTCGCGCAAAGATGGAGGACTATGGCCTCACAAGTGAAGCCGGCCTTGAGTGAGAAGGAGATGAAGCAACTATTCCTCAAGATATTACCCCCTGAATACTTCCAAGGGTTAGTGTTCTCAGGTTGCTAGACGTTTCCACAACTGGTTGAGGTAGGTGAAGGGGTCGAATGGGCGATTATGGAGGGAAAAATATCTGCTGGAGGCATGAAGAAATTCATAGCGAGAAAAGATAAGGAGGTCGCGGTCGAAGTAGCGCTTGTGCAAGAGCCGCCTCTCCCTCGGTCGGCCACCACACCTGTGCACAAGCCTATAGTGGCTTAAGGTAGCTTGTCACAAGCATATGATAATGTTAAGAGGCCATTTCGAAAGGGATTTTCCCCATTACCATGCCCGCTGTCAAAGCTGTTGCCCATGCTTCTTAAAAAGAGGATGGTCGCGAAGGAGGTAGCTAGGGATAATCCCCCGAGGTTCGTCGGGTTCGATATGACCAAGACCTGCGAATACCACATGGGAGAAATGTGGCATGATGTAGATAATTGCCACGTGCTGAGATACAAGGTTCAGTAGCTTCTAGACAAGAACATCTTGACTTTCAGGGAGGCTCAGGCTAATGTGCAACAGAACCCTTTACCATATCATGCAGGGGGAGTGAACTCAATTTCTGAGGACACGCGGGCGAGTCAACAGCCTTTAGTGATAGATGCTTTTGAATTGTATGAGTCCCTAGTGCTAGCAGGATACTACGGAGGTCAGGAGGATGTGGCCCTAGAAGAGAAACTGCACCGTGTCCGCAGGATGGTAGCTATGGGAGTAATCCGACGCGAAGAAGAGGAAGAGAAGGTCGTATCCATGATAATGCCATCATCATTCTACTCATCTTCTTGCAACTTCACTTGTATCTCTCGGGCGAGGAAGGTTATGCCTGGAATCTCAAAAACCCCAGCTTTGTATGAGGAAGGGGTGATAGCTATGATAACCTCGATGGTAATTGAACTATCTAATGAGGAGCCCACCGGGAATATTGAGAAGGAAATCGCTAAACCCACAGTGATTGACCTTATGGTCAAGGAGATGTTGGCAATTGAAGTCACGGGAGGGAACGCAACGCCGGTCACGATTGAATTGCCACCCTAGGAGAAAGATGAAGTGATAATGCTAGAATATCCTTCCAAGTTCGATCCCAAAGCTGTACCTTGAGATTATGGAACAAATGAGGTAGACGCTATCACACGATCAGGTCGCTGTTACGCACCTGATAAAGGAGTAGAAAAGAAGGCCGTGACCGAGGAGAAGGCAAAACAATTCTTGGCCGTAGTAAAGTCCAGTGAGTTCAACGTGGTAGATCAACTGCGGAAGTTGCCGGCTCAAATCTCCCTCCTAGAACTATTCAAATCTTCCGAGAAGCATAGGGACATCTTGCTAAAAATGAGGTGCATGTGCCGGAGTTGATCAATGAGGTCTAGTTAGAAGAGTTCGTTGGGGCCGTTCTACTGAAAGACCAAATTTCCTTTACTGATGAGGATCTCCCCCCCGATGGTTCTAATCATACCAAAGCGCTACACATCTCGGTGAAGCATGAGAGTACTCTTGTTTGTAGAGTGTTAATCGATAACGGTTCGGCGCTCAATATATGCCCATTGGCTACTCTCCATCGTCTTGGCATTGATCTTGGGGGAATCCGTACTAGCAAGTCGACTGTGCGAGCTTTTGACGGGATGAAGAAGGAGGTGATAGGGGAAATTGAACTTGAGCTGCTATTGGCCCTGTACTTTTCCAAGTCCTATTACAGGTGTTAGATATACCAAGCGCCTTCAATTTTCTGCTAGGGAGGCCATGGATCCACACGGCGGGTGCTATTGCCTCTAGCCTCCATCAGAAGGTATGATTCGTGGTGAACAACATGCTTATCACGGTCCATGGAGAATCTGACTTCAAGATCTATCATGAGACAACCATCCCCTATGTGGAGCCTGAGTGTACTGAGGAATCCAGCTTTCAAACCCTCGAGCTAGTGTCCATGGTCCATGTGCCTGCAGGGTCTTTCATGAAGGCTCCTGAATTGTCTAGGCCGGCCATAGCTGCCGGAAAGATTATGCTGGCGAGCGGGTATAATCCCGGAGAGGGCCTTGGATCACACGGTCAGGGTGTGCGAAAACCCATTGAAGCTCACAAACACTCGAAGAGAAGAGGCCTAGGATATGTTGAGGGGCGAGGAGGTTGTAGCGAGCAAGATGGTTGTGGCAATCGAGGAGGCCATGGAAGGTGGAGAGGCCGAAGTGCCCGAGGAGGCCGAGGTGGCTATAGAGATCGAAGTGAACGTATTGCTTGAACAGAGGAGGACGAGGGCGATCAAGGCTCATTTCCCCTGTTGTTAGAAGAGACGTTTCCAGGACCTCTAAGGATGTTATTCGAGGAAGAGGAGGACATCTATGGTGTGGCCGAGCTATTTAAGGACGACATCATATGCACCATCCCGGCGTGCGTGGAAGCTGAGTCCTCTGAAGTCATGGCTGTCCCTCCAGAGTAGGGTGGTTCTCGTTTAGCCTAGTATTTCATTTTATGTATTGTCCCCTGTGTGGGACCTCGTAGCTTTTCTTTCTTTGTTTCCTGTTTATGTCGTTTGTAACGTGAACTACGGTTAACCTCGATCTTGAGCCGTTGGTTGGGGGTGGTGTGTGTTAAAATACGGCCTTATCTTTCCTCATTCAATAAAATAGACACATAATTTATTAAGGACATGTGAAAGCATATCAAATTAGCCCTATGATGGTCGCTAAGGCCTAGGCTTCCACATGCTCCCTTATTTGATTGTTTTACAAGGACGAGGAAATCCGACGATACGAGGATGAGTTCTTGAAACTTTTACAAAAAAAATATCTCAAAAACTTTTTGAAAATGACATGCATAATCTTTGTTGTTGACATTATCCTAACTAATCTCATCACATCTCAGGCATTACATTGTGCATAATCATAATAAGGACGCATGTGACCCGGATGTGCATGAAGAAAGTCCCTCAGGTTCTGATGACACCGATGATGATGATCAGAAGGGGATCGAGCGCAAGTGGAATCAACATGAAGAATCGAGGCTGTTGACAAAAGAGCGGACAATCACCATAAATCTGGGTGATGTAGAAAATGTTAGGGAAGTAAAGATCGGGGCATGTCTCTCAGAGTCAGGGGCGGAAAAGATGACTAATCTCCTGAAAGAATATCAAGATGTGTTCGCCTAGACATACGCTGACATGCCGAGATTGGACCTTGAAATTGTGGAACATGCTTTGCCAACAAATCCTAATATGCCACCCAAGAAGCAAAGACTTAGGAGAACTAAACTAGAGTTGTCCCAGAAGATTGAAGAAGAGGTGATGAAACTATTGAAAGTAGACTTTATTGAAGTGACTCGTTATCCTGATTGGGCAGCAAACATCGTGCCTGTAATGAAGAAGGATGGACGAATCAAGGTGTGTGTTGACTATCGTGACTTGAATCGAGCAAGTCCCAAGGACGACTTTCCGCTCCCGCATATCGATGTCTTGGTTGATAGTACGGCGGGATTTGAATATTCTCCTTCATGGATGGCTTTTCTCGGGATATAACCAAATCCGTATGAAGAAGGAGGATACGAGCAAAACATCATTCATAACTCCTTGGGGGACTTTCTGCTACAAAGTGATGCCTTTCGGTCTAAAGAATGATGGGGCAACGTATCAAAGGGCCATGGTCACGTTGTTTCATGACATGATGCATAAGGAGGTTGAAGTATATGTGGATGATATGATCGCGAAATCAAGACAAGGTGAGGACCATGTTGAAGTCTTGCGAAAACTGTTCGAGCGCCTTCGAAAATTCAACCGATGCCTCAACCCCGCAAAATGCGTTTTCGGAGCGAAATCTGGGAAGCTATTAGGATTCATGGTCAGTAGTAAGGGCATAGAGATTGATCCGTCAATGGTTAAGGCTATCTGTGATTTATGACCCCCGACTACCACCAGGGAAGTCCGCAACCTAATGGGACGACTCAATTATGTGGCGAGGTTCATCTGTCAGTTGTCTGAAACAGCGAAGCCATTCTTCAAACTCTTGAAAAAGAATGCAAATATTGAGCGGGATGTCGAGTGCCAAGGCGCCTTCGAGAAGATAAAACACTATCTCACTCACGCACCGGCCCTAGTGCCCCCTCTCCCTAAAAATTCCCCGATTTTGTACTTGACCATACACGACGAATCATTGGGAGCCATGTTAGCTCGAAGAGGCCAAATGATGGGAGAGAATGCGTGATATACTACTTGAGCAAAAAGTTCACTGTTTCTGAGATGAACTATACAGAAGTTGAGAGAACTTGCGTGGCCTTGATTTGGGTCTTGCACAGGCTGCGACAATACACGCTCCATCATTGAATCCTGTTGGTGACAAAAAATGATCCCATCAAGTATCTCCTGGAGAAGCCGACGCTGGTTGGCAAGTTTGCCAAGTGGCAAATTTTAATTTCAGAGTTCGACGTTAAGAGCTTGGGACAGAAGTCCGTTAAGGGTCGTGCCATAGCAAATATGTTAGCAGAAAGCTCTAAAGGGTCCGGAGTATCTGATGAGGATAATGATGCGGAAGAGCGAATTTTACTTGTATCAAGCAACAAATGGATGATGTACTTCGATGGTGCAGTTAACTTAGCCGGGTCTAGTATTGGGGCAGTTTTTATCTCTCCAGATGAACAACACTACCCTGTCGCTGCTAAATTGACGTTCCCTTGTACGAATAACATCGCTGAATATGAAGCATGCGTTCTCGGCCTCCAAGCTGTCATCGATATGAAGATCCAGAAGCTGCAGGTTTACGGTGATTTGGCCCTTATCATCTTACAGACCAAAGGTGAATGGCAAACACGGGATTCTAAATTGGTTCCGTATCATGAGTTCCCGGGGGAGTTGATGAAGGAATTCCAAGAAATATCATTTGAATACTTACCAAGGTCCCAAAATCAATTCGGCCGATGCCCGGCTACCCTATCCTCAATGTTACAAGTAGCTGGAGGCATGGACATTGAACCATTGAGGATTGAGATCTTTAGACGCCCAGCTTATTGCATGATGGTCGAAGAGGAGCCAGACGGACATCCTTGGTATCATGACATCTTGAAGTATCTGCAGAAGGGTGAATTCCCCGAAGGAAGTGAAGCAGCAAACAGAAAGCATGTAATAAAGTTAGCATCGAAATTCTTCGCCAGTGAAGATGTCCTCTACAAAAGGTCCTTTGACTCAACATTGTTAAGGTGTGTCGACGCTAAAGAAGCCGACCGTTTGATGAAGGAGATACATGAAGGAGAATGTGGCCCTCATATGAACGGACACTTCTTGGTGAGAAAGATCATGCGATTCGGTTATTATTGGCTGACCATGGAGTCGACCGCATTCAAGACGTACGACGGTGTCACCGGTGCGATTTATGGAGACGGGATAAATGCCCTCCAAATGAACTTCACCAAATGTCTCAATCCTGGCCCTTTTCGATGTGGGGAATTGACGTGATCGGGCCCATTAACCCCAAAGCTTCAAATGGGCATCGATTTATCTTGGTGTCGATAGACTATTTTACCAAGTGGATTGAAACCAACTCATATGTTAATGTTACTGCCAAGAATGTGGCAAAGTTCATTCGTCGTGACATTGTCACTTGTTACGGGGTGCCGAAGGCCATCATTACCGACAACAGCACTAATTTGAACAACAAAGTCGTGGATGGCTTGCTCTGTGAGTTTCGAATTAAGCATTTGAACTCATCACCATACCGTCCTAAGATGAATGGAACGGTGGAGGCGGCTAACAAGAACATAAAGAAAATCCTATCAAAGATTGCCGAAAATTATCGGGATTGGCATGATAGGCTCCCTTATGCGCTGATGGCATATCGAACTTCTATCCGCACCTCCACAGGGGCAACTCCTTTTTCACTTGTGTACGGGATGGAGGCAATCTTACCTATTGAAGTTGAAGTCCCTTCTCTAAGGGTCCTTTCCCAATCTATGCTTGATGAGACTGAGTGGATACAATAGAGGCATGAGCAGTTAAACATGATCGATGAAAAGAGAGTGCAGGCTATATGTCATGGCCAATGCTATCAGAAACGAGTCGCAAAGGCCTTCAATCAAAAAGTGCGTCCCAGACATTTTGAAGTCAACAACCTAGTGCTAAGGAAAGTGCTTCCGATTATACTAGACCCTCATGGCAAATTCACCATGAACTACGAAGGGCCGTACATTATTAAGAAGATTCTTCCCGGTGGTGCTATGATTTTAGTTGAAATGGATGGTGGTGAACTGCCTAGACCTGTAAACGCTGATGCAGTCAAGAAGTATTTTCCATAAATGAAATCAAAGCCGAGGGGCCACATCTTGCACAATTCAAGTTGCATAACATCGTGCATAACATTGTAGATATCATGCATATATTACATACACGCATGTTTATTTGTGTTTCAGGCATCTTACCGTTCGATGAGGAAATGGCAGAGGGAAAAGTCGATTCAAGGACCCATCAAGTCTCTACGCAAACGGTTAAATACCTCTTTTTCTTGAATGAGAGGCAAACCGAGATTAAAAAAAAAAAAAGAAGGGGTGTTGCATCATTTATATGACCTATTTCCGGTGTTACTATGTGTGATTCATATCAGTGACCCTCGAAAAAGGGGGCTCATAAAAATGATTTTATTCGGGTAAAAGGTGAAATGTTAATTATGCCAAACAAGAGGTGCTTAGGATGAAGAGACTAGCCATTTCCAAACACATCCTTCAAACACTTTTGAGAGTTGAGTGAAGAGTGACCTTCTCTTAGGACGAATGATTCATTCGCATTGAGCACAAAGGTTGAAATGATAGAGGTGTTCCCTTCGTCAATCCCAAACACCATGCTAATCTCTTGCTAGCCCTTTAGGCCCAAAAAAGAGAGAGAGATGATTCTTCAAAGTACCCTTGTCGAGAACGACCCTACATTGGGGCAGCACATGAGGTTACGATCGTGTTGTAGAGCGAAATATTGAGAAAGATTCTATTACTTTCACTTGCATCAATCTTCTGGTGGTAGCTTCAGAGGAATTCTCATAAGAGCTTGACTCATCCCAATGTGAAGAAGAGCATTTCCTTCTCTACCCAAACACTGATATCCATTGCTTTAACCAATTTGGGCATGATTATTCATTTCTGAACCCCGAGTGGTGATCATCTCCCTTCACTGGGGCAAGGCATAAGAATTGACCAAATATAATTGACAGTCATGAGAAAATGTGAAAAACATCTCGAAAGTCGTAAGAGCTACAAAAGTTCAAAGAGCAAAAAGTTCGACAAATTAGGGGGCATGAAAAAGTAGTGTGCCTAGTAAAAGCAAGGCCAATGCCCCTCAAAAAGAGCCAAAAGGCTGCATCTTATGAAAAAAAAAATATCAAAGTCCAAGTGCCTGCATAAAAAAAATCATCGCAAGTGCAAAGGAAATTAGAAAAAGGAGTAAAGCTCCCATGCGAAATAATTAGTCAAGGGACCTTCGAGATGTGCATCGTTTCAAAAGCCAAATGCTTTCAAAAGGTCGAGTGACCTAGTCACGATGCCATGATGATCACTGACTCTTAAAAAACTCTCTTGAAAATTTTAAGCCTTTTGAGCCTCTCCCAAACCAACATTACAACCCTCTTCCGAAGTCTCTTCTGATTGGGATGGTTTGAGCGAATGAGAATACCACAAAGAAGCTACTGCTTGAAGGAGTGGAAGTAATTCTATTTTGTCTTATCTTCCAAGCTCTCGGCTTGTAAACCCGATGAAGATAGTGACAAATGTTCTTTTATTGGCCTCAAAGCAATAATTCCTTTGTGTGAACCCTAGCCAAGCCTATATCGCGGTCCTTTCAAAAGACCTTTTTGATCGATCAGATTGTGCTCATTGCGAATGTTTCCGGAAGCCTTTGACGTAGGTTATGTGAAATAACTTTAGCAACCAATTATCTCCCACATGAACGGATGGCTTCAAGTAGCCATTTTATTGAGAGTGCGTGAGAAACCCTTTCTGACTAAGAAGCTTTAGTTTGGCATGCTTAATGAGCATTTTTCTCAAGTCGTAGTCGTTCTGATGAGAACTTGTCTCCTAGAGAATTTGATGATTAATGATATATCCACGAGTAAGATGACAATTTTGCGCCACATGATGCTAATGGACATCGAATGTTTTTCTAAAGTAGTCAGACTTAGCTTGATTATTTTGTTCGATTAATGCCGCAATATTGCCAATACGTCTCTTGATGACGTCTCTAATGACATTTGCCCAGGTTGAGTTTGACAGGATTCATCAATGAAGCCATGGAGTTTTCTAAGGGGTTAGCAGGTGCTACCCTAAAAAACCAAAGGTTCATGGTCAGCCTTAAACCATGTAATCTCCAAAGGCTTATGGCTAACCTTAAACCATGTCATTTCCAAGATTGGTGGGTTCATCCGTAAACCACGCCTGTCCGCCTCCCAGTCGAAACCCGTTCGTACACGGTGAGACTATCATACCCGGTCAAAACTCGTTTTTACACGATGAGACCTCAGTCATTGTGACATCCCGAATTTTCGACCCGTCCCGAATATTTGAAATGGGCATCTCGTCGACGCGCCGATGGTCCTTTTTCTCTGAGCTGATCACTCATGAGTTAACCCATCTATTGAGTGAAGCCGTTAAGGGATATAACCGCGGTAAAATCCCTAAAAGCTACTCGATAGGTCGGATCGGACTAAAATCGTGTTCGGTCGATTTTAACCACGAAATTGAACTCGATTTCGGGAATCGAATTTTAAGCGTGTCATAATTCTTATTTTTGGGAATTTGTCTCATCGTCCGTCAATTTATTGACGAGTCCGAAATTTCAAGAAAGAAATTATCGGAAGGAAAATCGGAGACCAAAAGAAAATAGAAAGGGAAAAGAAAAGAAAAATAATGGATTGTTTAAAATTTCTTTTTCTCTCTCTCTCTTTCTCTCTCCTCTTCCCCCAATCCGTGCGACACCCCCACCCTTGCCAAATTCAATTTGCTCTCTCTCTCTCTTTCACTTTTTCTTTTTGACTAGTCCATGTCCTTATCCCTTCCTTTCTTTTCTTTTTATTTTATTCTCTTCTCTCTCTCTCTCTCCTCTTTCTTCTTCCCCTCTTCCCCCACGTGAACGAGCCCTCTTCTTCTTTCTTCTTGTCCGAAAACAACAAACCAGAAGAAGAAGCTCGCCGAAGCCCGCGCGCCGCCCGTCGCCGCCGTTCCGCCGCCCTCGCACCGCCGCCCGCACATCCGCGTGCACCGCGCGCTCCGCCACCGCCCTCCTTGCGCTCCGGGCGTCCTCCTCCGCGCGAACCAGCTGCTGTCCAGCCCTGTTCAGCCCTCGTCCGGCCACCTCCGACCACCGGTTGAGCTCGCCGGACCTCCACCGACCTTCCCCCGTGCCTTGCCGCCCTTGTGGTTGGGTTTTATGGCTGTTTTGTGAGTTCTTTTGCAGAAAACGCAGCCTCCACGAGTGGGTATTGCAGCGGCTTTAGGCCCGCCTTTGGGCCGTTTCCGGGCCTCGGAGTCGTGCCGTGCTTTGGAGTTTGTTGTTCCCCGCGCCGAGCCCGTCGATTTGGTACCGGTTGCGCGCGATTCCGGTGGGTAACCACACTAATGCTTGCTTAGTGGGTTAATTATGCTTAATTGGTTGTTAGTTTATTTAATCAAGCTTAGGTATTTTGATTAGGGTTTATTAGTTGTTTTTGATGTGAATTAGTTAAATTGAATGCATATTTAGCAAGTAGACATGGTCTACTATTTATTGAGGGTAGCCCGGGAATTTTCCGACCCTTTATCGGGCTTCAATTTGATATTTCGGGCCTAAGTGGAATTTTTGGCATTTAAATATTAATTTTCGGAATTAAATTAATTATTTATTTATTTTCCGAAAATTCAACTGGGTTGGCCAGCGATCGGAATATTACGCTGAGGACAGTGGTGAAGTCCGTTTATTTAATCGGGCTGTATTTTGAGCTAAATTGAATTTCTAATATTTATTATTAATTTTCGAAATTAATTATTTAATTAATTATTTTTCGGAAATTAAGGCAAAAGATGGCTAGCAACCGAAATCTCGTCTGATTGTCGTGGCGCAGTCCGTTTATTTATTTGAGCTCTACGTTGTATGGAATTAATTAAATTGTGATATTTTAGGGGTTTACCCTAAATTGTTTGGAATTGATTGAGATTGAATTGTTGTTTGGAAGCTGGCCAAGTTTGTTTATTTAGCATTCTTATGCTTTGTTGAGTTGTAAAGTATGTGGAATGGTGAGAATGAATCAGAAGTACCTTGGGGTTGGACTGATCAGGCACGGTGTATGGACCTACGTGGTTCGGTGACTAAGGATGTCGGCTGGGCGAAAACGGCGCCTTAAAGAACGCACGTATCGGTCTAGTACTCACATTGTTATAGGCATGCATGGTTCGGTGATGGGGAAGATCACTGGCGAAAACGGCGCCTTAAAGAACGCATGCACTTGTCTATTAAACATCGTTATAGGCATGTGTGGTTCGGTGAGGTGGGATATCACTGGCGAAAACGACGCCTTAAAGAACGCACACAGTTGTCTAGTGAGTACATTGTTATAGGCATGCATGGTTCGGTGATGGGGAAGATCACTGGCGAAAACGGCGTCTTAAAGAACGCATGCACTTGTCTATTAAACATTGTTATAGGCATGCATGGTTCGGTGATGGGGAAGAGATCGGCGAAAAACGGCGTCTTAAAGAACGCATGCACTTGTCTATTAAACATATCGTTATAGGCATGTATGGTTCGGTGATTAAGGGTATCACTGGCGAAAACGGCGCCTTAAAGAACGCATACACTTGTCTATTGAAAACATTATCATAGGCATGTGTGGTTCGGTGATTAAGAACATCACTGGCGAAAACGGCGCCTTAAAGAACGCACACAGTTGTCTAGTGAGTACATGGTTATAGGCATGCGTGGTTCGGTGATGTGGGATATCACTGGCGAAAACGGCGCCTTAAAGAACGCACGCAATTGTCTAGTGGATAAGTCATATTGGCGAACTTGACGCCCGAGAGCATTGATGTGGCTCTGTGACCGAGTGCAATATTGGAGGTTATATGGGATGGAAGGAATGACCGAGAGATGGTCCGATTGATCGATGATCCGATCTGAGTGTGATTTAATGTGATTGACCATTGCTTGAGTCTGATGTTGTAAATTGATTGATTGAATGGGAATGACCGTGAGTGGTCTTGTTGGTGTGAAATCGACTAGGTCGATTTGATCGATGCTTCGATCAGTGATGTGATTGCTTGGATGCCTATGTGATATGTGCTAACATGCGGGTGGAATCGAGGCCAAGGTAAGTCCTCGACTCGTCTTTGTGCTTAGGCAACCGAGTAGTGTATTGGCTCCCTAATTGAGTCTTAGTGGGGTAGAACTCGCTGAGACGTAGTCTCATCCCGGTTGTGGGATAACATTTCAGGATTCCGATGAAGAGCTGAGGAGAAGGAATCTGAGGAGGAGAATTTTGAGGTGAAACCGAAGGAGAAGAATTTTTGGAAGAAGAAGATAGCACCGAGAGGGATCTTGAGTACGATCCGGATGGACTGAGATCCCATCTTCTTTTGTGAACTCCTTTTTGATGTGACTAGAGTTAGAGTAAAAGGTTGTGAATAGTTGTGAAGTACTCTGGTTTGTATTTTGTATAGAAGTTTGGTTATAAGCTTCAATGTGAAAAGTATGGCCCTACTTTTCTATCCCATTGCTTTATTGTCTGGGGATTTTCTTTATACTTCCGCTTGCGCATATTAAATGAACAGGGTCGGCGATGCGTCCTGGGACGTCGCTATTAATCGACCAAGGTAAGGGATGGGCGCGTGCCCGAGGATCGGGGCGTGACATCCCGTTTAAGTGGTATCAGAGCGAAGTTCAAGATTGGAGTGATAAGGAGCGATGGTTCATGGAATAGTAGTAGGATGGCGTTTAAATTCATGCTGGTGCATGTCTGTGTTAGCTGAGTGCTAAAATTGTTTGTTGTGTGAATCGCTCATCTTCTAATCCAGTGTGGATTCGGAAGCAGGTGTCAGTGAAAGACGAACCATGAGCAAGCGTGGGAGCGAGAACTTCTAGTAAGAGGACGGTGTCCTCTGCGACTCGGGGTAAAGCATCGACAAAGGTCGGTACCCGAGGTGGTTGTGGCAGAGTGTTGACTCTGGCCAGTTCGAGCGTAAGAGTACCACCGTAGGTTGGTACTAGTGTAGCAGCGTCAAATGATCCTAAGCTCGATAGGATCGTTCTGATGCAAGTGTTCCTTGGGATCTAGATGAGCTAGTAAGATCAGGATCAAGTTGTTGTTGTTGCTACCTTTGTCGAGGTCCAACCTGGAAGGATGATCAGGGAATAGATTTTGATATCTGAGTCAAGATTCAGCGCAGGCAGATTCGGAATTCAGTCAGGGTAAAGATTGATGTTGAGGGAAGAGTATTCTATTCCACTCAATAGGAAGGGTGGAATAGTCAAGTCAACATTCAGACAATGGCACACGTTGTTCAATGGAAGATGGTATGGATCAATCTCGTGTTTTCTGAGAATAAGAATTAGTGGTAAGTGTTGCCAGCACGGACAGTGATTTATGGGTTGTCCGCATTAGTAGATGAAATCTCGACAATGGTTACTGCTGTCACCGTTGATGAGACAGATCATAAGAAGTGCGCCATGGGACACACTGTGGATTTTTTGGAATAGGTGTCTGTTATGAGAAGAGTGTATGTTGACACCTGACAGGAAATAAAAGACTCACCAGATGGATGTCGAAATTGTGGAAGGAAACATGGATGAATCCAGTGCCTGAGTTTGGCTAGAACGTGCTATGATTGCAATTAGTACGGTCGTTGGGTGAAAGACTGTCAGTGAAAGTCCAATGGAACACCGACACCGCTACCTCAGTTAGGACGCCACTAGAATGGCGAGAAGAACAGGAATGGAACCGACCCGGCACTAATCAGAGGAAGAATGTTTTGGGAAAATTCTATCAAGGTATCGCAACAGAGTTTTGATGAAGTTTGGGAGACTTCAGTTTATTGGAATAAATGAAAGAAAGGGGAATCACTAGTAATAGTCATGCTTGACTAGTTGCTGAAGTGTAACGTTGATGCTATATGAGTAGAGTGGACTCATGGAGCATCTTGTAGTAATGAATCATGGTCATGGAGCAATTCAACTTAGTCCAGTAACGCATGAAAGTGTCGAGTTCATTGGGAGTCGAAATGAATCTTCGATTTCTTTAATCTTGTCGATTGAAGACAACCCACTTGTTAGATGGAGATTGCCAAAGTTACTTAGTGATGGTTATAGTTAAGATAGATTGGAGAATTGGAGGTGGAAGACATCTCAGTGGTATAAGAATTTCTAGATGTGTTGTCATAAGAACTGTCAGATAGTTGTCAGAGAAAGAGATAGAAACTGCGATCGAGCTAGCACCGGAATAAAATCACTCTTAAAGGCTTCTTAGCAGTTATGGTTGTCTGAATTGATAGAACCGAAGATGCGAATGTGAAGATTGAGGAATGAGGAATTCATGCATATCAGTGCATCACTTTTTGGAACATCAGTTTTGTGGAGAGAGAAAATGAAGATGGTTCATGGCAATCATGCATCAACCATGGTCAACTCAATTAGGTGACAATCAAGGACAAGTGTTTATTATTGAAGATCAATGAATGGTGTGACTAGTTATAAAGAGTGTCGACGTTTTAAAGATTGACTTGAGGACAGATTATCATCAGCTGAGAACCAAGAAAGAGGTTATAACAAAGATAGTGTTTCGTACTTGCTATGGCCTTGTTGGGTATAATGTAATGCCGTTGAGCTTGACAAACGCTCCAACTATTGTCATGGATTTGGCAAACTGAGTGTTCGAAGAATATCTAAATCGATTGTGATCGTGTCTTTCCATGTTATTCTGTGTAATAGAAAGATGCTAAGGAGCTCAAGAGATACCTGAGAATGATGAAAGAATTTCCATGGGCTCGATCAAGACCGAGTCAATTATCAGTGGACCAAGACCGACAATAGTATCATAAATCAGAAGCCGTATGGGTTGTACAAGTCACTTCAGAAAGTTCGTGGAGAGAGCCGTAACATCGGTGTTAGCATTGACTCGACTTTTGAAGAAATAGAGAAATTCGTATGGACAGGTAAGAGTAAGGATAATTCCAAGAGCTGAGGCAAGAACTAGCTACTATGTTGGTGCTGATCTCTCCATATGGTTGTGGAGGAGATGAGATCTATATGTATGCATTATGTAAAGGATTGGGTTGCATTTTGATGCAACATAGTAGGATTTTTGCACTTGCGTTCCGTCAACTGTGATCTTGCGAGTTAACATGAGACGGTGTCGTGAATCAGAATCTTGGCAAGACTAGAATGGTACTATCGGTATCACCCCTGAGGAAAGAAAGAAGTCACTGATGCGTTGAATTAAGTCTTCATATGTGCAATGGCTGGCTAAAGTATAGACTTTACTTGAAAATGTTTGAAATTCGGTTTTCAAATTTGAGGTAGGCTACCTTTTGAATTTGTACAGCCGCCCTCAAAATTGAACCCGATATACAAGGAAGAATCAAGCGCTTCAGTTGATAGATCGGAATGATAAGAAGATCCTGCAAGAAGATACTGATAAAGAAGAGATTAACTTTCAGATTTCGAAAGATGAAATACCGAAGTATTGTGAGTACGGATTGGTGTCAGACAGTATGGAACCTAAGGAGGAGGCCTTGTGAGGAAATTCACTGTAGCAGTTGCAATATTCGACCAAACAGTACAAGTAGGTCAGAGATGACATCATTTCGATTGGTAAATTGACATAAGGATTGATATCACCAGACAGGTTGCAAGTGTTAGATGTGCCAATAGGGGAAATTCAGTAATGCAAGCCGAGAGAACTTTTATAATAACTCAAGAGTCTCGAGTGAAAATAGAATACATCATGATGGAACGTATGACAGGATTACTCAAGAGTTAAGAGAGTAATGATTCCATTTGGGATAATGGTCAGTAGATGGATGAAACTGACTCATTTCATTGATGTATGAAGGAATCTTGATTTGATCAGACACGAAGAAGTGTACATGAGATAAATAGTTCGTCTTTGTGGAGTACCGGCGGCAGATCTATCTCAAATCTAGAATCGAGGTTCCCAGTTTCAGTAGAGCAGTCAGATAGTTCTTTTGAGGCAGAACAGAGCAGAGTGTACAGAATTCCAGTTTGTTGAGATGAGATCAGAGAAAGAAAGATCACAGGCTCGAGTCGGTTCGGCAATCGTCGTTGCAGTTGTCGTGAGCAGAATCAAATTATAAACCGCTTAGAGCCATCAGAAAGATGAGATATTGTGAACCAAGAAAGTCCCCTTGGTTAAAGTGGCCGGACAACGCCACGGGACTGAAGAAGCAACCAGGGAAAGTAGGACTTGATGAGACGACAATACCCCACCTTTTGTCAGGATTGGATGAAGGTTTAAATTTCGAGGACGAAATTTTTATAAGAGGGGAAGAGTTGTGACATCCCGAATTTTCGACCCGTCCCGAATATTTGAAATGGGCATCTCGTCGACGCGCCGATGGTCCTTTTTCTCGGCGATCACTCATGAGTTAACCCATCTATTGAGTGAAGCCGTTAAGGGATATAACCGCGGTAAAATCCCTAAAAGCTACTCGATAGGTCGGATCGGACTAAAATCGTGTTCGGTCGATTTTAACCACGAAATTGAACTCGATTTCGGGAATCGAATTTTAAGCGTGTCATAATTCTTATTTTTGGGAATTTGTCTCATCGTCCGTCAATTTATTGACGAGTCCGAAATTTCAAGAAAGAAATTATCGGAAGGAAAATCGGAGACCAAAAGAAAATAGAAAGGGAAAGAGAAAAGAAAAATAATGGATTGTTTAAAATTTCTTTTTCTCTCTCTCTCTTTTCTCTCTCCTCTTCCCCCCAATCCGTGCGACACCCCCACCCTTGCCAAATTCAATTTGCTCTCTCTCTCTCTTTCACTTTTTCTTTTTGACTAGTCCAGGTCCTTATCCCTTCCTTTCTTTTCTTTTTATTTTATTCTCTCTCTCTCTCTCTCTCCTCTTTCTTCTTCCCCTCTTCCCCCACGTGAACGAGCCCTCTTCTTCTTTCTTCTTGTCCGAAAACAACAAACCAGAAGAAGAAGCTCGCCGGCCCGCGCGCCGCCCGTCGCCGCCGTTCCGCCGCCCTCGCACCGCCGCCCGCACATCCGCGTGCACCGCGCGCTCCGCCACCGCCCTCCTTGCGCTCGGGCGTCCTCCCTCCGCGCGAACCAGCTGCTGTCCAGCCCCGTTCAGCCCTCGTCCGGCCACCTCCGACCACCGGTTGAGCTCGCCGGACCTCCACCGACCTTCCCCCGTGCCTTGCCGCCCTTGTGGTTGGGTTTTATGGCTGTTTTGTGAGTTCTTTTGCAGAAAACGCAGCCTCCACGAGTGGGTATTGCAGCGGCTTTAGGCCCGCCTTTGGGCCGTTTCCGGCCCGGAGTCGTGCCGTGCTTTGGAGTTTGTTGTTCCCCGCGCCGAGCCCGTCGATTTGGTACCGGTTGCGCGCGATTCCGGTGGGTAACCACACTAATGCTTGCTTAGTGGGTTAATTATGCTTAATTGGTTGTTAGTTTATTTAATCAAGCTTAGGTATTTTGATTAGGGTTTATTAGTTGTTTTTGATGTGAATTAGTTAAATTGAATGCATATTTAGCAAGTAGACATGGTCTACTATTTATTGAGGGTAGCCGGGAATTTTCCGACCCTTTATCGGGCTTCAATTTGATATTTCGGGCCTAAGTGGAATTTTTGGCATTTAAATATTAATTTTCGGAATTAAATTAATTATTTATTTATTTTCTGAAAATTCAAGTGTGATGGCCAAGCGATCGGAATATTACGCGAGGAGGACAGTGGTGAAGTCCGTTTATTTAATCGGGCTGTATTTTGAGCTAAATTGAATTTCTAATATTTATTATTAATTTTCGAAATTAATTATTTAATTAATTATTTTTCGGAAATTAAGGCAAAGATGGCTAGCAACCGAAATCTCGTGCTGATTGTCGTGGCGCAGTCCGTTTATTTATTTGAGCTCTACATTGTATGGAATTAATTAAATTGTGATATTTTAGGGATTTACCCTAAATTGTTTGGAATTGATTGAGATTGAATTGTTGTTTGGAAGCTGGCCAAGTTTGTTTATTTAGCATTCTTATGCTTTGTTGAGTTGTAAAGTATGTGGAATGGTGAGAATGAATCAGAAGTACCTTGGGGTTGGACCGATCGAGCACGGTGTATGGGCCTACGTGGTTCGGTGACTAAGGATGTCCTTTGGCGAAAAAACGCGCCTTAAAGAACGCACGTATCGGTCTAGTACTCACATTGTTATAGGCATGCATGGTTCGGTGATGGGGAAGATCGGCTGGCGAAAACGGCGCCTTAAAGAACGCATGCACTTGTCATTAAACATCGTTATAGGCATGTGTGGTTCGGTGAGGTGGGATATCATTTGGCGAAAACGACGCCTTAAAAAACGCAACGGTTGTCTAGTGAGTACATTGTTATACGCATGCATGGTTCGGTGATGGGGAAGTGAAAACGGCGTCTTAACGCATGCACTTGTCTATTAAACATTGTTATAGGCATGCATGGTTCGGTGATGGGGAAGATCATTGGAAAAACGGCGTCTTAAAAACGCATGCACTTGTCTATTAAACATATCGTTATAGGCATGTATGGTTCGGTGATTAAGGGTATCCTTTGGCGAAAAACGGCGCCTTAAAGAACGCATACACTTGTCTATTGAAAACATTATCATAGGCATGTGTGGTTCGGTGATTAAGAACATCACCTTTGGCGAAAACGGGCGCCTTAAAAAAACGCACACGTTGTCTAGTGAGTACATGGTTATAGGCATGCGTGGTTCGGTGATGTGGGATATTATCTGGCGAAAACGGCGCCTTAAAGAACGCACGCAATTGTCTAGTGGATAAGTCATATTGGCGAACTTGACGCCCGAGAGCATTGATGTGGCTCTGTGACCGAGTGCAATATTGGAGGTTATATAGGATGGAAGGAATGACCGAGAGATGGTCCGATTGATCGATGATCCGATCTGAGTGTGATTTAATGTGATTGACCATTGCTTGAGTCTGATGTTGTAAATTGATTGATTGAATGGGAATGACCGTGAGTGGTCTTGTTGGTGTGAAATCGACTAGGTCGATTTGATCGATCTTCGATCGGTGATGTGATTGCTTGGATGCCTATGTGATATGTGCTAACATGCGGGTGGAATGCGAGGCCAAGGTAAGTCCTCGACTCGTCTTGTCTTAGGCAACCGAGTAGTGTATTGGCTCCCCTGAGTCTTAGTGGGGTAGAACTCGGCGAGACGTAGTCTCATCATCCGGTTGTGGGATAACATTTCGGGATTAGATGAAGAGGCGAGGAGAAGGAATCTGAGAAGGAGAATTTTGAGGTGAAACCGAAGGAGAAGAATTTTTGGAAGAAGAAGATAGCACCGAGAGGGATCTTGAGTACGATCCGGATGGACTGAGATCCCATCTTCTTTTGTGAACTCCTTTTTGATGTGACTAGAGTTAGAGTAAAAGGTTGTGAATAGTTGTGAAGTACTCTGGTTTGTATTTTGTATAGAAGTTTGGTTATAAGCTTCAATGTGAAAAGTATGGCCCTACTTTTCTATCCCATTGCTTTTATTGTGCGGGGATTTTCTTTATACTTCGCTTGCGCATATTAAATGAACAGGGTCGGCGATGCGTCCTGGGACGTCGCTATTAATCGACCAAGGTAAGGGATGGGCGCGTGCCCGAGGATCGGGGCGTGACAGTCATTCCCCTTCTTCTTATGATCCGGAGAACCTTGTATCCTGGAGTCTTCCTCACTTCTTATGACCCGGAGAGCTTTGTATCATGGAGTCTAACACTTCTTATGACCCGGAGAGCCTTGTATTTTGGAGTCTTCCTCAATTCTTATGACCCGGAGAGCCTTGTATCCTAGAGTCTTCCTCAATTCTTATGACCCAAAGAGCCTTGTATCCTGGAGTCTTCCTCACTTCTTATGACCTGGAGAACCTTGTATCCTGGAGTCTTCCTCACTTCTTATGACCCGGAGAGCTTTGTATCATGGAGTCTAACACTTCTTATGACCCGGAGAGCCTTGTATTTTGGAGTCTTCCTCAATTCTTATGACCCGGAGAGCCTTGTATCCTAGAGTCTTCCTCAATTCTTATGACCCAAAGAGCCTTGTATCCTGGAGTCTTCCTCACTTCTTATGACCTGGAGAGTCTTGTATCCTGGAGTCTTCCTCACTTCTTATGACCCGGAGAACTTTGTATTCTAGAGTCTTCCTCCCTTTTTATGACCCGGTGGGCTTCTGTAGCCCGGAGTCTTTCTTCATCTTATTGACAAGACGTGTTTCCATAGTTATGAGTCATTTTCGTCGACCTAATACGTACATATGCACCTAGGGTCTCTCTATCGCCAAAATAATTTAGGTGTCTTCTGTCTTTTATCGCAACATCTTCGAGGTTACATTCGAGAAAAAGAACCGTTGACACCTAATTTTTACCTTTCAAAAAAGTATATATCAAAATCAAATCAAAAATCAAAAATCAAAATCAAAATAAAAAATTTTAATTATTAATTTTCCTTTAAAAAAAAATTGTTGTGCGGGTCCAGGTCAGGTCGGATCCGGCCTTGGCCCGACTCGGCCCTTTTCCCCTTATTTCTCCCCGTGTGGACCTGGGCCCAACCCCTCTCCTCTCCTTTTCTTTTTTTCTTTTCCCTTGCGCGGCCCAGCTTTTTCTTCCCTCCGGCCCGCCCCGCCCGCCCCGTTGTCTTCTCCCTCGGCCCGTGGGCTGCACGGGGAACCTGCGAAGAAAAAGCAGAAAGCGAAGCCGGAAGCAGGGGACAGGGGGATCTCACGGTGGCAGGCGCAGCGCGATCGGCAGGTTAGAGTCAACTGGCAAAGGCCGCTGGTTGGTCAACCGAGGTCGCGCGCGCGAGTGGAACAATCGAAAAAGCAAAAAAGGCAGCAAAGGGGGAGGGGAGAAAAACAGGGGGAGCTCGGTGAAGAAGGGGGACCAAGAAACGAACAAGAAAAAAACATAGAGAGAAGGGAGGAGGAGGAGACCTCGGAGGTCAGCCAAGGAGCCGAGGAGCTTCCGGAGTGCCTTGACGCCGCTGGTGGATCGCAGATCACCCCCAAACTCGCCAAAATGTTGGTCTTTTACCAAACACCGGTGTGCATTTTCGAATTCGAGCTCGCCGGAGCTCGTCCTGTCCTTTTTGGACGAGCTCCGGCCTCCGTAGGTTTCCCCTTAGGTCTTCGTTCATTGTTGGCTGTTTGTTGGTCATCACCACCGCCACCTCGAGCCTTGTTTAGGTCGGAAGCTCCTTGTTTCGCCCGCGCCCTCCACTTGTTCGACGTAATGCCCGAGTGGGCTCGCCCTCTCCAAAGCCCTTCCGTGCGGAACCCCAGAGACCCGGGTTGCCGGAGGGATGCCGTCGCGGGTGGGGAGATCGCGCCGTCCCCTCGGCCTGGCCACCGTGGTGCCGTTGCCGACGCACGCCGCCTCGGTCCCCAGTCGCGGGCGCCCGGCCGCGACCAAAGGGGCCCTAGCCGAGCGGGCCAGATTACAAATCTGGCCCCCTCGGCATTCATTTCCACTTGGGCCCAGCTGGCGGGCCCAAGTCGGGCTTAACCCGGTCGAACCGGACCCGGTTAGGTCGGACCCAGTCGAACCGAACCCGATCTAGCTGGACTCGGTCGACTCAACCCGGTTAGACCGGGCCGATTGGGTCGAGTCGGGTCAAACTTGACCCGACCCGACCCGACCCGACCCGGTCCCCAAAATATTATTATTATTTAAAAAAAAATTTTAAAATTTTAAAATCTGTTTTTCTTTTAATATATATATATTTTAAAAAAATTTCAAAAAATAAAAAATTGTAGGTTTGGTTAGGAATTGCTATGTCTTGCCTTTTTAGTGTAATTATGCCTTTATTTGCTTATATGTTGACTATATTGCATTTTTAATTCGCATATCTATCTAAGATTAATTGCAAGTGTTTAATTTTTAATGCAATTAAGATCTTGCTAATTATGATTGTTACTTTAATGATTACGCACCTGCATGATTACCTCACATGTTAATGGATAAATATAAAATCAATTCAAACTGCCTGCCAAAAATCATTTTGTTAAAATGAACAAAATTAGGTACCGAAATGGCACTAATTGGTCAATTAGTGTAATCAAGTCCCCGAACCTAGATTCTCTGGTTGCGTAGGAAGTGAGGCACGCTCCCATGCCTCACTTGGTTTCTAGCCAACCCCAATAGGCTAGTGACGACTCCTTTTATGCAAAATTCCTAGAAAATGTCCAAATGTCACGCAGGGTATGGGCTTGGGAGAGCTCGCGCCTAATCATGGGCTTTAGGCCCGTCCTTTAGGCAATACCCCTAAACCTGTTCCATCCCCCCGAGGGAAGGTCGCGACATATAGGTTCGCCAGACTCTCTTCTATGAATATCCTCGCTTAGAATGAAATCTTGAACCCCATCAAACGTGAAACTTGTTGACCTAAAAGAATTACTAACAGTAGTAACAGTAGTATTCCAACTATCAGGTAATGAGGATAACAAAATCAAAGCACATACCTCATCTTCAAAATCAATCTCAACTGAACTCAGTTGACTAACAATCACATTGAATTCATTAATATGATCTGCAATTGATGCACCTTCACTCATCTTCAAATTAAACAGACGTCGCATCAAATAGACTTTGTTGATCGCAGAGGGCTTCTCGTACATATCTGACAAGGCTTGCATCAAATCAGCAGTGGTCTTCTCCTTCAAGATATTAAACGCGACGTTACGAGCCAACGTCAGCCGAATAACACCCATAGCTCGTCTATCCAGCAAATCCCAATCAGCTTGCTTCATCGACTATGGTTTCTTCCCAGATAAGGGCAAGTGCAGTTTCATCTAGTAAAGATAATCTTCAATCTACATCTTCCAAAAACTAAAATCATTCCCATCAAATCTGTCGATTCTCACTTTTACTTCTTCTGTCGCCATCGATTCGCTTCAACTCAGTTAAACCTGGATATGATACCACTTGTTGTGAAAAGGCGAGTGATCGAACAATAATATAAACAGAAGAAGAAAATATATCAAACACCGGATTTACGTGGTTCGGTCGTAAAGACCTACGTCCACGGGGAGAACAGCAACGAATTTCACTATAGATCAAGCAATACAAGGAGATTACACACTCAAGTCACTCAAACACTCTCTTGGTGTTTCCTAAGCCCCAATTACACCAAAAAACGCATGCAGTGTTTAGTCCCAAAATTCCTCAAGAAATAATTCCTCAATCTCACGAAGGAATTACATGCAAATCTTACCACAAGATTTAAATCGGCTACAAACACTAATCTTTCTTGGATATAATTCACGGACAAGAATGACAAAGAAAATCTCTCCCAAGCACTCGACGACGAGACGACGCTTCAAGACCAATTCTTCATGATCAACCATTTTCCATCCATGGCCACAAGTCTATATATATAAGTGAGACCCTTATTCTTTTGCCAACTTCTCATAGGATTCTATTTCCTATCTAAAACGATTTAATCCAAAACATATCTCTGTATGTTTTAAACAAAATCTAAATCCAAGTGAAAGTTGGACTTTCCTATTTTAGCGGCCAAATTCTCCAACGCGGATTCAAACTTTGGGAAGTTGATCTTCGGATCTTCTTTGCTCAATTTCGAACGTCCGCAACATATCCAATTCGAAATATTCGGAATTTTACATTGGGTTCAAACTCAAGACATATTTTAACAATCTCTACCTTGGCTCGACGTTTGAGCCAAGTTGCAATCACTTTGCAAATCAAACTCTACCACTACTTTCCCATAGCCCCGATGAGCTCAATCGCCACAGATATTATCCAAGTCCAAGTTTCGCTTGAACTTCACCATAATCGAGGACCTCATCAGAATACTAACTCCACATGCACCTTTAACTGCTTCGCAAGGATTTTCCGACTCAACCTCATCAACTGCAGATAAAACAAAACCATTGTTACATCCATATCTATCAGGAGATCGAATACGTACCTTGTCAATATCGGCGATTCTGACAAGAATCGTTGTCTTTATAGGCTCCACCTCGCTACAAGCACCATCCGTGTCGATTATTTTGCTAGTACTCATACTTACTACCTTAGGAGTTTCTGGTCGCAACTTCACCTCAAGCTGAACCATATCCGTATTAACACTGCCACAAACATTCCTAGCCAGAAGTACCGGAGAGTCATCAAGGGTAACTTCTCTGCTGTTAACAGGTGAATTTATATTTGTGCACCACAACTAATCGCCCCCGCTCACCTTGTGCATAGCCATGGAATATGCACCTAACCCTCCAATCGAGCTTACCATCAATGTGACATCCCGATTTTTCCAATTTTATTTTTAGTAAATTGAGACGGGCATTTCATCTACACGCATATAGTTCTTTTCCTTGAGTTGGCCACTCATGTGAAAACCAGTCTATCAGGTGAAGCCGGTAAGAAATTTTAATGCATCAGACTCGAGAATTTGACCAGGAAACGACCTTTTGACCGGGCTGTCACTGGGCAAGGGTCATTATGGCACGATTAAAAATCGATTAGAAGCCGAGAGATAGGTCGGCTCGACGAGGCATGTGATCGGGTGTGGGTGATTCCACCAGATCACACTATTCTTGTCGAGCGGCACTGGACCGACTTTTCTGTCGATTGGGTCTTTTGTGTCTGTATTTGAAACCTTGAGATTTCCACGAGAACCGAGAGTCGCCAATGTGTCAAAGATGTACATTGTGGCTTGAGATTGATCAACCACAGGTCGAATGCATAAAAATTTCTAAAAGCTACCCGATAGGTCAGGACGCGCTAATATCGTGCCAGAGTGAAATTAACCATGAAATTTTGACTGAATTAAGAAATTGGAAGTCCTGGGGTGTCACATACCTTATGAGGAACATGTACTAATTTTATGGATTTTAATTGGGCTCAATTGAAAGAGAATTGAATGGAATTGAAAAAATCAATGTACGAGATTTAAATGCCGGCGGAAATGAAATTGGACCTATTGAAGATGGTTGTGGAGGATATGAACTTAGTGGAATGTGACATCACAAGTGATGTCATGGGTGGGGGCAAGAATGGCCAAGATTTGGACACTTGGAGGGTGGGGATTGAAGCTCATGGGGACCAATCACACTTCTTCTTCAACCTTTGGAAGAGAGAGAGAAAGCTGCGCCCCCTTCGTGCGACCGAACCGGCCAGTCGACGCCTCTCGCCGTTCGCTCGTCACCGTCGCCGGAGGAGGTTGCCACTCACCGTCGCGCCGGACCAGCCGCCCACCGTCCGTCGCCGCGCCGCGGCCTCGCGCCGCTTCGCCCAAGCCCGCGTGCCGCTCCGCCCGGCTCGTCGCGCCGCCCTTCGCCACCCATTCGCCGTTGCCGCCGTAGCCGGAGCTCGCCGCCCGCACGCCGTCGCCCTCCTCCGCCGTTCCGCGCCCGAGCCGCCCTCCTTTCCTCCTCCGGTCGGCCATGGATGAGGGCTAAACTTCCAGCTCAGATCTAGCGAGGCCACTGGTGGAGGTGGCTACGGCAGCCCAACAAGGAAAGCCACCGCCTTTTCCCTTGCCACCGCTCCTTGCGGCCACGGTCCGTCGGGTAGACGCAGAGCCGCAAATGAGGGAAACAATATATGCAGGGGCCAAATTTACTCAAAATATATAAAAAGGGTGTTTTTAGTTTTTGTCTTTTCTTCGTTGTTTTTTTCCTTTTACTAATATTACCGAAAAACAAGACTCTAATTTTTATCCCCATATGTCGTTTTTTGTTATACGTAATTTATGCGAATCTCAACATGCATTTTAAGGTTGAATTTGACAATTTTGATTCATGGACTAGTGGATTCTTCATTTTATTTTTATCTTTAAATCTCGCTTTTGATGTCTATATAACTTGCAGTGTCTACTTGTTATGATGGTCATGTTTGGAATTATCATATTCAGCCAATTTTTGAATATATGGTCATCTCTCCTCCTATACTGGGATCACCTCACACAAGAGGAAGATCAAGGGATATTTCTGTGCATTCTCTTTGCCATGGGACAATTCCCCGTATTTCATGAGCATGCAGCATCTTGATTTTACCGATTGTTCCTTAGAAACCCCAATCTTCGAAAGAGAACGAGCTGACCACCCCTTGTTAAAGATGTGGTCTCTCTCTCAGAAATTCACAAATTGGTCCAAACATACTAGTACACATGTAATACATTTATGACAATTTTACTTGAAATTAATTTTTGGACATCACCAAAAACTCCATATTGATACCCATATAATATAGTTATCCTTGAGAAAGAAAAAAAAAAAGGATTTTGAACGAAAATGTCGTCGGTTACATTAAGATTCCACTAGTAAGTTTGGTGCTTTATTTGAAATTAAATTTGTCACTCCAAATTATTATTTGAAATAAGATCAACTTCAAATCTTTCTTTCCTTTTTTTTTTTTTTTTTTTTTTTAGAGAAAAAGCTTTCACTTTAAATTCTTCTCTAAAATTTGCCCCAATAATAATATTAATAAGACAAGATAGTTTATTTTTTTTTCTAAAAGGGGGATTTACCATGTATCATTATACCATTTGGGATCGACCCAAGACAAGGAACTTTCGCCCCACCTCCCACTAAGCGTGTGGAGATGGCTAGATCACCCAAGACAAGGAACTTTCGCCCCCACCTCCCACTCATCTTCCTTGCCTCTTTCGCACATGACCATGAGCTCTTTTGTCTTTGTCAAAAAGCCACTCTCTCACTCTCTTTCTTCACTTTCCTCCCTCATCACAAAAGCAAAGCACAAGACCTCTCTCATCCATGGAGCGTTCCGCTTGGTCTAAGAACCTCTCCTCCAGCGGCAAGCGCGCGATCCAGGAACTATGTGGCCAAAATCCCAAGAAGCTCAGAGATGTCTTCGACGGTCACTCTCAAACTGGCGATGACCCACGGCAGCCCTTGTTTGCGGGAGATCTGATCATCAGCGTCCTCGGGTCGTTCAGCAACACCCAATCCCTATCGAGCGGGGCTGAGTCCTATGAGGTCTCGCAGGTCCCGAGCAACGCCTGTGTCATGTCCGGGGTCTCTAAGGGAAGTGAGAGCGTCAAGACCCCCGTCCGGAGACTCCAGAGGTCTCCGGTGGAGAGCGTCGAGAGCCCCGTCCAGAGGTCATCGGTATCCATCTTGTGTGAGCAGTCGCTAGTGGAGGCTGCGACGGCGATATCCGAGGGCAGAGTAGACGTGGCTTCGGAGATCCTGACGCGCTTGTCTGCCGTGCCGAACCCCATGGGTAATTCAGAGCAGAAATTGATGGGATACATGTTGTCTGCGCTTAAATCGCGCATGAGCCCAGTCGATTACCCCCCTCCCGTGGCGGAGTTGTTCACCGAGGAACATGTGTCGTCGGTTCGGTCACTTTACGATCTGTCTCCTTGTTTTAAGCTCGGTTTCATGGCTGCCAATAACGCGATTTTGGAGGCTGCATCGGAGCAACCCTCCACTAACAAGCTCCATGTAATTGATTTCGATATTGGTTGGGAACGACAGTACTACGATCTCCTTGTCAATCTGTCCATGCGTCAGGAGGGCAATCAATTCACCCTCAAAATCACGACGCTCGCAGATAGCTTCAACGGTGAGGAGAGGCTCAGGATGGTTGGGGACCGAGTGAGTGAAGTCGCCGCCCAGGTGAAAGTTAGGTTAGTATTCAACATCGTGAGGCAGAAGCTGAGGGAGTTGAGCCGCGACTCACTGGGCTGCGAGCCAGACGAGGTGCTGGCGGTGAACTTGGCGTTCAAGCTGTACAGAATGCCGGACGAGAGCGTGTCCGCGGAGAACACGCACGACGAGCTCCTCCGGCGCGTGAAGGGGCTGGCGCCGCAGGTGGTGACGCTGGTGGAGCAGGAGATGAACGGGAACACGGCGCCATTCCCGATGCACGTGGAGGTGGCGCTGGCGTACTACGGGGCGCTGCTCGAGTCGTTCGAGGATACAGTGCGGAGGTACCCGCTGGACCGAGCGAGGGCAGAGAAGGGGCTGAGTCGAAAATTGGGGAACCCAGTTGCGTGCGAGGGTAGGGACCGGGTTGAAAGATGCGAGGTGTTCGGGGAGTGGAGGGCCCGCATGGGGATGGCTGGGTTCAAGTTGAGGCCACTGGGTCCACACGTGGCTGAGTCGATGAAGGTGGGGCTCCGCGATTGGCCCTCGACGTGGCACCCGAGATTGATGGTGAAAGAAGAGAATGGTGGGTTATGCTTCGGCTGGGGCTGCCGAACTCTCATCGTTGCGTCCGCTTGGTGTTAACCAAATTGATATATGTACGTATATGTTATGTGCCATGGATGGCGATGGCGATGACGATGGCGATGGCGATATGATATCTATAATGTATTGTTTTCAAGGTGTTTTGCCTGATTGGAAAAGAAGAAGAGAATCTCATCCCCCACCCAAGCAATTGAGTAATAAAAAGAGAGGTTCGGATTTGAGGGAAAAACATTCCCGTGAAAATTGTTCAAAAAGTCCTAAACCTTGTTGGAGTACTTTTGTCAACTCAGTTATAAACCTATTGCACTTTTACCAATTTAGTCATAAACATTTCAATTTTGTCAATTAAATCGTAAACCTATTTACTTTTTGTCAATTTAGTTCTAAATATTTTCACTTCCTACCAATTAATTCCATTTGGCCAATTTTGGCGAGCAATTACTAACGTGGACGGTCGGTGCTGACGTGACACTTTTTAATAATATTTTGAATTTTTTTTATGATTTCTTCTTTTTCTATTTCTTTTTTTTGTTTTTTTAATCTATGGTTGGCAAGGGTTGCCGACCAACCCTCGTTGATCGACCCTCATCGGCTCTAGGCGAGGGCCGTGATGCCTTTGCCGGCAAAAGCTAGGGCGTGTGAGCCCTCGCCCAGAAACAGTGAGGGCCACAATGCCCTCGCGAGATTTGGCCAAGCGAGGGCTCTGAAGGCCATGGCCCTCACCAGAGAGGGCCAAGTGCGGGCTCGCCGTTTCTAGGTGAGGGCCCACGCTCCATTGCTTTCACTAGCAAGGGCGTCGCAACCCTCGCCCAGAGCTGGCAAGGGGTGCAACACCCTCGCCCAAAACCAACGAGGGTTGGCCAACCCTAGATCCAAAAGCCCCCAAAAAAAGTAAAATAAAATAATAATAATAATTCAAAATATCATTAAAAAAGTGCCACGGTAGCACCATCCGTCTACGTTAGCAATTTCTAGTTAAAGTGAGCCGGATGGACAATTGACAAAAAGTAAAAAGGCTTAAGACTAGATTGACAAAATTATAAGGTTTAAGACTCAATTGGCTAACATGTAATAAGTTTATGACCTTTTGGATAATTTTTCTGATCTCCCTAGGCTTCATGAATATAATTTTGGGTCCCGTGCATAATATGACATTTAAGAGAATTTAATCATCACGCCCATCAAGATGTGAATATGATAACAATTATTACAATAATGATACTAACAAGACCGGGTATTCATTTTTATGTAGACCCCGCAGGACGAGGAATTTTCGCACCACCTCCCGTTCATCTTCCTTGCTTCGTGCTCATGACCCTGAGCTCTTTTGTCCTCATCTCTCTCTCTCTCGACTTTCACTCCTCATCACAAAGCAAAGCACAAGACGTCTCTCATCAGTGGAGCGTTTCGCTTAGCCTAAGAACCTACCCTCAAGCCGCAAGCGCGCGATCCAGGACCTCCTCCATGCCCAGAGTCCCACGAAGAAGCTCGCAAATCTCTTCGACGCTCACTCTCAAACTGGCAACAACATGGGGCAGCCCCTGTTCGCAGAACATCTGGTCGTCGATGTCCTCAGGTCGTCCAGCAACACCCTATCCCTATCAAGCAGCGGTGAGTCCAACGAGGTCTTGCAGGTCCCGACCAATGCCAGTGTCAGGTCCGAGGTCTCCGAGGGAAGTGAGAGCGTCGACACCTCGCTTCCGAGGTAATTAATGGCCAAAATTCATGGTCTTTTGCTTCTGACTTTGTCTGAAAAGTAATTTTTCTATTTAAGTGATGTTCCGCATAATTCAAAATTTGAGTGAACTTTCTTTTTGGGAAGAACGATTGCATATTTGGTAAGCATCACATGAAGATCTCTTAGAATTTAGGAAAAGAGAAGACATGAAAAGATGGTTCCGTTGTTCATATGATTTCGAGACACGACTTGATAGACATTAATTGAATTATAACTAGTTTGTGTAACTTGCTAAGAGTAGAAGTTAATTTTTTTGTTATTTCATTTATCTTGTTATTGGGCAGAGGATGAAAGAGGTTTAGATGGACCTAAATTATATATATGGATCTAAGTAATTCTAACATGAAATGTAAAATTACTCATTTTTGCACAGAAATACTTCAGATATACGGACAAGACTAGACCAGAATATGATCAACAACAAGCAGCAATGGAGGACATTTTATCAAGAAATGATTATCAACTTCGAGTTACCTGGGTTCTTTAACAAATGATACATCCATTTTCATTAATTTCTCATATTTATTTTATTTGATTTGTTATCAGTTAAGATATACGCATGGATCTTGATACTTATAACATGAACTGAGAATTACTCATTTTATAGAAGGACAATATTCTGCCCTGATTGAATCAACGGGCACCAATGGAGGAAATATGGTAAGAGATTGATTCTCAACAACGAATTCTCCTCATACTTCACAAATGATATATCTTGATTCTCAATAACGAATTCTTCACATACTTCACAAATGATATATCTTTTCCTAAGTCTCTCATATATATGCATTACTGAGAAAAATATTGTATAAAGTAGAGAGAAATCAATTCTTGCTTGATGTCTAAAACAAATATTGTTTGGGATCTTTACGGTAAGTCATGGCTTCAAACTTAATAAGAAACACATCCATCTATCAACTTGGCTAATAAATCATGCATCCCAGCAGAGAAAATCCTATATACAGAGGCTTCAGAGCTTCAAAAGGAAGCCCAAAGGAGAATTCAACTTGAGGTATGAATAATTTCTTTTTGGCAATTTATTTCATTAAAAAGGAATATTCATAAAAGTGCATTGGAGAATATTAGGGAACACGAAACATGGCAATCATACAGTTGATTAAAAGTCTTATCACTGTTAATATGATGCAATCTTCGATCCAAAGTCACAACAAGATGTGTTAATTAGAGATATATCCAAAGATAAGCTTTACTAAGATAGAATTTTATTAAGAGAAGTACGTTCTTAATGTTTAGGAGGATTAAAAGCCTTGGAGAAAGCCAAACCATTTCATGCTAATCACTCAAATCCAAAACAAAAAACAGGTACAGAGGAAGCTGCAGGAGAAAATAGAGGCCAACGAGAAGTAACTGAAGGCAATTACAGAGGAACAACAAAAGAGAGCCTCGCTTGATGGGAGCAATCCTGCGAATCCGGAAGGCGCAAGAGCCCAAAGAGCCGACTTCAATTTGGCCATCTTCAACTCTGTCGACCCCGCGTGTGAAAGAGGAGGTGGTGGTGGAGAGAGGGACAACAGCAACATCAGCAACATGACGATGGGCAAGAAAGAAGAGATGTACGAGAGAGGAGGCCATTAAAATCGTGGCTTGCCATTCAGAAATATGAAGGTGAGGCCGCCACACTTGCGGGATCATCCTCAAATCCACCCCAACTATTCATCCTGGACTCACCAAGCCCTAGGGATGATTCCATCCCCCTAAGTTTCAACACTAGCCACACTGCCAAACAAGGCGATCACATCAACACCCGTCTTCTTCGACTTTCTATCAGTGAATCATGAGCAATAGTTGCCCAATGAGGATGATCTGAACCCCCGCGGCCACAGCCATGGCCATGGCGACAATAGCAACAACAACGATCAATCCACATCAGCTGATTACTACACTGTATTCAAATCTGCTGAGGAGATCAGTCGTGATTAAGGGGATGTGATGTGATGTCTAGCTCTCATGGTTTTGACATGATTGTGGAGTCTGATTGTGATGATCTTTTGGAATATGAATCCCAACCTATCATTATCTCCCCTTTTCCACAAAGAAAATGCCTTTTGAGCTAATCATATTTGTGTTGAATCATAAGCAGTGCCATTGACAAGGACAAGAAGCATGAGGCACGGCAATTTTATAAATTAGTTGGACTATACTTGCCAAAATAATAAAGCTATTCTGTCCAAAAAGAACTGATCCAACACCTACAAGAAGATGAATTACAAAATAATGATCATAAGTAGAAAAACCATCAAACCCAAGTCCATCTTAAAAAACTTTGTTCAATATGTAATAAATCAGTAATTTCTAGAGATAGATTATGCATCCAACTCACATTCTCTCCCAGATTCAGCTTGTTCTCCAATGCAAGTAGCTTTTCCTCTTTTGATCTTATAATGCTTTCTTCTTACTGTACTTCCTGCAACCAAATTGAATAGTGAACTAAGCAACTATTGGAAAATATGATGTAGGTTGATTGCAAAGACCGACAGGAGAACCAGCAGCACTGAACAGTGAACTTACCTTTTCTTTTGCAGCCAAGTCCGCTAAACTTTGATTTATATCTTTCTCTTTCTCATACAACATTGATTTGGATGACATCATGTTTCTGTAAGCTTCTTCAAGATCCATCTCCTTCTGCATAAGAAGTTGGTCAATTTCATTGGCCTTTCCCTCCTTCACGTTAAGGATTCTCCTATCCTCACACAGCTTTTTTTTCCCTTTCCTGCAACTTTTGATCCCACTCTTGTATATTTTCTCTCTGTTTGTAAAATGCAGCCCTGTGTGCTTCCTGCCTGCCAAAAAAGGCCAGATTTGCAACATCACTTGCTGAGTATTTCTTACAGCTATAGCAATGTAACCAACGTTATCATGCATGATGCATAAAGATGCCATAAAGATGCACAGGTTGAAAAGAGCATACTCAATTTTCAAAGAAAAATGCTCCCTTTAAAGTACACTTTCGCGTGCCTCCATCTCTTGCATCTTCAAGTCCAATTGTGAACTTTTTCTGCTGACCTACGAAGTTCGGCATCAACGTCGTGCAGTGTCTCATTCACCTCCAATGACCTATCCTCTATTCCAATAGTCAAAGCACTCGTTTGAGACAACTTATTCTCAGAATCAAGCTTTATTTGGTCCTACTCATTATGTATTTTGTGCAGAGCCTTCTCAAGCTGCATTAACGAAGTTCATCTATGTAACAAAAATATAGAAGACTTCAAATGCTAATCACATTCACTTCCAGCACTCACATGAGAGAAGATATATTCAAAAAAATCAAGTTGAGGAATGGCTCTTGTTATATCTTCCCATTTGCAGTGCAACT
The DNA here is from genome assembly GCA_014182565.1 of Eucalyptus marginata. Classification (NCBI taxonomy): domain Eukaryota; kingdom Viridiplantae; phylum Streptophyta; class Magnoliopsida; order Myrtales; family Myrtaceae; genus Eucalyptus; species Eucalyptus marginata. The sequence goes on from CM024585.1 coordinate 10,520,967, forward strand.
CAGGCAAAGGAAGAAACAAGGATAAAGCTCGACTTTTTATACTAAAATAGGAAAATATGGCCCCACATTGCCACATATTAAACCAACGTCGACAATCTACTATTTCCCTAGACATAAATTTGTCTAAAACATGCCTATGCATGTCCTGCAACTCTATGTGTGCGCAGTGCAATCACATACTTCATGTCTAAGAAGGGTCAGGTTGTAGGGAAAGGGAGGCTAGCAAATAAGATCCACAATGGCATAAATCCCGAACGCGTGAAACGAGCTTACAAAAGCAATACTTATTTTCCTTTTCACGCTTGGCTTTTACAGAGGAGTTAGAAAACTTACTTTTAAGAAGATGGTGACTTGTTGCCACAAAACTGAAAATTCAATTGAATGACTTCCCAAAGTATACCATAACCCCACAAAAACCAAACAAAGCTAAAACAGTGCTCTCGTTAACCTTTTTGGCACAAGAAGATTTTCATCAATAATTCATGAAAATATACAGACAAAGATCTTGAACTTTTTTTAAGAATCGGTAGAGCACTCTTAGATTCATCAACCACCATATTAACACAATCAACCAAAGTGGCTAATCTAATATGATTAGCAACACATAATTTGGCAATCGGAATCAAACTGGTGCTCCAGAAAGAGTTCTCCACTGGGAGTACGGTTGTTATGCCAGATCATAGAAGAATCATTTGGCAATTGAGTTTGTTTTACCTTTAAACTATATGATTTAGCAATCCCTAGTGCCCATGAACGAAATTTTGGCAACACAAATTCAGTAGACAGCTTGTCATTAGTTGACTGTATTTCTAAAATATAAGACAGTTAAAATGAAATGCAAAATCTAGAGCATTCAAATTGCAAGACTATCGCGAGAAATAGCATACATTTGCCATGCACTGCCTTTCAAAAGCGAAAGCTTTCCTCAGATTTTCCTCTTTCTTCTTAGCTTCAGACATTGCGATCAGATGTGCTGATTGTTCTCGTTGGATAAGCTGTCGTGCTTCTGATAATGCTTGACCAAACTCTTCAAACTTCAGGTTCCACTCCTTTTCATCGAACAGAAGCAGCCCCACATTATACTGATGATCAAATAGCTGCCAAAAGACTTCTATTTAGGTTAACAACAACTGCTAGATCTCAGTATATAAGAATTTCAGGGAATTTAATTCCTAAATGTCAAATGCTTAACCTAATACAACACTACATATATAGATAAACATGAGATTTTGTGGCAATTGCACATCCAAAAGTTGGAAAAAGTACACTTCCATTGTGAACCTCACCCAAAACAATGTCATCATCCAAAATAACAGACACGATTCTTCCAACTATTGATGTAAACAAAAATCATAATAAATAATCAAATGAGAAATGTCAAGTATTAAGCAACACATTGCATGTTCATCTCAGCAGGATCGAGCCACAGATCAATAGTTGCCATTTGAGCTGCATTTGAGATGCTTATCTTGCCCCCCACACTTTGACAAATTCCGAAGAACCCCATAATTCTCCTAAAATACTTTTGGGATTCCTACTAACCTGCTAATTTCTGTAAGAGGATTTGAGGGTAGTTTTCCCTGAAGTAGCTTGATAAGTCTCGTAACTGCTACACTGCCAAGTCCATTTAAATGACTAATAAACACCTCGATTGGACGAGATGCTTCTTGAATTGTAGCAAAACAAAGAGGAGATCCTGTGACATCTCACTTTTCACATTTTCACATCATCTATTAGCGTCTGAAAGTCTCGCTGCATATAGAGGAGCATAATATCTCCCCTAGAAGGGTTTGACTGGTCGATGAATCGGAAGTTACACAAGTAAATGAGCCCACCTATTCCAAACTGCATCTCATGCTGTGTTTACTCGGGTAGCTAATTACACACGACAAAATTTCCATCCTGCAAACAGGTGCGTAGAACATTATTATACAATTGCAAGAAGCAACAACCAACCCAGAACAGCTATATACACTCTAAGGAACAAGCATGGTGTCAAAACATAGTATGCCCGATTTATCTTGAAAAATATTTATCCTATTCCTCAAACACTACTACCCTCCCTCCCTCCCTCCCTTCCTCCGAACTCAACTATGGACCCAACGTGCTGCATTCGGTCAAACACAACAAAGATAACCGTTCTAGCACAACTGATATCCAAGAACCCATTCAGCTAAGGTAAACTAACTACTCCAAGCCTTAGAAAATGGTTATAAAGGCAATAAGCCATAATCAACCATATCTATCAAATTTACCTCAGTTTTCGAGCTTCCTAGCGGTCCTTCCGGTCCATCTCCGCTTCGACCCGCCTCTCCAAACCGCCTCCAGTGCCCCCCATTGTCCTCCAACCCAACATTCCCCATTACTTTCCCATCCAGCAAGGCCACTGGCGGCCGAGGCGGCTGCACTAGCCTATCAAGGAAAGCGGCCCGCCTTTCCCCCTTGCCATCGCTCCTCGTGGCCACAATCCGTCGGAGGGACGCAGAGCCGCAAATGGGGAAACAATATATGCATGGGCCAAATTTACTCAAAATACATGTAAAAAGGGTGTTTTAGTTTTTTTTTTTCTTCTTTTTTTTTTTCCTTTTATTAATAGTACCGAAAATCAAGACTCCAATATTCATCCCCCATATGTTGTTCATCGTTACACGTATTTTACTTTTTCCTAAGATTTGTAGATTGAAAACTTTTTATTTAGTTAAAATCACGCGCCTAAAACCTTTAAAAGTGTCTGATAAAAAAAAATCTTTAAAAGTGCAATAATTTTGTATTTTTCAAATTTTAAACAACGCTATTTTTCTTTTTCGGGAAATTTTTGGAGGAAAACAGGAAAAGAAAACCATATCTATACATATATTTCTCCACTTATTCTAATATTATTTTAATAAAGAAAGAAAATAGATGTATTTCTAAATTACCCATGTATTAAATAATACATGTTAAATATATCTAAGTCTCATTTCACACAATTTCTACCATAGTTATCTATTTTTAACCTCCGTTAACAATCACCAAACCCGTCACTGTATTATAGAGAAATGGCATTTAGAAAGAGACTTCACTCTCCAATCTCTCACTTAGAGTATTAAACTAATTTTGTAAACTAATTTTTAGTATAATTGGCACTACCTACCATTCCTATGATTGCTTGGTGAGGTGAGCTCATCACTGGCTAGCGACTAGTCCTTCCTTTTGGCTAGTTGCTGGCACAAGAGGAAGGAGGGAGGAGGAAAAAAAAAAAAAAAAAAATTTATTTAAAAATTGTTCACTGGCGTCCACTTTAGCGCTGATTAGCCAAATTTGGTTAGATAAACTAAATTGATATAATTATAAAAGATTGAGAATTGAATTGAAAAAATTATAATAGATTTTAGATTTTTTTTTACAATTTTCCCTTTGTCAACTGACTTTTCTCTTCTTTTTCTCAGTCATGTGCCGGCATTTGCCCCAAAAGAGCATCGGGTTGGTAAAAGAAAGAGTGGGGCACGCCATTAATAAAATAAGAAAATTAAGAAACGGCATTTCGTGTTCTTCTTTTGTTTTAAACACCATGTGAAACCTCGGAATCTTAGGCATCTTATAATCCATGAGCGAAATAAAGATGCCTTTCTTTCTATTTATCTTTTAATCTCGGAATACATTTAAAGTGGGGCAGCAAAATCAATTTATATTGAAAATTTTCTTTTTAGTCTAACGTTCAATTTCGTCCGACTAGCCGTATTCATGCTTACTAGTATCACCTTAGTATAGATTGAATTCCATTTTGAGAGAGTGAGGGCTGCTCTAATATAAAATATCACATTTGCATAATACCCTTGCCTTTTACGCGTTAGTCTCTCTTGGGAAATTGGTGAGAGCACTTCTAGACTCTCCTATTACCGCTTAGGGGTCTTGTCCTGAGGCATAATAACAAAATACCCTTTCCTTTTCTGCATTAGTCTCTCTTAGGATATTGGTAAGAGGACTTCTAGACTTTCCTAATACCCCTCGCAGGGTCTTGTCCCCGGGGGCAATAATAAGATCTTGTTTAATTTTTATCCTTAATGGCTTTGGGTTTTGTACGCACTATTAGTGACTTGACTCTAATCGAAATAGACAAGATTGCCTGATCAAACATTTTGGAACTGACAAGAAAATATATCAAAATGGCGCTAATTAGATTTTGCGTAACTAAATCAATAAGATCTCTAGCTCGTGGAAGATGAAATGACTTCTCACGTCTCAATTGGCTCAAAATTAGCTTAGAATAGGTTAGTATTGATTTTTAAAAAAGGAACAAAAATATTCATAATCAATCGAGTTAATCAAATGTTGTGGATTGGTGGGGCTTGAAAAAGTCGGCGTTGAGTCTTAGCAGAATCTTGCACGAGGCAGCGGAAGTTCTCGCTTGGCGAGCCATCGTCGTAACAAATGCCCCGCTCTCCATTCCGAAGGGATGGAATTGGCCATGATACTCGTTAAGTGCGACGTAAGAAAATTTGAAAATAAAAGAAAAATGGAAAATGTCAATGTGAGCGCATGCTGCGTGGCCGCCCACGTAATATGTTCTCACGTCATCGCGCTATTTTATCCAAACCCCAAAAAAAGAAAACTTAATATTTTCTCACGTCAACGCGCTCTTTCCTTTCATATCCCCCCCCCTCTCTCTCTCTCTCTCTCTCTCTCTCTTTCTTCACGTTCATTCACTCCCTCATCATTACGAAGCAAGGCACACAAGACGTCTCTCATCAATGGAGCGTTCCGCTTGGCCTAAGAACCTCTCCTCCAGCCGCAAGCGCGCGATCCAGGAGCTCTGTGGCCAAAATCCCAAGAAGCTCAGAGATGCCTTCGACGCTCACTCTCAAACTGGTGATGACCCACGGCAGCCCTTGTTTGCGGGAGATTTCCGCGTCCTCGGGTCGTTCAGCAGCAACACCCAATCCCTATCGAGCGGCTCTGAGTCCTACGAGGTCTTCCAGGTCCCGAGCAACGCCTTTGTCAGTTCCGAGGTCTCCAAAGGAAGTGAGAGCGTCAAGTCTCCGATCCAGAGGTCTCCGGTAGAGAGCGTCAAGACCCCCGTCCAGAGGTCTCCGGTATCCTTCTTGTGGGCATCCATCTTGTGGGAACAGCCGCTAGTGGAGGCTGCGACGGCGATATTCGAGGGCAGAGTAGACGTGGCTTCAAAGATCCTGAGGCGCTTGTCTGCCCTGCTGAACCCCATGCGTGATTCAGAGCAGAAATTGAAGGGATACATGTTGTCTGCGCTTAAATCGCGCGTGAGCCCAGTCGATTACCCCCCTCCCGTGGCGGAGTTGTTCACCGAGGAACATGTGTTGTCGGTTCGGTCACTTTACGATCTGTCTCCTTGTTTTAAGCTCGCTTTCATGGCTGCCAATAACGCGATTTTGGAGGCTGCATCGGAGCAACCCTCCACTAACAAGCTCCATGTAATAGATTTCGATATTGGTTGGGAAGGACAGTACGACAATCTCCTTGTCGCGCTGTCCATGCTTCAGGCGGGCAATCAATCCACACTCAAGATCACGACGCTCGCAGATAGCATCAACGGTGTGGAGAGGCTCAGGATGCTTGGGGATCGACTGAGTTTACTCGCAGCCGACACAAGAGTTACGTTAGTATTCAACATCGTGAGGCAGAAGCTGAGCGAGTTGAGCCGCGACTCGCTGGGCTGCGAGCCCGACGAGGTGCTGGCGGTGAACTTGGCGTTCAAGCTGTACAGAATGCCGGACGAGAGCGTGTCCGCGGGGAACACGCGCGACGAGCTCCTCCGGCGCGTGAAGGGGCTGGCGCCACAGGTGGTGACACTGGTGGAGCAGGAGATGAACGGGAACACGGCGCCATTCCCGATGCGCGTGGAGGAGGCGCTGGCGTACTACGGGGCGCTGCTCGAGTCGATCCAGTCTACAGTGCCGAGGGACAAGTTGAAGCGAGCGAGGGCGGAGAAGGGGCTGAGTCGGAAGTTGGGGAACTTGATTTCCTGCGAAGGTAGGGATCGGGTTGAAAGTGTTGGATATTTCAGCAGTTTTGAAATATTTGTTAGAAATTATAATCGTCATGAAAGTCATCATTTTTGTAACGGCTTTTTAACGGTTATATAACAGCTTTATAATGATTATGTAACGGTCGTCTAACGGCTTTATAACTTTTGATTTATTACTTCATAAATCTTCATTATTTTATAACGGTCATCTTTTTAATTACCAATTGATTTATGATGTCTCCTAACGGCTCTCTCTTTTCTTTGTTTAAATATAAGTTAAACTTCAAACCACAATAGTAGTAGATACAATGTGTTCTCACATCTTTCCTTTTCTTTTTCTTTGGGTTATACACAAAAAGTTGTTCTGTTTCCTTCTAATATTCGGTGCGGAGTATAGAAAAGGTCTGTTGTATCTTGGGAGGATAGCCGCCGAAGCCTTTCGCACCGAGTTTCGTACTCCGAGGGCGGAATTATCCTTAAGGGCAGACGCACGCCTCAGACATTTTCTTTTATTTTCTAATCTTTTGTAATGCATTTCCAATAATTATTATTATTTTATGTATTCTAATACTTTTTCCAACATAAAGATGTGAGGTGTTCGGGGAGTGGAGGGCGTGCATGGGGATGGCTGGGTTCGAGTTGAAGTCACTGGGTCGACTCGTGGCCAAATTTTTGGAGGCGGGGTTCGCTTTTCCCCTTCAGGAGGGATTCACGATGAAAGAAGAGAACGGTGTGGTTTGCTTCGGCTGGCGCAGCCGAACTCTCACCGTCGCATCTGCTTGGCATTAACCAAATTGATATACGTACATATTCTCATGTGCTACGGGTGGTGAAGGCGATGGTGATAGGGATGTGATATCTATAATGTATTACTTTCAAGGTGTATTTCCTGCGAAAATGGGAAAAGAAGAAGAGAATCCCATTTCCCCACCCCCGCAATTGAGTAATAACAAGAGAGACTTCTGGATTTGAGGGGGAAAAAATATTCTGATGCGTCGCATTCATTTCTCGTTATTCGATTTGTTTCGTTTGGTGTGTATTGGATTCTTGTGCGCACTCTTTCTTCTCTGTCCATAGCTGCTTCAGGGCTCCACCTGTTACATCATTTATGGAGGTTCGTAGTAGTTTGCAGCTTATGATTCCTACTCACACTCTCTCCCAGATTCAGCTTGTTCTCCAATGCAAGTAGCTTTTCCTCTTCTGATCTCATAATGCTTTCTTACTGTACTTCCTGCAACCAAATTGAAAAGTGAACTAAATGACTATTGGAAAAATATGATGTAGGTTGATTTGCAAAGACCGAGAGGAGAACCAGCAGCACTGAACAGTGAACTTACCTTTTCTTTTTTAGCCAAGTCTGCTAAACTTGGATTTATATGTTTCTCTTTCTCATAAAACATTGATTTGGATGACATCATGTTTCTGTAGGCTTCTTCAAGATCCATGTCCTTCTACATAAGAAGTTGGTAAATTTCATTGGCCTTTTCTTCCTCCACTTTAAGGATTCTCCTATCCTCACACAGCTTCTTTTCCCTTTCTTGCAACTTTTGATCCCACTCTTTTGTAAATCTTCTCTCTGTTTATAACATATGGCCTTGTGTGCTTCCTGCCTGCCAAAAAGGGGCAGATTTGCAACATCACTTGTTAAATATTTCTTACAGCTATAGCAATGTAAACAATGTTATCCCATGCATCACGATGCATAAAGATGCACAGGTTGAAAAGAGCATACTCAGTTTTCAAAGACAAACGCTCCCTTCAAAGTATGCTTTTGCATGTCTCCATCTCTTGCATCTTCAAGTCCAATTGTGAACTTTTTCTGCTGACCTCCAAAGCTTGGCATCAACGTTGCGCAACTTCTCTTTCACTTCCAATGACCTATCCTCAATTCCAATAGTCAAAGCACTCGCTTGAGCCAACTTCTTCATAGAATCAAGCTTTATGCGCTATTAGCAAAAACTACTTTACGAAAAAAAAAAAAAAAAAAAAAAAAAAAAAAAAAAGAACAAAATTGTCGCTGAGTACACCAAAGATGGACCAGCCCTCATTAGTCAGCATCAGGAGAGGGATCCTTCTCATTATTGAAAGTATCCATTGGCTGTTTTCTTTTCCCTGACTTTATATTAATTAACATGAACCGATTCCATCAAGGGCCAAGAACTAAAAGCTTCAAATTCTATGATCAAGATATACTAAAACCGTTATATATACAATATATACACCACAACCTTCTAAAATCTAAACCATTGACGATAGCTGCTACATAATGGATGCAACTGCTCTAGAGGTCCATAAATGAGGGAGCTTTCCTCCATAGCACGTAATCTCAAATGCAGCTCAAAGGTGATTGTAATCTCGAGAGTCCCTATATACATCGAAGCTGTGTTTGACTATGAATCTCAACCGTTTGAATCACAGCATCAACAAGAGGTAGAGGAAAAGATTGAATGCAACTTGGAGTTCCAGCTCTCCATTGATGAATGCAACAAACACACGAAATTTACTTCTTTTAGTGGGTCTTGCTTCAACCAAGATAGTCCAACATTGCAATTATTGCCTAAGAAGCACCGACACTCTCCGGAAGCCTTCATGTCGTGTCCGACACTTTGACACGTGTTCGACACGCTCCGACACATTCCGACACGCGATCAACGAGTGTCGAGAAATCCGATACGTGGTCAACTCTTCCCAACACGCTCCGACACGCGAATCCAAAATTCCGACACATGATTCCAACACGCACGTGGTCAATTTTAAAAAATTTCAATACTTGAGGGGTCAAAATATAAATATATGAAAAAATATTGAAAATAACAAAAATAAAGGGGAAAGAAAAAAAATTCTCACTCTCAAGTTTCTCACTTATAAGTTTTGACATTCCCGTGAGTGACGATGGAACGCCCATCTTCTTGCCAGCGTCGCTCCGCCGCCCTCGTAGAATTAAAGTTGTGATTTTTTTCTTTTTGTTTTTGCTTTTTTCCACCTCTCGCAAGTGTCGCCTGTGAGTTATCTCTTTTAATATATGTCATTAGCTTGTGAGTTATCTCTTACATTTTCCATGGCGAATTTAGTTATTTCTCGAACCTTGTTTTGTAGAGGAGCTCCAAGCCAGTCTATATCATGAACTCCAAACTCTGTATGAGATTATAAGAAATCTCACTAATTTCTGACAAGTGTAAGAAAACATGACATGTTCCTTCAAATTTGTTCTTTTGTTTTTGTAATTTTTGAATTTCTTATTCAATTTTTGTTAAATTAAAACAATGAATAATATTAACAAATGTTGAATTAATATTTTTAGTATAAATTAATTATATGCTCTTTTTATTATTTATTTTTGCATTTATATATAAAAATATATATTTAATATATAATGTGTCGGAACGTGTCGGAATTCTTTATTTTTTGAGAAATAACATGTCGACGTGTCGTGTCGTGTCGTGTCGTGTCGTGTCGCGTGTCGCGTGTCCGTGTCAATGCTACATTTTATTGCCAATGCTTCAACGAATGAAACACGTCTGCAAAATGCGAAGCCAAATCCGATGAGAATACCCGCACTTGAAGAATAAGTGAGGTCTGGAGTCACTATGATCATCACAAAACAACAAGCCGGGAAATGAACAACCTACTCCGAAGCAATTTATCCTTCCTTCTGCTTCTAACAATGTTAGATCCAGTCCTTATTTGACAAAAAAAAAAAATAGCTAGAATCACAATGCTTGACCCATCACATGTTTGACCTGTCTCTAATGTTTCATGCTAAGTAGGTTGACTTTGTATTCACCAAATAAATGAAATTTTTTTTCACCGACCTCATGCAAATATAGAGGCTAATGAATGTTGCCGATTAGATTCAACTAAATCAAACATGATAGAATCGTACAATTTTTCATTTTTTATGTCAACAAGTTAAAATAATGTATTCAGAACTCTTTGAGCATCTAACTGATTTATAAGGAAAATGACCAAAAACGTTCTAAAGCAATTGCAATTTTTCCTATTCAGTCCTAAACCTTTTTTTTTTTGTCAATTTAGTTCTAGAACTTTTGCATTTGTGCTAATTTAGTCTGGCAAAGAAAAAAAGAAAAAAAAAAAAGAAGAAAATTTAATAAAAAATAAAATATTTTTTAAAATTATTTACATTAGCGCCGCCCAGACGGCTAGCACCGGCTGGCCTACACGTTAGTGCTCACCACATAAAATTAATTGGATGAATTGAATTGACATAATTGTAAAATGTCCAGGACGAAATTGGTATAGAAAAAAACACAGGAGTGTTTTGATAATTTTCCTCAAATTTATATTGGTGTGCTAGTTCTGGCCTCGAAAACATTAAATTGAAAGAATGTGCAAGTTTAGTGATAGCTAACTAATCGTTGACCTGTTATGACTAAAATATCAAAATTATAAGTTAAAAATCCAACAAGGGCTAAGTTATCTCTAGTCAAAGTCCATCGTGACTCAGCTCGTGGACTTCCATTCAACGCAAAGTAGAGAACAAGATTAGAAGAGTGTCAATGTCAATGTGCAGAAGTCCCAATTATGCAATTATCAAACCAATAAAAAAAAGTATTTTTATTTTCCATGTATTCCCCATTAGTTTGATAACAAATTTCAACATATCATGAATATTAAAATCTCTGAATGCATCATATTAACAAGGGCTAGCATTTACTCGCATGTATCAAATTAAGATTGTAAGCCCATGCCAGATCATCATCTCCAAAAATTACAATTACCAAAGGTGTTTTTTTAAATTCATATCGTATTGAAATTAGGGTTTTGTTTATATCTACTTTCATAAACGTACCAAAAAGATCGGTATCATTTGGAGAAATAACTTAATTATTTTCAATTTCAATGTGAACTACAAAAGAATCTTTTCGAGATCATCTAGTATGATGATTTACACCAAAAAAAAAAAAAAAGAGAGAACGGATATTGGCTAATTGATAGCACTCTTCCTTCAAAATTCACAATTTTTGCCAATAATAACAACTTATCCATCACATATCATTTTTGTAACCTTCTTTACGAAACATAATTTCCCTTTTTGTCTTCACACGTAATATAGATCCCATGAGTTCTAATTGTCCACAAGAAATAGCCAGCTGCCTAAGTAGTACATGAACTGGTTACGTCTAGGGCCAAGAAACAAGAGGTTCAAATGCTCGATAACCAACTCCAAATCCTGCAATCAAAATATACCAAAACATTACAAATCCAATGTATAAACACCCTTTTAAAATCTAAACCACCAATGATAGTTTCTGCATAATGGACACCACTGATCTAGAGGGCCATAAATATGAGGGAGCTCCCCTCTGCTTAACCACTTCTCCCCAGCACGTAATCTCAAATGCAACTCAAAGGTGATTCTACTTCAAGAATCCCTACATCTTTCAAACCAGTGTTTGATTGTGAATCTCATAGATTGAATCACAACATCAACAAGAGGAAGAGACCGAATGCAGCTTGGAGTTCCTAGCTCTCCATTGATAAATGCTAAAACTCCAATGCTTCAATGAATGAAACACATACTGCAAATTGCAAACCCCAATCCGATGACAATAACCGCACTCGAAAAATAGGTGAGATTTGGATTCACTATGATCATCACAAAACTGCCAACTGGGAAATGATTAGCCTACTGCAAAGCAATTTATCCTTCTGTCTGCTTCCAATAATATCAGCTCTAGTCCTCCTCATTTGACAAAAAAGACGTGGAATCACAATGCTTGCCCTTTCACATGTTGGTGGGTCGACCCACCGAAAGAAAGCACATGGTTGGATTTACATTATAGAATGGAAGGTCAGAAATCACAATGCTTGACCTGTCTTTAATGTTCCACGCTAGCTAAGTTGGTTAATAACAATTTTTCAACATATTATAGGTGAAGATCTCTGAGTGCCACATATTAATTAGGTTTAAAATGTACTCTTACGTGTCAACTGTATATTGTAAACCCACGTCAGTTCATATTCATCGCAAAACATTACTTTTTTTTTTTACATATATTAAAAATAAGCTAAAAAACGATGGGTTTAAAATTCATGTTTTTTCTTATCGGGATTACGCTTTGTCAAAAATCTACTTTCATAAACGTGAAATCAGATATTTTATTTCAAGGATACTTCTGCACAGTTCAGTAAAAGTAAAAATGGGAACGACCCCGCCTAATTGCAATCTTTCTTTGAATAATTAGTAATAAAATAACCTTATATGTACGATTCTTTAAAATAATTAGAAGTAAAATAATAAATAAAATCCCAACCATATCCATACATTGAAGTAATATTAACATAATATATCTTCATATTATTAGAAGCAAGTAGAGAATGTCTCCATCCTATTTTGTCCGGCTAAAGTGTGCGTAGTCTTTCGTCTTTTTCCCTTCAGTTTCCTTCGACCTAGTTACTTCCATTGAGGTATACAATTGTTTCAATTCTTTCGTTACGAGGATAATATATTATTGCTGTCCAAGTTTTGTGCTGTGCTCTTTGTTATTCTCAAGTAAGTTGAGTGTGCTTTGTATGCATCCTTGTCCCCGTCCCCTGCCAATTGACGTTTATCTTCTTTTCTCTGTTATGTGTTGGCATTTGCACCAGGGGAGCATCGGGTTGGTAAAAGAAAACGTAGGGAATGAAAAGAACAAAAAAAGAAAAAGTGGGAAATGGCATTTGCACCATTTCGAATTTTTTCTTCTGTTTTAATTGTTAAATGCAATGTGAGACCTGGGAATCTTAGACATTAAATGGAGCCCGGCATCTTATAATCTTTGAGTGAATAAAGATGCCTTTCTTTCTATTTATCTTTTAATCTCGGAACACTTTCAAAGTGGGGTAGAAAAATCAATTCATATTGAGACTTTACTTTTTTAGTCTTACTTGGCTCAGATCACCTGGTGGAAGTGAATAAGGGATAATGTAAAATCTTGACTTAATTAGATCAGAATAAAGTAAATCAAGATCAATATATATATCACAAGATCCAAATTCTGGAACAAGGTTCAGAATCTGTTAAGCTGTAGAATTAACTTTAAGTAAATCCTACAAGTGTGCAATAGACTATAACAACAATAATAAGAGAGTAAGGATTAGAGAAATTACATATGAGATTTTATAGTAATTCGGCTTAGATCAAGTCTACGTTCACTCTCCCACACTGATAGTTTACTGACTGGATCCCCCAATATAATCAACAAGAGATTATAATTTTGAGTTTAAGCACTTAGTGATAGATCACACTATCCACTAAGTCACTCTTTTGGTATTTCTATCACAATCACAATCGTTTGAGTATGCTAAAGAAAAGTGGGTGATTGAATTTTGCTTAGACTTTGGAATTATAGATTATAGGCCTCATCACTTATGCTCTTTGGTCCCTTGATTTTTTTATATACTCCCCCACATCCAAACTAGTCATTGGACAGCTTCCAGAGGATCTTCTTCCATTTTTGTTCGACGGAAAGATTTGTATCACAAAAATATAATGGTTGTTAAGTGATAAGGATAGAATCTCTACTTGATTCTGATAATCCATACAATCAGAGTTTTGGTTTTGATAAGTAGAGCTTCTTTAGTTTGGAAAGAACTTATCCTCGGGATTGATTTCTTAATCAACTTGATTTAAGCAATCTTTTACAAGGATGTGAAATCCATCCAGATATGCTAGCTGTTGTCAAAGTTGAGATGATCTCATTGTAGATCTATTTTCTTCTGGATGATCACATAGATTTCATTATGTATTAAATAAGTATCGACAAACTAAGGTTATCAAGATGGAAATAGAATGTATTCTTCATTCTGTACGAGATTGAGTTCTGTCTGAATGCTATGGATTGTCTAAACACCTGAAATGTAGATTCTTCAAGACAATTAAAAGTTCAGTAGAAAGTTTTGTCAACTTCAAAACCTTTGGAAGTTTTCTGTAACCATTTCTCCTTTTTTTATGGTGATAAAACTTTCATGCAGATATAGAGAATATAATGCGGAAGTTAAAGCTAGAATTAATACTATAGTCTGAACTTTTCCTGCGAACACTTTCTAGATGTTCTTGCAGAGCAAAGATATCTGCATATTTCTCTCCCCCTTTCCATCAGTAGCATAAAAGGTAATAAGTTCAAGATAAAGTTCCATAACATCATAATAAGGCAAATATAGTTCCAGATGAAGATAAGTTTCAAAACAAACTTAAGTTCAAAACACACCAAACCGAATAAAAAAGACTGAAGGTTCAACAGACTGAATTTTTTGAAATAGTAGGAAAAGTGGGATTAAGACGTGTATGGGGATCGAACAAGTTGAAAGTACTCCAGACTGCACAGCTTCCTCTAGCTTAGACATACACTAGCCAAAAGCTATATCGATCCTTGTTATGTTCTGTTCAACTTGAAGATGGACATTTTGAAGATTATCATTCAAAGAGGATTGTAGTTTCTGAATGTCAACTTCCATGGCATCTTGCTTGATTTTGATTTCCATGAGTAAATCGAAGATTTGTCCCGATTGTTGATCAACAATAAATTCTATCTGGACACTGACATTAACAAAAGCTCTAGAGAGTGGATCTGCAATATCCTGTGACTACCCCTGAATGTAAGGCAGTCCTTCGAGATTTCCAATAGAACCCTCTTGCTCATGCCTCTCAAAAACTTCTTCTGCATCTACGGGAGATCATCAGATTTGAGTCTAAGCACCAGTTACGTCCAGATTGAAGGTTCCATCCTTTACTGGAATCTTCATAACATGGATGTCTCGATCTGGAGTATGTTCAGAACTAAGTTCAATGGCTTCAAGTGCAATCTGAAGAATGTAAGTCCTATCAATAGGTTGATCTAGTTGCTGTAAGCTCTGACCGACAGCTTCATCTTCAAGTCATGCTTCGGCATGTCCTTCTTCCTTTCCCTTATTACTGCTATCTGCATCTTCTTCAAGCTCTTGTTTCAAATCTTCTTCAGTGTCTTCCCTTTCTAATTGCTATTAACTAGTTAATTCTTCCTCATGATTCTTTTCTTGTTTAGAATACTATTCATCTGTGTCCTTTAGTAGGATTGCAGGAGCCTTCTCCTTCTTTGGAGGTTTTGAGACAGTAGATTTTCCCTTCCTTTTCTTTGCTAGGGCAGTGGTAGGTGCAGGCGTGAGAGATCCCTTCTTCTTTCCCTTCAAAACTCCTAGGATGTCCTTGAGTTTCATCTTGGATACCATTTTCTCACTGATGGACATGACAGGAAGAGGCTGGCAAGGGCTGGCGAGCATGGGGACACCCTGCCTCTGGTGAGGGCCGGTCTCGCCTGGATGAGGCTCCTTGTCATCGCTAGATGCTAGCGAGGCCCCTCGTCAAATTTGCCGAGGGGACCACGTGGTGATGGCAACCTCATTGACCTCTAGCGATGGCAAGGGACCTCATCTAGGTGAGGCCGATCCTCACAAGAGGTCGGCAAGGGCTTCCCAGTGCTTGCCAGCCCTGGCCGGCCTTTGGTGAGGCTTTGCCGAGGGTCCCATTGCCGTATTTGGTGAGGGGCAGCCTCACCTAGCCCTCGCCAAAGGCTGGCCAGGGTTGGTCTTTCCTAGGGTCAACGAGGGAGTGCTAGCCCTCGCCCTTGCTCTTGCTGGCAACCGGTGATTTCCTCCGGCCATCACAGAGGCTAGCAAAGGAAAATAACAAAGAAAGAGGGGGAAAAAAAAAGGAGAATGGAAAGAAAAAATTAATAAATCTTTTCTAAAAAAATCGAAAAAAATAATTAAATATTAAATAAGTAGTCTATTTCAGTATTGATCATGTCGTGTAGGATAGGTGGCGTCCACGTCAGTAATTTTTAATTTAAATTGGTCGGATGGACTCAATTGGTACCATTATGACTAAGGTAGTGTTTGTTTGTGTTCCTCGTTTCTGTTTTTTAACAGAAATTCTGTTTTTTTGTTCCGGGAACAAAAAAAGAATAGAAACGCGTTTGTTTGCGTTTTTGTTCCAAATCTTTTTTTTTGTTCCGGGAACAAAAAAAGAACAGTAAACAAGAAACAAAAAAGTTGTTTCTTGTTTTCGGAACAAAAAAAAAGAACAACTTTTCCCTCTCCTCTCTTTTCTTTTCTTTTTTTTTCTTCTTCTTTTTTCTTTGGCCGGTGATTGGCCGACGAGGGTTGGCGGCCTCACCCAGCCACGGCGAGGCCGAGCTCAGGCTCGCCCAGATTCGGCGAGGCCGAGCTCGCCCAGCCACCGGCGAGGCTTGGCCTTGCCGGGCCACCGCCAGGCGACGCCGACTTGGCGGTGGCCCGGCAAGCCCGAGCCTCACCGGTGGCCGGGCGAGCTCAAGGCGAGGCCGAGCCTCGCACCGGCCGGCGACGCTCGGCCTCGCCTTGGCTAGGCGTGCTCGAGCCCGCCCAGCCACTGGCGAGGCTCGGCCTCGCCGGTGGCTAGGCAAGCTCGGCCTCGCTAGGGGCCGACGATCCTCGCCGTGGCCGGGCGAGGCCGCTGGCCCTCGTCGGCCAGTCGCCGCGCCATGGCCGAGGCCGGCGACCGGCCACAAGGAAGAAAAAAAGAAAAAAAAAGAAAATAATGAAATATAAAAAAAAATATTAAAAAATTAAAAGAAACAAAAAAAGAACACAAATTTACCAAACATGTTTTGTACTTTTTTATTCCAGGAATAAGTTTACCAAACGCGTTCTTTTGTTCAAAATCGTCCCCCGGAACAGAAATAGTTTTTTCTATTTCTGTTTCCTGGAATAAAAAAAGAACATAAACATAAACAAACGCACCCTTAAATTGATCCAATTGAAATGTTTAACATTGAATTGGTACTAATGGAATAGATTTAGGACTTTTTTTTGGGTACTTTTCCCGGTATTTTGGAAGTTTTGAGACTTTTTATATATTACCTTTCTAGCTAGTGTTTATATTCTTAAAAAAATGAGATATCAAGTTCTGTTCAAGAAGGTAGGCATAGGTATGGTTCTTTCCCCTCTGTGAGTGCTCCTCTCTTCGTTGGGCGCTTTCCCAGCAACACAATGATGTTTTCTTTCAGCTACCTCCATGATCGTTGTCCTACATTTCTTCTCGATCATCCGCAATCCTTCTCTATTATCATTAGTTATTTCAATCCGCTTTTAGTTTTGATTAAGTCTATTTGGCATTCTTTCATCACCTTAGTTTCCCCACCACTACACCGTGCCTCTATCAACTGTTCGACAATATTTCCGAGTTGATTCTCTGCCAGTCCATTTCTTTTTTCTCATTACACGATGGCTGCAGAGATTCCCTTAACAAACCCAAGCATCTCTGGCGGAAGATCTTCTGGGGGATCATTTGGTTTGGTGCAAGTTGATGATGAGGAAGCTGAGATGGCGTTGACTAGAAGGAGTTCGTTGGAGAAGTAGTTCAGTTGAGCTGCTTAGCTAATGTTTCTAGGAAAGGGGCTGGTACGGGTGAGATTCCTATAACCCCTCAAATGAGAAGATGTAGATGGGCTCGTATCCTGGTCGGTACCAAGATAAAAATATGCGGAAGAGAGAATGGTATAATTTCTCTATATTTAATAATGAAAAATAAATTAGTCTATTTATAATCTTTACATGATGACTATTTAAGGTAACATGATACTATATGCATAGTCAAATGGAAATAATGCATAATTTGAAGACATATGAGGAATCATGAAAATGATGTGAAATCGCTTAATTATATTCCAGTTGTTTCTAACGATATTAATAAAATAGAATAACAGATATGAAATAATGATTTCCTTGGGCTTGATGAATATAATTTTGGGTCACATGCATAATATGACATTTGAGAGAATTAACTCATCACTCTTGCCAGTATATAAATACCATACCAATTATTACAACAATAATACTAATAGGACCAGATATTCATTTTTTTCCCTAGATCCCACAAGCCGTGGAATTTTCGCACCGCCTCCAACTCATCTTTATCGGCAAACTGCGAACTACGAACCTCCAGAAATGATGTAATAGGTGGAGCCCCACAGCAGGTATCGACGGAGAAGAAAGAGTGTGCATAAGAATTCAATACACACCAAACGAAACAAATCGAATAACGCAAGAAATGAATGCGACTTATGGGAATTTTTTCCCCCTCAAATCCAAACATCTCTCTTTATTACTCAATTGCTTGGGTGGGGAAAAGGGATTATTTTCTTCTTTTCCCATTTTCTCATAAAAAAACACCTTGAAAACAATATATTATAGATAGGGGTGATTGGTTTCCAATCCGGTGGTTGGTCCTAAAACCGGGAACCGAACTGACCAATCGATTTGGTTTGGATCCAATGGAACCGGTCTCTATTCGACTTTCGTAGCAAATCACAAATTGCCAAAAAAAAAAAAAAAAAAAAAATTAACGAAACCCCTCCCTCGCCCCTCTTTCGCTCTTATGAAGACAAAGCAAACCATCAAGCACCATGTAAAGCAGCAAAAAAGAGTCGCACACAAGAAACAAAGACATATAATCATGTTGAAAAAGAAGGGGGGAAAGTTAGGGTTTATTAAGAAATTAAAATATATAAATATAGTCAGTCCAGACCAGTAAGTCCGATTCCGACCTTGGAATTGGAAATCAGGAAGCGGACCGATCAGTCACTGGTTCTAAGTATAGGAACTGGGAATCGGACTATCGCTCATGGGAATTGCTTAAAATCGGTTGGTCCAATCTGATCCGATCTAATCCGGGTGGTTCCATTTATAGCACATAACATAGACATACGTATATCAATTTGGTTAATACTTTTTGGGGAAAGTGGGGGCGAGGGGAGCGTGTGGAATTTAACGCCAAGTGGATGCGACGGTGAGAGTTCGGCCGAGCCAGCCGAAGCAAACCCCACCGTTCTCTTCTTTCACCGTGAATCTCGGGTTGATCCGTTTCCCACAGCCGAGCAACGCGTTCATCGAGTCGGCCACGAGTCGACCCAGGGGCTTCAACTCGAACCCAGCCATTCCCATGCGGGCCCTCCACTCCTCGAACACCTCGCACCTTTCAACCCGCTCCCCGCCTTCGCATGCAACCCAGTTCCCAATTTCCGACTCAGCCCCTCCTCCGTCCTCGCTTGCTCTGAGTCGTCCCTCGGCACTGTAGATTCGATCGACTCGAGCAGCGCCCCGTAGTAAGTCAGAGCCTCCCCCACGCGCATCGTGAATGGCCCCGTGTTTCCGTTCATCTCCTGCTCCACCAGCGTCACCACCCGCGGGGCCAGACCCTTCACGCGCCGGAGGAGCTCGTCGCACGGGTTCTCCATGGACACGCTCTCGTCCGGCATTCTGTACAGCTTGAACGCCAAGTTCACCGCCAGCACCTCGTCTGGCTCGCAGCCCAGCGAGTCGCGGCTCAACTCGCTCAGCTTCTGCCTCACGATGTTGAATACTAACCTAACTTCCATCTTGGCCGCGAGTTCCCTCAGTCGATCCCCGACCATCCTGAGCCTCTCCTCACCGTTGAAGCTATCTGCGAGCGTCGTGATCTTAAGGGTGGATTGATTGCCCGCCTGACGCATGGACAGCGCGTAGAGGAGATTAAGGTACTGTTTTTCCCGACCAATATCGAAATCAATTACATGGAGCTTGTTAGTGGAGGGTTGCTCCGATGCAGCTTCCAAAATCACGAAATTTGCAACCACGAAACCGACCTTGAAACAAGGAGACAGTTCGTAAAGTGACCGAGCCGACAACAAATGTTCCTCGGTGAACAACTCCGCCACAGGAGGGGGGTTATCGACGGGGCTCGCGCGCGATTTAAGCGCAGACAACATGTATCCCATCAATTTCTGCTTTGAATTACTCATGGGGTTCGGCACGGCAGACAAGCGCTTCAGGATCTCCGAAGCCACGTCTACTCTGCCCTCGTATATC
Source organism: Eucalyptus marginata (assembly GCA_014182565.1). Classification (NCBI taxonomy): domain Eukaryota; kingdom Viridiplantae; phylum Streptophyta; class Magnoliopsida; order Myrtales; family Myrtaceae; genus Eucalyptus; species Eucalyptus marginata. Next base: position 10,540,810 of record CM024585.1, read on the forward strand.
GCCGTCGCAGCCTCCACTAGCGACTGTTCCCACAAGATGGATACTGGTGACCTCTGGACGTGGGTCTTGACGATCTCACTTTCCTCGGAGACCTCGGACATGACACATGCGTTGCTTGGGACCTGCGACACTTCATAGGACTCAGCCCCGCTCGATAGGGATTGGGTGTTGCTGAATGACCCGAGGACGCTGACGATCAGATCTTCCGCAAACAAGGGCTGCCGTGGGTTATCGCCAGTTTGAGAGTGAGCGTCGAAGACATCTCTGAGCTTCTTCGTGGGATTTTGGCCACGGAGGAGCTCCTCGATCGCGCGCTTGCTGCTGGAGGAGAGGTTCTTAGGCCAAGTGGAACGCTCCATTAATGAGAGAGGTCTTGTGCTTTGCTTTGTGATGACGAGGGAGGGAAGTGGGAAGGAGGAAGAGGAGAGAGAGAGAGAGAGGGGACGAGGAAGAGGAGAGAGGACAAAAGAGCTCCGGGTCATGGATGACGCTCGCGGCCACAAGTGAGCACCACGAGCACCACGACGAGGCCCTCATCTGTGGCCGGCGTCGACCATATGCCAAAGGGAAGAAACTCAATAAAAAAAAAGGATATATTCAACAGAAATCCTAAAACTTATTAGGGAAGTAGAGAGAGAGAGGACAAGAAAGAGGAGAGAGGACAAAAGAGCTACGGATCATGGATGACGCTCGCGGCCACAAGTGAGCGCCACGACACCCTCGCCGGCCGTCAACCATAGGCCAAAGGGAAGAATATTAAGTAAGAACGGAAAAAGAGCAGATCTAAAAGGGGTTAATGCGTAATTTTGCCCCATTTAGGGAATAGAAGCTTCACATGGAGCGATTTTTCTAATAATAGTCTTAATTCCCATCTCAGAATATTCCATGTTTTTAACATAACCCGAACATGTGGCCCTCTTATAATGGAAATTTATTAATCATTGACCGAGTTTTGAGTGGACAAACAACCTTTTATTCTGGACTGAGGACATAGCCAACTACTTCGTCTTGCTTGAGGTGTTTTGGTTTTCTTGGCCAGGACGGTTCTTGTCGGCATATGTAAAGAAAATACTCAGGACTATGTAAAGAAAATACTCAGGACTAGGAAAGGGACAGTGAGGGAGTGGTCTATGAATGTGTGTTGAAAGTTGTACGACGCTTTCGCGATTCCCAGCGGCAGAAAGAATCGAGAACCGTATATTCTGAGCATGGAAATGTTTAGAATAGAAAAGGGCCTATCAACGAATTCAACCGTGGACATTTCCTCCAGGAATCTTCCATCGCCACGCTCCAAAGAGGCCGATTCTTCAAAAGCAGAAAAAACAGATAAAGGTAAACTATGAACAACCATCCTCAAACGTATGTATCCTCAGATGTATGAATGGGGCATGTTTTAAACCTTTAATTTTGTTAATTGAATTATAAACATTTTTCACTTCTTGTCAATTTAGTCATAAACCTTTTTATTTCTTATCAATTAAGTCCATCGGATCAATTTTAATTGGAAATTGCGACGCGACATTTTCTTAATAATATTTTAATAGTATTTTAAAAATTTTATGGTTTTTTCTTCTTCTTTTTTACTTTTTTTTTTTGGATCTAGGGCCAGCAAGGGTTACCGACCGACCCTCGCCGGCCACAGATGAGGGATTGTTGACCTGTGCTGGCTCTGGGTGAGGGCGTTGCACCCCTCACCTAGAAACGGCAAGAGCTGTGAGACCTTGCTGAATCTGACCAAATGAGGGCTTGTCATTTCTGGGCGAGGGTTGGATAGCAATCCTTGCTGGCCCTAGATCCAAAAATGTAAAAGAAAAGCAAAAAAAGTAAACAAGAAAAAGAAAAAAAATCAAAGTATTATTAATAAAGTGTCATGTCAGCACCGACCATCTACCTCAGCAATTTCTGGCCAAAATTAGCCGGATGGACTCAATTGATAAGAAGTAAAAAGGTTTAGGATTGAATTGACAAAATTGAAAGGTTTAAAACTCAATTAACAAAAGTGTAATAAGTTTAGAACTTTTTGGACAATTTTCCCGATCTCCTTAGGCTTCATGAATATAATTTTGGGTCATGTGCATAATATAACATTTAAGAGAAATTCATCATCACTCCCATGGATATATGAATATGATAACAATTATTACAACAATACTAATAAGACCAGATATTCATGTTTGTCTACACCCCCACAGGATGAGGAATTTTCACGCCACCTCCCGCTCATCTTCCTTGCTTCGTGCTTATGACCCTGAGCTCTTTTGTCCTCATCTCTCTCTCTCTCGACTTTCACTCCCCCGTCACAAAGCAAAGCACAAGACGTCTCTCATTAATGGAGCGTTTCGCTTGGCCTAAGAACCTGCCCTCAAGCCGCAAGCGCGCAATCCAGGATCTCCTCCATGCCCAGAATTCCATGAAGAAGCTCGCAGATCTCTTCGATGCTCACTCTCAAACTGGCAACAACACAGGGCGGCCCCTGTTCGCAGAACATCTGGTCGTCAATGTCCTCAGGTCGTCCAGCAACACCCTATCCCTATCAAGCAGCGGCGAGTCCAACGAGGTCTTGCAGGTCCCGACCAATGCCAGCGTCAGGTCCGAGGTCTCCGAGGGACGTGAGAGCGTCGACACCTTGCTTCCGAGGTAATCAATGGCCAAAATTCATGATCTTTTGCTTCTGACTTTGTCTGAAAATTAATATATCTATTTAAGTGATGTTCCGCATAATTCAAAAATTAAGTGAACTTTCTTTTTGGGAAGAATGATTGCATATATGGTAAGCATCGCATGAAGATCTCTTAGAATTTAGGAAAAAGAGAATGTAAGAGTTTTCTTAATGCGGACTACATTAATTGATATTGTAATTTACCGTTTAACGTTTACCGTTTTACGAGGTTGGTCTAAGGTGAGATATAAGGTTTTTTAATTAGTCTAATATGGGGCTGGTTAGTGTGGACCGAGTTGAGCCTGGCCCGTAATGAGGGGGCCTGACTGGAAACTCTATAAATAATGCTCAAGTCTCTCCTCTAACCCTAATTCTCACATGTATCATCATCTAAGGGGCGTTTACCTAACGCTAAACGTGAGGGGGTCGCCTCATTGAGCCAGTGATACGGAGGGCAATAGAGGAAAAGGACTTGATGCGTGGATCCCCTTGACATGTGGGAAATCCCTTTTCTGCTTATGCTTTATGTTTGATAGATCTCAAAACAGGTGCGTTAATCTTCCTACTCAATTATGCATATTCTTGTTCTGGTTATGGAGATCTTGGGGTTGCGCAATTTGCGTCTAACATGTGGTATCGAAGCCTCCATAACCCTAGAACTTGAATGCATAAAATTTTTGCCCTAATTTGTGATTTTCGAGATTTTTTGTTCAATAAAAATAAAATAAAATCACAAATTCGGACTGGGCTCGTTGAGGCGAACAGACCTGTGGGCAACACGTCGCCGGAGAGGGCCGCACGCGCCCCCACGCGCAGCCAGATCGTTATTTTTTCATGTGGATTTTTTGCTCGATTGATCCTGAAACCATGGGGTTTTTGTTCTACATGTCAAGATCTTTCCAACCATATATAATTTGTATAATTTTGTTGAGAATTGAGTGAGAATTTTAAATTTGAAATTCTAGGGTTTATACATAGAAAAGTTCTAGAATTCTAAGTTACATTCTAGCGTTACCTTCGTTTTTCTTCTCCACTCTTTGCGTCACGTCGTGTCGTTTGAATTATGAACTGTCGGTCATCGTGCGCACTCTTTTGCTCGTCCGTCTCTGATTTCGGAATCGATTTTCTCCTCTCGGCGGTTTTGTTCTATTGCCGTGGCGAGTTTGCCCGCAGTTACTAGTCAATGTCGAATTCGTTCAAGATGAGGATAATGGGGTTTGTGAAGATTTGTATTTGTGTGTGTGTGTATATATATATAGGTGGTCGATGGCGTTGGACTCGTATCTTCATCCTCTATCTTTTGGTATATTTATTTTACATGTTTGATAATTTTATGGATGTGAAAATACATACGGAACCCTAAATACGTGTATTTTTAGTGTATTTTTGCGTATTTTTCTTATATTTTCTATGATTTTGGAAATATAAGTGTTGGGTTACAGGTATGTTATCACATAAACATTATAATGGTGTGATTCATTAATAAAAAAATTAAACTTTATTGTGAACTGAAGTTGGCTTAATGAGATACAACCATTATAGGATAGTAATTGAGCTATGTATTGATTATAAAATTTTTGTTGTTTAAACATACTCCTTTACACACTAGTAATCTTTGAATGATGGATGTCTTAAGAACTCGTGACCAAACTGATTGTATTGATTAACACATCTGCTGAATGTGGGTAATGCATGTCAATTAAGTTACTGCATATTGTACATGAACTCATCTGGTCACTTGTTAATATCTATTAAGTTGAATATTTTTTATGGTTAAGGAGTATGACAACATTTATGCATAGCAATAGTATCTACTTGTTAAATTTTAGATATTTGGTTCTTTGGTTTGACTCAATTAATAGGCTACTGGTTGATAACAATGATAATTTTGTTACTTAAAAAAATTGGCTAATATATTAGCCGTTGGCCTTGGAGTCATGTTTTGCCTTATGAAACTCATGAGAAATAGTGGATTAGCTATCTGGGGTATCTTGTATTGCTATTGATGTTAACTTATGAGAGATATTCTAGATCAGCATTCTTTTAATGTTGTTCTAGTAATCAGTAATTGGGGTACACGAGAGATGATTGCTTTTATGTTATGAGAATATATCTGTCTTTCGGGTTCGCTATAGATATATTTATATATATATATATATATATATATATATATATATATAATAAAGATTTTATTAATGAACAAAGCAATGTAATTAGCATAATATGTGATTTTGGTGATTTGGTGCCTCTATCACTAAAGTTAAAATCACATGTATATGGTGTATGTGAGGAGTAAAGTTTATATCCCTGGTATGAGAGAGTTTCAACGATTCAATTGAGTAGTGACCGCCAAAGTGGCACGCTTGATTGGGTTTGAGAAATTTCGGTCTCGTATATTGATTGGGACGTCTCCTGGTCTAATGTGTAGTCATACTCCCAAAGGAAATGATTGTGTATTAGTTCATGGAGGGATACATGATGGTATGGTGGAGGAGTGACTGATCCTAGTGGTTCATATGCCCAAAGGTGATGAATTCACGAAGATTGAAATAAATTCTCGTAACCGCTATCATGTGGGGAGTGTACAATTACATGTCATGTATTCTGCCTAAAGGTGATTATATGATTTTGCATGTAACTCTCTGGATGTGTACTTGTACGTCAAGTTACACAGTACTCACATGATGTTAATTATATACATTGCTTGTTATTTTAGTCACATTTTCTGTAATTAATAACTCCACTTTTATTGAGGTTTTTACTGCTTCAAATTTTAAGTTGTGGACATATGATTTGTTGCTTGAGAATGCAATAGAATTTGCTTACTGTCCATGAAGCGTTCCATTCTGAAACACTAGAAAAGAGGTTTGCCTGCGGATTGCACTGCTATAAGATGATGGAAGCCTTAGTTGCTTGAAATTATGTCTTGTATGATATTGAAATTATGACATATCTGCAAAGATTGTGTTTAAGTCCTAATGACATATACATCTCGTATATGGTTAAAAGGTTGTCAGGCTTAATAGTAGCGGTAAGTATTTTGGCAAGTATGACAATACTGAATTGCTTAAAGGGTCATTTGTCAAATACTTGATAAATTCTGGGGTGGTAATTTAATTACTATGCTTGAAAATCCTGACAAGAAGATTTGGCTAAAAGGCATGAAGCACCATAATGAACATGTTGATGAGTATGATTAGTAAATTAATTTATCCGGTCTTCTGTAGGTTCATATTTTGAAAGCAATTTTTTCACATACAAAATGTATTTCTTATCAAAGTTGTTTCATAAACTTCTTTTGAGTTATGGATTGGACGTAAATTGATTGAATCATATTAAATTTATAGGTGTCATGCAGGAGTGAGGTTATCTAATCCAATATTAAGTACGTTGGAATTTAGATCCACTCAAAATTATTTTGTATCTTATCTAGATTGTTAAAAGGGGTATCAATTTTATGACCCTAAGAAAGGTACAAGAATTATGGAATCACATACTCTAAAGTTTCTTAAGATCGACGTAATTGTAGAGGATAGCTACTCTTAGACTATTAAAGATAATAGTATGATGGGGGTTACTGTGTTTTTGTCTTTACCTATATAAATAATTATGGAATCTCCCGTACCATAGACTAAACTTGTTGAGGTTTAAGGTACTATTCTTGATATAATTTATAATGAAATTTCTTAAACCTCTCAAGTGCAGAATGAAGTTGTTGTAGCTTTATTAAGGAGTTTTGTTAGGGAAAGACGATCAGTTATACCATCAGACTATATAGTCTATTTGTGAGAGCATGATTACAATATCCATTACATGGTTGTTTTAGCAACTTATATAAATGTCGTTTCTTGTTATTAATTAAGTATCTGATTAGATGCCATAAAAAAGAATAATAATATTTTTACTCTGAAAGAGGGGTGGATAGTTAGTGAAGAAATAAGTATTTCTTTATAGATTCTTTCAGAGTGAACGTGGCATTGATAGTTTATTTTTTATATGGAGTTACGCCAAATAGATACAAAATCTATATAGTGTAATCAAAAGATTTTGCAGCAAATTCAAATAAACTTGTGTGTAGACTGAAAAGTCTTAATTCATGGTCTTAAGCAAGTTTCAAGGCAATATTATTAAAGTTTCATAGTGTTGTTATTTTGTTCAATTGGGAACAAAGTAATTCAATATACTGCAAGGTCAGTGGGAGGAAATTTTTTTTTTTTCTCATACTCTATGTACATGATATTTTGCTTACAAGTTGTGACCTTGAGACATCTTATATCTTTTGTACTAAGGTCTGTAAGGATTGTTTTTTGCCATATTATTTTAGATTTTCTCGGAGGACATTTGCTTATTATATATTGGAAATATTCAATATACATTATTGCAAGCCAGGAATTGCTCCTGTTGTTAAGGGTGATGGACTGAATCTATCACATTGTCCTTATTTAGATATTGAGAAAATATAATTAAATGGTGTACCTTGTGTCAGTGCACTTAAAAGTATAATGTATGCTCGAATTTGCACTAGACTAAATATCGTCTTTGTGACGGGACTTCTAGGCAGATATTGGTCAAATCCAAGACGTGATCACTGGATTGCTGCTAAGAAGGTTTTAAGGTACTTAAAGAGGATAAGAGATTATATGTTAATATGTGGATATGTTTAATTCTTGCAGTTAGTAGGGTATTTAGATGTAAACTTTGCTAGCTGTTATGATGACATGAGATCAATAACAAAATACATATTTATGTTAGTAGGAAATGCAGTAAATAAAGTTTTATATCATCTTCTACTATGAAAGCAATGTTAGTAACATTCTTTTAGGCTGTTACTTTGGCTATTAGGCTCCGGAACCTCATAAAGGAGTTGACCGTTTTAAACTTTATGGATATACCTATATGGTTGTATTGAGATAACAAATTTGTAATATTATTTATTTATTACAAAGGTCTCAAGGGGTCTAAATATATGATGGTCAAAACTTTTGACCAAAAGGAAACGGTACAGAAAGGTGACGTTTTAATATAACATATTTCCATAGATGATATGGTAGTAAATCCACTAACTAAAGGTCTACGCCCATGTGTATTTTAAGCGACATGTCATTAGCATGGGCCTAGAAGCATCATGAGATGCTGTTGTTTAGTATGAGCTATTTTGGCTTTACTCTGATAAATGTTTCATCTGTGTTCGTTACATTTGGTAACGGTTTGATATGTATCAACTTTTGCATTCAATAAAGTATTTTTGAATGTGTTGTTATTATGTTGAATACATATTGATAAAATCTCAAGGTACTGTATAAACCTTGAGTGAAGGCTAGGGGCATCCGGTTATTAGCCTTGTCCATATGTCTTGTTATACATAAAAAAAGGTTAACCGTAAGGATAAGACATATGTGGGTTCATGGAACCATAAAGACATTCTTTAGTGGCACAAGTTTTTTGTGACGCTTAAGGTAAGAGAATGGACATTCTCTAGTGGCACAAATTTTTTGTGACGCTTAAGGTAAGAGAATGGTGACTGACAAATGGGATCTCTCTATGAAAGATGTTGTCCATTTGACACACTACCATATTGAATTCATATCAATAGAGTTAAGAACATTCGTGACCAATGAAGGCTCTGTGTGTATACATGCAGTTACCGCCATGATTCAGTGTTTGAGACTTTGTGGGATAGGATTGACTATTAAGAATTATCTCTAGACCAATGTGCGCACATACAGTACGATTTCAATTAATATAGTCCAAGTGGGAGAATGTAAGAGTTTTCTTAATGTGGACTACATTAATTGATATTGTAATTTACCGTTTAACATTTACCGTTTTACGGGGTTGGTCTAAGGTGAGATAGAAGGTTTTTTAATTAGTCTAATATGGGGCTGATTAGTGTGGGCCGAGTTGAGCCTGGCCCGTAATGAGGGGGCCTGACTGGAAACTCTATAAATAGTGCTCAAGTCTCTCCTCTAACCCTAATTCTCACATGCATCCTCACCTAAAGGGCGTTTACCTAACGCTAAACGTGAGGGGGTCGCCTCATTGAGTAGAGTGATATGGAGGCAATAGGAGAAGGACTTGATGCGTGGATCCCCTTGACATGTGGGAAATCCTTTTTCTGCTTTTGCTTTATGTTTGATGGATCTCAAAACAGGTGCGTTAATCTTCCTACTCAATTATGCATGTTCTTGTTCTGGTTATGGAGATCTTGGGGTTGCGCAATTTGCGTCTAACAGAGAAGACATGAAAAGATGGTTCCGTTGTTCATATGATTTCGAGACACAACTTGATAGACATTAATTGGATTATAACTAGTTTGTTTAACTTGCTAAGAATAGAAGTTAATTTTTTTGTTATTTCATTTATCTTGTTATTGGGCAGAGGATGAAAGAGGTTTAGACGGACCTAAATTATATATATGGATCTAAGTAATTCTAACATGAAATGTAAAATTACTCATTTTTGCACAGAAATACTTCACATATATGGACAATACTAGACCAGAATATGATCAACAACAAGCAACAATGGAGGACATTTTATCAAGAAATGATTATCAACTTCGAGTTACTTGTGTAACAGCCTGAATTTTCAGATTTTGTTTTCGATTAAATAAATTGGGCATTTTATCGATGCACCGATAGTGCCATTCTCTAAACTAATCACTCATTTGATAACTAGACTATATGGAGAAGCCATTAAGGGATTTTAACACAATAGATTTGAGAATTTGACTAGGAATCGACTGCTCGACCGTGTTGATCTGCAAGGGTCATTACGACACCGTCAAAAATCGATCAGAGACCGGAGATAGGTCGATTCGATTGAGATATGTGATTAGTGTGTGGGTGATTCCACCTAATTGCAAAATTCTGGTCGAACGGCACTAGACCGATTTTTTTGTCATTTTTGTACCCGATATTCGTATTTGAAATCTTGAGATTTTCACGACAACCGAGGGTCACCAATGTGTCGAAGATGTACATTGTGACTCAAGATAAATCGATCACGGGCTAATTACACTAAAAAATTTCTAAAAACTACCCGGTAGATTAGGTCACGCTAAAGTCGCGTCAGATTGAAATTAACCGCAAATTTGAACCCGATTTCAGAAATTGAAAGTTCTATCATATCACGATCTATTTTAGGGAAGTCGACTCATCCTCCGAAGATTTTTCAGAGATTCTGAGATTTTTACAGAAAATAGATTCGGACGTTGCGGAAAATTAATGGAAATTCGGATGGGCTAAGTCGAAGGAAATTTGGACTTCCAAGCCGAGCCTTTGGGTGTTGGGGATTTGCAGAAAATTGTACAGGATTTTTCTTCATCAAAATTGGACCTCGATTTAGAGAAATTGGACATCAAATTTGGGAATTTATTAAAAAATTGAGGCCAAGAGTTGAGTAAAATTCGGTTTGGGCATGGGGCTGTATTTTAGACTTTAATTTGAGTCATTTATGGAAATTTTTCCTAGAAAGTATTAAGAAGGGGACAAGTAATTAATTGGTTGGCTAAGGTTGGTTGAATTTCTCCTCACCTGCAGCTTCTTCGGCAAGATTTGCTAGCTGCTTCCCCATTTCACCGCAAAGCTCTCTCTCTCGCGTGCGACACTCTTTCTTTCTCCACCGAGCCTTGCTTTTTCTTCCCTTTCAATTTTTCTTCGGCGATTACCAGCCTGCTCTTCTCAATCTCTACCCTGTGCCATCTCCCACTTCGTCGTCCCCTACATCTTCCCTTCACGTGGCGACGAAATTTCACTGCCGCGTCAGTCGACCCTGCAACGCTAGCGAAGCCGAAGATTTTCCCACGAAGCACCTCCTCAGCCTCACGTCCCAGGCCCACAGCAACAAGCCCACGCATCTCTCCCCCGAAATTTTCATCACCAGCGAAGCACTTGTCCACGTCCCCCTCTCGCTTGGCCAACCTTGCTGTCCCTCAGTCGGTTATTGATCGAATCAACCATTTGGACTTCACCGAGCAGCTCCTTCGGTGTCCATCTCCTCCAGCTGGCGTTGATCCAGCAGCTCTTCCGAACCAACTCCTGCTTTGCCGCTGCCAGCGTCCACGATCTCCTCTCTTCCGGCCCAGCATCACCAAAGCAGCAGCCCAGCGATTTCTTCACGAGCAACAGTTCGGCCAGCGAAGCTTGCACATTCGGCCCAAGCCGAACAGCCCATCTTCAATCAGCAGCCCAGTTCGATGTATTTCCAGCCCATCTGAAGACAAGTCCACATGAAGTTCAGCCCAACTTCGGCCCAAGAAATTAGCAGTCCAAGCCCGTGAATTTCAGCAATCTAGTCCGCAATTTCAGCCTTGGGTCCAGCCCATTAGAAGCCCAATTCCGAGCCCAAGCCTGTGAAGCCAAGCCCAACCGCAAGTTCAGCCCAAGCCCAGAATTTCTTGTGGGGCAGCGCCCTTTGGGCCCGGTCCAGTGTCCGTCCGTCAACGCCGTCGAAAATTGAGTTTGGTGGCCACCGTTGCGCCATCGTCACGGTGAACCGGTCTTCGTTTTAAACTGGTGAGTTTATGCACTAAACTCTTCTTAGTAGGCTAATGACGTTTAATGGGTGTTTAGTTTAATTTAATTAGAAATTAGGTGGTTAGTTAGATTAGATTAGGGATTTAATTAGTTAATTATGCATGTTGGGTGGTTAGATTAAATTAATCAACGCTTGGATAGGGTGTGCTATTTATCTAGACAGGTTCAGGAATTTTCCCGGCCCGTTTAAGCAGTTAATTTAGCAATTTCGGCGTAGGTTAGTGTTTATGGTAATTAATTATAATTATTTAATTAATTTTGATAATTATTTAATTATTTAATTATTTTCCGGAAATTAGACCGAGATAGTTGGTGACCGGAATTTCGTGCTGGTTGCAATGATGTGATTAATTTCTGCAATTGAGTGTTAGTTTGTGCAAATTGAGCGGAAATTATAATTTTTGGTATAATTAAGTAATTTCAATAATTAATTAGAAAATTACTAGGCGTTAGTTTACAACGCCAAAAATATTTTCATAGACTATATAAGTAGTGAGATTTTCTAAAAGAAAGATATTGCATTTTTGGCTTACGCCAATTGTGTACCCACAAACGATTATTTTTATCGGGTATTTTTAACACGAAGAAATTAGGCCAAGGCATTATTTTAAATTGAGGAATTTATGTGCGAAGCACAATGTCCTTGGCCGTGAGTGAATAATTGTGTGTTGGTTTATAATCAAGGCAGGTTGATTATTCAAAGTTGAGGTGATAGGTGTCGGGTTGAGGGAAATCGATGGGTTGTAAGCGGGTAAAGGACTAAGTTACACGGGTAGAAGACTTCGTGTGAGTCACCTCTAATGCCTTATACCATTGCTTATTGTAGTTAAGAGCTAAGTGTTACGTGGCAATCTGAGTCGCATGAGAATTACCTCCAGTGCCTTGCAGTATTGTCATGCATAGTGAAGGGCTAAGTACTACACGAGGATGAAACTTCATGTGAGTCACCTCTAGTGCATTATACTATTACCTAGTGTAATAAAGGATTAACTACTACACAATAGCAAGACTTTGTGTGAGTTACCTCTAGTGCCTTATACTATTGTTTTCTATAGTGAAAGTGAAGGGCTAAGTGCTACACGATAGCAAGACTTCGTGTGAGTTACCTTTAGTGCCTTATACTATTGTTATTTGTGGTCACGGACTAAGTACCGCACGATGACAAGATTTCATGTAGGGTCACCTCTAGAGCCTTGAGTCTGGTATTGAGTTAGAATGTTGAGTCTAGTATTGAGTGAGAATGTTGAATTGGAATGTTGAGAGTAAATATCGGGTATAGATGGAACCCCCGATATGATTTACCGCGCCTAATTATGGGACGAAATTGTGTGACACGGAATGTGACGTGTCATAACGATTTGGTATTATAATTGGGACTCTGGTGGATAGTTTGATTGAATGATGGATTAATGATGTTGATTCAATTGATTGACTAAGATTGAATGAGATACTCTAAAGGCTCGGGTGTTGTTACTACACGTATGTGATATATGAATTGTGCTAACATGCAGGAGGAAACTGAAGCTAGGTAAGTCATCTGTTCTAATTGTGTGGTTGTGTGATTGCGTGGTTAGGACGCTTCTAGGTGTATTTCCCTCATAATCGAGGTTTAGAGCGTGAATTCGCTGAGATTTATATCTCACCCCATCGTGGGCTAAATTTTCAAGGTCATCGAGTGGAGGACCTAGAGCAAAGATGAGGTAATCTAAAGTGTAGGTCAGTTAGGACCGCTTCTTTTTGGAAAGCTAGTCTTTGTAATCTTTTGGTCATAGACCTTGTACATGACTCGGTGTGTATATAAAAGTGTGTTTTGTTTGTGAAATTGCTGTCCTACTTTTCTATCCTAAGATGGTTACTATCAGGGAATTTATTTTCGCTTTCGCATGTGCATTAAAAATGAAAGGGTTGGCGACTAGTCCTGGGAAGTCGCAATTGTATCGACTAGAGAGGGATGGGCACGCGCTCAAGAATCGGGGCGTGACAACTTGGGTACTTTAACAAATGATACATCCATTTTCATTAATTTCTCATATTTATTTTATTTGATTTATTATCAGTTAAGATATACGCATGGATCTTGATACTTCTAACATGAACTGAGAATTACTCATTTTGTAGAAGGACAATATTCTGCCCTGATTGAATCAACAGGCACCAATAAAGGAAATATGGTAAGAGATTGATTCTCAACGACGACTTCTCCTCATACTTCACAAATAATATACCTTGATTCTCAATAATGAATTCTCCATATACTTCACAAATGATATATCTTTTCCTAAATCTTTCATATATATGCGTTACTAAGAAAAGTATTGTATAAAGTAGAGAGAAATCAATTCTTGCTTGATGTCTAAAAGAAATATTGTTTGGGATCTTTACAGTAAGTCATGGCTTCAAACTTAATAAGAAACACATCCATCTATCAACTTGGCTAATAAATCATGCATCCCAACAGAGAAATTCTATCTACAGAGGCTATAGAGCTTCAAAAGGAAGCTCATAGGAGAATTCAACTTGAGGTATGAATAATTTCTTTTTGGCAATTTATTTCTTTAAAAAGAAATATTCATAAAAGTGCATTGGAGAATATTAGGGAACACGAAACATGGCAATCATACAGTCAATTAAAAGTCTTATCACTGTTAATATGATGCAATCTTCGATCCAAAGTCACAACAAGATGTGTTAATTAGAGATATATCCAAAGATAAGCTTTACTAGATAGTATTTAATTAAGAGAAGTACGTTCTTAATGTTTAGGGGGATTAAAAGCCTTGGAGAAACCCAAACCATTTCATGCTAATCACTCAATTCCAAAAAAAAAAACAGGTACAGAGGAAGCTACAGGAGAGAACAGAGGCCAACGAGAAGTAACTGAAGGCAATTACGGAGGAACAACAAAGAGAGCCTTGCTTGATGGGAGCAATCGCGAATGCGGAGGGCGCAAGAGCCCGAAGAGCCGTCTTCAATTTGGCCACTTTCTATTAGGTGGTGGTGAATCAACAACATGACGATGGGCAAGAAAGAAGAGATGCACGAGAGAGGAGGTTGCCCAGAAATATGAAGGTGAGGCCACATGCGGGATCATCATCAAATCCACCCCAACTATTCATCCTGGACTCACCAAGCCCTAGGGAAGATTCCATCCCCCTAAGTTTCAACACTAGTCGCACTGCCAAACAAGGCGATCACATCAACACCCGTCTTCTTCGACTTTCTATCAGTGAATCATGAGCAATAGTTGCCCAATGAGGATGATCAATCCATGGCCATGGCGACAATAGCAACAACAACGATCAATCCACCTGATTACTATGCTGTATTCAAATCTGCTGAGGAGATCAGTCGTGATTAAGGGGATGTGATGTGATGTCTAGCTCTCATGGTTTTGACATGATTGTGGAGTCTGATTGTGATGATCTTTTGGAATATGAATCGCCAACCTATCATTATCTCCCCTTTTCCATGAAGAAAATGCCTTTTGAGCTAATCATATTTGTGTTGAATCATAAGTAGTGCCATTGACAAGGACAAGAAGCATGAGGCACGGCAATTTTAAAAATTAGTTGGACTATACTTGCCAAAATAATAAAGCTATTCTGTCCAAAAAGAACTGATCCAACACCTACAAGAAGATGAATTACAAAATAATGATCATAAGTAGAAAAACCATCAAATCCAAGTCCATCTTAAAAAACTTTGTTCAGTATGTAATAATTCAGTAATTTCTAGAGATAGATTATGCATCCAACTCACATTCTCTCCCAGATTCAGCTTGTTCTCCAATGCAAGTAGCTTTTCCTCTTTTGATCTTATAATGCTTTCTTCTTACTGTACTTCCTGCAACCAAATTGAATAGTGAACTAAGCAACTATTGGAAAGATATGATGTAGGTTGATTGCAAAGACCGATAGAAGAACCAGCAACACTGAACAGTGAACTTACCTTTTCTTTTGCAGCCAAGTCCGCTAAACTTTTATTTATAAGTTTCTCTTTCTCATACAACATTGATTTGGATGACATCATGTTTCTGTAAGCTTCTTCAAGATCCATCTCCTTCTGCATAAGAAGTTGGTCAATTTCATTGGCCTTTCCCTCCTTCATGTTAAGGATTCTCCTATCCTCACACAGCTTTTTTTTCCCTTTCCTGCAACTTTTGATCCCACTCTTGTAAATTTTCTCTGTTTATTAAGTGCAGCCCTGTGTGCTTCCTACCTGCCAAAACAGGCCATATTTGCAACATCACTTGCTGAGTATTTCTTGCAGCTATAGCAATGTAACCAACGTTATCATGCATGATGCATAAAGATGCACAAGTTGAAAAGAGCATACTCAGTTTTCAAAGAAAAATGCTCCCTTTAAAGTACACTTTCGCGTGCCTCCATCTCTTGCATCTTCAAGTCCAATTGTGAACTTTTTCTGTTGACCTACGAAGTTTGGCATCAACGTTGTGCAGTGTCTCATTCACCTCCAATGACCTATCCTCCATTCCAATAGTCAAAGCACTCGTTTGAGACAACTTATTCTCATAATCAAGCTTTATTTGGTCCTGCTCATTATGTATTTTGTGCAGAGCCTTCTCAAACTGCATTAACGAAGTTCATCTATGTAACAAAAATATGGAAGACTTCAAATGCTAATCACATTCACTTCCAGCACTCACATGAGAGAAGATATATTCAAAAAAATCAAGTTGAGGAATGGCTCTCGTTATATCTTCCCATTTGCAGTGCAACTCAGGCAAAGGAAGAAACAAGGATAAAGCTCGACTTTTTATACTAAAATAGGAAAATATGGCCCCACATTGCCACATATTAAACCAACGTCGACAATCTAATATTTTCCCTAGACATAAATTTGTCTAAAACATGCCTATGCATGTCCTACAACTCTATGTGTGCGCAATGCAATCACATACTTCATGTCTGAGAAGGGTCAGATTGTAGGGAAAGGGAGGCTAGCAAATAAGATCCATAATGGCATAAATCCCAAGCGTGTGAAACGAGCTTACAAAAGCAATACTTATTTTCCTTTTCCATGCTTGGCTTTTACAGAGAAGTTAGAAAACTTACTTTTAAGAAGATGGTGACTTGTTGCCACAAAACTGAAAATTCAATTGAATGAAAGGAGCAAGCTCTTCCCAAATTATACCATAACCCCACAAAAACCAAACAAAGCTAAAACAGCGCTCTCGTTAACCTTTTTGGCACAAGAAGATTTTCATCAATAATTCATGAAAATATACAGACAAAGATCTTGAACATTTTTTAAGAATCGGTAGAGCACTCTCGATTCATCAACCACCAGATTAACACAATCAACCAGAGTGGCTAATCTAATATGATTAGCAACACATAAATCAAAGCGGGTGCTCCGAGAAAGAGTTCTCCAATCGGTCGTTAATCATAGAAGAATCATCTGGCAATTGAGTTTGTTTTACCTTTAAACTATCCGATTTAGCAATCCCTAGTGCCCATGAACGAAATTTTGGCAACACAAATTCAGTAGACAGCTTGTCATTAGTTGACTGTATTTCTAAAATATAAAACAGTTAAAATGCAATGCAAAATCTAGAGCATTCAAATTGCAAGACTATCAGCAAGAAGTAGCATACATTTGCCACGCATTGCCTTTCAAAAGCCAAAGCTTTCCTCAGATTTTCTCTTTCTTCTTAGCTTTAGACATTGCAATCAGATGTGCTGATTGTTCTCGTTGGATAAGCTATTGTGCTTCTGATAATGCTTGACCTAACTCTTCAAACTTCAGGTTCCACTCCTTTTTGTCGAACAGAAGCAGCCCCACATTATACCGATGATCAAATAGCTGCCAAAAGACTTCTATTTAGGTTAACAACAACTGCTAGATCTCAGTATATAAGAATTTCAGGGAATTTAATTACTAAATGTCAAATGCTTAACCTAATATATAGACAAACATGAGATTTTGTGGCAATTGCACATCCAAAAGTTGGAAAAAGTACACTTCCACTGTGAACCTCACCCAAAACAACGTCATCATCCAAATAACAGACACGATTCTTCCAACTATTGATGCAAACAAAAATCATAATAAATAATCAAATGAGAAAGGTCAAGTATTAAGCAACACATTGCATGTTCATCTTAGCAGGATCAAGCCATGTATCAGTAGTTGCCATTTGAGCTGCATTTGAGATGCTTATCTTGCCCCCAACACTTTGACAAATTCCAAAGAACCCCATAATTCTCCTAAAATACTTTTGGGATTCCAAATAACCTGCTAATTTCTGTAAGAGGATTTGAGGGTAGTTTTCCCTGAAGTAGCTTGATAAGTCTTGTAACTACTAAACTGCCAAGTCCATTTAAAACACTAATA
Source organism: Eucalyptus marginata (assembly GCA_014182565.1). NCBI lineage: Eukaryota > Viridiplantae > Streptophyta > Magnoliopsida > Myrtales > Myrtaceae > Eucalyptus > Eucalyptus marginata. The sequence continues at coordinate 10,558,363 of CM024585.1, forward strand.
AACACCTCGATTGGACAAGATGCTTCTTGAATTGTAGCAAAACAAAGTGGAGATCCTGTGACATCTCACTTTTCACACTTTTCACATCATCTATTAAAGTCTGAAAGTCTCGCTACATACAGAGGAGCATAATATCTCACCTGACATGTTTCAAAAGCTAATTAAAGAAGAGAAAGGAACGAGGCAAGTTTCACTGTGAAGTGCAATGCATCGAGTCGATGTCTTTTGGATTAGGAGTGTGCAACGGGAACGTCCCTAGCCAGATAATCGTTGGACCGGACCGGATCGGTTTGGTTCAGGCGGTTACAAGGGCCGGTTTGGTTCCGGTTAGGTTCGGTGGAATGGTGGCCGATGGTCCGGATTCCCGATTCCAAAGGTGGGAGGCTGGACCAACCGAGACCAGCCCAGGACCGGCGAGACCGAGACGATTGATATATAAAAAAAAAAAAAAAAATGAGAAAAACCCTCCTGCCCTTTTTAGTTTTTGCTTTCCCCTCCTTCCGTTTTTGCTTTCTTCTCAAATCAATGGAGATTGCTGAGATGGTGCAAGTAAGCATAGAGCAAGCCTTGATACATCTGACGGCAAAGGGCTCTGGTATGCACACCTGCATATGCCCCTTGCCAGGTGTACTTAAAGTTTCTTCTATTAAAATCTTCGTCGGTAATTATCATCTCTGGATAAATATTTGTTGTAAAAGAAACGTTCTTATGAGATCGGCCAGGACAGGGCCAGGGCCAAGCCCATTAGTCGGTTCTCAGTCCCAAAATTTGTGGGTCCTTATTTTGGACTATTAGACCTAGAAAAAAACAAGAAACATAACTTTTGGAAGGAATGATGAAGTTATAGCTTCCAATACCAAGGATTGTTGTTGTAAGTTAGAGTTCTCAATAATCAGTATGCCCCATGGTTGTTGTTAGGTAGGTTTGCGCTAGTAACCATGCCCGCCTGATCATTCCACAGAGTTAACATAGAGATTCGGTGGTGATTTGCTGGGTGACTCTACTCCCTATTCATGTAGGCTTATTTCATCAGATGTACATTTTAGATAAATATATTGCTCATAAGAGATGTGGAACTTGTTAAAAGCTAAATTCACCTCACTTAATATGCGGCAATCACATGCACTTAGGGAGGAAACTCAATCTCCTCTTTGTGCAAAATAATCAACAAAATAGCTTTTGTTATTATTCATATAAACCTACTTCATGAGATCTCCAATCACATAGATTTGGCTATAGCCTCATTAGTATCTCAAATTGGCATAAGTCACATTCCCATTGATGCTTCAATCATTTGCTTCCTTCCCAAAGGTTTAGTAAGAGGATTGGCTAAATCCACTTACTTCACATAACTGATCGATATAATTCCATGTTTATATAGCTACATCATGGTATTATATTTCAAATGAATTTATTTTTTTTCCTGCCATTTTAAGTTTTCAGCTTCGCAACGATTGATGTTGCTTTTTTTTTTTTAATCACAATGCAGACTTTGAGGACTCTGGGTTTCATGCCCAATGGAATTTTCTTAGCAGAAATTTCTCAACCCTCACTACTACCGAACTCAAGAGTTTTAAACTCTGCGTCAAAAGTGGAGTTTGATGGAATATTTCTGTTTGGCTAATATTTAAGATATCACATTACCATAAAAGATAAATACGTAACCACTAGTGGGTTTTGAGTCATTTGAATTGGAGATCTGTTTGACATTACTATATCCTTCTAACACAGTTCAAAACCCATTATACAAAAACCATAATTATACCATACATGTGTGTCGACTAATTGGCGACCTAATTCGACTAGCTTGGCATCCCAGATGTGGAGAACATATAGCGCGTAGCACCATGACTCCATAGTCTTGATAAACGGGGCATCACTCCAAAGAGCAAAATGGCCCATCACTGGAGCTCGTATCATATACAAATAAGGACCATGTCATATCAGGTCATATGATATGCATTTACATGCGATCAATGATATAGATATGTATGTTCTTATTAATTTTATAAACACAATACAACCCCTGCCATATACATATAATCCAAATGCACTCGTGCAATTCTCAATTTGCTTCATTGTCATAACATAAAGAGTTAATATCACAAAATCTCCAACCTATCCTTACTATGACATAAATACTCCAAACTCTTTTACTAAATTCCTAAAATTGCCCATTATGACACAAATACCAAAAACTTTTTTTATCATAAAAAATCCCAAACTAATACTAGTGTGACATATATATTGACCAATATATCATTGATATATATGTCATATATGTATGAGTTTAAGTTTTTTCACGACATAAAAAAATGTTGTAGATATTTGTGTCATGGTACACAAGTTTAGGATTTTCAGCAACACAAAAAAAGCTTTAGATATCTATGTCACGATAGACATAATTTAGAATTTTTTTTGTGGTATTTGCCCAATATAAATTACCAATTCAATTGAGGTTGGTTTCATTGGAAAGATAAGACGACATATTGAATAAGAAGGATCATTCCGGACACAATGAAAAGGGTCAGAAAATTGGTTAATGTTAGTCATGAATGGTTTTGTGCATAACTGTTCACTAGAATGTTCGGCAAAGAAATTCGTATCTCGCTAATTGTAATTCCAAATTAAGCACCTTAAGTTGCTATGGATCTAACGAACTGAAGAATCTAAACAAAATGTTAGGGAAATTGAAACAGATCTATAGAGATGCGGCAATTGCTAATTACAACTTCGCCGCTAGTCAATCAAAGATACCACATCAAGCGCAACAATATCTCATTTGCTTCGACATTTCCATCTCAACGACAATTAGATGGAGAGCATCAGAGATCAAGCTGGCTTAAACACGTGAGATTTCACCTGTCCTAGTCAAGCACGCGACATGTCAACAGAATGAATCAAGCAAATCACGTTTCCGAAATATGTTTTCGTACCTCATTTGGTGCTGGCTGTGTTCGCGTTAGTGCTCGGAAAATGAAATATTGTCCTTACAGCGAAACAAACATGTCAAGTATTCTTTACCAAAAAATTAAATTAATCTTTACCAAAAAAAAACATGTCAAGTACCAATCGATTCCATTTTATTTATCCACCAGAGCTCTGATTCTGGAGCGTTCGTGTCCTTTCCGATCGACCTGGACCAATCAAAAAAGGTTGAAAACGGCGACTCTTCCGGGATGGCAAGCTCGATCTACTCACGAAACCGTGAAAGAGACAATTAAGAAGAGAGGGGAAGAAAACGATTGGTACGACGACTGGTTTCGACCTCACAAGAAGGTCCCCACTCCCTCAAATTATATTATTTTTCTGGTGAATCAGCAAGCAGGCAAGTCTCAAAATCGACATATTCGTCCAGGGGAAAAGGCCAAGCAATTTTTGATAAAAATTGAAAAGTCTAGTTCTTGAAGTTGAACCATTATTTGGAGTTATGCGGATGTTATAAAATAACCTTTTATTTTTATTATTTTTAAAAATTTCCTCGGTATGTATCATATTAAAAGGTTGTGTTTCCTTTCGTCTCGGACTCTTCTAAACTAGCCCTTTAGTACGAGCGATGTCTATGTTTGTCACCTACTAATTAAAAGGTTGGATTGCAGAAAATTGCCACCTATAAAAAATAGAGCAAAACGTAACCCTACATTGAAAGAAGCTTTTGAGCCGATTGTCTCGGCTTCTCTTGTACACTTCAACGGGCTAATTCTAATTTGAAGTTTCTTTTTCCACCGGTTTGGCTCGTGACTCCACTTGATAAACCTTGAGACAGCTCGAAATAACTCGAGAAATTTTAGTGAGACCATGATTTATTTGATCGATTTACTTCACATTCCCTATTAGGGTTTTGCAATAAAACCTTTATTGGTGACAATTTAGAAACTGTCTGAGGATTCGAGTGTCTTGGAGGCCAAGGTTTGGTAGAGTTCCTCGCTCTTCCTTCGCCTTCGGGAAATACATTTAGGACAGGGCATGACCAAGTAATGTACTTCTTTTCCCAATTTCTATTTTCCTTTCATTTACTAAAGAGAGTTCTAGGAATAAAACCCTAGACAAGGACGACGGTACCCTCATGTGGGGATTATTGCAAAGATTTACAGTTGATTTGAGTTGATCTTTTTTCTTTTTTCTCTCTTGAGATCGTCGATCGGACGATGGACGAATTCTACCCCGTTTGTAGATTTTGCACGAAGTTTGACTCCGCCTCATACCCCAGCTTCTTTAGTGAAAAAATCTCCCATTCAGCCGTCCTCAGCCATTCAGGGATTGACATGGTCCTCCATCAGTTACAATGTCAATTCAAAGTACAACGATGATCGTGATGTGATTTCTGAAGATCCCAGAAGTCCCCTTCGTTTCAGGTCGGCCACGGGAAGCCATTAAAGTCGGGTCCTTCAATATCCGAGAGTCGATTTACATCTATTATTTACTTCCTTTTATGCCGCGTGGGTCGAATTTTTATCGATACTCAACCACTATGGGATGAGCGAAGTTAAATTCGAATATGCCTCGCTTGTGAGATGACGATCATGTAATTCTATCAACGCACGAGCATAAGGTCTAATGAAAATTCGATTTTGAAATACAAATTGAAGGACTAGGGTTTTGGGGCCACCAACAAGATTGGACCCCATTGATGAGTTGTGAGATCAGTTTTTGGTAAGAGAGAGAGAGAGAGCATAGATCATAATATTTGCAACTACTACCAGAAAATGAGATGAAGCTGATGGAGCAATATTCAAATCATGATATTTGCAGCCAGTACTTGAAATATGGAAAGGGAAGCTCATGGAGTATATGACGAAAAATTATCTAAAAATTCTTAAATATATTATTCGTTTATCAATTCAGTTAAATCTTTCAATTGTACTTAAATTAATTTTAGACATTTTGCAACCAATTTTCATTGGAAATTACTAGCTTGAATGCCAAACCTCCTACATGGCAACTGCAACTAGGAATGAGCAGAAGGAACTCATACCGAGTGGGCGACGAGACGAAGTTTTGGGCGATTACGAGGTCAGCGATGGTTACGGATTTGTAAAAATGGGCCAATTTATTTTCAATTAGTTCTCAGTTCTCAATGTGGGATTGGCCATTTGGACTATACTCATTATATATATTTTTAATTTTTACAAATATGTAAAATACTAGAAATAAAAAACTAAACCTAACCTAACTTAGTTAAGTAGCAAAGCTCGACTCTCTGTGTCTCTGACGCACTTCAATTTTCTTGCTCCACCTCCAAGCCGTAACCTCATGCACGCTCTTTAGCTCAGTAATCGCACCTCCTACTGGGCAACTCCATGCCCTAGTTGCGCCTCATGGCCTTGCGGCCTCGCCTGAGTTTCTCTTTAGTCTTCTCGCTCGACCTGAGTTGCTTGCACCTCCAACTCCAAGCCTAATCACACCTCACGCCCTAAGTCACTTGCACTTCGCCTCCCTCTTGCTGGAGCCTGGACTCACTCAACCATCAGCCTTAGTTCCTCTCGCGCCCCCTTCGCTTTATTCTTGGCCTTGAGTTGCCCAGCTAGCCCACCCTCGTCGAGGCAAATATTGTGCTCTGTTTTCCTATCTCATCGCTCTGTTTGATCATAACTTATGCCTGAATGATATATTTTTGCATCTCTCAACCCTTTGTTTAATGATAACAAAATGACCACCTGAGAATCGAACTAGACCAGAGAAGGAGGTCTAGTTTGGTTCTCGATTATTAGGTGGAAGTCGGATTCTTTAAAGAACTGATCACCCCTGACTTAACCGTGATGATCGATACTGACATGAATGATTTTTGTAATTTTCAAGATGATAATTGCGACGACAGGTGCTAATATTGATGATTTTTTGTAATTTTCAATTGTGGCAACTAAGTATGAGAGGGAAGCTCATGGAGCATATAGAATTGGACCCCATCTAATATGATAAGAGGTAACGCTTGGATAAAGAGTGGCCACCTGCCTCTCTAGGCGAAGAGGCTCCATTATCGATTTGGTACGAGAACGAGGTGGTTGAAATTACCAATGAGGGAATGAAAGATTGAAAAGGGTACGAATTTCATGAAAATGGAGAAATAGACACAGCTGGAATGAGCATCGATGACGTTTTGATGTGCGCTTTGGGTTTTCGATTGCAACCACACGTCCGGAGAAAAATATAAATCGAGTGAGAGAAAAAAAAAAAGTAAAAAAGGGTTTCTCGAGTCTAGCTGGTGAAAAGATTGGGCCGATTTTTTTTTTTTTTTTTTTGATGTGGCTTTTATTTTTTTAATAATTTTTAAAAGCTTAAAAGCTATGAAAAATACCCTTAACTATTTTCTATGACGTCAAAAACTTCAAATTTATGCCTTGGTCGTACACTCGCTTTCTGTCGAAGTTTTGTCAATGAAAATCGTAGTATTAACATGACACCTACATGGTTTAAGTGAAATAAAAATGACGTTTTGATTAAAAATATACACCGCCTCGATGAAGAATTAATGCGTCATATAAATACGAGTTTGGGGTTTTTATTATTATAAAAAAAGTTCTAGAGTAAACACATTACGGTGGATATAGTTTGAAGTTTTTATTAGTGCACATAATTTGAGATTTTTTGTGATTTTTTTAAAGCAAGATCTTCATATTAATTATAATTCTTTTATAGCAACCTATAAATTAAATTGTTTCTTTGTAGGCTTTGTTGGGTGGCTGAGAAACCGAAGCCAAAGGGATACCAGGGCTCCGTAAAAGTTGGTAAAAAAAAAAAAAAAACTATGCATAAATCGTTATTTTCTGATTTGAAATAAGGAAATGATATGCATTTATGTCCCAACTAATCATGATCAAGTTTATCCCAAAAAATTGAATTATCACCAAATTTTGTTATAGGTACACCCTAGGCAGCATATGCCTGGGAAGATTCTTGTATCTTTTTCAATTATTTGTTTCTATTCTCCTAATTTTCCTTTCAACAATAGGAATCGGCTCGAGATGGCCCGTACTTTCAAGGTTGAATTTGGATGGGGTCCATTGCGAAGAGCAAATCGAAACAAAATTCATAATTGACAAAATGAATTCAAGGTAAAACAGAATCTTCTAATGGTACGCTCTCAGGGAAAAAAACAATTCCTAAAAGAAAAAAAATTAGAAAATGTTACTATGCTTTAAATTTGATAATGGAAGATTGGGTCCTCAAGGAAATATCTAACTTCTCGAGATGGGACAGGACGAGTATGGGCCTCAAGTTCCACCTAAATCACAATTTATTTAAAACCTTGCTAGAGACAAATCGTGCAAAAAAAGCAAATATAAATCATTATATATACCTACCTCACAAATATTTGATGCCGGGGCTCTCGACTCCTTGCTCAAAAGAAGTAAACTCTATTTTGTTCATGAAATCAATCTAAAGAGTATAGCCATTTTCTTTAAGAAATAGACTGATTCTCCACAAATCATCTTCACATGAAAACATAGGCTCTAATTATTTCGAGAAAAATGTGACATTCTTGAAGAACATTTTTCAAGAAGCTATTATTCAAGAAAATAATATATTTTTCGATATATGGCTGAATTCTAAAAATGAACTAAAAAATATTTTCCATCATTTAGTAAGCAAAATATGATTTGATTTTTCAAAATAAACATACATTATTGAGACGCTAATGACTTACACATCGGCAATCGGAGAACCAGGTGTGGGAATGAAGGTTCCAAGTGCAACCTCGATGGACCCTATTCTAGCCTCGATGGACCTAGGCGCAAGTCTCAAGGACCTAGGTTTGGGCATCGAGGTCCCAGGTCTGACCTTGATGGACCTAGGTGTGGGTTTTGATGTCTTGAGCTTGGCCTTGGTTGACTCATGTGAGTGTCGACATCTTGGACCTAGCCTTGATGGACTCGCAGCTCGTGCTCAAGCAATAGAAACCAAGGCATGGCTTGGGCACGAGAGGTCCTCAACATAGGTGCTTAGGTCTCGAGGGCTTGGTGCTTGATGGACAGAACCCAAGTCTTGGGGATTGGGGCACGCGACACGGAGGTCATAGTGCCAACCTTGATGGATCGGATCTTGAGCATGGGGTCTCGAGCCCAAGCAATGTGGACTTGAGCTAGCCGCCAATAAACTTGAGTAGGGTGTTAGAGATTGGGGTATGAGCACCAAGGTCTCAGGCCTAACCTTTGTGGACTCAAGCCAGGGCGCCGAGGAGCCAGGCAATGGTATTGGAGTCCTAGGCCTTGCCCTGAGTGCCAGTGTCTCAAGCCCAACTTTTGTGGCCCCGAGCTCGTCCTCAATGGACCCCCTATCGAACCTGGCCCCAACCCAAGGCCACTATCAAGGGCCCAAAAGCAAGCATTGGAGTTCTCGTGCTAAACATAGAGTAATTGGTTAAAATGTCGATATTTAGTCACTTTTGGAAATCATTTTTAAGGTTGTTGGTAGGAAACATTTTAGTTAACTCATTTTCCCAAGCGATAGAAATGTTGAAATATTAGAAGAATGTTTTTGTGAAATAAATGGAGCCTTACGAGAATGAATGTAATTACCAACTATATAAATAACTTAAGGTTAATATCTTGAAAAATCCTAAAGCGATATATTTGTAACATTTTTATTCCTTTAATTTTTTAACCACAAAAAACTCAAAATTAGTATATTTGTGACAAATTTATATTTTATTAATTTTTGTTGAATTTGATTAATCGTAGAAAAAATCACAAACTAATTAACTTATAACAAATAGATGGTAAAACCCTAAAGCTTGGTATATTTATTAAGCGTCATGTGTCATTTAATTCGGTAATTTGCATGTAAAATTTAAAGAAACTAACGTAGGGTAAATTTGTCAAAAGTATCTTGGTTTGGCATTTTGGCCAAGAAATTAGTTTGGGATAAATTTATCAAAATATACCTATTTTGGGTTTTTTGGTATTAAACTAATAACTTATTTATGTTTTACTATTGTACCCTTTGCCTATGAAATGAGACTCCTTTTGTATGTATGGTTTATCGACTTCGCCCCCACATCCACGAACTAGTAAGTAACCATCTATGGATAGGAAAACTACGTATCATCATATCTCTAAGACCTTTGGCACGAAATTAAGAACTAAATATTTTGAATCCGATTATCATAGCCCTTAGAAATTCTGGCCTAGAAAGTTTGACTTCACATATATAAGACAATTTCGGATGATGCGTGAATAAAACAACTCTGGGTTTTTCTGAATATCGATCGCATGAGCTCGATTATTAGGAGTCGTCCCTTCCCTCTCTTGTACTAATTAAGATGTGCCGGGATGATAATGATTGACGTCCGACGTGGAATCATGCAATAGATACACAGTTTAGTAAATGTTCAGCAAATTTTTTTTTTTTTTTTTTTGGGTGTGCTAATGAACAGTGGGCAATGAACTTGATAGAAAGGGGGATAAACAAACAGTGTCAAGGAGAGAGGGAGACCAGCTGGGTGGAATGCAGAGAGCCAAAGACAAGTGAAACACTGTGTGGTGGGCGTGTAGACTGCGTGGTTTGCTCGGCACTCTTTTCAACAGTGTCTGCCTTAGCGACCCTCTCGAGTCTCGACCCTTGTTATAAAAGCGTTGAGCCGCTCACAGGAAAAGGATGGAAGCAGATTGAAAGAGATAGTCCCAGCTCTCTGCCTCTCTCTCTCTCTTCTCTATCTTCATCTTCATCGTCTTGATCGCCCTCATCTCGCGGTCACGAATGTTGTCTCTCGTCTTCTCCTCTGTCTGCCATTCAAAGATCACTTATTCTTTCCGTTTGCGGTGACTAAGAACTCTGTCTCTGTCTCTGTCTCTCTTGCTTGCTTCCGACTTTTCTGGGATTGATGAAAATGGCGGAAAGATCGAACTCGTCGGACCCGGAAACAAGCCCCTCGAACTCACCCTCCTCCTCCTCGTGTTCTTCCTCGTCCTCGCCCGACCCCGCGCCGCCGGGCCAGCTCGCCCGCCGCGGCCCGCGACCCGTCGAGATCCTCAAGCGGAGCAAGCACCCGGTGTACCGCGGGGTCCGGATGAGGAACTGGGGCAAGTGGGTGTCGGAGATCCGGGAGCCCCGCAAGAAGTCCCGCATCTGGCTCGGCACCCTTCCCCACCCCGGAGATGGCCGCCCGCGCCCACGACGTCGCCGCCCTCCACATTAAGGGGGCTCCTCCGCCTTCCTCAACTTCCCCCACCTCGCCGCCTCCCTCCCCCGCCCCTCCTCCCTCTCCCCCGCGACGTCCAGGCCGCGGCCTCCTCGCCGCCCACATGCCCGAACACCAAGGTACGGATCACTTCGCCAATGCTCATCAAAGTTCCGGGTTCGGCCTCAGCTCGATGCTTGTTTCGAGTCACGCTCGAGCACATCGATTTCACAACTTTGTCCGTATGTTTCCGGAATTTGACGCGCAAGCATGAATTGACAGGAACGGTCGAGACCTTGCGGCCGACAGAGGAGCTCGACTCTCAGCACTCGTCATTGCCCTCGAGGTCGCTGTCGTCCATGGTGTCGGCGATGGACATATCGGCGACGGTGGAGCTGAGCGAGATCGTGGAGCTGCCGAGCCTCGGGGCCAGCTGCGACGAGCTGGGGGCAGCGAGTTCGCCTTCGTCGACTCCGTCGGCGCCGAGTGGGGCTACTGCTACTACGACGACAACCAGCCGACGTGGCCGGAGCACCTCGAGGACTGCGTGCCGTACGACTGCGGCCACCAGACGGCGGCGCTGCCGGGAGCGGTGGGTCGCTGTTGTGGGATTATGACTGAGCGAGTGGATTTACTGTTGGTGAGAGAGTTTGTGAATTTGTGTGAAAAGAAAATGATTTTTTCCCCTTTTTAATGAATTATGGTGCTTTTTATTTTTATTTTATTATTGTTGTTGTCCTTTTCATTTTTTTAATAAGTTTTACCGAGTCCTTTTGGTATTTTCTTTGAAAGGGCCGGTCAAGGGTGTCGTATCCCTCTCGCACGCTCGATCCACTAACGCGTTTGGATAAATTTCTGCTGTTTACAGATTCTCTGTGTTCATGTGACTTTGGGGAAAAACATGTTCATTTTTTTTTTTTATTCATCTACAACATTTTCTCATTTTTTCCTTTTTTTTTTTTTTTTGCCTTTCCTATTCGCAAAATTAAGAAATAGTCCCAGAAATATCTGTTCATCACTTTGGTTTCTCTCGAAATTTCATAATTTATTACTCATGTCATCTGCATCTCGACAAATTTTAAATTTAAATTTGAAATGTACCCTTTAAGATTGACTTGGTTCTTAATTTTATTTTCTATTTCATCTACTTTTTGGTGTTCTATTCCGGGTCTTCGTCCTTTGCAAATGAGTTGGACACACGAGAGAAAATGAGAACTTAGTTTACTTGGCCTGCAAGCTGCTAAGCAAAAAAGAGTACACTGCTCGTCCCCACCTCAAATCATTTAGAGTTGTCCATTCGACAAGAAAAATTGGGATAGGTTTCGAAAATTGCAATCTTTCATGCTGTTATACATCTAAGGAAAACTTTTCCGCAATTACGAAACGATAATTCCCCGCTTGTATGTTCACCCTCACTCACCTAAAACAAAACTTCGGTTTACCAACCTTCCCCGAGCATCATCTTCTCAATGTTTCAGCCTTCGATATATTTTGAAGTATAAATATATGTGTGAAATGGCAAAGATTAAAGAGTTAAGCTATCGACAGCGACCACCCTTTTAATGAGGACAAAGAGGCAACAAGTTACGTCCGAAGGCTGAATTATGCGAGTGCGTATATCGCCATTCTCATTTTGGTGCTAACGTATGGAATTAAAATAAAAACAAAGAAAAGAAAACGAAAATGTCGTGTCTTTACCCAACTGAGAAAGGGGGAAAAAGTTCGATTGGAATAGACAAGGAGAAGAGGTCATAGGCCATTTCTTCTAGGGCGTCCACTTGTTCGATAATCTTCTTCATTTATCCAACAAAAAGAAGCTTTGGAACGAAGACATGGCCCCCTTTTGATCTCCTTTTCTTGCTTTACGACCTCTCGTGCTCTTTTCTTTCTCTTGCCTCACTTTCCACACGCAAAAGCTCTCTAGAAAGGCATCCTTCTTTGTCACCCTTTCTTGATTTAAAAACTAAGTAATCTTTTGATAGAAGAATGAGAAATTCCCTCTTATATGATCGCTATATCGCATGTCGTCGATCGGGATTTGCTGCCAATGTATTTGTGTTGAACCTAATTTCACTTTTATCGAATAGCTTGTCAATTATTGGTTGATTCATTCTTCTCCGCTTTTACATTTGGAGTTATGGCTACGGATTTGATATTTCATGCATCGCTGCACGGTAATGATGCATGAAGAAGCAAATTAGACTCTTTCGAAATTCAAATGTAAAGTTAGCAGAGCTCATCAATATAATATGAGCATCGTGATCGATTCTTTATATAATGCATATGAGCGGTACATCTCGTTGGCCATCAATTGGACCGCTGAGCATCTGGTCATAGAGTGTAAGAACATGGTTGAGAAAGGGACAGCAGGGCCTCTTCTAGATCTCTCTCATCTCTACTTTATATCATAATCTCCACCTTCGATTTTTTCTAATGGGGTTTATAATCTGGGTATTTGGGTGTCCCTCAAGATCTTCCTCCTCGTCATATTGTTTGATTAAATATTTAATGAGCCCACGACAATTAACAGAATTGATTTTTTGCGGTTGGCCGTTTCTGCAACACCAGCAGTAGCACCACACAAAAAGCTTCGTGATGTGACAGAATATCCACGCATTGTTTGGTAGCTAAAGAAAAAATAAAATGGGTTTGGCAATTATTTAGCTATGAAAGCCCCCCCACATATGAAACTACATATATTATGCAAATTGGTGCATTTTCTATTCCATAGTCTTGACTAAACTAATCCAAGATTATGAATGTAGAGAATCAGTAATGAGTAGATGATTCACTTTTATGAAACAGAATAGTATGCGATCTTTCTTGATTAATCATAACCAAAGGTTTCTAAAATGAATTTATTGGAAGTTAAATATTGCCGTTACCTTTGTGGGTGCATGGCTAAATGTAGTATGTATAATACCATTCTTTATTTTCTTTTCCTCTCATTTGATGAAAGAGAAAAAATCAGATTTGGGGGCTGGTGCAATGGATGACAACAAATGCCAAAACATAATTTAATGTCTCCGTTTGCTTTAGTGGGGCTCTTAATCTTTTTTTTGATTTGGTGGGCACCTTAGGAACTAGGGCAACCTAAAACTACCGGGTATATAAGAAGGGTTGACTATAATTGTATGAGGCAATCTAGCATTTTATGTATTAAACTTGGAAGCTTTTTATAACAACCCTATCCGACTAGGACTAAAAATAAGTGATGGCGTCCAGAGGACATGAATAAGGAATGCCTCTTGATAAGCTTTTAAGACGGCGAAAGAGGCAAGAATAAACGGAATTGTGCACTATAGGTGGAGGGCACTCTATAATATATATGTGAAATTGGAATGAACTCATTAAAGGCACCTTTTCAACGTAATGACGACGTTTAGCGTTGGAAATGTAATGTTAAGCATGTTCAAGTGAGACCACCACCAAAATGGGTGGTCTCTAGGAAAGTGCCCAACTGCACGTCAGAAAACAAAATCGTGAGATTCAATATGGGACAAGTTAGAGCAGCCAATATCTCAAGTAAGTTAATTCAGAGATGTCACACTTTTACTCCTACATGGAAACAAATATAATGTAAATACATAACAAAAATATTTCACTATTACAAACAAACGAACGAACAATCCACCATGTGAGCACACTGAGATTTCCAACTCGAGTTCTAGACCACAACATTGTACAGGTGAATCTTCTGTGACCCCCTCCAGATATCATAACCTCGAGACAAAATGGATACGAGATGAATCATGTACACCAGAAGATTTCGGAGCCCACCTTTGTTATCTCTCTCTTATTTTGTGAGAAATCTCTCCTTCTTGACCCCATATGTGATCTTCCCATCCTCATCTTGCATTTTCTTTTCTTTTTGCTTTCTCATTTGATCTTCTAATCTCTAGACATATCAATGATAAAAAGTGAATTGGAACCTCAGGCCACTAGTGCATGTATTAATTTGGCATTAGATAGGCCATCTAGAGGTTTACTCTCTTTGTTGTTTAGGTGATCAAGTTGGATCGTATTTTGTTAGGAAAGTAAGAACGTATTTTTCATGCTTTGCCCATTTTCCTTACCCCAAAAAAAAAGAAAAAAGAAGAAAGAAGAAAGAAAAACAGTTCTCGATTTCGTTATCAATTATTTATAGAGCAAACCTGATATAGGAAGATAACAATTTTCTTTGATAGCTACTTAGATATTGCGAAGTTGAGTGTTGAGTGTGCAGTTTTTTATATTTAAAAACTTAAGTTATTAGAAAATTAAACGGAATACATGCTTAAATCATGATAGCTTGGCTGCGATCTCTTATTTTCGAATTTGGATGTCCTCAGTTGAAGGTAGTCGCCTTTCTTTTGGATTTTTTTCTTTAGTACCCAGAAAGATTAGGCCTTGACAGTTGTCTCTCCAAGTCAAATCAAATACTAATTTTTATATTCCAGCAACCTATTTTCAGTACCTTCACAATTCTGAAATGCATTTCATATTTCCTTACCGTTGTTAAGAAAGCAACTATCAAGAATCCATAATTAAGTTCGATTTTTTTTCTTAATTATGGATCATCTAATTATTACAAGGAGTTAAATCTGCTCACGAATGCTATTATAGAGGGCGAGTCAACATCATGGTCTGATCGTCTTGCGCGAACATATAAGAATGTTATCTCGAATAGAAATCCATTGCCAATCTTGTCATTCTTCAAAACACGATTGGTTTGATTTACTTGATGAATTTACATGACACCGTTTTGATTATACATCCTATCCTCGGAAAGGCATTCCACATTAGATCGTATCACCAGACGATAATACTATCATCAGGTTACTACGCAATCCTCAATGCAGTTAATTATTTCATAACTAAATACTATCCAAAACATAATCATTAAAGGAGGTTCACCTTTTATGTGGGCAAATGAGACACGCTGACAAGCTGCTTCTCTTTATGTAAGTTCAAATTGGTGAGTTGCCATGGAAAGATTCTTTGTGATGGCCTATTAGAGCACATGCTGGGTTAATTAAGAAGAGCATATGCCTAAATTAGGATCCTTTAATCAATCCACACCAAGAAACCGTAATCACTAGTTAATTAATTAAACATGTGTGGCATCACATCTCCTTTCTTCATCAATTAAACTAACCCCAATCAGTGACAAATTAGTGTCATTCTGGATTAACAAATAAATTCCATTTTGACAGCTCTGTTGCCCTAAGTGGGGCGATGGATCCCACGAGATAATGCATGATTCTGGCCTCAAAAGGTACGCTCAATTGTTGGGATTTCGAATGATTAGTCCCGTTGATTTAACTCCTAATTAAGCCTCAAAATCACATGAAGTCTGCACCTCGACTATTAAATCTCGAAAACTGTCAAGTCAGGGTACCTGAGAAATCGAAATCTGACCAAGCTTCCCCAAAGAGATATGATTAAAGATGACAACTCGTGAATAACGATGTGTTGTGTGGAGACAACGGGACCGATCAATCTTGTCCTGATTAGTGACCAATGTTTTTTAGTTAGCCCTAGCCAATGATTTGAATTGAACTAGTATTTTGGTTTGATTGGGAAATAATTAAAATATGAGAAGAGCGGGATTAATTATCACGCCAGTGAATAATAACATTGAAGCTTAGAAAGAATATTATCCATCACATGGCTCTGAAAGTTTTCTTTTTTGTCTTGGAGAAGAGAAACGAAAACAGCTATAGTAAGGTAGTGGTATTATCTATGTTGATGTCAAATCTTGTTTTGTAATAACTGCGGGCCAAATATACCACAGCCTCTGCGAACTCCACACTCGTCGTAATCACCTTAAAAGTTTCTCCCACCGCAATCCGGTCCATCCTCATCCGAATCTAATTGATCTAGGTGGACTGGACGTTTTTTTTTTTTTTTTTTTCAACCACTGGAACTGGTGGTCTGGAAGGGAAAAGTTGACTCGATGATCAATTAGATACCTCCATTATTGTAGGTAACATTCACATACCCATAAGTAAAATTGCACATGAAATCGACCAAATTGACCGGTTCTGGAAATGCAGTTTAGCATCTTGTATAAGGTTTAGGTGGTTTGACTTTCATGCCTTGGGTAGGTGCAAAAATTTAGGGTTTGAAGATAGACAATTTTGGAAAGAATACAATTTTTCGATAAATAAGCAAACGAGGATGTGCAAAATGGTATTCAAAACTAAAACTAATGAGATATGATATGTTTTTCTTGTATTTTTTTTTTTCCATTCTTTTTGGGTAGATGGGTATTTTTCCTATATGGAATGCCCTTTGCACGATCTGGTCATTTTGAAGAAGCCGTATTCATGAATAAGAAAAGTCCAAACTGGGATTTTATCCTCCGTTTCGGCAGGAACTTAGCCGAGAAAGGTTGAAGACGAAAGCCTTTTTAGCTTACCAGATCGACTCAAACAAAGAAGGAAAAAGTTGGGAAAGAGATTAGTCCAAATGTAAAAAAAAAAAACTATATTAACAAAAGACTGATGATTGATGAAGAGCGGAAATATATAATAAGTATATATTTAAAGCATAGAAAGGATAGGAAAAATAGTAAATTAAGTAGAGGCGAAAAGCGATATTCTAGTCCAGATAAGAATAGAGAAATGTTTAGTAGACAATATTCAATAATTAAATCATCGTCCGAGCTACTGAAATAATGGTTAAGGCCTAAATTTGTGGCCAACTAAAATAGTGAGTTGTAATTGGAAAGTAAATCTCGATAAGAGAAATCAATCAACATAAATATCCTTAAGTTCTAGATAACATCAAAGGACCACTGTAATGAATTAGCAAGGTGGCCCTTTAGACAACTAGGAAAAGTGACGGTACAGACGCTCTTGAATGTGCAACCACTCCATGCATCAATTAAAGTATCAATACGAGGTTTTTAGAAATAAACTGAAAAATATAAAAGCATTTTAAGTTTTTAAAATTTACGAAATAATTATATGCAATTTTACATGTCGATATTCTTTTTTTTTTTTTTAAATGATTTGGGTATTTCCATGTTAAACAAGCATAACATTTTGAAAGTCGAAGAAAAGAAATTAAAAATAAACAAAAGGTGAAAGTTAATAAAACAAACTATTGGCACATTGAGAAACGTGCTCTTTCTAAACACAATTTCTAACTAGAAATAGAATTTTCTATTTCTATTCATTCAACAAGTTTCTCAGTAAAATACGCGTTTGATAATAATATTAAATTTCTTACTCCCGAGCAGCAGACAGCGAGTAGCGATGGAGGGGCAATGGATGGTGAAGGATATCGGTTGGCAAGGGGAGGCGGCTGCTAGTGGATGGGTAGTTGGCTTGTAGCGAGGGCAAGCAGAGGACTGCAACTCGTGGGGCGACGGTAGAAGATGGTGGATGGCAAGAGGGGCAGCAATGGACGGCAAGCTATGATGGGTAGGCCCACTAGTACCAATGGCAAGTAATAAGAAGAGTTCTTATTTCTTATTTCTATTCCAAACTTATTTCTAAAGTGTTTAAAAATTTGTTTCAAATATGAAAAATGAAATTGGATTACCAAACTAAAAATAAATAAAGATCTAGAATGGTTATTATGCGCATCATGAAATGTCAAAAAAATAAATCAACCAGAGAGATCATTGGTATCTATATATCTTTATATTTATCCCTACCGTGACATCATGTGTCATTGATACACCGAAAAAAAGTAGATGATATATAGATCTATGTCGCAATTTATAATTAAATCTAAGCTTCTCTCGTCACACACGATAACTTCATGAATTAGAGTGGCTAATGTATGCTTACTGTTGGAGAAGATTTTTTTTTGCTCTTTATCAATGACATATCTAGGGGTATACCATCATGATTTAAGCATGTATTTTGTTTTATTTTCTAATAACTTAAGTTTTTAGATGAAAAAACTACGCACTCAAGACTCAACTTCGCAGCATCTAAGTAACTATCAAAATAAATTTATCATCTTCATATATTGGGTTTCTTCTGAGAAAAAAATTGATAATGAAACCGAAAACTGTTTTTTTTTTTTTCCTTGAGCAAGAAGAAGGGACAAAATCCGAAAATTACATCCTTACTCTTTTAAGAAAACATGATCTAACCTGATCCCCAACACTAAAAGAGGTAAATCTCTAGGGTGGCCTATCTAATGCAAGATTATTACATGCATTAGTGACATGAAGGGTCCAACTAGCTAGCCAATTTGCACATACATTTTTCTCCTTGAATTTTTGGAGAACCTCGACCCGTTGAAGATGTTTAAGCATTTTTATAATTTGGGAAATAAGCGTGTCACCAAAGTGAAGAGATTGAAGTTGATTTCCAAATCAAAGAAAGCTGAGAAAGATCAATCTGAATAGAAGGCTTGAGAATCCCCATTATTGTAATCCCCTCCACTTATCTCTTCTCAATGGATTCAATGCATTTCAAGCCTTGGTAATGTACACGCAAGTTTCTTCCACATTTATTGATGTGCAAACGTACATTGGCCAGTATCAACACACAGCTGTGTTCGTTTTTTGCCCCTAGCTGTTCGCACGTCGCTCGATCGGGTCCTCATGACAAAAACTTTAAAGCCATTGAAAGATAGATTGATCTATTGACTCTGAATAGGGTGGTCCCTGCTCACATTCAATCAAAAGTATATTTATAGTCCGTCTCGGGCGTGCAAACTAGACGGAGAACGACGGTTTGTACGGTCGGAAAAAAATGAGAAATAGGACGAACATGGAATTATTCTAAATAGAAAAAAATATATCAAAAGAGTGATGAATTTATTTGACGAAGGTGACGCATGTACTTCTTCACCCCTTTTTCAACCTTATGTATATAGGTCGAAAATATGACCTTTAACTATGTAACTAATTATGGGTGTTATTAATTTGCAAGCCTCGCTCCTTATACATTAGACAACTCCAAATCACCTAAACCCTAGCGAACCTCCCTCTAGGGCTCTACACAACATGCCAAAAAGCTTATTCATTTAACTATGGAACTAATTATGGGTGTTATTATTTGCCCCTTTATTGGTTGTATGTCCCTCAAACTATGTGGAATTCATTGGGGTAGGAAAAGTATAATTCGTACAAATTTCCATTTTCTTTCCCTCCCAAAAAGGGAGAATCAGCAGTCATCGTGTCCTTAGGTACCTCGTCTTTTTCTTCAGTGATAAAGATTCTCATTTGACAATTTTGATGTGAATATTGCTTTTTCGAGTGGCAACGAAAGTTGAGTTGTGGGGGCTTTGATTAGATGCCATCAAAGCATGTAATTAAAGCATAATTATTGCGCAATTTTTGCTTCTTCTTTTTTTCTTTTTTTCGTGACATCGTTATTCGAGTGACGAAATATTTCAAGGAAGAGAAAATTTCTAATTATTCTCATTTATATCTATGTATTTCACGTGAGCAAGATTTTGTTTCAATATTATCTCATGAAAATTGAAAAGGATTTTGAAATTAAAACCCAATGAATAATAAAGTTTAGTGTTCCCATATCATGATAAAATCGAGGTGTGCAGCTGAATTCTCTTTAAAAGTTGAGTTATTAATAGATGTGTACAGCATTAAATACTATGAATATTTCACGATAAAGTCGTTTGAAGTTTCTTAAACACACAAGTCACACATGTGACGTTGTAAGTTCATATTTTGAAAGTATAAATTTAATATCGAACTAAATTAAATTAGGTGCCATTACTACTGCGACAATAAATAATTGCTAACCATTTCTTCAACGCTATAGTATATTTAGTCCTCAATGAATGTATATGTACTCATGTTCATGACGATTAGCATGACTCAAGATCTTAAAGTTGAGAGGTCGGCTGATTTCTCTAAATAGTTCAAGAAGAACATGAAGAAAAATTGGCGCACAAGCCAACCGATGTGATTAATCCCGACTTTGGTATCATCGCGAAATCGAGCATGTAGGCTCTTCATAATTCTATCTATCACACATTTCATAAAAACTTAAATCGGTGTGAATGGTCTTAACACGGCTATCTTTGTATGCCCATTGAATTATCTAATTGACATGGTTGGATGGGTCGGACGAACGGATCGGGCGAACATGGAAGCAGGTCGGGTCGACGATAGTACAGTCTTCTTCTTGTCTTATCTTTTTGTTTTTTTTTTGGTCGGTGTCTTGTCTTATCTTGGGAGGTAATAAAATGAAAGAAAACCGATGGTGAGGGGCTGATAACGATTGTCGGCATCCGCACTTAATGCCACGTATATTCCAACTATAATCCCACTTGACGACTTTAGTCGATTAATTTATCTATCATTATCGAATTAATTTCTTCAATTTCCGTACAATCGGTTGTATTATATTAGGTACCAGATATCTAATACTAATAGTCATATTTTATTATTTTCCCTTTTCTTTTCCATATATTTTATTTTGTGACCGTAGATTAAAGAATGGTGGTGTATTTGTTTTTAAGCACCTTTTTTTTTCTCTTTTTAAATTTAGTGGTTTAGTTAATCTGACGTTTATTTAACCATGCAAAATGATACGAATATTGATTTGTGGATTCGCATAAATTTTTCAAAATTCAATT
The DNA here is from genome assembly GCA_014182565.1 of Eucalyptus marginata. Classification (NCBI taxonomy): domain Eukaryota; kingdom Viridiplantae; phylum Streptophyta; class Magnoliopsida; order Myrtales; family Myrtaceae; genus Eucalyptus; species Eucalyptus marginata. Next base: position 10,579,037 of record CM024585.1, read on the forward strand.
ATTGTTTCGTTTTTTTTTTTTTTTTTTTTGGGAAGGTGAATCCAAACAATTTCTGTTGTTATTCTATTTGTTCGACAGCTCCAATTGTTTGATTTTTATTTTACAACATCAATTTTTTTTTTTTTCAAAAGAGATAAATATATCAAATATAAATTTGCATAAAGTTTTTTGTAAGTCTTCGTCAAGTACCTTATCGTTTTCAAATTTTAAGGATAAAAAAACAAATCCAAACAATTTCTAATGCTCATTCCTGCTTTTAATATCCATGATAATGAACTATCATGAACCTATTTTATTTAAGTTAGATATCAGCGGCTGTCAATAATTTCACTCTTATCGGATGAACTTTCTTCTCTATATTAAACTTAGTTAATAATCGTGTGATTTTGCAAAGTCTCATCCTCTATAAATAGCCTTTGTACTAGTATTTATCAATAACATTCTGTAGAGCTTTCATTCGATACGGAGTGTGGCAACATTAATTAGTTATTAACAAGAGGTTATAGAATCTAAAGCTATGTGCTTTTATCTATTTCATTTCCAAAGGTTTGTTAGGCATGACCTTGAATATTTTCTTTTTTAAATCTTGTGACTCATGCATTTTTTATATTTATTTTACAAGCAGCACCTGAATCATTCAAAACTCATGAGTATCGGTCTGTAGGATAGGATTTTTTATAATTATTTATCGTAATCTTTTCAAACCTGAAATGATTTAGATAGAATTCATAATTTATGAAGATAAAAAGTTGCTTAGAAAAGAGCTACTCGACGAATACTTGATGTGCATTCTGTCGACAGTGTGAAGATCGAATCTTTCAAAAACTACAGCTCTTTTCCAAGGCACAATCATGAACATGACCTCAACAAGTAAGAATCTCAAGTCTCCAACTCTTTCTTTATTATACAAGGAAGCACAGGCGTTGTGAATTGACCTCATTTGATGGGTCGTTTAATGTAATTATCATCCCGATTCTGATTAATGTCCTCCAAAAATGTTAGGGTCCCCCATTAGACATGCCCGCAAAAGTACATTCTTTCACAAACACGTGAGAGATGAAGAACACCATGAAGGGAAGCAGTTTCTCTCATGTCCAAAACAGGAAAATAAGGGAAAATTAATGAAACACAACCTACGCATTAAATTAACTGCAAGATGCCAATGCAGTCCTGTTCCTGCGCGCGTGCGGGGAGAGAGAGAGAGAGAGAGAGAGAGATTGTCATTAGAAAACTGAGTGTACGAAAGGACTAAGTTTCGACACGTCGCAGCAACGTTTTATTGAATTTAAAAGCTTTGTAAGTCCTATTATTGAATGGATTCAAAGGCATTTTGTCAGCAGGCATGTTCTACATCGAGGAGAATTCAAGAACAGATGATGACCCAGCTTAGGGCAAGTAATCATTATGATAATGGCCTACCCCATTGACGCTAGGGCAATCCCAAGAAAAAGATTCTGATGATCGAGTCAGATTTTCAATTTATAAGAACTCCACGTCAAGATGAATATCATTAGAAAACCCCACCACCACATTAAATATACAGTTTGAAAACATGCTTATTACGTAATAAATAATATAAAACCACATTTCTTCATTTATATTCGATCTAAGAAATGCACAGATTTGTCATTTGTATTGAGACTTTATAGTGATTTTACTCCAGGAAGGCCCAAAGTGCAAATTGTGATTTCGTTAGATGTTGCGAGGATCAAAGCGAGAGTGTACCGAAATATATGCATTTTGAATTGTAATTTTGACAAATGTAACTTAGAAAAGAAAGGATATGTAGTTGGATGAAATGAATGTCCCTGTGATCATCATAAGGTAATTGCTGCAAAAAAAAAAAAATCAACATTAATTATGAATAAGGACGAAATGTATACGTGCACTTCTCAATTATTAACAATTGAAAAGGATGACCTAGTCGATTCTATTCTAAATACACATACTTCCACAACAAATGATAACTATAGTTGTGGAAGAATTTAACTGTATTATTGTAAAGAGGAAAATGAAAAAGTCATAATAAGAGGAATCTTTATTTTGAATAAAGAAACATTATTGCATCCATCGATTTTCATTTTGTATATCCCCTTAGTGGACCGACCAAAAAAAAAATATATATCCCCTTAGTGGAAAAAAGAAATCAACACCCACTATTGGTATAAGGATATTGACTTAACGTGTCGTGAAAATTGTTTAGAGAATGATTGTACATTTTGTAGATCTAAATCGCACGTAAAGTCAATGTCTCGATTGATAGGCGTCTGGTGAGTACAAAGTCAATAACTTTATGCCATGTGCGAACATTTTTACGTTTTCACTGATAATGAACCAAATAAAAATTACAATTAATTCGTGAAAGACGAGGACGTGGTAGTGACGATTCCCCTCTCTCTTGATAGTTGTAATTGACTAGGGGAATCGAATATATGCAACATTATCTTTCCTCCATGTATATATCTAAGTGGTTTATAGGGAAGCCTCCTTAGGGTTTAGGGAGAGGGTTGGTTTTATCCTCTATGAATGAAGGATCATGCTATAAAGCTGGCTAAGTCATATGCACTCACCAAATGATTTTTGGTGATGGAGCACCGAATCCATGAAAGGTGTTAATCAAGAAAGGTATAATGCACTTATCGTGAGTGGAAAAGTGAGGAGCTAATGAGCTAGAGCGCGACGTTAATAGCTAGGGAGCCAAAACGAGCTCTTTAGTGCAAGTTGGAACGTAGAGGTCTATAGGTGACCAATCTAGAATTCAAAGGTTTTAGAGTAGAAACTAGACATGGTTAGGACTAATGGATTAGAGGAATCAGTAACCCCTAAATGTCCAAGTTTGGTAAATAGAAGAGCATGAATATTTTTCAATTTTTTTTTTTCTTCTGGTAAAGGTAAGATATGTTGACTTTTAACTAAGAAAGCTATACAACAAGAGACTTGGCACCAGAAAAACTTGCACTTAAGAAGACAAACCAATCAAGCCAAGTGGAAGGGTGCCGAGAAAAAAGAAACGAATGGGAAGACCAAACAGCGGCAACCCTCAAAACGAAAAAACAGGAAGGACATGCGACCCTAAGGCTGCACGACTTCCACAAGAACACAAAGAACGGGGAAGCCAGCAGCGGCAACCAACAAGCCGGAAGTTACAGGAGCACTCCGACACCACAGGAGAGAAAATGGACGGGTCAATATTTTTCAATGTTTATAGTTCATATTTTTGATAATCTATGTTTTGTCGGTTTAGGCCATGAGGTTTCTTCTTTTTCTTTTCCTTTTTTTTTGGCGATGATCTCTATGTGAGGGACGATTCTACTATTTTGTTTGTAAAAATCTGAGTTTTTTCTCTGTTTGTAAATTTTTTAAAGAGTTGATAAGCATTGAGAAAGTGTCAATAAAAGAAAAGTCACCAATTACCTGATTTCCAATAAAATTTGGGTAACTAACTCTCATTTGAGTTGTTTACCAATATCTATATGACTTATCTCTTCACACTCTCTAGAAAATGTGATCCGATCAACATTGACCCATTTAACTCGTTTTGACTCATTTATATGTAATATAAATATAGTGACCTAACTCATATTACTCAAACACCTCCATATTTAACTAAAATTTAAAAAACTTATACCCAAACTGAGATAAGAGGCTTGAGCGAGTGAGTGCAAGATTGAGTGAGGTTGAGAGAGTGTAAAGAGATGAATCATAAGGTGTGTTGAGTTTAAATAAGTTATGGATCTATTTAACATCCTTATTAATTTAAGTTTTTACAATTCTAAACCCACGATTCACTTACTGAATACTACTGATTCATACAACAATCTAACACATCAAATATGAGTTGTTAGGTCTACTTATGAGGGTCGAGTTCACATCCATCCGTAGGGGCTCATCGACTATAATGGGTCCCATCAAGGACGATGTGAGTTGTCACATGGTTATATTTGAAAAAAAGAGCGAGTTGTTTTGAGTTTTGAACCCTAGATGGAAACTTCTCAATTTTAGGCATCCAAAGGGAGGAAGCCAAAATATTTTGGATGGAAGCCAAAATATCTCAATGAAATAACAAGAAGTTCACACGAGTGGCCCACTTGAAGCACTCCTCCTTCGGATACCCTTTCTTATGTGGTCACTTTCCTAGCTAGCAGCTAGAGAGCTAAGTAGCATCTGGGTTGGACAAACACATCAAATTGCACATCAAATGACCTCAGGCTGCTTTCTTTTAAGGAATGATTGATGAAGAAATTTGGTGGGTTAGCAGTGACGAAGCCTGCTGTCTCCTTATGTTTATCCAACACGATTTGTGAAAGCATGCGTGTTATGTTTCTTGGTCTCTTCAATCCCTGTCATTTTCCTTGCTGCTCACCCCCAACGTTGCTTCCAGTAGCAATGAATGACAAACAAGAAGGAAGACGAAATTTTTATTATAAAGAATACCCAAGCATGCCGAAAGAAAATTATGATAATATCTTTTAATTGTTTAAAATTACAGAAAGACAGTTTGAAATTTCCTATATTTTAAAAATCAAACAGATTTAATCCACGAGTTGCATTATTCATAGGGAGGAGAAAAGGAATCGCTGTCTGATGAAGTGGTTGTGTTACGACACTCATGAAAATCTATTTTTGATAATGAAATTTGCTAAACTGTTACCTTAGATGATTGTTTCAGTGTCACTAAACCTTATATAGAGAAAAAATTGGAATTACTCAAATCAGCAAACAGAATAGGCTTCTTGTAAGTCAAACTTTCTAGATAAGAAAACGAAAGAACTACACTTCACTTCAGATTGATATAATCATATTGATTTTACAGCCAAACCTAAAGCAGCTAAATTCAATATTTTCATGTTGATATAATATCTTTTATAGACCATCCGCTCTTCCCCTATTCGGCATGCCAATAATTAGCTTCTTTGAAATACTTGAGGAAAATGACACTAGAATGTCATAATTTTTTATGGCGTGTAATCCCGCAAAAAATTTTAATATTAAAGTAAGTATCGTACCAAAAGATTATGATATTTCTAATATATATATTAAAAAAATAAAATTAGGTTTTCTTAAAGAAGAAGAGGTCATCTATATTTTCCAAGCAAAACCTAAATGAATCGCTGGACAGGAAATGACGCAAAGGTGGAAGGAAACGATGAAAGGGTATCATGGCCTACTCAAATGGCAGGAAAGTTTATCTGAGGAGAGGGCTCTCGAATTGCTACAGCGCAGTGTGGGTCCAACGCGAAAACCAGGCCGTGAAGACACGTGGCTCGCGCGGCATTATTAGCCGTCAGATCATGAATTGGCTTGGCCTGCAACTCTTTTCTGATGGTGATGTATCCTGCCTCCCTCGAGATGCCGTACGCACATCATCATCATCATCAATCATTCATCACCCCATGCAGAATTTTGGAAGGAATGCATTAGCTGTTTATCATGTCGCATTCTGAAGGTGATTATCAATTGAGAAGAATGAATACCATCCACAATTTTCCTTCTCGGGTCACATATCCTTTTATCACATTTCAAAATTCCTTTTATCACATTTCAAAATTCATAGTTATCATGACTGTATTTCACTATAGATTTCAAGTTATATTTTTCACCTATACATGGTTTATTCAGATTACCATTTTATTCTTCGACATCCCAACCAGTATTTCAACACCCACCAACGCGCTTTTCTCTCCGTATGATGTGAGACTTGCTTAGTCTGTCACACCAACCAACACATCTCCCCCTCTCGACTACACGCACTGCCATTGCTTCTCCAAAGGGCAACGACATTTGTTGCGTCTGGCTTAGGCCAAATTGAGGTCGATCCACATGGAGGGCCATGGCTGAGCTCTGCTACAGAGCTAGTGTGGCTCGAGCTATCGTATCGAGGCTCAAGGCCGACCTGACATGCCTCGGCGACTGTGAACCGTGTTCTCAAGCCAAGTTCCGCATGTTCTCATTGTCGGGAACGATCTTGCCACGGTAGGGTAGGGATGTCTTAGGGACAATGACTTTGGCAAGGGCGGGCGAGAAGTCACCGGCGATGCTGGTGTTGAGCTCTCGATCGTTGCTCTGCTAGCGCTGCTGCATGCAAGGAGAGGAGAGTAGCATAGGGGCGGGGGCCTAATCATTAGGTGTGCTTGAGGGCAGATGAATCTTTTTGAAATTGCGAAGATGCAAAACATAGGTTTTTGCGAGGAAGGTAATCGATATGTAAAGTAAAATCGCAGATGATGTTTGTAATTATCCCTGTAAAAGATTAGAATAACGATAAACGAAAATAGAAGCTGGGTAAACTTTGCGGGCTATTCTCATGACTGTTTAGTGGAAGAACTTGTATCTAATTACGTTTGTTGTCGTGTTAGCTCAATCACACTCACAATCATTGTTCCTCTGTTCGGTGCCGGCGATGGGCTGCACTTTCATAAGTTGCTAGAAATTATTATTGTCATTAGACCTATTAGAGATAATTAGGATATTTTCTTATATTAGAGATAATTAGAATATTTCTATTAATTTTTTGTATTTCTTAAGATTGCACAAATATTTCATTTGATTGTGTATATCTTAATTGATATACACATTACCTTCGATAATTTTTTATAAAGTCTATAAATAGATTGATGTACCTTATTATGATATATCGAATTATACGGAAAATTTCTTAATTTCCTTTTTTTACTTTATATTTAAATAGAACAAAGATTTTCATAGGAGCAACGACATTGAATGAGCACCACGACGCCAAATCTCTCTCCCACCTGTTCTACATGGTACATCCAATAATTTCGCTTCTGCCAGAGATTGCACGATCTCCCTATCCGTATGGACAAGACTTGTAAATTCACTCAACGCCCTCGTGATCAGCGGAGAGATTGATATAAATCCCACAACTGGAAATCGAGACCACCTATGATTGTCCAGTTTGCAGTAGAGCTAGGGTTTCTTCGGGGGACTCCACAGATGGGTCTTGAACCTACGAAGCTGGGGCAGGTGTAGGGAGACAAGGTCCAGCTATTACCACTGGTCCGCCACCTACAAATCGAGACCACACATGAGTTGTCAATTCATCTCACCAAGGATTAGGTTTCGGCCATATGGGGGTGAAAATGAGTCAATGATATGCATGGGCGATCGTTGCTCCTGGGGGTATTGGGGGTTGATATTGTCAATCTAATCAATAATTCATGGGTAGGGCTCAGACCTACACATGAGGACAAAGTGTCAAGAGTCCTTGGACCGCTATATTTACTTTTTCTGATTGCAGAAATATGAGAAAATATCAGATGAACCCGTCTTATCACGTAAAAGATATTTCGCTCACTAATCGCGACGTGTCCAGATGGAGGCTCACATTTCAGACTTTTGTCTCTGATCTCTTTCCTCATTTCTCTCTCCCTTTAGCCTCCACCTCCTCCTACTATTCACTTCTTCTTCTTCTCCACGCAGGCAACGGCTACTTTCACATCGGTTGTGGTTCTACCATCAACTCCACCGGCACCTTCAACACCACTTGACTAGGGGTGAGCAGTTCCCGAGTTGATTTGGTTCCGTTTTGGAACTTGGAAATCTACGTCGGGTATAGGTTTATTTTTGAAAGCTTGGAATCACCCATCAAAAGCAAATATGAGCCTCTTTACATCATGGAAATTAAGCAGTTTTTTTCTTCATTTCAATTTAAACTATAACGTACGTGTATACTCTACGGTAACTTCCCACGTGGCAAGAATGGACATACGTAATCCAAAATTAATAAGAAGTTTCAGAGAGAAAATGAGATGCTTGATTAACTATAATTGTGTACCCATATGTCAATATATGTGCACTAAAGCTTAAATCGTCACATTTGCCAACTAGAGAACAACATGCAGCAAAGATCAATTAATTACATATCTGAGCCTTCAAGGGTCGATGTGTAGCAGTGTTAGAAAATCCTTCATAATGTGGATGTTTTCAGTTTGAGGCATTTGTGGAAAGCTCCATCTTTCCCAATCTTTTCAATCTCCATACTTCATCAAGCAAGGAGGGAGGGTGGTGCTTCTTGTACACATAAGCCGGAACCAAACATGGAAAGATTTCCTTTCAATATTGAAAGTTGCTGTATCATCGTTCTACACTTAACAACCGATTTTAGTGTGTATTTAGCATGATACAGGCCTATTTGCTTATAAGAAGTAAGAACCACTATCTTTTTGTTCTATTATAGACCAAATGATGAATATTCACGTGGAGTCCACTGAAAAAACAATAAAGCTATTTTCTTCTCTCACATGTCCTTGAGTTCGATGTTCCACCACACATTTCATTTTGCATCTTTATATGGGATTGCTTTCTCCAGCGGCTCGATTATGAGTTGATTTTATACGAGGAAGAAATTGTTATGAAGCGATGGAAAAGAGTTTGTTTCTTATATACATTAATATATGCATAAGTAGACTAAATTGTGAACTAGTCACATTTGATCAGAATATGTCATGTGCAAACCTTTACATTTAATCGAATCGGATCATATAACCGGTTCTTTACATTGTGAGTGAAATGAGTGAAATTGTGGATTTTGGGGCTTTTGGACTTTGGAGCCCTAAGTCTAATCGGTTCCATAACCGGTTTCGGGCGGTTCCGGTTCCCGTTAGAACCGGAACTAGAAACGCTTAGTTCCCGAGAAAAAGGAACAAGTCGAGCCGGTCCCTTTGGAATCAAGAACCGAACCGGATACTATGGTCGGTTGCCCGATTCCGGTTATACCGGGAACCGCGCTCACCCTACACTGACTATCCGATCGCTTCTTCATTGGCGGCTCTTCCTCCACTCAATGATTATTCGTCCTTACCCTTACTTGAAATCTTGATCCTCACCGGTTCAGCAAAAGCGACCCTTGCTTGTGGTCGGCGAGAGCCATGCCACCTGGCTGGCCCCATGCCTATAGCCGGCAGTGGCCACAGATCAAAGGGAAAGAAATGAAAAGAGGAAAAGTAGAGGAACGAAACGAAGAAGAAGACAAGGCATGACTAGTGAGGCTCACTTGGACATGGACAAGTGTTAAATTGAATATCCCTACCGTCTAAGTGGTAGATTTGCCCACCAATATTTTCTCCAACATACTAATATGGTATTTTAAGTGAGGTTCTTGCATTCAGGCCAAAATCCCATCCTTAATTGATAAGAGAATAGTAACAACCCGAACAATATTGGATTAACGTAGCGGAATAGAATAATCTCCCCTATTGTGTAAACCTAATCGGAACCGATATAGTAGAGCAAAATAAATGTGAAGTACGCAAACACAAGATGAGTTGTTACTTGGAAAACCTCATCAATGTGAGAAATAAAAAATCACGGGTGGAGTCCACTAAAAATCTTCACTATCAACAAAATCAGGTAAACAAAATTCTTCTCTAGTAAATACTAGAGGTACCTAGCAACAAAGATCTCAAGAACATCATTCTTGGTGATATGCAAAAATTTCACCAGAGATCAAGAATAAATTTGAAAAAAAAATGCAAGTTTTGATCAACCAACAAAAAACCTAGTGTAGGGAGTTTCAAAGGAAAATCAAACCATTCAAATTCGAGAATATAGCACCATGAACATGCTGACAAAATTTCAACTCAATTGGAACGAATGACCTCCGATACCAGTTTGATGTAAATCAAATTGATCCCCAAACCCCATATTTTCTGCTTTCTCTTTTCTCCTATTATTGCATTTCTAATAACTTATCGGTGGCTACAACTTAAAAGATAGTGAGAAATCATATTTCTCTATGATTTATCGATGAGCTCATCTTTTGGGTTTCTATTCATGGGCTTCCTCCACATGAGAGTAAACCCAACTAGTGACATGGTCAAGGGTGAGTCATTCACATTAAGATTACAAGAATAGGTAACTTTATGTAGAATTTGCAATCGGGATAGTGAACTTTGATTTCAAGTTACAAATATACTAATATTCTTACTTTTCCAATCGATGCACTTTGATCGAAGTTCGGCCAATTTTCTGGTGAACTGGTGATGGCACGGATGGGAGGTCGTGGTGCATGGAATATCGGTCACATGCACGTCAACAGTTTAACAAAATTTGGTTAGATTTCAGTCAACTTGTGTCGATTTGAAAAAATAGATAAACTGAAAATTTAGTGCTTTTGGCGTTTAAAATGAAAGTACAATGTTCGATTGCCAATTTTGCTAAAGTTCAATCACCGCAAATAGAATTTTCCTAAAGCAAGGGATTCATAAATGGATTGCTCCCAGTTTAGCTCCATGAGATTATGCTAAATATGTATCAATCCTATGACCTTGGTTAATAAAGTACTTGTACTTTCACATGAAGTCCTTCTAGTCGAGGACCACTTTCTGGTTTAGCTCTATGAGATTCATAAGAAGCACCGCTTCCATTTATGTCTCCCGCAAGGTTTGCTAAATTTACGCAAAAATAGTCTTTTCTTGGGAGGGAGACGAGTTATATATGTATAAGACGCGTGATTTGTTATGCTCGGATAAATATACTTTAGTTTTCAATTTTTTCATGCCTTTTCATTGGTCAATTAATAAGACAATTATTTTAGTTTTGTTTCTCTGTTCAATTTAATTCCCAAACTATATGAAACCATTCAACATAATCCTTGAATTTAAATTAATTGAAGGACAACATTGAATATTTTCATATATCCATGGACTAAATCACATATGTATCAAAAGTTTGCGGATTACATTGAACAAAATTTAAGTTAAATGACAACATTATATGTTGGTCTAAAATTTAGAAATCACATTGGACAAAAATTAAAATTCAAGGACCACAATGAACATTTGGCCAAAGTCAAAAAACCATTTATATCATTATCCAAA